>CALSBV010012175.1:7228946-7497945 GCA_943590825.1 Bovichtus diacanthus | reverse complement strand
TATCAGTTGGATGTGGAGTTTGTGATTCTGCAGAAAGAAAGATGAGAGTCAACAAGAACAGATGGTACAGATAATAAATGTTACTAAAACTTAAAGTTGAAGAACATTTTAAAGTTATGGTCACTCCCTTTACTCATACTTTAAAACAGAGTGTTTCCTACCTGTTAATAATCTTATTGGTGCCTCTGTAGCATTCTCTGTGTTGTTCAGGGTGTCTTGGCTGTAGTCTTTATGAAATGATACAGACTCTAGGAAATAAAAGATATTGGGTTTAACATCACAGTCACACGGGGCACTTTTCTGCAGATACTTCTGTACTTTAGCTTTTGTGTGGTTATATTGGTACTTTTACTTAAGTAAAGGATCTGAATATTTCCTCCATCACTTTTGATATGAATCTCTTCTTTGTATACTTGAAGTGAGATTTGAAACAGGATTTAATTTCCATCTCACGTATAGTAAATAAAGAAAGAAGATCATTTGTCATGTTTGACAAATGGATCATGATGCAAGAAACGTGTGGTCTGTGTGAAGACCAGAGTGCCAGACCAAGAAGAGAAAAACTTTTGGATCTTAATGATTGTGATCATTTAAAATTATCATATCATCATAATAATATTAAGATTTTATAGAATGTCATGTATTTTGATGTTATATCAAAACGATAAATAACCTATCAAACCTTTACCCTTTGTAAACACAATTATTTTGTTGATTCTTTTATGTCATGACACACATTTCTTAGGGTATTGACTCACTTTATGAGTTATATTTTTACATTCCTTTTGAATATTAACAAGAGCTATGGGATCAAAAAGGTACTGACATTTCTATTGAGTAAAAAACAATACAAAACACTAAAATCAGTAAATAGGTCTAACAATGATGTCTTTCAGCTTACCAGACTCTTTATCTGTTGAGTCAGTAACATTAAAATCCTCTGTGGCTTCATGAGCTGGATGTGGTGTTGGTAACACTGTGGACATTTAATAAGGTGAGTACAGTATGAAGTTAAGATCCAATCTGCACGTCCAAACAGTCCCAGTATCTCCCACCTGATAATACGTAAACCGATGCCTCTGTAACATTCTCTGCGCTGGTCTCAGTGACGTGTCTGTAGGCTGGACGAGGTGATACTAACTCTGTAGGAAATAAAACAGAGTTTAAATAACCAGAACATTTTTTAACTAAACCTTATACTTAACAAGTTTATGGTATAAGATCCTAAAACAGTGGAATAAAATCAGTAAATAGTGTCATCCTGCCAGCCAAAATGGTGGTCAACTAGATTTCATATTTATATAAACATCCGTGTGAATTGGTGAACACTGAGACAGAATACAGTGTAAACAATATGAACTTTTCTTACCACTTTTCATGGCAGTATCCTTAATTGTTCCGCTGTCATTGAAGGCGTCACTGTTTTGTCCTTGAGAAAGAGGGACAGTAGAATTACACATTATGCAACACTATCGGTGTTGTTGCACCTGTAAATAGACTTTTACTTACAATTCAAAACACAGTTAATACCTGTTAATAATCTAATTGGTGCCTCTGGGACATTCTCTGTGTTGGTGTCATTCAAGGGGTCGTAGCTGTACTCTGGATGAACTGATTCTGACTCTAGACAAGAAAATGAAACGGGGTTAAACATGCTATCAGGTCTGACTGTGAAGTTTTCTTTTCACGATTGCTTCCCAGAGTCCGTACTTGTGTTGAGAGGTTTTTTAGAGGCAGTAACATTCAATACATCTCCGCTCCAAACTTCGGGCCATAAATCACAAAAAAACTGCCTATAATCTAAATCATTAACTCATATAATTGCTGCACACTATATGTAAATTCAGAATTTCTTCCTACCAGTCTTGTTAATTGTCGAGCTGCTGTTTTCTACGTCGGCCAGAGAAGGAGAGGAATCTAAACATGTAGAAGAAGAGTTGAAATGGAAGGTTAACTTTAGTAAACTGTTAAAATATTAATAGACAGCACTTTATGCCAACCATGTAGACTTGAAAAAGTGTCAGTACTGTGTGGTTGTGTCCTTCATGGGGCATGGTGTACGTGATCAGGGACTAACTACCTTTTTTCTGGTGGAGTTATCCTGCTATTGAGAACCAACATTTGGTGCCTATTTTATAGAGAATCCTTATATTTTAGATTCGATTTTAAGGCCAATAATAAATAATGGATCCATTATTTCCCAACCAGAATTGTATTCCATATTGTGTGGAGATGTCTCTAAAGTTTTCTGATTTACACCTTCATGTTGGGTAATAAAGCGTACAGACAATATAATAAAACAGTTAACTGAATAAACAGACATTTTTATTTATTGTATTGTTTGGTCCTTATTTTTGTCTAGGGGGGAGTGACCTTGGCTTTATTATCTCTAAAGTCCTGGCTACAACCACGTGGGCCGTTTGTATTGGTTACAATGGATTCTCATAGTGACCCATGTGAAAATGAAACATGTGGTTCGTTGATAATGATTCTGTGGAGATGTTCTCACCCATCAACATGTTGCTTTGATGGATGTGTTCACTGATGGTCTGGTTTCTCACTCCATTAGAATACAAAGCAGGACAGAGTGGACCAGGGGGGCCTGCTGGACCCGGTGGACCCCTTGGACCAGGAGGACCTTCAAATGTTAACATACAGTAGCTGCGGGTCAGACACGTAAATCAGATCTAATAAACATCACTGCCAATGACATCATAGGCTTTTAGCAACAACAGTACAATAAAAATAAGAAAAGCTTTAATAGGAAATCGAAACTTTTTTTCCCTCCCAATTTGAAGTTAGAGAACATTTTATTAAACTAAGATTTTACCAAAAATAATAGGGGATTAGTTCACAAAAATGGTGGTTCCCACGACCGGATTAAGTGCTGAACAAAACATAGTGGCCTTCTTGCTATTCTTGAAACCTCAACAGTTGTGGAGCTTAACAAGCCAAATTAGTCCTTAAAACATATGAGAAAATCTGACTTATAGTATTTGCTCTCTGTCAATCGTATTAGTCACATCAGGTTCAAATACGTCGTCATCTCTCACCCTCAATGAGAATGTCATTGTAGGTCTCTCCGTGCAGTCGGAGAGCCCCCGGGTCTCCTTTAGGTCCCGGTTCTCCCTTTTCTCCAGGCCCTCCTAGTCAGTGACAAGTCTAATTTAGTTTAAAACCACTGAGTTGAAAACGGAAACTAAAAACAGGATGATCATGTGTTGTAGGATTGTGAATATGTAAACAGATGATAGTAGATCTTTTTTTAAACATTAACTATGTTCTCACTGAAACCAGGATGATTCAGGTGTAATCAGTGAAGTTAACCTTTTGCGACTGAATCAACATCCCATACATCGCTAATGTGGCAGTGATAGAAAAAGTCCATAGACAGTAAGTGGGATGTTCGTGTTAGGTAACCATGGCTGAACAATGGAAGACTGTTTGAAAGTCGTGAATGACTTTCTGAGATATTTGTCTTGTTCTGACGCACCCCTCATAAAGGGTTAGTCTTATTGGATTTCTTTGACAGAACAGATCTCTCACCTCTTCTTCCTCGTCTCCCCTCTGGCCCGGGCACACCCTGCTGTCCTGGTGAGCCAGCTCTACCAGGCAAACCTAACAGGGAAAAAGTACTGTGACTGTAGCAACAACTTCAACTTATTTTTAAATAACTGGTGCAGTTAATTGAAGTGCCTGTTTTTACCTGGTGGTCCCGGCGGGCCTGGAGAAAAAAATAAAAACATTTAAACATTTTACATAAATCAAATACAGTAGTAGCAGTAACAATAAAAACCATAGCGCTGGAATGGAGAATATGTATGAAGTGCACCTGTTAAACAAACCCCTCTGGAGCCATTACACAGATCCATGAGGGCTTTGACCTGAAATGAAGAAAACAGACGTGAGGTCAATGTTGATCGTAACAACATCTGGAAGGTTTCTACAATTCATGTTTTGTTTTTTATAGAAACACTTTTGCTGTTTTTGTGAGACATCTTATCAATTGAAATTTGCTCTCAGGATTTGAGAGAAGATTACAACAATTTAAATGTCAAATTATTCCCATTGTTAAAGCAGAAAAGATTATTACTAATTGATCGGAGACACAATATTAACTGGCAACAATTGTGATAATTGATTAATTGCTTGTGTCATGTTTGCTGCTTTTTCGTAGTCTTCTATGATCATGAATTGAATATATTCTGGTTTTGGATGCTTGATTGGACAACACAAGCTATTTGACGACTCTGTGCCCTGGAAACTTCTCTTGAGCAATTGTCAATATTTCTTGACATTTCATAGCTGAAAGATTAATAAATGAATTAAAGTAAAAAAAAAAATCAGAAGATTCGTTTAAAAATGAAAATAATGGTTAGTTGCAGCCCTAATTATTATTGGGGATTATTAATCGATCAGGCCGATAATAAAACTAGACTTTATTTTGGTAAACACTTAAAAACACTGATTAATGTGCTGTCAAAACAATACGGTAGCCTCCTCTGGAGTAATGCCAGTTCCCATCGGATGTGAGTGCAGCTGAGGGAGGAGCAGTCACGCTCCACTACGCAAAGTATTTATCCAGAAAACACTCAGTGGAGAAAAGACCTCTTCAACAGAGTCTTGGATTCTTGGCATTACACAGACATGCTTCTTATCCCAAAAGGGAAAAGAGAGGAAATGTTTCTATAAAAGATGACAGCAAAGAGTTGTCGTTTTCTCACCTTTTCTGTCTCGTAATAACATAATGGGAAATTCTCTTTTCATATTTCTTTCTGCAACATTCACAATTGTATATAAAGAGCCCACTTACAGGAACCCTGGAGTATGTCATCAGCATCAACATATCCTTCTCCTCTTGGCTTTGTGTGTCTCCGTCCTGGTCTCTTCTGCTGCGGTGGAGCTTCTGCAGCTCTCCAGCCTCTGCAGGTTCCATAGGCAGGACTCCTGCCTGCAGCCTGCAGCTCTGTGACAGCACCTGCATCTGAACATCCAACCTGACCAGCTCCTCCGTCAGCGCTTTCTGTCGAACCAGCAGGAACACTAGACCTCCTGAGCTCAGGAGCAGCAGCGCACACATCCCCACCAGCAGCTCTTTCCACGGCAGAAAAATTTCACTCCTCTCCTTCATATTTGTGCCCTGCTTGCTGCTCCTCCACTGCAGAGTAATCTGAGCTCTGAAATTCACAAGCGAATACAACACATATCTGACCACTTGCCAACAGATGACACGTCAGAGGGAAACTACGCTGGAGCAGTTGGAGAAATAAACATGTCAAGATCTGTTTAAAACTACAGCGGGAACCACAGCATTGCGCAACAGCAAACATCTGGGAAACAAAATGTGTGGGCCCACTTGATTGAGAAGCATCTTACGGACATATTTCCAGAATGACATATCCTGCACACAGTGTAGTGGCTTTCATTATTCTGGTCCTCTTCCCCTCAATATTGAAACCAGACCGTCCGACACGAAATGACATGGAAGGGGAATAAATAGGTTGTGAACAAGGGAATCTTTCTTTGGATCTACAAAAGAGCACTCAGAGCACTTACAGTAAAAGACTGTGAGTGGGTGGATGTGTGCGTGTGTGCGCTGAAATCTCCTTTTTAATAAATGTGTTTTTCCATGTATCGCACAATGCATTTCCAAATGTAAAATAACAGCTACATATTTCTCCTCCACTTGTTTCGGTCGTGTTTCCCAAAAGTTCTAATTATCCAGTTTAGTCTCTCTACTACAATGAGGAGAGCAGGTTTTGCAGCCAACTCTGGATACAAGCCCCCACCCAAACCCCCAAATCTGAGGCCAACATCTTCATGAACAGCATACCAGCTATTCTTTTGAGCTATTCATCTACGGAGTTTGAAGGACAGCTCAGCGGAGACACACAACCTCTGCATGAACACTGTTTCCCTTTTTTAATTTTGCATTTTTAAGACTTAAGTGTTTAAATTATAGAGATGACATTTTCTCTTTCCTCTGTTTCATATTTTTTAACTGCTGGGTAAATCTCTACTCCCTTTGACACGGGTCAGTCTGACCCAGCTAATTAATTTACTCTTGAATAGGCTCCTTGGTGGATGAATTGGACAGAGGGGTTTCTTTCTTTTTTGAATTAAACCCACCTAAAAAAAGAACTGATGCAGAGTACATCGTATGAAAGACCTGCCGGTTTTGCATTCCTATGAATAAAAAAGAAAAACACTTTTTTTGTTCCTTTTTGAAGCCGCTTTGTGGTTTAGATGTGCACTGTTATCTGGCCTGTTCACTGTTCTACCATGTTATTGTACTTGTAACCCCAAAGTGGCAGTGTTCCTAAGCAACTAGTAAAATGAGGGCTTAACCGAGGAATTATAAACACTTGAATCACTGCGATTTATTTGGTAGGAGAATGCTGATCATCCTTAAAACCAGTGGAGGAAGAACGGCATCTCTTCAAACTGCACTCTAACTTGTCAGGAGCAGGAAAAGAACAAGAGTAAGTATTATTCCTTGATAATTTGTTAATGAAGAATTAAAAAATGTTTGGAATAGTGAAAAATATGGATGTGTTTTTATCCCTTTATCTGTGCTACCTTCGTTGCTTCCTTGTATACTTGCCTGTCTGTTTAATTGCATATTTTATTGTTATTATTTCATGTCATTTGTCCATGTTATTGTTGTGTCATGTTATTTAGATTTTTCTGGAAAATCAATTAAATAATAAGTAAATAATAATGATAGTGAAAATAATCTTAAAGTTAAAATGTGTAGAAACATCTAGGTATACAAACAATGTTAACCCACCTTGAGTTTTTACTCAATTAAAAAGAAAGTTGGTTGGACTCTATTGAGAGACTGTTTTAGCTACTGTACACTGAAGCGAAACAAGAATTTGAGCAATGAAATTCAATTAAAACTCTGACTCTGACTCTCGTGTGTTTCTCATGGTTGTTTGGTCGCACATTTTTGCAACTCACTGTACAGAACATCTTGTTGAGAAGAAACTAATGTTATGAGCATAACAAACCTAAAATAACATTTAAAAAAAAAAAAGGAAATAATCTGTCACCCACCCTTAAACTGACATATTAGACACATTGGATGAACAGCTGTCTCAGTAACACATAGTTCATCACAAGGCTTTGTGTGGGTGTGTTTTGGTTTTAGTGTGTGCCGGTGCTGTGTCACACACAAGGACAACATAATTACAAGGGATGAAAAGGAAGGCTGTCTACAGATTAAAGTTCCTCTATTTTGTTCTAACAAATGGATAAGCTTGTTTTGTCTGCTGGTTAAAGGAGACATACGCTTTCTGAGCACAGGACACACTGAGGACACAGTAAGCCCGCTCAGGTGTGTGTGTTTATGAAAGGGATGCTGCCGCTGGAGACGCTCACCGTCGGCCCCATGGTGGTCGACACAGTGTCTGAAGCCACCACCCTCCTGCTCGTGCTGCTGCTGCTGCTGCTCTTCACTGCCTGGAGCCGAGCAAACCGCTCACTTATACCCGGTAAGAGACTCCGGCTTCTGCTCTTATACATAACTTGTACAGATTGATCCATGTGCACAAGTGACTGAAGGTGTGAGTAGATAGAAGTAACATGAAAAGTATCTGTTTTAAAGAGTTTCTTTCCAAGTGTTTTGTACTTTGAATAATTACAGTGCATTTTCTGAAATTCTTTTTTTGAAATAACATATTTTACTGATTTCCATACTGGAAGACTTCTGTTTTTACTTGGATATTGGAGCACAGAGTCCAGCCTGGGATCTATTATGTCTTCTTCTTTCTTTGTGCCAGGTCCTTCCTTCTTGGCGGGACTCGGTCCTCTCCTCTCCTACAGCAGATTCATCTGGACCGGGATAGGAACAGCGAGCAACTACTACAACAACAAATATGGCAGCATTGTCCGGGTCTGGATTAACGGCGAGGAGACCCTCATTCTGAGCAGGCAAGTCTTCTGAGATAAAAACACACAATTTATCCCATGAATCTGTAGTTAAGTCAAAGCTACTCTTGCAGGTCTTCCGCGGTGTATCATGTTCTCAAGAGCGCCCACTACACGGCCAGATTCGGGAGCAAGAAAGGGCTGGAGTGTATTGGGATGGAAGGGAGGGGGATCATTTTCAACAGTGATGTCCTGCTCTGGAGTAAAGTGAGGACATATTTTTCTAAAGGTGAGCAATTACCTTCCACAAGAGAGTATGGAGTCAGAGTAATACGGTGCCTTATTCTCTCTTTTCCAACCCCTGCAGACTGAAATACTGCTTCCTTGTTTTTTTCCTGTTTCGTGGTTTGTTTTACAGCTCTGACAGGCCCCGGCCTTCAGAGGACGGTGGGAATCTGTGTGAGCTCCACAGCCAAACACCTGGACCGCCTGCAGGAGATGACCGACCCCTTCAGACACGTGGACGCTCTCAATCTGCTGAGAGCCGTAGTGGTGGAGATCTCCAACAGGCTTTTCCTCAGGGTGCCGCTCAACGGTCAGCTGCACGTTCATTCTACAACCTGGGTTTTTCTGCCAGCAAATAATATTTGAAATTCTTACAATGAAGCTCCTGACTCTGTTTTTTTTTGTTTTTTTTTGTGTGTTCCTCAAAACTCAGAAAAGGACTTGCTGAAGAAAATCCAAAACTACTTTGAAACCTGGGAAACAGTTCTTATAAAGCCCGATATATTCTTCAAGATTGGATGGCTGTACAACAAGCACAGGAGAGCAGCGTAAGATCCTCACGCATCACAGCAGCTCAACGTTCGGGATTTCTTCAAGCTAATCTTTGTCTTGCTTTTTGTGCCAACAGCCAAGAGCTGCAAGATGTGATGGAGAGCCTTCTTGAAATCAAAAGAAAGATTATAAATGAGTCTGAGAAGTTGGATGATGATCGGGACTTTGCAACAGAGCTCATCTTCGCTCAGGTTTGTGTCTTTTGATAAATCCATTCAACCTGTGTCAAAGAGTTCCCATCCTGATCCTGACCTTCATTTTCTTTCACACAGAACGTCGGAGAGCTCACAGCGGATAACGTCAGGCAGTGCGTGCTGGAGATGGTGATTGCAGCACCTGACACACTTTCCATAAGCCTCTTCTTCATGCTGATGCTGCTGAAACAAAACCCAGACGTGGAGCTGAGGATAGTGGAGGAGATGAACACTGTCTTGAGTGAGCGCATTTGTGTTTTATCAATCTCCGTTTCACTCCATGACAGCTAAAAACAAAAACGACTCCGACAATCCATTAATGTGGCTTTTTAATTTTTCAGGTGAAAACGGCGAAAACATTGATTATCAAAGCTTGAAAGTGCTGGAGAGTTTCATCAATGAGTCTTTGAGGTTTCACCCGGTGGTTGATTTCACGATGCGAAAAGCTCTGGAAGATGACAACATCGAAGGCACTAAAATCACAAAGGGAACCAACATCATTCTCAACATTGGTCTCATGCATAAGACTGAATTCTTCCCTAAACCCGAAGAGTTCAGCCTGATGAACTTTGACAAAACAGTAAGTCAGCTGAACGTTGTGCGACATTATGCGGCTCGAGAAACAAACACAGCAGCTCAGTGTTTACCTCTTCTGTTTGGCAGGTGCCCAGTCGTTTCTTCCAGCCCTTCGGCTGCGGGCCTCGGTCCTGCGTGGGCAAACACATCGCCATGGTGATGATGAAGACCATCCTGGTCACTCTGTTGTCTCGTTACACCGTGTGTCCTCGCCGAGGCTGCACCCTCGACAGCATCAGGCAGACCAACAACCTGTCGCAGCAGCCTGTGGAGGACGAGCACAGCCTGGCCATGCGCTTCATCCCTCGAACAGCATGAACTCACAGTCAGCACTGAGACACACGAGGAGCGGCATTTTGGTGGAAACTACTTAGAATTGTATATTTTCAAGAATGTCACTGATACAAAATTATTCCGTGGCCAAAATATTACAAATGTGCAAAAACCTCGCAATCTCTGGTACTCTCTTGAGATGTTTTATAGTTCTATATTTCGTACTAAATTTGTGAAGTCACATGAGATGTGTTCTCTACTTTGACATTAATTGCCTTTACGAATACATTCAAGGTTTTAGCCGATACTGAGCAGAGCAGGTACGATTTTATGGCCCATGAGATGCAGTGTGGAATACCAGGGTGGACATGGTTATATATTTTGTTTTGTTGAGGCCACAAAATAATTATTATGGCAAAAAAAAAAAATACATGTAATGTGGCACCAACTTGCTTTGTTTAGGACCTGGATTGATACAAACAGCTAGTTTTTCATTTTGTACGTTAATCCCAGTTCAATCTTGTTGATGAAAATGCTGTTATAATGTCACAAATATATTTTACATACTGTATGTTTCTATGGAAGCCCTGAGGGGCAAGTGAGAAAAAAACATTCTGGTGTATCCATTTACTAAGTCTGACCTGAACTCTTTTCTCTCCTGTGTTTATGACTTGAGAAAAGGTCCAAAAAAAGTTTTGCCAGAATATTCTTAATAAATTCTTGAGAAAATATTCTACAGGGACAAAAAAAGTTTCCCATGATCATTTTTCTAGGTTACTTTTAAAAAAAATGTTTCATCTGTAATAAACAGGTGCAATTTTATTTGTCAGAATACTCATTCCAGTATTAGGAATGGATGGAGAAATTAAAATCTCACCTGGAAGAAAACATGAGTGAGCATGGGGAAGTGTGCACTTCAGCCTCTTGTGGCCAAAAGATCTTAGAAAGACTTAGAAGAAATAAATCACCAGATTTATTTTTCCTCACTTGCCTCTCAGAGCTTCCGTAGTTTCCTTTAGCATTATAGGGGTTACTGCATTACACATTATCATAGTTAAAATATCAATGTTAAAGTATGGTATAGTGAGCATAGCGTTAGAGGCATATGAAATGTCAAATATCAAAATGTATAATATTAGGTTTATATGCTTTAGTATAATGATAATGTGAATCCAGGTAAAACCCATAACCCCTCACAATCTTATATTGTTTTCTCATGTTAAATCTCTATAAAAGACACAGAGATAACTTCTTTGTAGGGTCTCTGTGGATGAAAATAGGGACTGTGCAACAAAAGGCAGTAAAACAATGTTACTAATATTTTTCTTACATTTGGTGTATGTATTAAGTAAATGATGCTCATTCAATAAATATTAGATTTTTTTCCCCCCATGTAGCAAATATGACTTGAGAGAAAAAGAACATCAGAATGTTATATTTACTGTAGTAATGTCCCTCTTGGCTTTAAGTCCAGCACATCTGTGTTAAATGAATGAATGAATAATGATGCAGTCAAAATCAAGTTAATTTACATGTGTAGTATTTATTCATAAGTTAGCAGAATGCAGTGACAGGCACTATAAGAAACAATGATTTTCTCTGTACCACAGGCACAAATCAAACACGCCCCTTTGGCATTAGAACATAAGGCGTTGGGTTAAAGTTGAGTTTTAGACACATTGTTAGCTTCATGCTGTGCTTCAAATCAGGACACAGGCAACACAGAACAAAGGTGAACTTTCCCTTCAGGTTGGGTTAAATAAAACGCGCTGATCTGGCACAGCATCGAACAGTACAAGGAGCACGATGACTCTTTTTCTTTCAGAGAAATTAATATAAAATATTTTCTGTAAGAATATAAATCCAATAAATATGTTTTTAATACTGCATTGATACAAAAATATAATAATCACCCCTAAAATCCACCATTCACCGAAACTGACAGAAACACGAGTGCATAGATAATCATATCACACAGAAGGCAGCGCCTGCAAAACATGAGGGAAAACTGAGATGCTCCTCAGCATAATGGACGATATGGACATCGCAGAGTGACATGGTCGTTGCTATATGTAAGACAAAAATACTCTCATCAAAGATGGTAGAAATACGTGTAACTGCTGCATTCGGTGTCAACATAATGCAACCATAAAGACAAAGAGACAAAGAGACAAACTTCAGCTGCTCAAAATAGCAGGTTCTTCTTGAAAAGGCGCTCTCTGTCAATATTATTTTTAGAGTAATTTAAATTCCCCTATAACGGATTGTTGGGTTTGCTTCCTTACTCAAAGTAATGAACAATTCATGTGGTACTCCTAAAAGATATCAATTTATTTCCTTTGCTTCTCTTAAAAGGAACCTAATAAATAACATCAACCAATCCAAAGCAAGAGTTATACTTTACATTTTAGTCAATATTGATTTGATCAGTATTGCCTTTGTGTCTTTGTCTGATTAAAATACTAATGGGCTTCACAAGAAAATGTAGCTGATTTAAAAAAATGATTGCTCTTGAAATTCATGATTTGTTTGCCTTCGTACTGAGAATAACAAACTTAATATTCATTGCACTCACTTACAATGTTTCAACCATTGAAGTTTTCACATCATCAAGCAGCCCTGTCATCATTTTAAGACATTACTGATATTCTGACACGCACAGAAGGTTAAAAACACAACTTTTTGGCCCTGAGGTTATTATTACCAGCCATGACTTTCAGCAGTTGGACTCCTGTGAATTATTCCACCAATTTAATTGGTAAAAATAAATTATTCGTAAACAAAAAAAAACAAATCTTTGTATGTGATAGTGGAAGAGGTAAACAGATGGTGAACACTGTAAGATAAAGATAAGAATGCACAACATCTGCTCTGTGTACCTTCCTCTTCAGTAGTTGAGGGTCAGGTGATCATGTTGCTCAGCGGTGTCAGTGGAGGGGTCGCAGCCGGGGGCTCAGTGCTCCTGTAAAGCTCTCTGACAGTGGTACATCAGGCAGTCGGGCAGGGCGGGGACTGGAGAGCGCAGCCACACGGCCAGCGTTCCAGCATTCAGACGACAGTGCATCAGACACGGCTGATCCTGGAGGAGCTGGCAAGCTACAATACCTTCCATGCCTGCGGGGGCAAATAAAAAAGGTGACCCACTAATAGCTTTAAATACAATACAAAATACAAGGGGAAGTGTAAGTTGTATTTAACACATATCAAACTATTAGTCAAATACTGTAACACTGCCCCTCTCACGTATGAATGTATGTTCGTTTGAGATGCCCTAAAATAATAGTAACACAACTAATCACTGGTTCATTTTAGATCTCGGAAAAACATCATCATTGATAAAAAAACAAGCGCAAATTTGCAATAGCGCGTATAATAATAATTTACAATAATTGTGTATATATTTGTGTGTTTGTGGGAATAAATGTAGGCGCATTAATGTGTACGTGTGTATAAAGTACAAACACATGTCCATCGTATATTTTGTGTGTCTGTATGTTTTTCTTTGGAGACAAGAACAGGAAAATGGCTCTTCAGTGACACTTACCGCAATAAATACAATTATTATAAAGTAATTACATACATCAAGCATCAAATCACACACTCCGTAATGCTGGTAAAAGTCTAAATAGCTCGACCATGACATTTTAAATTAGAGCTAAACGTGCGTTCACCTATGATTTCCACGACATGAAGCTGAAGTTTCTTCGTCAGCACGTTCAGAGTGGCAGCGAGAGGTTCTTGGCCGTCGCTTATCAGTGTCAGGTTCTGCTTTGTATCATGAGAGAAGTCCAGCCACATTGTCCCGTACTCCTCTGTGGATACAGTCAGAGGTCTGAGGGGAAACAAGTGAAATTACAGTAAGAAACTAATCGTCTCTGCACAGACATGTGGGGGGAAAAAAAAGAAAAATATTTCACCTGATGAAGCTGGTTAGAGGCAGTTTGTATGAGAACTGCACCGACTGGGGCGTCCCAGCAGGAAACTGGTAAGATACCGTCCCGACCACTTCAACATGAACGGAAGGCCTCTTCACAGTCAGGGAATACTGACACACTGCTACACTGTGGCTGCTCGCCTCCTGCACTGCACTGTCACACACACAGGACACCTGAAACACACACGACAACCAAATGCCCTTTAATATGAAAGGCTAATCAGGAGAGTACAAGAAAAGTACAAAAAAAATCTCTTCGCTCTCATTCCTGTACCTCAATTTCATCTGAGTCAAGCTCTAGTAGAATCTGTTGAATGTCAGAGTCAGAGGAGTTGTAAATGAAAACAACCAGCACTAAAGAATCCTCTTTCTGCACGTGAGAGGCGGAGAGATCCAGGCTTTGGTTGGAGCACAGAGGAGTGATTTCTGAGTGACTGAGTCCAGAGAGCTCTGCAGGAAGATGAGAACTGAGTAACAAGTCTTTACATGGTTCTTCATGTGGAGCCGGATCAGCAGCTACCACAGCGTTATCCCCAATCACAGAGGGGCCACGTCCCTTTACACTGTCAGCTAACTCTACATCACAGGTGCCGTTTGCAGCAGTGAGGCCCTGAGAGAGTGAAGAAACGGCCAGCTCGGAGGTGATGTTGGAGTCCAGGAGGTTGTTACACATCAAGTTATCCACTGTGCTCGGAGCAGAGACGAGGGAGTTGGATATTTTCTCGCTGGCACCCAAGGACGAGCTCGGACTTTTTGCTTTTCTTCTGAATCGCTGAGGTGTCGGCTCAGATTTTCCCATCTGTTAAAAGGAAACGTTTTAGCTGTTACGGATGCCTTTTTAGAAATACAGTGTGTTAGTTGTTTCATCAGTATAACAACGTTCACTTTCAACATTGGAAAGGGCTTCAGTATCACATCAGAATGGCTGAGCTTCACAGAGCCAGTGAAGCTGAAACATTGAGTCAATAAACAGCAAAATAATTGCCAACTATTTTGAAAACTGATTCAATAATTTGTCATTTTCAGACCAAAATGCAAAAACATTTGGTGGTTACAGCTTATCGAATGTGAGGATCTGCTGCTCTTCTTTGTCTAATGTGATATTAACTTTCATATCTTTGGAATTTGGACAAGCAATTTGAAGACGTTTCACCCTTTTATGACATTAAATAGACAAAATGATTAATAATTTAATTGAGATGAATAAATAATGAAAATAAATGCTAGTTGCAGCCTTAATCCTGCGTCCCCTGTCGTTTACACTTTCAAATCGGTGAAGTAAGCATTCAGGACTAACTTACCAGATTCACATACAGTATGTCACATGTCTGCAGCTGCTTCACAGTAAAAGACTTTCAGCTGCCAGAAGAAGGCGCTTAGGTCTTCATTTAATCTCATGTTGGAATTACCATATCAGACAAATGAATCGCAACTTACATCTTCAGACTGTGCATCCCCACCTCAAACAGAAAAATAAGGATTAAAGAGCTCACCAGGCACACAGAGCTCTGGGAGCCCAGGCCGACAAACAGCGAAGAGGCCAGCTGCTGTTTCTCTTGTTCGGGCTCAGGGGTCGGTGTCGGAGTGGGAGTCTGGCTGTGTGAACTGTCAGCCTCTCCCTGCTGGCCGGGCGACTGGAGGGGACTGGGAACCTCAACACGGGCAGACTCCTCCACAGGTTCCCTCTGCGCCAGGTAGCCCTCCCTCCCCCACACCCTCTTCACACCATCCAGCTTCAGAGTTGAAGAGCTTAATCAAGAAAAAACAAAGAATGAGTTTTAAAACAGCCATGCATTCGTGTGCAAGCTTTTTTTTAAATTCAGACAGCATAAGTTAGCATGTCTACGTACCCTCCTTTGTGTGAGAGGTCGGTGCTATCGCCTGACAGACCAGAGCTTATGGACAACAGTGTAGGAGACTGTCTGTCGGCGATGCTGCAGGAGGACATGCTGATGGGCAGGGACAGGCCGTATGGCTCCAGGCTCAACGCTGAGGCAGACAACACAGTCAGAACAAAGCAAAACCAGGCAGTGCACATGCTGCCAAGTCTGCCACAATCTCAAGCCCAATCTTTTACCTTTTGCCTGAGCTAGTTCCTCCTGCCGTTGATGGGGAGGCTTGTATGGAGCAGCGCCAGCAGCCAATGCCTCCGAGACGAATCCATCCAGAAATGACAGAGAGGAATCCACCTGGAAACCAACATCAACATTAAATCAACATTAAACTTCTCTTTTAATGGGGATGGTAAGATCATGGCAGGTCTGAAGAGGTTACACGTGTGTGCTTGCAAATATAACTGATATCATAATTATCATTTCTACACTTGGTTTTTGCCACAAAATTACAAATGTAAACAATCAGAGGACGCTCTCGTGTTTTTAGAATATTATTATTGTTCTCTACTTCCATCCAATACTAAATTCAGTTAAAACCCAACCCATTAGACAACTCTAGACATGATCCTCTATTATGTCGATAAATACGGTCGATAATGTAATCGGCAGCCTCTCATGGAGGGCAAGTGCACGCAAGTTTTGTTTAACAACCATCAGATGAGCACTTACTCTGCCAGAGGGGATGAATTACAAGTAACATCATATTCTGTGGTTCAAAGAGCTAAATCTTTAATACCGTGTTTTTCTCACACACGATTTTGACAAGTTTCGACAGCAGCAGACTTTCAAAGTCAAAATCAAATGCTTCCATGCAATTAACCAGGTTTCTATGAGAACGGATCGTAAACAACATTACAATGACAATATACCGTACATTTAATCATCTTTATTTTTTACCTCCAGGGGTTCCAGGCCGGCGTCTCGAGGTAGCACCCGGGCACGTAGTTCAGCGTCTTGGCTGAGGTGCTGCAGCTCCTGAGCCCTCTGTCTCAGTACTGTGTCCAGGGAGCTGCTGTATGTTTCAGAAACCTCCTGGGCCACAGAAACACCCGCCCCGCCCTCACAGAGCTTGGTCATTGCCATGAGGACCCAGCTTTTGGTTTCACTGCTGGTGTTCTTCATGTCCAACAGTTTGGCCAGCAGCCTCAGGACCGTGGCCGCTTCCAGTTCCTCCCTCAAATAAGAGTATTCACCGAGGACCTGCGCATGGCAGAGGAGCGGCACAACGTTAGTGTATTATTCAGTGGATGTAGGATGTAGTAAGATACATTTTGAAGGAAAAAGGTACAGAGGAGTGCTGTCATTGAATGTTTTGTAAAAGATTTTGAAAGTATAAATTCATGCAAGTCATTTTGTTTCATCTACTGTGACTTTTTGTATTATTGTGTCATTCCTGTAAAAATTCATTCATTCAAAATTCATGTTTCCATTTTTAGACTAAAATATATATACTGTATATAGGTACCGTAATTTCCGGACTATAAGCCGCTACTTTTTTCCCACACTTTGAACCTCGCGGTTTATACAATGACGCGGCTAATTTCTGGATTTTTCCCGCTTTCACAAGCTTCATGTCGCCAAAAAACTGAGCACCGTCACATAATGTGACGTAAATCGAGCGCGCTCAAACTTCCCATTCATTACGGTAATTAACTTTTTTACGAAATTTCTCGGTGTTTCATTCAGTGTACCAAATGAACCTCTAAAAACATTATGCCAACCTTCAATTGCATTATTAGTTCTTGGAATGTCTTCAGCAGCGAACATTATGAACAGCGGACATTATGAATGGTCACGATTCTGATTACGGTCATGTTGTCACCCTCATCATGGCAAAGACACGGAGAAAGGCATATGATGCAGCTTTCAAGTTGAAGGCGTTTAAAGGCCTATTTATTTTTGTTCCAAGCCGTGTTTCGTTAAAGCCTGTGTAAAGTTCATTTGTTTCAATGTACCGCTAGGCACCTGCGGCTTATAGACATGTGCGGCTTATTTATGTACAAAATACATATTTTTAAAAAATTCAGTGGGTGCGGCTTACATTCAGATGCGCTGAATAGTCCGGAAATTACGGTATATATGAAATGGACATTATGATCCTACATGTTTAAAACTTGATCTGACTGCTGTTCTCTTAAATCCATGTGAGCTTCTCAGACACACCAGCATGACTCTGCTTTTATCGTCCGGATTTCAAACTATGATTTGAGTTAATTGAAGTTGTTTCTTAAAGTGGTTTGCTCTATTTCCTGTAGTAATTCTTGCCAATGTTCACTGAAATGCATTTTCTATTTCATCATCGTCTTTACTGTTGTTTTTTTATGCCTGCACGTTTCTCAAGTAATCAGTAAAATATGCTTTAAACCAAATAATTTATAATAATTATAGTTAATAACATAATATATATATATATATATATAATAATATAATAATATAAATAATAATTATTATAATAATAATTATAATAATAATAATAATTTTTTCCTTCTTCCGCTTCCGTTCTCATTATTATTACATAACAATTATACAAACTGCTCGTCGTTCAAGCAGCACTCACCCAGCTGATGACTTGGAGGAAGCGCTGCGGCAGTTTGCCAGGCTCTCCTTGCAGCAGGGAAACGTATGAATCCACAGCAAACAGCCTCAACTTCCTGTCTTCCTCCACGCTGTCAAACCCTGGGCCAGCAAAGAGAAATGTGCATTACAAAATTAGAATCAGCATCAGTATCAACTCACTGCGCTGAAATATCAGGACAACACAGCAGAAGAACAACTACAGAATAAGTTGAGTGTGTGGATATCTCACCCTCAGACAGCAGTTTAAGGAAACTGTTTGGGATGTCAGGCTGCATCATGTCTCCACCCACTGAAAACACTGTGCTCATGGTGTCAATGAACCACTCATTGTCTGGAGCATATGTATAATGGTTCATCGGAAAAAGATCAACACAATGAATACGAACAAACAAGTGAACGAGGGAATTATGGAGAGACAGAGACTGAACAAAGTCCAATAGTTATAATTCAGGCCTTGAATCACCAGTATAATAATACAGGAGTCATAAATGTGTTTATGCTGTTTAAAAAAAAGGTGTTGTACGCCAGGGGTCCCCAACCACCGGGCCGCGGATCATTTGGCACCGGGCCGCACAGAAAGAATAAAATGTTTTTTTTTTTTGTTTTGTAATATTTATTGTTAACATTTTTATGCATTATATTATATATATTACAATGTAATAATACTATATGTAATAATTACATTTACATTATATATGTAATAATTGAATCATATGTTTTGCACTTTATTGTGTGTTTTGTTATGCCTGCCCCCCACCAGAGGTAAATACATGTATGTATATATATATATATATATATATATATATATACAGTATATAAGGATATTTTTCTGCCAGTTCTGCCACCTTCCCCACCAGGTCAATGGTAGTGTAGTCATCTTTATTGATGCGCAGAAACTCCAGCATCTTATCAACGATGACTGTGACATTCTGGGCGTTGGTGATCCGAAAGAGCAACTCCAGTGTCTACGAGAAAACAGAAAAAGGCCCATGAGGCTGTAAACCCACAATTCTATGACACCAGAATCCAGACTACAACAGTATCTGCCTCACCTCGCGCTTGATGATGAGGTCGGGGTGATCGAGACACTCGATGATGGTCATCTGATGCTGCAGGGCCAGTTTAGGATCCTGCTGGACCACGTAGGTGAGGGCCTTCAAGCCTGAAATAACAAGAAATAAAACAATTTACTACAGTGAATATCTGAAATGTCAATTGTCAAAGAAGAAAATGTACTTATATAAAAGGTTTTTATTTGAATCTTACCAAGATATTTGAGATTGATCTTCGGTGACAGAACAAAGTTGCCAATGCACTTTGCAGCTTTTTCCAAAAGTTCGGACTTGGGATGAATCGTGTAAATACATTTTACACACTCGTATAATATTGCTGGAAATATAGACCGATTTCAAAAAGTTATTGAAGAGAGAACTTAAATGATTTTGAACATCCAAATTTACAAAAAACGGTACTTTAACAGTTGACATACCATATGTGATGTTATGATTAATCTCTGCTCTCCGTAAAGACTCGTCAAGGACTTCATACATGATCTCACTTGTACTGTCAAACAAAGAACAGACTCACAAAATGGCACAAATCACAACCACATCATGGCATAAACATCCAGATTCATTGGGGGACAAAATAAGTAATAATTACATCTGGTCATTTTTCCCAAGTAAGGACAGTATTCTCAGAAGCTGAATTTGCAGCCATGGAGCAGGGACACTATGATAGTTAAAATCCATGGGCAGTTTTCCTCCCACCACTTGCTTCAGTATGGTGACAAAACTTGCCGTCAGGTCCTTATAACCTTCTGGATTCTCCTGTAACAAAAGAAAGATATGTGACGAGACTGGATCAGTAGATCAAACCGGAAAGTCTGGAGTCGAGAAAACGAATTACCTCGATCATCTGTAAGTAGATGTGTAGTGAAGCTGTCATGACGCCAGGATCCTTGTCACACAGAGCTTTGCGAAACTTGTTGTGGATGTGTTGAACTTGATTCGGTGCTGTTAGGTAGAATTTATACAGTGCCAGGACTGCTTTTCGTCGAATGATTTCTCTGCGAAAAAGTGAGAGAAACCCTTATCAATAAGAATATTCAAGCAGATGTGTCATGCTCCAGTTTACCATATGAACAAATTCACTACAACGCATATTGTAACTAATTAGTCTTAGCATTGAGCATTTCTTACTTTGGGTGATTAAGTTTCTCCTCGACCAGAGGAAGGATTGCAGGAATCATATCTTTGGGGAACATCTGGCTGACGACAGTTAGAGCCATGCACACTTCAATAAGGTTTGTGCTCTGAAGATCCTGAAAACACAAAATACATCAACATCCCTGTTGCCAAGACACCAGATGACAAATGCAGTAAAAAAAAAAAAAAACTGACACCCACCTTTAGTACAGTGTTCACAAGGAGAAGCAGCAGCTCGTGACTCTCGTTCAGAAACAAAGACACGGCAAGATAACCTGAAATTCAGAAACACAAACTAGATTTTTGCCCAAAGATACTTATGAAACTCAAAAACCTGCTAATTGTGCACCTTGTGTTGATCATGAGAAAAAGTGAGTATTGCAGAAACGTTGGGTAAGGACTCTGAAGAATCAGTAATAATCACAAAACAACATACCGACTCTTTTCTCCAGAGCAGTGCCTTGTTGAGCCAGTTTGATGGCGTGGATGTAGCTGAATGAAGCCTCATAACCCAGCATTTCACAGTAGGTCGCTCTCACCATGAGCTCCTTCATCTGCCTCTGAATCACATTAACACACAAGGACGAAGTAAACACTTCAATCATTTCAAGCATCACTGAACCTATTTGAATATTCTGCTTTCTTGTACATGACCAGCTTGGAAAATGAAGAGAATCGTACCATGGAGGTGCTGGGGGAGGACACCAGTTCTTTGATGGATGCTAGTTCACGTTGAATAAGTTTTTCCTCCTCCTGAAAAGAGGGAAACACACTTAAGGATATTAAGATCAAATACTGAGAAAATGCCTGCTAACACTGGCACAACCATTAAAATAATATATTTCAGCCCATGAACTACATATCAGAATCTCACAGAGAAGTGCGCCAAGGTAGTTATTTTAAAAAGTATTTAAATAAGGTGATGTTTATAGTCATAATAGCAGAGCCAGGGAAGCAAATTTAAACATTTATAGATTTAACACTCATAATTGGTAAGGATTCTTCTTTTTACACTGTGCTGATGCTAAGGAATAGTTGCACCTTGAAAAATGATGTGCTTTTAGGATAACTTCTACTTTGTCTGCATCTTGAAGGAAAGTCAGTGAATGTTTGTTGATATATTTTCATTTTCTAGTTTTCAGTTCCTATTTTCTCATGTTTCCCAGGTAAGGTGGTACTATCAATAAAAGGCACCAAAAGCCCTGAATCAAATACACTGAAACAATTTGATACCATTACACGCAGTATACCATGCTAGTATACAACGAAAGACAAGTTAGAACGCCTTTATAGCTAGGCAATACATCACAGTGAACAATAATTATATTAAGCCAACACCATTCACTGTAAACCATTTCTGACTGGTGCATTCACGTGTTTGTGGGATATTACAACACCAAGGATGAGGAACATCAGCAACCATTTTTCAAAACGTCAATATTTGCCTTCCAGGTTTAACTTTTCTGCAACACAGTTTGTGAATGCAAAGCATTTTGGTAGCTGACTCTTAAGACACTTCAAATATCTGAGTTTATCACAAGCACCTGAACGCACCAGCCAGGACAAGTTTTTAAAATAGTCCCAGCTCTGATTTCACCTGTATTACCACGTGATAATAACATAAAATAAAAGAGATAGTGTCTGAAAATCAGTCTAAAACTTAGCACAGTATATATAGACATCTAGTAAGTGGGTTAAAACACATAAACGCACCTTTTTTTGGTTGAATCTAAGCTAACATGAGAGCACATCACTAACAACTGACTCATCTTACTTCACATAAGCTCCAGATTTTAAAGACAGACTCACATGTTTGGACGTTAACTCAGTAATCCCTCTGATGAGGTTTCCTAGTTTTGAGGTGGAGGACAGTTTTGTGGATCCAGGCTGAGAGTCTAAAGACAGGAGGCTCGGCAGAGCTGTCAGGGTCTTCTCCACAACATCGCTCATTTTGGCAGCGAAGCGCGAGTCCTGACAGCAGTTTTCTTTCTTTCAAAATACACTTATTATATCATCTGTCCATCCCAGTAAGAGCTTCTTCAACAGAGTCAGGGAAAGTTCATTGTTAAACATTTGAAAAGATCACAAGAGGTAAAATGTTAGCTTGCCAGTCGGCCATTGTTTTGATTCAGCAGACTGATCAAGGCTGGTTGATGATGTCACTTCCGTTTGTATTTGGGAAACTTTATTAGGAACCTTAAAGGGAGACACTAGGTCAAAAGAAATAACTAATAGATATAATCCCAGTTGATCGCTTACATTATGACAATTATTTTTTGTAATACAAATTTTCTGAAATTATATGTTTAAATATGCAAATGAGTCGTTATATAAACTTGTGCTAATTTGCACACATTGTATAGAATATAGAATATAGATAGGAATACAACTGGAAAGTGTGGAGTATATAAGTGCTACTGAAGTGGAGATATATATGTATGTGTGTATGTATGTATGTATGTGTATACATATAGACGCAAATAACCAAAGTGGAGTAAAATAAACAAATGTGTATTTTGGTTGTTTTCTTTCCACTACTCTGAAAGAAGACATATTATGGACGCAAAATAGCCCAAAATCTCAAAATTGACCAGTGCATGTTTTTGCCTGTAGTGTCTGGCCTTAAACAAAAACAGTGGCAGCCAGGTTTAAATAGATCAGTATAAGAAAATTAAACAGTAAGATAAGGTAAAAAACGATAATGAAAAACTGATGATATTCAAAACTCATTTTATTATGTTTTGGAATACTTTGATAAACAGTCCCTTTAATAACTGTACACTTAACTACAATAAAATAATTACAGTAAATATGAAATAACAGCCATTGGACAACTGCATGAAAAGGAGTACATTCTAAGAATTTAAACACATTTTTATTTATTAGTATTCAGATATTTAGTGGAGGACCAAAGGTTCAGGGTGTCTGCAGTGACTGAATGTGCACATAGAGCAGGAAGAACAGATGAAAGGTAAACCATATTTCAAAATCATAGGGAGGGAAAATGACCATCATGTATTTTAGGTTTACATATAACCATGTGCTTTTTTTTTTTGTTGAATAATATCAGCAGGTGAGTTGCTGTCAAGGCTTGTTGGGTGCACAGGGTGTGGAATTAAATATATTTCCATCTTTAATAAACCACACATTTGTACTTTTGTCCATAATAATGTATGCCAATGCTCCTTTACATCCAATACTATTTATAACTGACGTTGATTAATTTCTACAAACCAATCTAAACATTCCTCATATTTCAATAGTCCTCATTTACAGAGAAGCCGCAACTCCCCATGTCTGTGGCATGAGAAAGTGAAGCCAAGTGAAGCTGAGGCCTCCTTTAAAACCTTACTGCTTCTCCTGCAGATATATTTTGCTTCCTTGTCTCCCATCTACACATTGCATTCCTCCATTATTTTTGTGTGTGCAAAAAACAGATAAATAAACAAGTAATGTCCTTTATGTGGGCACATACACACATCACTTTATTGTGTTACTTCTATCCTAGACTGATGCTAGTCACTACCAATGTTATTTTCGGCAATATACATTTTACATCTTTAGTTTAGTAACCATAAGTACTTCTGTGCAATTTTCTTTCAATCTTACTGTAATACAAGCGCGTGCCATTTGGTTTAATTACTCTCTGAAATATGTAAATCTACCGTGGCCATGAGACTGGAGTATATACAATGCTATTGATATGCCCTATGTACAACCAAAACTGAGTCTCTATCTCTGTGATTGTACTCTAGCAAACAGAAATGTTGGTGTGTCTTCAGTAGGTCTGTCTACCGTTTAATCCTCTGTGTCTTCATCCTCAAGCCCAGATCTGGAAACAATCAAACAGCAGGCATTACAAGATATCGTCAGAAAGATCAATGAACATGCAAAGTTTTCAGATCAGACAATAATAACAGACGTCTCATACCCGAAGAGTGTGGTCCCAGGAACCTGTGCAGAAGGCCGTCCCATCTGGGGAAACACGCAGCGTACTGACGCGGTTCTCATGTCCGAACAGAATAGAGACCCGTGTTCCTTTGAGAACATCCCAAACATTTATGGTGTAGTCGTTGTAGCCGCCGAACAGTAGCCGTCCTGAAAGATTATAAAAAAACATAAATGCTTTTAACTCTAATAAACAAAAGAAATAACTTTAAGCTCTAATTGTTCATTAACCGACTAATACTGAAGTGTACATTTCTATTTATTTATATATTTATTTATTTATTTAATAATGTTGATAATAATAATAGTAATAATAATAATAATAATATAATCAAAGTACTGTGCACCTGAATGAATCCAAAGAGCAACAAGACATTATTTATGCATTTTAAAGGTGTAAACAAACTATTCAAAGTTCAAACCCACAAAAAATAAAAAAAGCTAAATGACAGACAAACCCATTAAAAATTAATACATTAATTATTAGGTTTTTCTTCTTTTTACAGAAGAAAAAAAGGGTGAGGGGACAGAGATTAAAGAGAGTTGGAAAACGTCAAAAATCTTATCACAATTAGCTGTCACTGAACAATCTAATCTTTTCCTTATTTTATAAAGGACATAATATCACTGAGCTGAAGTGTATATTTCTTACCACTGAGAGAGAAATCCACACTGGAGACCCCAAATATGATGCTCTCTTTGGAATAAATAGCCACTTCTCTGTCTGCCCTTAAGTCATACAGGCGGCACTGTAACAAAGGTCAGTGTTTGAATGTTAAAAAGATAACTTTCAATACGCTTCTAATTGCCCTCCATGTGGTGAATATTTGATTACTTACAGTAGCATCATCTGAGCCAGATGCAAATGCATCTCCACTGGGATAATATCTATTAAAACAAGAAAACAGACAGACTGTATCTGAGAATGCATGAGGTTTTTCTACAAACAAACACATAACATTTTACACGTAGAGTATTCAAAATATCAGATTTGTTCTCACTGGTGGATGAATAACAAAAAAATATTCTTATCTCTACATATATCAGAACTCAAAATTGACCCACTTACCGCACACTATTTATGTCTGATTCATGAGTTTCAAAGGACTGAATACACTGTCCTGAACGCATGTCCCACACGTTGGCCTTCTTATCACAGCCCTGCAATAACAGAGAATAATGCAGAATATGACCAAATGTTTGAAATAATTCAGTGAAGTTTCAATAGTAAGAAGCTGTGACAGGTGTCCTCACCCCTGAAACAAACGTGTTTCCAGTCTCGGAGGGGGCCAGGTCCAGACAGAGCACGTCTGCTGCGTGTCCATGGAAACTCTGCAACAGCTGCCCACTCTCAACATCCCATAATGCACATGTCCCATCCCCGCTGGACGTCAGGATCTTTAACACAGGCAGACGGTGAGGAGGAAGAATAATGGCTGTTCTGGAGATCAGTAAAAGTCTATGTGGGCTAACACAGAGCTATAAATGGATTGTCTTTGCCGTGTTAACTATCATGTGACCGGGACATCAAACCAGGAGCTGCTGTAAATTATTAACAAAGTGGGGCTCCATACACAGGAATATTGAAGGCAGTGATTTCTGATAAATAAGGAGAGAAATACACATGAATAGAATAACAGCCGTGTTTGCAGGAACCTAAAGTGTCTGTTTAATTGTGGGAAAACATCTACTACCTCTCTAACTACTGTTTTTATAAATTAAAATGTCTAATCTTAAAATGTGTAATAGGCCTACACTTAAAAGATTTTTTTTTTATATTTTAAAAATAAGATGATTAACAAATATAAAACTGAGGCATGAACACTTGTGTGTAAATTTAATTTTGTTTGATACTTTTGTGCATATATAATATACAGTACATATATTTTCTTTTCTTTCTTTCTCTCATTTTCAGCGTACAAATCTTAAGGGAATTGTACAAAATATTTAATGTAATAATATATATAATAACCTAAGACCTGCACCATCAGTATAAACTTGCATGGTTTGTCACTACTGCAAACGTAATGACTTATTATTGTTTTTTTACTATTTTTAGTATGTGTATTTGAGTTATAAAAGTTGAAAACAACCAAAATAAACTAAAACTAAACTATAAAGATTTTTAAAGTTGCTTTTGCTCGATGTGTTTTTGTGTATGATGGATATTCTCACCTGCATATCCGAGTTGGTGAAGCTGCAGGCTGACAGGTAGTTTGTGTGCATGGCCACTGACTTCTTCTTGGCAGCCAAGTTCTCATTCTTGTCCAGAGACAGAGGATACACTGAGCATTTATTATCCAGGCCCCTGTAACAAGAAAATAACCCCAGTTTACAAAAAACACAGAAATCCAGACAGATGAAAAACCTTTGGATCATCACGTGTAGTAAGACACTCACCCACATGCTACAGCACAGCCGGAGGGGGCGTAGGCGCAGGCCATCACCCAGGTGCAAGGCATTGTCACAGCATGCTCCTATTGAATATCAAAAGAGACCGCAGCATGAGCCGCACTGGGACAATGAAATGAATCAAATTCATTTGAATCAATTAATCACAGCAGAACAGGAAGCTTAAGGCTGTTACACGTTAGAAGTGTTGCAGTTTGTCCAAAAGCAAAAAAAACTGGCTTTTAAAATGTTTTTTTTGGTCAATGTTCAACTCTGAAAATCTCTGGTGTCCCTTTCTCTCCGTCTTCATTCATAAAAACATGCATCTTCTGCATCATAGCACACTGTGATATTGGGCTATATAAATAAACTTGATTTTGATTTGATTTGTTAATCCTCTTGATGTGGAAATCCTCCATGTCTCCTCCTGTCTGTTATGCCTTACAGATTTGATTTTCCATATTATATCGTGGAAAGTGAATTATAGTCTCAACAGATGACTTTTCTATACAATGGCAAACCACTGTAACATTTACAATAATTCACAAACACCATATTCAGGTTTTTTTCTGAACTAATTATACTGATGAACCTTATATTAGAAGATATATCCACACACATTCTTCAATACGCGTCTGCTGAAATTCAGGTTTGAAATGACTTATTACACTAACTTTAAATCCAATTTTCTGTTGTTACATATTTTTTGCATCTTTGTTAAAATTATGACTTGGACTAACACCTGTGGGTACCAAAAGGTAATAATATGCATCTGGTGAGTCACAAAATGATTGTGTTAAATAATAATAGCCACATAATACAAATTACATTTTTTCTTTCCTCACATTCTTTGTTTTTGCTTGGTCCTATTTACTAAATACAAATTATTATCCTTTCAGACTTGATACAATCTTTCAAATAAAATGTTCTGAAATGGTTGAACTTCAACTATAGATAAAGATTTTCAAATGGCACATTGCTTGTTTAAACAGTTCTAAATAAACATATTGAGATGTTGTGTTAGGATGCATATATTGTTATAATGTAATGTTATTTGAGCTACTTGAATCTTTGCATCGCAGCTCACTGCCCAATGCTATGTATGGATGCAGAAACTGTTTTTCATTGTTTTATCAAATGATAATATAAATACCTGTATATTGAAAAAAGAAAAGTTACCTTGTTGGTGGTGAAAGCATCCCATACAATCACTTTCCCATCCTGCAAAGAGAACAAGACCAATATAATCACATACACTGTAGGTCATATGCAATAATAAACAGGCTCAAATCATCAAAACTCAAAGTCAGCAGGAGCTTAAAGAGTGTTAAAGAGTGTGTGACCTGAGAGGAGCTGACGATCCTCCTCTTGTCCTTACACCAGTCCATACACAGAACTTTGTTGCCATGTCCCTTCAGAGTTCTTCGGGTCTTCATGACAAACTGACCCAGCCCCTCCACCTTCTCTGCCACTTGATGTACTACACACACACACACATAATGTACACTACATTAAACCCTCTAATGTATACATCCTGGATTAATATTCACAGGAGCAATAAGGATTAGGCCTATAATACATGGAGGAATATTTTCAAATAATCTTTGTTTAATCAAGTCCTCAAATAGCTCCTGCGAGCATCTCATAAAACATGCATCACAAATAGCCTGTTTCTATGTTTCTTTCCCACATCTTCTTAAACATCTGCCATGTAGGCTAGCTGAGATATGATTGGACAAAAACCACTACACAGAAGAATTTCAGATGGAAGCAGTGGGCTGTAAAATGGGGAAGCAAACAAACAGCCTGCTCAAGTCGCCTGTCAAATATCTGAGGAAACGTCGAGACAATAAATCCACGATCAGCTGTGACACATTCACGCCCCTGTAAAACCGGCATTATTACAACTCCCGCTAAAACACATTCGTCTGTAATTATGAGCCCTTTTCTGTTATTTGACCCGTCACACTGTCAACGCAGCGGTGAATCGAGGCCTCTCCATTTTCAGCACTCACGCTCGACATCGTGCAGCTTCGCTCTTTCCTCCTCCAGCTTCGACTTCAGCGTCTCCGACTCCGTTTTGAGATGGACCAGAGTCTCATTCAGCTGTACCTCCTGTGTCGCCATTTCAGGGATGAGAGGGGATCTCATATATTTCCTTTGTGCAGGCAGCGATCGGCGGCGAAAAAGCTTAAAGCAGAGCTAACAGCTGATGCTGCTGTCATGACGTCACGGGGAGAAGATGCTCCTCTGGTGTCCAGATGGAGGAGGAGGATCCTGCATCCTGGTGATGCTGCTGCATCCTCAGCAGCCTCGCTACTCTGCCGCTGAATAATGCATTTAAATACTTCCGACAATGGAAAACACGATACTGTTTGTCGGTAATGCAAAAGCACGGCAGCAGATAAATGTGGCACTCTGGTGTTTTAACATATAAAACTATTTATTTCAACGGAATCAATTATTCAGCAAACTTGTTGTCATATTAAACAGCTGTTATAAGAAATGTACTTTTAAAGATATATATATATATACATATATATTGTTTTATATAATCCTCTGTGTTGAGTTAAAGATTCAAATACTTGTATTGTTTCAACTTTCACATTTATCAAGGCCCCACAACACTGAGGTCATGTCCTTAGTTGGCTCATATTGTATATTATTTTTAGACTCACTATATTTAAATGTGTCTACCTTTAAGTCAGCAAAATATGAAACAAAAAGTAATAATTTTTACCCCACCAGAACGCTTTGAAATGGCTCTTAGACCTTGATTTTGAGAGATATAATTTTTAGGCCTGTTGTTGTCTTCAGATGGATTAAAAACTCAATGATATTCAGTTAACAATGATATAAAACATAGAAGAGTACAAATTCTAACACTGGAGAAGCTGAAACCAGAGAACGGCTGGGGTTTTTGATTGAAAAATTAATATAACTATTAATCCGTGACAAAAATAGTTGCCGGGTAATTTTCTGTGGTATTAGTTATTAATTGATATTGGTTGCAGCTCCAATTAAATTAACACAATTCTTATTTATTCTAATAAAATTTTAATAAAAGGAAATTATTAAATTCTAATCATTTTCCTATAGAGGTGGTGCGTTGGTAGGACATGACCTCTGGTCACATCCCTGAATTTTAAATACATGGTGTTCATTGTTTATTTAAAGGGTTTACATATTTATATATACAATAAGACAGTGATTTTCAACCAGTGTGCCGCGGCACACTAGTGTGCCGTGAGAGATCGTCAGGTGTGCCGTGGGAAATTATCTAATATCACCTAATTAACCATTGTCGGGTGTCTGTGCTGTAATAAAGTGTGGCAGATGATGTAATACTCTTCTATTTCAGTGGGTGGCAGCAGAGGGCTATAGACAATAGAGTTAGCGCTGCGCGACACGTGACAGTTTGGGATCACAGCAAGACGAGCAAGTGACAGTGATGGAGAAGTTTTTGAGAAGGGAAAATGCAAATGCCGAACAGGGCCCTGGACAAAATTCTGACCCAGATGAAGGCCCTAGTATGAGTGGTCGACAAAAGAAAAAAGACAAGACGGTGAGCTCGAGGCAATACAGCGAAAGCTATCTTTCATTTGGATTTACTTTCACCGGGGATGCAACGGCACCGACTCCGCTGTGCTTGGTGTGGTGAGAAGCTATCCAATAGCGCCATGGTGCCAAGCAAGCTTAAACGCCATCTCCAAACGAAACACCCTTCGGTTCAAAACAAGCCGATGGACTATTTTGTACGCTTACGTACAAACAATGAGAAACAGGCAACTTTTTTGAGAAAAACCACAAAGGTAAACGAGAGAGCCCTCAAAGCTAGCTACCTTGTTGCTGAACTCGTAGCTAAATCAAAAAAGTCCCACACTGTGGCAGAAACATTAATACTGGCAGCTTGTAAAGCCATTGTAAATGAGATGCTCGGCCAAAGAGATAGCTAAAGTGCCTCTCAGATAACACAATTGCCAGACATGACTTTAAAGGAGCAAGAGGAACTCATTGAACTGAAACAAGGTCGTGGTTTAAAGCTAAACTTTGCTGATCTTCCTTTGGACAGTTTTTGGTTATCTGTTGCCAAGGAGTTCCCCATTCTGGCCAACAAAGCTATTTTGACATTGCTCTCGTTTTCAACCACATATCTGTGTGAGCTGAGCTTCTCAAGCTTGACTGCGATAAAAAGTAAAAACAGAGAGAGACTGAGAGCTGTTGAGGAAGAGCTTCGTGTGTGTCTTTCTACCATTACTGCCAGGATATCCATTTTGTGTTCATCGAAACAGGCCCAGGTTTCACACTAACTGAGTATAAATACATTTAGAAACTATATTATTAACTATATGTATTATATGTACTGTGTTAGAGTGTCATTTTGTGTCATTTTGGTTGGTGGTGTGCCCCAGAATTTTGTAAATGTAAAAAATGTGCCGCGGCTCAAAAAAGGTTGAAAATCACTGCAATAAGATACACAGCCATAGGCCACCACACTATGAATCAGTCATGAGCAGTGAAAGGTCGAGGGCTGTGTCAGATCCTGGTGAGGAAACCCAGGTGAAGGCTGCTCGGGACCTGAAGCAGCTCCAGAGCCTGCGAGGACGGGCGGAAAGGAAACGTGACTTGGAAACGATAATCTGAGTCCAGCATCAGCTGCGTGGACCCGTCACGGTCCTGTAGTGATGTCTGCAGCATGGAGCAGAATGGCATATTTAGTGAGGTGCGGGTATAGCTGGTGAACAAGTCTTTCAAGACATTACACTGTATTTTAAATCAGTTAAAGTTGTTAAATAAAAAATAGAAAATTCACAAATTCGAGCTCACCTGAACTTTGCGGACAAACGACGACGTCACTCTTTTCTCAAAATCATCAATGGGAGTGTAAGAGTTCAGAATCTTGACAATCTGAAAATTTGAATGTGAGTTTTGTTTCAGTGCGAAGCTTAATTTGTTTCATATCGACAATGCTGCGTGTGCTGCATGAATAAAGTACCTGAACAGGGTTGAGTTCAGTGCATTTTTCCGTGATCTCCTTGGCGTCGTCATCAGTGGACTTGTTGACTTGCAGCAGCCAGGCGACCTGAGACAACGGCGTCAGGGTGTCTATCGCATTCAAGCTTTGCAGTTCCTTCTCCTTCAGCCACTCCTCCAGATAACTGATGTTACACCTAAATAAACAGAGTAGCTCTGAACAAATGTGTGTTTTAGAAGATTTTGGGCCTTGAGAGAGAGGGGACAATATTCAGGAAAGGGCCGCAGGTCAGATTGAAACTCAGGCCGTTGCGGTAAAGTATGTGCCTTAGAGCATAGGGCGTCGCTCTAGCAGGTTTTTGTTTGCATAAGAATACTTTTATTCTCTTAGAACAAACACATACCTGATTTGCATCCCCTTCCTGCAGGAGCACATATCTTTGCGGAGCATGATATTGTTGAGAGTCGTCGCACCAACAAGGAAGAACATTTGCTTCACAGCCTGGTTGATGAGGCCCTGCTCCATGCCATGCTGGCTCATGGTGGAGTGGAAGACACTGAGCTGCTGAACGATGGAGGAGATGGTGTGTGTCTCCAAGTCGTCGTAGAGGCTGTTGGAACGCTTCCTGAAGCCCGTCGGCTTCATGCTAGAAATCCCCTGTAAACTCTCGTGCTCCAACATACCGGGTACTGTTGGGGGAAAAAGTAAAGCAGCACATTTTTAGGTTGCTTATAAAGGTTTGTAATCTGCATGTGATAATGGTGAAGGCATGGTAAAATACCAATTGCAGGAGTGAGGGTCTTTTCCATGACTGAGACGAACTGATGGTAGATTTGAATGGCCAGGTCGCTGAGAATCTGTCTGTGTTCAGACAAATCAAAATTCTGCAAGCAGTTCTTTTTCTGGCGAGGAGTATTTTGTTTCAGGAACTCCTTTTGAGAACAGAAAGCAAAACAAAAGAACGTTAAAATATTCCTGCTACTGTACACGACATCAAAAACACAATAGTGCATCAAGGGTCGCTCCGGAAAATACAAACCTCCTCCCCGCTGTACTGCTTCAGACAGTTGAGCAGCTGATACGTGTTTGAGAGCCAAAATGACAACAACTCAAAGTCTTTGTGGTGACTCTGAAATGAAAAACGTCGCCATCATTTATTTTTCATGAAATTAAATGATTCTAGTTCTTTATAAATGCGAAGTTTTATTTTATTGAAGCAACCTGTACATCTTACTTTTGACCGGCAATTTGTCTTGTTCAGACCATCAATATCACAAAGTGAAATAATAAAAGTAAACTAAACTGCTGCCAACATTCAGGCTACCTAATCTTATATGATTATAAATAATAGCTTTCGGATTATATTCATTATTGATTTAGCAAATCTACAGTCGAGATAAAGGCTACTAGAATGACAATTAACCTCACCATGATGACTTTTTTGACAGCACCGATGATCGCGTTCATTAGAGACTTGAGTTTGACTTCATCGTTCAGGTAGTCAGCGTGGCGGACGCACATGAAGAGGATGTGAGCTGGCAGACTGGGAATCACATTGACCACCACACCTTTGGGCTTCAGGTCTGTGAGTAGAGTACAATCAAGTTTCATGCAGTTATAATTCATTCCTGCTCAAAATCAGATGCTTTCTCAGCATCAGGAAGGCAGACAAAGTCACAAAATGAACGTTTACTATAAACCAATAGAGAGGAAGAATACCCAGAATGATGTTTTGAATGAGTCTGGATTCATCGTCTCTCTTGTACTCCAACATGCCAAGGTAGTCTTTGGGAATGGCAGGCGCGGACGTTTGCTTCGCTGTGTGAGAAACATTACAGTGACATTGAGAAGTTGGACTCCTTTTATAACGTGTACGTACACGCCACAACGCTACCTTTCAGTGATGTTTCAAAGCTCTTTATTTGATTCTGGAGTTTCTTTACTAATCGGTCTTTCTGGTCGAGCTGCTCTTCAAAGTCCTGAAAGAAAAGCAGAATTTGCTACTGTATTTCAAGCCAAGACAACAAGACGTGCATTCACACACACTCGCTCTGTATCCACACACACCATATTCTCAGCAGTTAGCATTGAAGTCTCCTGTCTCAGTTTGCTCTTGGCCTCGCTCTCCATCAGCAGCTGTCTCTTCAAGTGATCGCTCTCCTCTCCCAGCTCCTCCACTCTGCCTTGAAGTTCCCTCTTCAACTCCTCCAGCTCTTCAGCTTTCTCCTCAAAGTGCCTAAAAGCAACCAAAAAATCAGGCCAACTCAGAAAGTACCATCACTTCTTTAATCAAGAAACAGACTCCAATCTGAGTATTTTACCTGCGTTGTGAGCTCTCTTCTTTAATCTTCTTTTGAAGAATGTTAGTGATCTCCTCGTTTTTTTCTTTCGGAAGACATGAACAAAAATAATAAACAAAAGAAAAGAAATACTCAGAAATACTCATTTGAAAAAGGGCTTCATAGTAATATAATTGAAACAATAAAAAAACAGATGTACCTGCTAGTTCTCTGTTCTGCTCTTCTACGTGAGTCTCCAATTCTTGTTTTTGTCTCTGCAGCTCTAAAGCTTGCAGTTTCAGCTCCGGAATAACCTGTGGGTCACATGAAATAAGAGAAAAAGCACAAATCACGGGATGATCTGCACCTCATCTCTCCCAAGAAATAGAAAACATATTGAATCATGAATAGAATAACGTACTGAGTTTTCACTGCTGAGCCGGGACACTTCTTGGCGAATGTTCTCGTTTACATTACTTTTCTCCTGGAACAGGTTTTGCAACTTGCTGTTCTCATTTTGAAGGTGGTCAACTTTCATTTTCAAGCCCTCCGCTTTGGTCTCAAAGCTTTCCTTCTGCTCCCTCTGGTGGTTTTCCAGGATTCTGCCATTAAAGGGCAACAATGTAAAACAGGTTCAAGAGTAAACAACTTTGTCACACAGGTGCAAAGCCGTGTAACACTGATATAAAGTGAATGGATTGCTATGGTCGTCAGTAAAAATAGACCTGGTCGCTTTCTGAAGGCCATCAAAGGCTGCCAGCAAATCTTCAACTTCATAGATCTTCTCAGAGTCGTCTGGAGTTAGACTTTAGAGAAACAATGTGTGAGATTAAAGGCCTGAATGAGCTACGGAACCGCTATGTGAGAGAATTCATAAAATATTTGGTTTACCCCAAAAGAACAGTCTCTTCAACAACACCACCAAGAAGTTGTCTCGTGATATCGTTCATTTTAGCTGCAGAAACATATTGAGGGATCATCATCAGTCTTTATTTATTTATAGATGTGTCCTCAAACTGAAAGTACAAAGTAAAAGTCTGTACCTCTTGCTTGTTCCGACTGTTGCTTCATCTTTCGGTCCATGTTATTTCTCTGGTTTTGCATGTTGTTGAGATCTCTGCGTAGCTCGGGAATGGCCTTGACATGTTTGGTGAGCTGGACGACCTGCTCCTGCAGGTCAGAGTTCACCTGGCCTCCCTCCTCGACCTTTCTCTGCAGACTGACTCTCTCCTCTTTCAATCTCTTAATCTCCTCTTTCAGAGTTTCCACCTCCTTCTCATAGTCGTGTCTCTGGATCTCAGTGTTGTTCTCTGCAATTCTGCCAAGAATCATCTCAATTAACTGAGTAAATTCAACAAGCTGAGCCAACATTTGCTTTGGTTAAAAAAATTATTGATCCATGCTGTAGAAAAGAGTATTGCAGATTTTAAATACTTACTTTCTAAACCTTGTTTCATGTTCTTTCTCTTCCAGAAGGTTCCTCTTTATATGATCAAAGCTCTCTATAAGAGTGTAAAAAACGGTCACTAATTTGGTACAAATGACAATAAGAATAGCATACATAGGAATCTTGACTCCTATTACCTTTGGCCTCGTTGGTGGAAGCTTCAAACTGTTTCTCCAAGTTCTGCTTTTCAAGGTTTAGTGCATCTATTTTGTTTTGAAGCTGTGCAGTTGTCTGGAGCAAGAATAAAAATGTTTTTTCTAAAGGCCTCATAAAGTCTGCTTCACAACCAAACAAATGCTGCAAAGACACAAAATATTGTACTAAAGTTCAAGCATCAACTTCGAGACTGACCAGACTAGCGTCTTCTTTCGTTTTCTTCTCTCTTGCCTCCAAAGACACCTTCTGGTTCGTTGATTTTTCCAGCTGTGCCTCCAGACCATGAAGCCTTTCCACGGTATGAGAGTGGGAGTTGGCCAAGCTTGTGAGTCTTTCCATCAATCCACGGTTCTCTTTGTTCTGTCAGGATACACAGACTCAGTTAAAAAGGGATTCAGATAAAAGCCACAGCTGAAGTCATCATGGAAGCATCTTTACCTGCTCTTCAACCTTCTTTCTGAGCTGCTGCACCCTGTAGGAGAGCTGAACATTGATCACCAGCCGACGCATGGTCTGAAAACGCCGCCGTGCCAGCCACGCTCTGGCATACTTCTGTAGAATCAGGGCTTTCTGCACCTCCATCATCTGAGAATCAACAAAGAGAAAGCAGAGCATGAACCACATGCGGTTATATTTTTGCAATTTCATCAAACCAAATGATACAAATGATAAATCTTTTAACTTTATACAGACCTTCTTGTAGCGTTTGCGGGCCATCCAACCTCGCGTGAAGGCCTGGATGGTGATGGAGGCCAGACGGACTACATGGAAGATCTGTCTCATGCGGTAACCTCTCCAGTACCTCTGGATCACCAGTGCTGCCCATCCCTGCTTCAGTGTTGCAGCAGTCACTATTTTACTGCAGAACAAAACAAGTGGACGTGCATGTCAAAACCCTGAGAGATACAACAGGAGGATGCAAGAATGCAAAACTGTGAGTGAATGCCACTAACCGGATTGTCTTCTTTCCACGGATGTACTGTTGGAGGATGATGGCAGCCTCTCTCATGCGCAGGTACTTCCTCTTCTGGCTCCATCCGCGCACGTGTTTCTGGAGGGTAACGCACGCTCCTCTCAGTCGGTCCAGACGCAGCTTCTCAAGATAAGCTACCTGACCAGCTCGGAAGAAGATCTTTGTCCGACCAAACTTGTACTGGTTGGGGTCCTAGTGATCAAGCCACAAGGCCAAGGTTATACACAAACATGCAGTGCACAATAACTCATGACAATGTTGCGTTTAAAGGCATGGTTCGGCGGATAGTTCGAAGTGGGGTTGTCTGAGGTACTCATCAACAGTAAGTGTATAACCTACAGTAGATGGTGGTCGGCATGCCCTCAGTTTGAGTTACAGCACGGGAGCAAAGCAATGTACTGCTGTGGACAACGGCAGCAGCAAAACATATTTTAGACACCTAAAAAAAAAGGCCCACCTAAAAAAATGTATGCTATATTTAGAAGATTTTCCCCGCTTTACCGTACCATCAGACAGCCAATTCGGACGGAGTCTAACCTGTATCAACCTCTGCAGCACGTTCTTGCAGGTCTGTTTCTTGTCACTGAGGTCCCCCTCCTGCGGTGACATTAGGATACTGTATCGGCTGTAAAACTCAATGTATGTCCACCTGCAAACAATTCATTTTTTTTACTATTACCACATGAGCACATGGAGATATATGTGGCTGTTAGAGAGCCGTATAATAGAGAATCACCTGGACGGGTAGCTCTGTGCACTGATACGAATAGTTTCAAGGACTCCACAGGCTCGCAGCTGCTGCACCACTCTCCTGGAGTCATATCTCAAATAACAAGCAAACACGCACAAATGATTCGGGTGAACACAGAGCGGATCGTGTCGAACACAGTTTGTCCAGTACTCACTCAAATGGGAGCTTTTCATCGTTGGGCTTAATGCAGCGCACATAGTGAGGAGTGGTAGCATTCAGTGTTTCCATCAGTAAAGAGAGGGAGCTGCAGAACTACATTCAAACACAGAGTTAGTGAGAAAGGATAACATTACGAGATGAAAACGTGTATTCTATACACATTGGTAAATACAGAATATTATGGCAACTTTAATGAGGGAGTTTAATCTCCAGTGAGCAGCAACAGTAGATAAATACTGTATGTTCACCTTATCTCCCACTGAGGTTCTCAGCTGTTTATTGGCTGGTTTCACTCCAGGTCTGGCGGGCCTCACTTTGACACATTTAGTTTTCACAGTGCTTTGCTCCTCCTCTCGGAAAAAGTTGGCCAGAAAAGGAAACTGATAACAGTTGCAAGCAGGAGAAACGTGTTAAAATTACGAAAAAAGAATGATGCATAATACAAACACTTGGATGTGTTCATTTGAGCCACTATGATATACTTTAAAATGAAAAGCCAAAATAAAGCAGGGCCATTGATTACCTTACTAACTCTCATAGTGTCAACCAGTTCTTCATAGAGAGTGTCTCTGTTCTTTTCTAGAAAACCTCTGCATTGATATTCCACCTGAAAATGTTAAAATACACACATAGCATTAATAGTAAATAATAGTAGGAGTAACTTGAGAGCTACATTATGCAGGAAATGGGTTTCCGAGGTCATCAGACTGCACCTTGTCTGCAAAGTGTTGAATCACAAATGCCTCGTTTGATAACCTGGGCTTCTCAAACAGAGGATTGGCGTCAAGATAGTTGAACAGCTTTTGCAGCCAGCTTTGATCAGTGCCCTGAGGAAACTGTCAAGTAAAACCACATATGTAAAAGAGGCACAGCTAAACAAATGTCAATTGTAAAAGTTCACATCACGTCCATTCGATTACCAAACATTCTTCATCAAGCAAGTCCAGGATCCCCATCTTTGCTTCAATCAGGTCAATCACCGGCTGGTTGTCATAGAAATCTATCAACGTCCATGGGATGTCCTCTTTCATGTACTCCTCTTGCTCCAGCTTGAACACGTGCTGATTGAAAAAAAATTAAAATATATATATATATATATATATATATAAGAGAAAAAACCTTCTTCTGATACAGGTTTGTATGCAGTGTTTGAAATGATTTGGGAGGATGGTGGAGCTTACCAAGTTAAACTGCTGTTGAAGCTTCTCATTTGCGTAGTTGATACAAAACTGTTCAAAGCTGTTGATGTCAAACGTTTCAAAGCTGAGGACAAAGGACACAAAGGTCACATCAAAAACAGCAGCTAAAGAAACCTGAATCATCAAGCGCGTGAAGAAAAAAAGTGTTGTATCTGCATTACCCATAAATGTCCAGAACACCAATGAAAGCATGTTGCTTTCCTGGGACCTGCAGCGCTGTGTTTATCCTCTTAATAATACAGTCAAACAGGTGGGCATAGATCTGCTTGGCTAGGGCATCTCTGGCATTTACAGCTCGCTCTTTGGGCACCGGCTTCACCACCGTCTCAGCCACCAGAACGATCCTCCGATGGCACAGCCAGCGCGCCAACTCCTCTGCGCTCACACCCAGCAACTCACAGAAAACTGCCAGGTGTGGATCACTGGGCTGGAAGATATGCAAATCAGGTTGTGTATTGAACCAGGTTAAAAGTTTTAAGATCTAATCTCGCAAACAAAACACAATTTAAGGCTTAGGGAGTTGAGACTCACAGGAACTGATGATTTGCCATCTCCAGAGTTTATGATTTCCATATTCCCCAAATGCAGAATGGCTGCCAACACTTTAAACACATCAGACTGAAAGTCCTCATTCAACCCTGGAGAGAGAGAGGAAGGTAACATTAAAGTCACACTTAGAGCACGTTACGGTCTGACAGATGAAGAGATTTTTTTTACCCAGGAGTGAGAAGGTCCGTCGAGTCTCCTCCATGTCTTTCTCGTCATCTACACCTTCAATCGTGATCTCACCGCCCATGCAGGTGTACCCGAACTTATCTGCACTCACTGCAGATGCCAGGAATAAACAATCATATCATCTTAAAATAAAACAATCCCAAAATTAAGATCTGTATGATTGTAAAACAGTTGCTCCTCCAACTCAAACCTACACCTACACAATAAACCCTCAGTACAAACACTCACACAGTCTTAGAGCCTTGAACTCCGGCAGGTGAGCACTGGAACACATCTGGTAGAATATGTGATAGTTTCGCTCGTTGTCTGCCTGAATAAAACAAGAGTAATGTTGTTATGGATCTGATATAAGAAAAATAACACAGCAACACCTTCATCGCATACACTACCTGAAAAACGACTCTGGACTTCTCCAAGAGGTAGGTCCTCATGTTCGCTCCGATGATCCGGTACCGCCTGTCAAAGCTGATCTCTGTGTATTTCCCAAATCGGCTGCTGTTGTCATTCCTGGTGGTCTTTGCGTTTCCTATTGCCTGAGAGAAAATCACCTCTTATCACATAGATATAAATTGTCTTAATGAATGCATTGGGTTCATTGTATAAGTTTAACGTTGTCACAGAACTGAAACATTGACCATTTTTGACCATCGATTCTGCCCAGCTACATCAGATATGCAGTTTTTGTTCACATTTTTAAAAAAAACTGAAGGCCTACTTATTCAGCAGGCATTTAGTTAAAGTAGTACATTTTTACTACATTTATTTCTATGCCTTCTTATTGGATCTTTATGAACTTATATATTCTTTGCATCTTATTTCTATTGTCCTTTGTTTTTATTTATACTGTAAAGAACTTTGAACTGCATTTTATGTATAAAAGGTGCTATCCAACTAAAGTTATTATTATTACTATGTAGTGGATAGAATAGTGATGTGTTGCCTTGTGAGTAGGGCTCCTGGTCCAGCAAAATCATACCTCTGTTATCGGATTGGATGCCAGGACTTTGTCTTCAACTCGAGTCTTACTTCCAGATTTGCTCACAACAGCAAAGTACCTCATAGCGTACCGGGCAGACACCGTTTTCCCAGCTCCAGATTCACCGCTGACGATGATAGACTGGTTCTTGTGGTTTCTGAGAACATTTTATTTACAGTTATAACTACACTGTGTATTCTACTTTATGATCATTTCAGCTTTTATTTACCTGGCCATCTGTTTGTAAGCCTCCTCTGCCACTGCAAATATATGAGGGTCCATGTCTCCCATGTTCTGGCCTGAGTAGGCATGAATGATTGCATCTCCATAGACATGAAGCTGTTTGTATGGATTTACAGCTACCAGTATAATACCTGAAAGTGAGGAAACAGCAAACTGAGCCAAGAGCCCAATCTTTAGTGCTTACAGACAGTTTGCCAGTGAAAGATTTGTTTCAACAGTACCACAGTAGGTGTAGATGATTCTGGACTCCACAAAGCGCACTTTAAGATTATGCAGGACTGCAGGTTCATGCAGGTAGCTGAGAGCCGTGAGGTCGTTCTCCCCCACCAAGATGTCCGGGTTGCGAAGTGGAGGCAGTTGTGGTTTTGACGGGTCAACAGGGTAGTGGTGCTCCTGTACAGGGATTATGTAAAGGAGGCAAGTCAGCTGTTACTTCTCACCATCATAAACCCATTGCAGTTGCATGTAAAGGTTTTATTAGCCACGTTTTACTTACAGTGCCATCTTCAAGAAGCAATTCAAGAACATTATCCCCATTGTGAAAGTCTCTCAGAATCTCGGCTGATTTCCACACATGTTCTGCATCTGGTATCCAAACTCTGTTGTACTGAAGGAGATTTTAATGGGGACATTTTAAAGATGTTTACTATAGTTATTAAAACATACATCACTGTGGATGTAATGCTTTTCCCTGTGTGAACATGTAGCCTACTTAATAAACTATGATGGACCTTGATTTATTTCTCATTTTACAGCAAGTCATTAATCAGAAAATCAGAAATCCTTTATTAGTCCCACAGCGGGGAAATGTACATGGTCACAGCAGAAAGGTAAAAAGACAGCAATAAAATAAGTATATTTTATTATAATTAATAAAACATTAATTAGGGCAAATGCACATAGTAATACGAAACTAAAAATAACAACAATAAAAATAACAAATAGATAAGTAAATATTGCACAGAGCAGTGTAATTGACTGTTAATTACAGTGTCTGAATTGGTGAGTGTGTGGCGGTCTAGTTTATATCTACGTATATTAACAAGTTATAAAAACTTAAAAAGTTGAGTAAACAGTTGAGCATTTATAATTTAAGTCCAACTTCCTCTAAGCTACATCCCTGCAACATGCCTGAGCCCTGACAAAGTTTCCATATGCTTCTGTAAAACAACATTAAGTGTTATTATCTCTACTGTAATACAAACATGTCACTCTTCTCTTACCTCGGTGTACAATTCCAACAAAGCCATGTTTGTGCATTGTTGTTCTAACCTCTCTTGTCAGTATATTTGTTTTTAATCAGCTGTTGTATCACTGTACTTTCCAGGTTACCGACGGATTTCCTCCCTGCACCTCACAACTATGCCAGAATCACAAAGAGTCAAGGAAGACAAAATCACTTCGCTTTCGTGGTTGTAACTTTCAAAATAATATTCACTAGACGTACTCAACAGTTCTCATATGAAATACACTTGGACCAATATTTCACAATACATTGTCCTTTAATAGCTTAGCAAAGTGTCTGTCAGCCAGGTTAACGTGAGCGTCAATTTCATGTGTATTTTCAATTTCATTAGTTTTACTTTATACTTGAATTCTGGTCTGACACATTGACTGACTTGACTATGAAGCTCTTACGCCTGAATATATTTTGTTAGCATTAATACTACTGATTTGTAAAGCATGGGGTCCCAAGACATATCTGAAGGGTCCCAAAGGGTCCTGTTTTTTTCTTCTTCTGTGAAATACTATATACTCGCAGGTCTCTGAACATCCTTTGATTTGAGGTGTCACAAGTTAAGAAGTTTGAAACCAGTGCTGTTAATAATCATCCTATCGAAATAAAAATCGACAAAGCTGATGCTTTTATTCTGAAAGGCTCGTCACTCATTGTGCAGGTGTGTCTCGTGCCTTCCTGGTTGACTTGTCGCTCACCTGCTGCGGACTTTGCCTGGATGACTCCGCCCTCCCGTCTTGTGACAGCGGCTCGACAGAGTGGGTGTGCTCGTTTCATCAAGGATTCTGACAACAATAGAAACCGGATACAGACCTCAGTCAGCTCGTGTGGACGCAATTCAGCCGCTGCTTGACCACATATAGTTCAGAACAATTAGCGAATATTTCACAGTATCACTGCACTTGCAAAATAAAAAATAAAAAAGTGGGAAAGCCAGAGATTTACAGAAAACTTATAGTCTATGGAGGAAACACATTATCACATTCCTGGTGTGCAGAGTTGAGGAGCTTTTAACGGAGATAAATCAGTGACGAACTGTTCAGGCATTTTCACAAGTTAAGCATTAGCAAATACAGAGCAATGAGGAACATGGAAGAATAAAATAGTATTTGCTCTGGCAGCAAAGTAAGTTACAGATATATTTTTTTAGACTGGAAGGCAAGATTGAGTTACATCAGTGAAGCACATACTATATATTCCTAAATCCTTAAACCTACAGCTCTTCTCTCAGATAGCTGAGGATTAGAGTTTTTATATATATATATATATATATATATATATATATAATATACATAATATATATATAATGTACAATATGTATAATATATATATATATATAATATACAATATGTATAATATATATATATATAAAATTGTATACCTGAATACAATTGTATACATTACATAATTATGAATCATTACAACAGTGAGTGAGTCAGTGTCAACAAAGAGAATACTAAAACATAATTCAAATATTTTCTTTGAGTCTCCCTGATGGTTCCACTTTGGAAAAACAAACAAAAAACCCACTGAGATACCAGATCCAAAACACCCTGTGAGCTAGTGAAACTCTTTGTGTAGTATTCTTAAGCTCTTCAAACCAGCTTACTGAAAAGCCTTTATGATGGCCGACACAATTAAGACCGGTCCAATACAAACTTGAATCATTATCTGTTCCTTCGTCTTGTACGGACATAAATACGATCACTTGATATTATGTTTTATGTTTTATATATTAGTAGTTACAGAAATATATAGTTACAGGAATAAAACTGAATTTCGACTTCAGACATTTTCAACATCAAATGCACATTAATATTTTAGCATAGCTCATGGTTACTCAATTGTTTAAAAAGAAATATAAAAGATGTGTCCATGGAAGCACTCACATTCTTAGTTATCAGGATACATTTATCCATCTCAATAATCAGAAACTTGCAGATGTTATGATGTGAAAAGTCAAATTTCCTTACTTGAGTTTGAATATACAAGAAAAATGATACCCATGAATGCATTAATGAACCCATCAATTCACAAAATACTATCAACACCTGAATCAGCAATACATTAACTGTGGAAAGAGATGACCTTTAAAATACTTATTTGCAGATTCACCTTTCATACAGTTATTACTCTTTGGCTATGAAGCGCTGAAAAGCTAAAACATCGATGCATGTAAACAAGGTATCCTAATTGCAATAATCAGTGACAGTGACATTACAACTGGTAGAAACGTTGGTGTTTTTACTCTTGTAAACAGAATTAGAAAGTAATAAGTAAACAGAAAGTGTCAGAGGTCTCTGGTCTAGATGCGGGCGAGGAAGCCCAGATTGAGGCTAGCAGGGATCTGGATCGTCTCCAGAGCCACAGCGGAGGGTGTGAAGGGGAGGGTGACCGTAAAGATCTTCCTGGCGTCCATCATCAAAGTGGATGACTCAACTCGGTCTTTCAAAAGGTTCTGGAAATGTAAAAGTAAACGTAAATTTAGCAAAAAAACATGACAAATACCCTAACTAAACACAAGACTGAATATAAAAAAACCTGCATTCTTGCCCACAATAACAAAACCTCTACTCACTTTAACAGTCGTGAGTAAAGTGGGTGACACTCGCTCTTCAAACTCAATCACGGGGGTGTACAAGGTCAACACCTTTACAATCTGCAAAGAGAAACACACAATGATCAAAGCACTAGCAGCACATCATGTCTCCAGATTAAGAAGGCAGAACATTTACTGATGATGGACCTGTGCCGTGGTGAGGGCAGAGCACATGGTGCAGATAGCTTGGGCGTCTTCGTCAGTCTTCTTCTTGATCTGCAGGAGCTGCGCAGCCTGAACGAGAGGCTCCAGAGTCTCCTTGGCACCGCAGTCTGTCAGCTCCCTCTCCGCTAGCCACTCCTCCAACTGCCAAACATTGTATCTGAAGCCAGAAGCATTGGAGAAACAATTCAGACTCAGAAGTCCAACTTGACATCTGTTCTGTGATAGCCGAGTAAGGCTGATGTTGAATGAAAATAATGCTGCTTGTATGAAAAAGAAAAATATTTAATGCAGCTAATAAAATATATGCAATATATCATTCACTCCAAGATCAGGTTGTCCTATCACAGTGTGTGTTATATGCCATATATGCTGTAAATAGATCAAAAAGACCTGAAAATCAAATATTCCAATACATGAATGAGTGAAACGATGTATTTGCTTACGTTTATTTGCCATGCTGGTAATTTTAGTACTTAATCTACTTGGTATTAACGAGGGAAAGATGGCTCAGCTTTCTGTGATTGCTGGCCAGTCAATAAGTAGCGGCGCTGGTTGGCATGCAAATCTACAATAAACCAGTAAGAACCGACACTGCATAAAGTCAATAACTACTGGCCAATGACTATTATATGCAGTACCTGATCTGCAGGCCTTTACTCCAGGAGCACATTTCCTTCCGCAGCAGCAGATTGTTGAGTGTGACCGCACAGATGATGTAAAACTGCTGTTTGACCAGCTGTTTAATGAGGTCCAAGTCGATCCCGTGCTGCTGCATGCTGGTGTAGAAGAGGCCAAGACGCTGCAGCAGGACTTCCACTGTCACAGCCGTCTCTGAGAAACTGGAGCTCCTCTTCCTCAGGCCTGTCGGTTTGGACCCCAAAACACCCTGGATCGTCTCGTGCTCCAGCATGCTTGGCACTACACACAAGACACACATTGAGGAAAAATACATTTCATGTGGTTCCATATGGACAGGAGAAGAGCACATTGCGAGTTATTATATATGGTGAGATTATGTCTCCTCACCAATCAGGGGCTGCAGGAGGTTCTCTGTGCATTTGATGAGCTGGCGGTAAATTTGGATGGCTAGATCACCAAAAACCTGCTGGTACTCTGACAGTTCAAAGTTGGCTAGGCATTGCTCATTCTGCTTAGCAGTGTTGTGTGTTATGAAGACCTACAGTATGAAGATGTTGTACAGACATCCAGGGTTAATTAAGGGACATGTGCAGCTGTAAAAATAACTCTGGTATCAAAGCCTTCTCAAGCTTACCTCATCTCCACTGTACTGCTTCAGGCAGTGCATTAATCGGCACGTGTTGGCCAGCCAGAAAGACACCACTTCAAAATCGTTTCCTCTCCTCTATAGAAACAGTGTACAAATTAATTCAAAATAAAAGCATCAGTCACTTTCTTTACACAGATCAAAGTTATATACTGCACCTTAATGACCCCCTTGATGCTGCTGATGGTGGAATTGAGCAGCGTGCTGACTCTCTGATCATCATTCACATTGTCTGCATATCGTACGCACATGAAGATGATGTAAGCCGCAAGTCCAGGAGTGAAACTGACCGCTACACCACGAGGCTTCAGATCTGAGAAGATTACAACATGTCAAAGCAAAAATACACAAATAATGTGTCATCGATCTATGAAAAACATTTGCATGCAATGCTAAGCAGCGAAGTTATAAAACAGGTTTAACATACCTACGACCAGATTCTTAAGCAAGCGGCTCTCGTCACCCGCCCTGTACTCCAACATGCCCCGGTACTCTTTCTCCTTGCGGGTGATATTCACCGCTCTGACAGGAGCGCTCATCACAGAGGTTTTACTCTTTTGCTGTGCACTCGCTAAACGCAACAGAGACACGATATAAGAAAACACAGAATGCATGCCGTACTTCAGTCATCTAGAAAAAGCACTGTATGAACACAGTCGATGCCATGTGATTACCTTCAAAATCTTCAACTTTTTTAATGTACAGTTTAAGTTGTTTTTTCAACTTGCGCATGGTTTGGTGTTGTTGTTCTTGCAGCTCCATGAGTTCCTAAAATGATGTAAACATATGGGATCAGTGTGAGGGCGGAGCAAACTTTCATACAGTGTTCATATGTTTAATCTGTGGAAATAAAACATCTGTAAATGGCAACATGGTGAGAATTATTTTTGTCCCGTTGAAATTCTTAAACTCTTTCCTTACTCTTCTGTGCTCTTTATATTACAGTAAATTTGATTTTTTCCAATGCAACATCAAAATGTTTCCTCAAAGAACAATAAATGTAATTCATTTGTAAAAAGTAAGAGGGGCCTTTCAAAGCTATAGATCCAGTATTAGGCAGAGACATCTAGCTGTTTATTATGAAGGAACTTGGCATTGTGAAAATATAACTACACATTCATAATCAAAGTCAGAGTGACAGATCCAGACCGGGGAGCAGACCCACCAGGTTCTCGTTGGTGAGCCGTGTGATCTCATGCTTCAGGCTCGCGTCAATACGTGCGTCTTCAGGCAGGAGGAGGCTCTGGGCCAGCAGCTTCTGCTGTTGCTCCTTTTCAGCCTTCAACTTGTTCACCTCCTCAAGCAGCTTCCTGTGCTCCTCGTTGTGAACACGATCCTGCTCCTGCATCTGGCACTCCAGAAGTCTGGAAGATGGAGAGATGGTATTAAATTCCATACGGCATGGACGTGCTTGAATGCACTTACTAACTACGGAATATAATTGTATTACTTATTGGTCTCTTTCAAGCCTTCATAAGCCAGCCACAGCTCTCCATCTTCATTCAGTGTATGGATGTCGGTGGACCTGAGGAACGGCATCAGATCAATTAAATAACACTCAACTGTACCAGCTGATGGATTTAAACTGGAGTGGGAGCCACATCTTACCGGTCAACATCTTGAAATGAGGGAATTTCACCTAGATCTAATTTCACACCTTCCCCGAGCACAGAGTCCTAGAAGTCAGTTCATACAGGATAAATTATATCTAGCTATTGTCACATGTCTGTTGCATTAAACGCAAAAAAACTGAATGAAAAATAAGAATATATAAAATGTAACAATGTAATTTACTTTCTCACCTTGTGTTTAAGAGCCTCTTGGCGGACCATATGGGACCGGAGGAGCAGCACTTCCTCTTTTCGCATATCGAGCTCCTCATTGGAGGAAGAGAGTTGATCCAGCAGAATGTTGTAGGGCAGCGAGCCACAGGGAGGAGGCGCCAATTCACTGTCCTCATTGGTCAAAGACTTCCGCAGATCATTTAGATCCAGCTTCAACTTCTTGTTCTCAGACTCCAGTTCTTGCCGCTAAGACAAACATCCACGAATAAATGTTTTCTCTCCAATTACTTTACAGTTAAAATACAAAAAACTGTTTTAAAGTATATTAATGGGATGACTCTTTGTGGAAATCTCCTTTTTGGGATGTTGGAAGATATCTACATGTACCTTTGATGTTTTTGGCTTTTTTATATGCCACTAATGCCGTACGTCACTATATCCACGCACGCACCTCTTTGACATCTAACTACAACAAGGACCACAATGGAAAAAGGTCCCGTGATTTTCTTGTGTTTTCCTCAATGTTCTTTTAATTGTGCATGTACGTTGGAACCATGCAAGTGTCTTTTTAAAATGAACTGTCAAATAAACAAAAAAAAATACCTGACAAAGTCATACCTTCAGTGTTTCCAAATCCAGCTCTGCTCTGCCAACAGTTCTCTGCTCCTCCACCTCCTTTTTAGAAAAAGATACACATAAAAATACAACCACAAATATCAACCCAAAAAACAACAGATAGCTTATTAATACATAGTAGAATTACACCATTAAGAAACAAGATTGGCGTTTCAGTCCATACTTTTGCCTTTTCTTGTTGGACTTCTTCTCCCTTATCCAGCTGCTGCCACAGTGAGTGTTTGTCCTGCTCCAGTTCCTTCACTCTTCTCTGGAGCTTCAGAAGGACCGGCAAGTCTGCCGTCGCCGGGGTCTCATGCTAACAAAACACAGCAAGCATCGGGTGAGGAATCTCTTCACAAACTAACTAGAATGCTGCACTAATAGGATTACAACACGGACAAGGCCAGAAGGAAAAAAGTCCCACAGCAGTTCCAAGGAATGAGAGTCCAGTGTTGTGTAACCACAAACCTTGTAATCTAATTCTTCACAGTGATCATTTTATCACCAACATTGCAAGTGACACATCAGTAAAGCTTCTGTCTGTAGGTGACACCAATTGTTCCTTCATGAAAACCAGAAGTTGTTGTAACTGACTGCGTTCACACCACAGCTGCTATTTTTTGTCATTATAGAAAATGTTTTACTGCCACCTTTCAGGGGGTAAGCTTTTGATATTTAAAAAGATACATTTTGTGCTAGTATATGCATCACTTTCAGGCAATTCTGAAACCGCATCACGTTATTGTGTAGTTTCGACATTACCTCCCTTTGTATGGAGTCGTCTTCTCCCTCAGAGGAGCCTAAGCTCTGACTGAACTCAGATGAGTTGCTGCTGTAGTTTGAGTCCGTCCTCATGTGGCCGGATTTACTTGAACTCTGGTTAAGTATGAAAAAAAAAACGGGTTGCAAAAGGATTAGTCGGCAGACCAAAACTTGTTGGATCATGATTTTCATTTTTCTAATATCAGATTTAGTGATTCTGGTTTGTGACACCATCTTGAAATTGCCATTTTGTTCAAATACATTGATCATTGTGTATCAAATGGCAACTATTTTTGCAAAGTCAACACTGTGACAAGAAAGTGTTCCTCACAATGCTGACATTCATCTCTTCCTTCAGGTCTCTGTGCCGCTCCTCCAGATGCAGGTGTTCACTCAGCAGACTTTGGTAGCGAGAGCGCTCTTCAGTTAAGTCCTTCTCCAGCTGATTTGCATTCCCAACGTTGGTTTTGATATCTGAAACAAAACCAGTTTTTTTCTATTATTCATTCATTATAAAGGCAGCCATTACTGAAGGACTGTGGAGGGTTGAGGTGAGCTGCTCTGTACCTGTTAACTGATGAGCTTGTTCCAGGATTAGTTTGTTCAGTTCATCTTTCTCACTGCTCATCAAGCTGTTCTTCATATTAAGGTCTTCTACCACCTGATCGTGAGAGGAGGCAAATTCATGTAATCTTAGTCTTTATTCCTATTAATCGTGGCTTTTGAGGTTCTAGAAACTGACAAAAGTGGAACATAATAAACTACAAAGTTCATAAAATGGGCAGATTCTATAATTATACTTCCGAGGCCACCCCAGTTGATTTGAGTAAACCTAAAACCTAAACGTAGGACTGCTTCATTCTTTCCACAACATTTTGTTCAGGCAAACTTAAAAATCATAAAACAAATGAGCAGGCATCTTCAAACAGCGGAAAATGATGGAGTCACACATCCAGCAGGAGAATCAAATGCCTGCACCACATAAACACACAGTTCATTCATTTAAAAACACATGAAAGATGGAGGAAAATGAATAAATATCTTCTGTAAGGCTTAGTGTGGAAAATAACAGCAGGTACATAACAGTGGGGTACAATGATTGATGAATGATTTTAACTAAATGGCATTGAAGATATTAATGTATCTCCACCAATGCCATGTCATGAACCCTACCTATTACCATTCCAGATAATTAAATAAAAAAAGGCCATCTAGACAATTGTAGTGAAGTTGCCAGGCAGTCAAGTTGGATAGATGTAGATGAAGTAGTCATACCTGTTGTGTCTGCTCCTTGTAGACCTTTGTATGCTCTTCCAGGTCTTCTTTTTCTCTGCGGGTGTTTTCCAGCTCATGCTGAAGGAAGGAGAGCTGCTCCAGTAGCGAGGGAAGCGTCACTGCCTTGGCTCTGGCCTCCTGCTCTGATCTACGTAGGTTTTCGATCTCTCTGCTCTGCTTCTCTCGCTCAGTCGTCTGGGTCTTCTTCACAACATTCAGCCTCTCACTGAGCTCTCTGTTTTCTTTATGCTGCAGGGGGAGAAACAAACACATGCTGTGCATGTGATACGACAACTCCCAATGACCCAATGTTTCTTCAGCTAGTTGTTTTCTTTTCTTATGGTAGATTCTAGTAAACTATAACCTAAACTAAAAACAAAACTAGATACCCATAGTCACACAATAGTCACCTGCTCATTTATCTTGTGCTGCAACTGCATAATCTTGTTCTCCATGCCAATGTTGAGCTTCTTGATGTGGTCCACAGAGCGCGCCTCCACTTTCAGTTTCTTTAACTCCTTCTTGGCCTTCATGCGACGTACACAGCTCTGTAGCAGGACGATGGCTTCCAGGGTGCGTCTGTAATGCTGTCTTACCAGCCAGCCTTTCACCCATTTCTGGATGATAACAGCTTTTTGCTCAAACATCAACTGTGAAAACAAACCAACAAATATTCAATATCTCGTGAAATGTTAATGACAAGACTTGTAATAAGCAAAAGGTAAGGTGAACATACAGGTGCCATGTGTACAACATGTTGGATGCTCTCAAACTTGATGGTAAGAATATTTCTACATAAAAAGTTCTAATGCAAAACAAATCAGTTTCAGTCTTACATACCTGGAGACAGTCCATTTCACAGTTTTAGATGCCAACATTCAAAATGTGTCCCAGTTTATTTCCTGTTGCAGTGTATCTTTTTAATCTCATTATTAGTTGACATTTTGGTAATATTGTCTTTGTTACACTCAATGAGCCAAGCTGTTGCCAAGCAATGCAATTCTAGTGAAACTCTCTGTATATATTCAAAACAACGTTTCATTTAAAAGTGTAAACAAGGTCATCAAGGTCTCTATTCATATGACTTAGCTAATGATTAAGAATCTGCACAGCATTCAAGGTTTAGGAAGTGCAAAACAATCTGTAGTGCTGCTACAAGGCTTCTCTGCCTCAACAATGTTATTAAAAGGAAGCCGACACATCTGGGCTTCCTTTGAGCTGGGAGCCAATTCCTGTTTTCTTGGTGGCAATTATTAAATCCAGTTTGGTTATTGTAATATTCAACAATCAAGTTCCTCTATCCTTTAAAACCCTTTCAAGCTCCAGAAAGCAAAAAATTGTCAACAGCCAAGTCAAAATCAAGGCTGATGTTGATATTGCCTCCTGGAATTATGTTAGTAAAATCTAATTATACCTTAGATCCTTCCAATAAAGGATACTTTACTAGTGTGGAACTATACCATATGTAGCCATTCAAGCATCAAGTACTGGGTTACCTTAAAGTACTGCTCTCTAGCCATGTAGGTCCTCAGGAAGCACTGAATAGTGATAGCTGCAGAGCGCTGCTGCTGGTAGCGTCTCCTGGTCACCCACATACGCACGTTCCGCTGAATGATAACAGCTGCTCTGGTGCTTCGCAGGAACTTAACATAACTGACAGGAAAATAAAACGTGTAAGAAATGTGCTGGGTCAGCTAGAAGTTGATGTACCGATCGACTTCTTATTCTGCTGTTATTTAACATCTCCACTCACCAGCGTGCCTGGTGACCCCGTACAAGTCTCTGTATGGTGATAGCAGATTCCCTCATCCTCAGGTACTTTTTGCGAGCCAGCCAGCAGCGGATGGTCTTCTGGATGCGGACACAAGCCATGCGCAGCTTGTCGGATCGAAGCTTCTCCAGGTAAGCCACCTGACCAGCCCTGAAGAAGATCTTGTTTTTGCCAAACTGATATTTATCTTGGTCCTAGGAAATTAACAGAATATACATTAGCAAATATAATATGTAATATTTTAGAGAGTCTATGAAAGTTACATTTATTTTTTAACTGACATTATGGTAATGCTTTTATACAATTCAGACATACCTTTATAAGTTTTTCCAGGAGATTTTTGCAGGTTTGTTTTCTGTCAGAAAGCACATCCTTTTGCTTCATGAGGACCCGATAACGACTAAAGAATTCCTGATAGGTCCATCTGCAATATTCATTTTAATAAGACAAGTCGGATAGATTATTTTTATGGGTCTTTTCATTATGAACACATAAACTGTGCATGGCTCTGTGCGCTGTACCAGATGCTGTTGTTGATATGCTACCTAGAAGGGAAGCCCGCTGCTGAGATCCGGATTGTTTCGAGGATGCCACATGCTCGAAGCTGCTGCACTGCCCTCATAGGATCCATGCTTTATGAAAAAGATAAATAACATACAAACCACAGTTACAAAAACGAGTGTACTACTCTTTTAATCAGGGCTTGTCGCAGATAATCATATGAAACAGAAGAGTGACATCATCCTTACATGAATGGAGATTTGTGGTCATTTGGCTTGATGCAGCGTACATAGTGAGGAGTTGTAGCATTTAGTGTGTCCATCAGCAAACGTAGAGACTGTCGAAACTGAGTAAATAGACAATGATAAATCCTTGAAAAGCAAGTATGGAAATACATGAATTGTAAAATGTGCTTGCACATTCAGTTTAAATGTCCTATATCAGATTTTGAATCACTTAGAAAGGATCCAATAATATATTTCTAAGTAGTAATTTATTTCCTTAAATGCAATTGAATCTGAACAGCTGAGGAAACCATTAAAATATCTATAATTTTCCATAACTTCTCAGCAAAACAGTTTTTAATCATGCATTTTCCCACTCAAATGTCAGGTTGCCGGCTCTTTATGATCTTACCTGCAGTCCAACAGTCTTCTTATTATCCCTCTGAGTTGGACCAGCCCTTCCAGTGACACCAGCGCGCTTGTTTGTAGAACGCGTTACCTTCTCATCATCCTCAAACAACTTCAGCAGCCAATCAACCTGAAAAGATCATTTTCAGAGAATGAAGAGACGAAATACAAAGTTAGCATTGAACAGCAGATGGCAGTGTTTTCAATACCTCAAAATTCAAAAGTGGGTGTATTTCCTCCAATAGTTGTGGTTGAAAAATTCTAGGGTGCATGTCCATGAACCATAAAATATACTTTAAATAGTTTGCTTGTAACTGAGGAAGTGGTGACATTGAATCCCCGTGACCACCACAAACTAACTAATTGAGAAGAAATGAAAATATAATTAACTATGTATAAACCATTTTACCTGACTTTTTTTAAGCACATTTATATGCTCCTCATTGACTGTGTCCTTGTTTTTCTCCAGGAAACCCTCACACTGGTACTCCACCTAGGCACAAAGGACCAGGTCACATCCTTTCAGAGTAAAGGTAATATTCATTGTTCAAAGTTTGAAGTGGACTGATTAGTACTGCTCTAATAAATAGAATCAAACATTTGATGTGAAGGCTTATAATTCTGACTTTGCAGAAGTAATTGTAATGTCACACTTGACTCTTTTGATTCTCTTCTGAGGGAGCATAAGTCATCTATTTATCTGCTGACCACTGAGACGTAACACCACCTCAGCATGACACATGCAGTCGTGTTTTACCTTGTCTGCAAAGTGGAGGATGATGAAAGCTCTATTGGATAACCTGGGTTTTTCAAATTGAGAATTCTGCTTCAGGAGGGTGTTGTACAGTTTCTGTGCCCATGTGTCATCAGAGCCTTTGGGCATCTATGGAAACAGGAAGAGCTGACACATCAGTTAGTCATCTTGGCCTTACTCATAACTTCCAAACACAGCATGGTGGAGATTTCTCCAGTGGAAAGTAGCTGAACAGAAAAAAGAAAAAACTGCCATTTTACCTTGCATTCTTCATCCAGTAGGTCCAGAACACCCAGCTTGGCCTCAATGAGATCAATACACGGCTGGTTGTCGTCAAAGTCAATCAATGTCCAAGGGATTTCCTCTTTCATGTATTCCTCTTGCTCCAGTTTGAAGACATGCTGGGGAGGGAAGGGGGGGGGTGGTTAAAAATGCTTTACATGTACATTTTGACTATAAAATTAACGTCTCGATTAAGAAAAGACACATACCTGGTTGAACTGTTGTTGAAGCTTTTCGTTGGCATAGTTGATGCAAAACTGTTCAAAGCTGTTGACATCAAACGTTTCAAACCTGAAGAAAAAAATCATGTTTACATTAAAACAGTTCTGGTCATCCAGGGTAAAATAAATGGAAAAGCCACAAACCTGGAGATGAAAACAAACCCGTAAATGTCGAGCACACCAATAAAGGAGTGTTTCTTAGCTGTAGACTTTAGGGCAGTGTTAATACTGCCCACGATCCAACTGAAGAGTCTGGCATAGATGTGTTTGGCGAGGGCATCTCGGCCATTGACCGCATTCATTTTGGAGACTGACTTGACGTAGGTTTCTGTGGTCGTCTCGAGTTTTCTGTGACATAACCAGTGGGCCATTTCTTCACAGGGCACCCCCATCAACTCACAAAACACCATCAGATGGACATTGTCTGGCTGGAAATATATTCACAATAAGTATCTTATATGGGTACATATCTATACATCCTCAATACAACATCTGCATATAAAATAAACAATAAAAAATAGGTTTTCAGAGGTAATCAGCGTTTACCAAGATGCTGCTTTTGTCTGCCGACTGATCTTTCACCTCCACATTGCTGAGATGGAGAATAGCTGCCAGAATTTGGTAAATTGCCATTTGATCACTTTCAGTGATTCCTACAATAAAAACAAAACAATAAAACAATAAATAATGATCCATCATGTGTTGAGTCATTTTTGGACTAATTCCAATCTATTAGTATATACATACATTAAAATATATTCAAACCTTAGACTCTGTACATAGTTTGATCCTACACTATCCCTCTGATGTTAGAGGATATTTAAGTAGGCCTAGGGTCAAACACTCTCTTTTTCTGGTCAGGTCATCTCTCCAAAACATATAGCTCATCTTTTACCGGAGCAGACGGCCCACAGCTGCAAGATAAGAGTTAAGATGGGCAAGGTCAGGGAGAAGCTATGGCTGTCTTACTTAGAATGTGTTGACGAGGATTTGAGGAGCCATCTAGGGGATCCATCTTTAGTTAAACGATTTATTGAATGCCTTGTTTAGGATAAATGTCGAGGGAGAGAGGCTGGTCGGCAGAATGGATGGCGGCATACAATGTGACTGCATCTCTGTGTTCGCTTGTATTGTTCATGATCTGTTCTCCTTGTACACGATTCTAATAGACCTTCAGCGTAAGACATCACTTCAGCCTCCTGCAGCTTCTTTGGTTTCCAGTATTCTGCTCATTAAGATTTTCCCTCACAGTAAGGAAATCCAGAAACAAAAATGTTATATGAACAGTTCTGTCCATTCAACATGATAAATACAACCAGCACTCACCCAACATTGAGAAAGCCCTCCTGGTTTTATACAACGCTTTGGCATCATCCACTCCATCTATGACTGGGCTCTGACCCTGGTTAGTACAGTGGAAGTCCTCTGCGCAACCTTCAAAGCATAATCATGTCAAATACTGTACTAAATAAAATATACGTACTTTTTATTGTTTCTAAATCTTGCTTAAATGACAACTGATATTTTAGTGACTTGTATACCTAACTTGAAGGCTTTGAACTCTGGTAAATGTGAAGAGGCACACAGCTGGTAGAATATATGGTAGTTCCTTTCTTCGTTGGCCTAAAAGTAATGCAAAGAAATGTAAAATGAGAGCCAAGTAAATTACACAAGTACTGCAAACACATTAAGTAAAATTGATAGCTCTTTTGGCTATAGAAGGATGCATAAACTGCAAGTACATTGCTAAACCCAGGCTAAAACTTTTATCATCAAATTGTCTCTTGAAACTAGTTCATAATTGCTTAACAAAACCCAATATGTTGCCATCTTTCTGAGTGAAGGGCCGGGCAGGCTAAAGTGAGTGTTGTTTATGTTGTTTCATGCCATGCTATATGTTAGATGCACATGAGACTGTTTTAAATCAATTAACTGCGTGGAGAAACCGAAGATAGAAAGATATGGAGAGTCACATTTAGACGGTACTCACATGATACCATACCAATAACATTTACCTGAAACACAACTCTGGACTTTTCCAGTAAGTAGGTTCTCATGTTTGCTCCAATTATGCAATGCGTCTTGTCAAACCCAATCTCAATGTATTTCCCAAAGCGACTGCTGTTGTCATTCCTTGTTGTCTTGGCATTCCCAAGAGCCTAGAAGAAACACACAAAAGGTTCTCAGTAACCTTTGTCATTTTATAATTCTGCCTATTTCCTGTTGTGTTAATTACCTCCATGATTGGGTTGGAGGCAAGGACTCGCTCCTCAACGTTGGCCTCACCAGAGGAGCAGCTGACTGTGGCAAAGTAACGCATAGCGTACTTAGCAGAGACAGTTTTGCCAGCTCCCGACTCACCACTCACTATGATGGACTGGTTTCTTTCATCTCTGTGTGAAAAGATATGATGGCATACAGACCAAATATCAGCTAAAACAAATTAAGAGTATCAGCATGGCAGGAAATGTACATTTAATTTGGTTTGAAATGTAAAATTAAATGTATTGGAGGCTACAAAACCTGGCCATTTGTTTATACGCTTCCTCTGCGACTGCAAATATATGGGGGTCCATGTCTCCCATGTTCTGCCCACTGTAGGCATTGATGATGTCAGCTTCATAGATGGGCAGGCTCTCATAAGGATTGATGGCAACCAGGACAATTCCTAAATACCACAAGGAGAAAAATAATTCTCCATTAGACTATCAAAACTGAAAATGTTATCTCACATGAGATTCAAATTAATGAATAGTGTGTGTTCCTTTAAGAGCAGCCTGCGACCACAATAATCAGCATGATGTACTGTAGATTATCTCAGAGCGTATGTACGGTAGATTATCTCAGAGCGTACAGTGAGCAGGGCTCCAAAGTCTACAATGACAGGGATGGTGTGAGTCAAAGGAGATGAAGCTCATTACCACAGTACGTGTAAATCAACTTGGAGTCGATAAAGCGCACTTTAAGGTTGTGCAGCACTGCAGGCTCATGGAGGTAGCTGAGAGCTGTGAGGTCATTTTCCCCCACCAGGATGTTAGGGTTTCTTAGTGGTGGTAGGTTGTTGGATCGGGGATCTATTTTGTGTTCCACCTCCTAGAAAGACACAAGAAGTTGGTAATAGGTTTCCACAGCATGAGACTAAATGTAGCAAGTTGTTTTCATTATAGGAAAACTGCAAAACTGTACCACTGGGAATACCAGTGGAAAAAATACAAAACCAAGTTAAAAATAGGCCGTAAGCATAAAATCTTAGCATCAGTTGTGCGTCACATTAAAGTTAACCTGCAATCACTGTCCTTAGCTTGTTCATGTTCACGCATGATAATACTTTGGCCTCATTTCCATACCTGAAGTGCATGCCCAAACTCGACATCACAGCTGCAGGTAACAACAGCACTGAGAAAAAGACTTACAGTGGACTGATGCAAACATTTTCATCGGCCCACCTATTTTGAACACCAGTACATTAGTTACTTTTTGTATTAAACGTTTTGCGTAGTTGCATACAGAGGCACAAGGTGTTTGTCCTGCCTGGGAACACCACAGCGGCCTCGAATAATCCCACAGCACAGAGTTATGAGGCTCTATTTCCAGTGTTCTTGCAGAGAAATATGTTCATGGCTCTCTGACAGAACATCACACCCATGTGTGTGTGTGTGTGTGTGTGTGTGTGTGTGTGTGTGCCAGCATTTGTCTCACTGTGCCATCCTCCAGCTGAAGAGTCAGCTTCAGGTCGCCTGGACTGTAATCTTTGATAAGCTCTGCTGACTTCCACACTTCTCCTGCATCTGGCAGCCATACACGGGCATACTGATGGACACAGGGGTAAACCGGGTCAGAGCCATTCAACCACTGCACTTAACTTTACAGTAACACAGCCTTTTACACAAGTACAGCAAAGCAGCAGTGACATGTAAGCTCAGGAAAATGGCAGGATAGCTAATTTTAAAATCAGCACACAGCAGTCATGCGTTTAAAATGGATGGATACGGGGCATTTTAAGTTGCAGACAGATAAAAGAGCAATACGTTGATGTTTTAAAAACCCAAACGCTGTTCTAGACACTTCCAAGTGACTGGAGCGAGTAAACCACCATTCTTGACTTGTACTTTTAACTAGCATACATTTAGCTAGAGAAAACCGCTGAATAAGCTGCACAGCCGCCACAGTAACAGTATGCTTACCTTGGCGTAAAGTTCAGAGGCTGCCATGTCTCACGAGCCGCTCAGTGAGTCCTCAGAAACTTCCTCTGCCCACAGAGAAAAGATAAAACATGTAATAGACTCCCAGAGTAGAACAGGTTAACTTCTCCGAGCTCCTCTCTTGGGCTCGGTGCTCTCAGCCCGGAGGAGAGTTCAAATGTCTGCTGTCTGCCACAACAGTTGTCAGTCAACTGCGCGTGCCCCGACACGTTTTGCACTCGTGCATCTTGCCCGCCTCCAAGCGGCCAACACGCGCGTGACAACTAGTCCATTTGAGGCATGGGCCACTGGGCCCCTGGGCCCCCTGGGAGCAGACACGCAAAAGGCCCCACCACCTCTCCATCCTACATAGGAGCAAGACAAACAGACTGAAGTTGTTTATCCTCTTCTTATTGTTGTTTTGTTTGTCTCTGTGGTCTTTTTCTGTCTCGCTGCAGTTGTTTTGTGTCACTTTGTAATTGTTTTTGCTGCTTTTGTTGTTAAGTTCTGTCAGTGGTTGTTTTGCCACTTTTTGTAGTCGTTGTGCGACTCTTTGTGGCAAACGTGTGTCTCTTTGTGGTTGTTTTGCCCCTGTTCATAGTCGTAGTGAGTCTCTTTGTAATCGTTTTATGTTTCTTGTTTGGTCATTTGGAGTCTCTTCCTTGTGGATACATTTGAGTTACATTTTGTAGGGGAAGGCCAGGGGTGCCCCGGACACTTTCCGTAATCCCGTTCAGTAATCCATCCATGAATTGAGAGGCTGAGGTGGTGTCAACATTACTGCCACGATACACATGTGCATTATTGATACAGGGGGTTGGAAAAATACACCACATTGCCCATCAGGCCTATTTTCTTTCTCTGGTCATAATGTACGAAGGATCATTTTTACTCAAAATACATCTAAAAATGGAATGTTATAGGACTGTATTTAAAGTTACTTTTGTTTATCCTCATTATACTTTATGACCATTTTCTTATGACTACCAGTCCACATCAGAATAACTTTCGTCATGGTCTGGTTATCCTGAGTACTTGTACATTCTGAGTAGTATTTGTCCCCTTTTCACTTATATTAGGTAAAATGTACCCTCCTCCCTCCCTTCTTAACTGGCCAAGGCATTGTTCAAGTACTGTATAAGAAGACTGCTTTTTTGAGGGATTGACCCCTTTATTTTACACAACTTGCAGATGAAAATATAGATACTTACAGTCAAGTATTTCTGACAGCTTTTACTTGGAGTTTACTTCCACAATAAAATAGAAATTAGTTAGCGATCAAGGAATCAAGTATCTAATGTTGTAAATGGGTGCATGTTATACATATTTTATTGCTCGCTTCTGTTTTCATACATTTCAACTCACTTATTTTGCCATTAATCAAGTATCCATTGTAGTAACATTGTGTTGTAATATACTACCTAATAGGAAATATATTCATATTTTTGTATAATTGGCTATGGTAATGAAAATACACAAATCCAGTATAGGATTGTCAAAATACCCTGAATTTTTTTTTACTACACTGAGGCAGAATTTTTCTCCTCCTAGATGAATACAACATAAGCTGGGCTCTTTTTAGTGCAGGTAGTTTTAGTAACATTTGAGTGTAAAAATAAATGCAAAGACACATTGATTTGAATAAGTGTACTTATAACATATTATGCAAAACTATTTTATTTACAAAACAAATGGCACAGTGTGACTGCACAGTAAATGCACATGCACACTCCAGACATGTCATGGGAGTTTCTTTCCATAAAATCCTAAGTGATTCCAGTCAGACAGTGACAGACATTTCAGGCAAAATTCATAACCAAGATTCTCACTGAGGGAGCAAATATTGCTCAAGAGGAACAACGGTTCATTACTTTTAAGGCCATTTTAGAGATCAGGATGAGATGGAGACCAGCAGAAAGTCCTTGCAAACCAATGTCACTAAAATGAATTAAAATACAACAGACTACAAAGTGGGTGTGATCTAATCTTCAGTACTTTGAAAGCACAGAATGGAACAGCTTCGCAGAGAGGAAGGGAAACAATCAAGGATTAGAAAACAAAAAAAAAAGCAGGATTACGTCACTTTTCACTATTTAAAACAGATATGCCTCCATATGAGCAATTAAACACTCAAAACCATTTCAAACTGAAAGGCATATCTGTAAATATCACTTCTACTTTACATATACATCAATACAAACGGTCTGTGGTTGTGACTCATAAGTATTTTTGCCTCTGTAATTATCAGTAACATGGTGGAACAAGATTTCTCTGCGCAGGCTCTTTCAGCTGCTGTTAGACAAGCAATTTGTATGGAGGCATATATCCTTAAAAAAGGTGAAAATGTTATGAGAGAATAAGATAGCATTACCTTTCATTCATATTTATAATTATTTTTTTATAATCAATCACTATTCAGTTTTTTTTTTTTTTAAGATCTTGAGAAACATATTCAGCTACTATGTTTTGTTGGACTTAACTCACTGTCAATTCAGTGCCTGACAGTCTCTCAAGAATTTGGCTTGATACATAACTTGTTCTTAGAGAATACCTATAAAAGGTGAAAAATAAACAAAAACGGCAGGTAGATATGAAGTGGGGGTTGGAATGGTAACATTACAGTAAACATGAAACAATCAACCAGCCAGTTTGCTGGCCACGATTGAAGTCTTTCTTTGAGGCAGGTCCTGAGGTGTTGGGATGTGCCCCCCTGTGATCTCGGTCTTCTCCGTTGGGGCTGATGGCAGTTGTTTATTCTTCATCTTTGCCTTGGCCATGTTGTAGTCACCAGAGTCAAAATACTTTGGCTGGACAAATAAGATATAAAGTGAGAATATTGTGAGATTGGTATTCATTAAAAATTAAGAGCTAACCAAAATTAGGTATGAAACGCACCCCCTTCTGAAGCCTCTTCCTGAGTAAGTCTGAGCCTCCAGGCTTGGCTCCCAGGTTGGGATACCTGGCCTTCAGTTTGGCCTCCTCTGCCTTCTCTGGACTGATTACTTTGTCCTCCATTTCCTGCAGAACGAGCACAGAGTGTATGGATGGTAAATGCTCCACTCAGCTAACTTGATGGGCAAAAAAACTGAGATTTCGGTAAAAATGCATACATTGGTGATTAATGAAACGGCAATATATATAGTCTCGACAGCAATTACAGCTAGTATGGCTAACGTACAATTTATATTTCAAAATAAGCAAGGGCCGCGATATGGGAGAACTCCAACTGGTGTTTGCACTCGCATTAATCTTGCCAATTAACTTAGCACGTTAAACTACAGCATTAACCAATTTCAGCTAAGCTATCGATTCATTTACACGGCCCCGAAAGAGCAGGGCTATTTTGCTTTGCCAATACACACTAGCAGCTATTAGCTGATTACTTGGCGGTTAGCATCGTTGATGACATTTATAGTAGCTACAGGCTAACTAGCTCACTGCTAGCCGCCTGCTAATTCACCATATTCGACGTGCTAGCTGCGCTGGCTAACTGGTTAAATTAGCAGTTCGTCTTTACAAATTACCTGCTTTTCCTCCGAAGTTCTTGTTCCTTCAACCTCTTCAGACATAGCTGTATGTAATCCCTGCTTTGCTCGCTAAACTGTGGGTGTAACGTTAGTCGTTCAACCAGCTCTTCTGGAACATAAAAGGTGGTAACGTTTGTGGGAGCGACTCGGCGGGCGAGGGAGCAGCCTGTCATGCAGCCTGTCCAGCAACAGGCCGGTGAATCGATGCCAGAGATGCAGATGGGAGACAGACTGGGACCGTCGTGCTGTGACAGCACAGAGCGAGCTCTCAGGAGATGTAGTGCAGGCTCCATCAGTTAACCCTTTTAATAATAGATTGCATCAATTCCGGTCAACAATATTCTGTGTAATTATAAAACTGACTTGTGAGTATTTGTAAAACATATAATGGTATACAAGTATATCGTCGTATTCTTTAGTTGTATTGTTTTAGTGTAGTTGGAGTCTGTGGTGGAGGATTTATCTGCACCAGAAAATAAATAATATAGAAATATTGCGTTACGCACCACATTGTCATCTGTATAATATCTTTAATATGTTGAAAATATAACTTTTTTTATTGTATTTATTGAAATCGACTTATGTTATGCACATTTCATAGAGAAATTCCTATTGAAGAATTTCCATACTCATCATTGCCTCTGTAAAACACCGATAAATTTGTATTGTATTGTATTAATTTGGGCCTGGAAGATAAACGATTATGTTTCCTTTGTTTTTCAGTGTTTCTTGCCAAAAGTTGTAATGCATCTCATCTATTAAGTCTTAAAGTCAGTCCACCTGCTGTGGTGAAAACCACTCAGACAAACCAACACATTAGTCAAAGCCTCCAATTCATAAAAAGAGCAGAAACATTGAGTTTTCGTACAAATGTCATTTTTGTAATGTTAATACCCGTAATAACAGCAGTTTAGAATGGAAAGTCAAATGGTTTCATTAAAGAGAATCTTTATCTTTATTTTTGTGGATCAAATTTCTTATCCTGATAAATTTCCTGTTGTCAGTGTAAACAATGAACATAGCTATTGCTTTTTTTTGCTGACAGCATACACTACACTTACTCTATAGGTCCGATAGGAAATTTCCATTCATTGAGGTGCCTAAATTATACATTATATAAATCATTAGTGTGCAGTGTAGGAAATGCAGCCAAACTTCTCTTCCTCATAACAGTCTTCATACTAACACAATGACCATAGGAAATTAAGGATTTATCAGCAAAAATTCACAAGTAACAAAAGTAAAATGTACAGTTTCTTGTACTTTTAACAAACCTTTTACAGTATATTCATTTATTAAAGTGGGGTAAATATCACAAAAAAGAAAATAACATGACGCAAAAGATGTTTATTACATTTCTATTGGTTACCTTTTAACATTTTCTGCATTACTGTAATAGACTTTACTATAGTATAGTATAGTAAATCCTTTACAGCACCAACTACCACACAGGAAAAAAAATAACTGGGAGGTATGTGGATAATTGCGGCTGCTTTGGAGGCAGATCTTTGTCAGATCAATGCTTTCAGTCCTCTTAAGCCATTTAAAATTAAATGCATTACTGTGTCCATCATCAGCCAATCGGAAATTTTAATTCCAAAACAGAAGTACAATATAATACAAGGTCAGCTTGCTCATGAGTCATCACACAAAGAAAACTCCTTGGTAGATTAGACATCTTCATCCCCCATGTCCACGTCCTCTTGTAACTTCTGCACCATTTTGGCTTCCATTTGTTTGGCCTTTCCTATAAAAAAAACAAAACAAAGAGACAACATTTTAACAAAGCTGAAATCACAGACTTAATTTAAATGTATTCATTATGCAGTAATTAGCCTGTTCCCCAAATGGATTTTCTTTTTAATAATCTGTAACTGACAAATATCCATCGTCACTGGTATTTCATTATTATTTATGGACACTAGGTATTATTTGTTTAGTGCATCAAGATGCATTGTGTTCTTTGTACTAAAAAGTATCATGTGCTGTGCAGGGTGCAAAAACAATGTTGCAAATTTAAAATTCCATGTACATGATTACAAGATCCTTGTGTATAACTTTGCAGAATTTGGTGACTAAAATTCTTACCTGCATGTGGTGCTTTGATGAGGTGAATATTTTTCTTCACTTCGGTGATGGCCTCTTCCTTCTCCAACTGTTTTCCCTTCTTTAATCTATTAAGTGGAAAGTAAAAAAACAGTAAAGATGAGGCAAGCACCATTTCCAATCCTGTCAATACCATATTTGTTATATAAAAACAGTTTAACATAAGATATATAAAAAAAAAAGATTAACTCATAAGACACGCCCAAGAACAAATGCAAAATGACTTGCTCACCTGTTCATGATAAAGCGTGCCTGTCGTTTCCGTTTTATTTCTTCCACCCTTTTCATTGCCTCCACTGTAAAAATGTAAAGTGACACATGATTATTCAGTTCGAAAATCAGACAAAACATTTTCACAGCAAGTACATGTGTGAAATGCATTTCTACATTACCTGTCTTATCCCAAAGACCCCTGCTATATTTAACAGGTATATTTCTCCGTTTCTCAAACTCCAAGGCGTTGTCCTGAAAGAGAGGATATTTGTTGGATAAGTAACAGTAAAACTAATTTATGAGACTGAGATAGTGCTCTATAGATAACCAACTCACCACGGTCAATTCCTTTCCTGATGCCTTTCTGAATGCTTTGGTCCATCTGGTTTTTCTTGGGTTACGCTTCTTTTTGAAGTTCTTGAGGCATTTTGATCTGCAGAATCTGAATGACTACATTTAAAAAGGGGAGCAGAAAAACAAATAATCATGATATTGCCATTCATGTTTTCCAGTAATAATGAGAAACTGTAATAAATAAATGTTTGAGGTTTGAAGTAGTTTAGAAAAAACTGGAGACCTGACAAAGAGCACGTTTATTTTTCAACTGTAAAACGTCTCACTGCACATATCTCGGTCACTAACATGTTTGTTATGATTTCATGCATCAGATTAAAAATATGTATAATTCAATTAAAAAATAAATATATATATATATATATATATATATATATATATATATATAAATAAAACGGATTATAACAAGCTATTGCTTGTCATACAGCTCTGTTTTCAGCAACATCATATATTGTTTTACATAATACTTATGAATGTAAGAAAGAAAAAAATCTAATGTTTACAATTATGAAACAACATTCAGTAATAATAAACAGTGTAGTTAAAAAAAAAACTACGTTTTAGAAACTTTACTAAATTTAAATGCATCATATACTATATTTACATAATCAAAGTAAAACAGACGATAGAAGATAAAAGCAGTGATTACCTCTTGAATACTACCCTTTTTTTATATTTTATAAGTGTCATGTGTTGAAACACAAGTGGTGCTGCGTGTTTGAGGCCTCAAACATTAATGCAAAGGTTGAAAATATCGCTGACACAACTCAACAAACATAAGCTCCACAAACACAGCTCAGATGTGAGTCCACAGTCAACCTTCAGAGGGCGCAATGCCTCCACAAGACAAACCGAGGCCCTGCCAGTTAAATGTCCGGGCTCGTCATCGACTTGGATTCTTATAAAAAGCAGAACATATCGAACATTTCAGAAATTAAAATCAGCGATAAGCGCTTCAACCTCACGCTGTAAACCAACGAACACGGAGGTAGATAATCACCACGTGGAGTTTATTACAGTCCTTCAGAAACTAAATCCCTGTCTTGATCCCACGTGAGCGAGCACAGCACGTTCTGTTAGCTAGCTAGCGTTGCTGGGCCAACACTGACAGTCCAACACGAGCTCCTGTTAAAGTTACAGGATGGTTCAGGCCGAGGGTAGCATCATACCTTGCAGTCGTTCCGTACAAACATCACCCCATGCCCGGGGTACGCCGGTCCCGAGCAGAAATAACACTTTTCGATGCGCATTTTCTCAGCAGAGATGCTGCGTGCGACAATCGATAAAAACAAGACCGAACCGTCTCTTCTTCTTCTCCTTTGACCCTGCTGGCCGCTGAAGCGTCTGCTGGAGATGTGCTGCCCCCTGCTGGACCTTCCGTCACACGCCCACACCCCGTTTCTACTTTCAAATATACATATAATATATGTATATATGTATATATATATATATATATATATAATATATATTATATATATATATATATTATACAAATATAAAAGCACTTGTATTGACTTCCTATTATTTTTTTGACATACAATACTTAATTATTTTGTTTATTGAGAGTTTGCTGGGTATTCTTGTTTTGCTTCTTACTTATATACATTGTTTTCATGTCCGAAATTAAAAAAACTAATCTATTCTAAATCTTAATTCCACATAGGATTCAACTTCAGCGTTCAGCTTCAATGTTATTAGATGTTTTATTTAAAGAGGAAGTTATCTTTTATTTCAGTATGGACATATTGATTCCTTTTTCCTTTGAAAAACTTTCTTTTTATTTCATAATGGCATTTTTCCACAAATCCCTGCCACTTCCCTTCAGCCAATCATATAGAGATGGGTAGTGAAAATAAAGATCATGAAAAAACATTTCATAATAATGAGTTGAGTGTTAATAAATGATCAATGTTTTGGGCTATTTCGTGTATTTGACTATTGACCTTCAGAAAAAGTCGTCACTCATGTTGTGCATCTAGCAAACAGCTTAATTGTTTTTCATCTACTGTATTCTCAAAGCCTGTACTATTGTTTCTCACAAGCTGTTCATGTCATATGTAACTGTATATGATACATATTCAAAACATTCAAATATTCTTTATCATATTAACTTTTCAATACATATTTAAAGGGCTCACAGCAACACACGCACACACACACACACACACACACATAAAAAAGGAGACAAAGTGGAACACAAAATGTATTTTTCCAAGAACAATTTTATTATCTAGTATTTGGGATCATCTTGAGAGTATCAAAAAAGTCTGTTGCAACATTTCAACCCTTAAAATAATTTGTTATGTTGCTCACTTTGGATTTAAAGATGTATTTTGGTATTCAAAAGCAGAAATATATAAAAAACATAACTTAAATATAACATTTAAGTCTACACTCTAAATCTACATTTGGCACCTGAGTTATGTCAGCAAAATGATCTGTGGCTTTCAAATGAACCTTTTATAATAATGCATTACACAGACAAACTTAGAACTTGAAACCAGCCTCATTCATTTAGTAAAATGTCACATTTAAATTGGGAAATGTTTTGTTTACGACATCATGTTAAAAAAAGGACAATCTAAATACAAAATTCCAATGTAACCTATGTAAGTATCATTTATGTAAAATCTCATGGTGGTAAAAAGACAGCAGAACAGTTTGACATCTCAAGCTTTACCAAAAAAAAAACTATGTAAAAATGCCTTTCTAGCTATCAAAACCATTGGAAATTATATCACATTTAAATGCAAATAATGTAAATGAAAACCAAAGAAAATCACTAAATAACAGAGACTTCAAATTTCTTTGGTTAGGATTATTTGTATTACAAAGATATAAAAAATGATTATGTTGCTCTTCACACATAGGGTTTCCATTTTGATAGTCAGAATCCTTCATTGTCACACCTGGACAGGAATTTGTATAGAGGGAGAAAGAGAATTCTTCCCCATACAGCAATATTGGTGATCGGTAACAGATGATTCTCTTAACAAAGAATAAATATCATCATCTATCACTGGCAGGACAAACTAGATCTTTGGTCTTGTGTCAAATATTTCCACCTCATAGTACCAAAGATCAAATGAATGAAAAGCCATACCCATCTGAGGAAGGAGACAACTCTTTGGATAATAGCATCGGCATCACCGCTGCGTTTAGCAATGGTCTAGAAGGCAAATGGAGCACAAGTCTGGGAGACTTGTGCTAAAGCTTTCACCAGAATAAAGCATCAAGAAAATTTACACTAAGAAAAGCTTTCAAACCACCATTCTAAGGGAAATTTACATCATTGGCAAGAACAATATTTTGGCAAACTTAATGTATATCCTCTATATTTTTGGTTTCCTTAGAATATCTATTGTTTTATCAAAAACTCTTTGGGTACAATTTTTCCCGTCTTTGGATCTCATCTTCTATAGTATGCAAAGCCCTTTTGATATTAAGGCCATGTTAAAGCTTTGAGTTCAGTGCACTGGAAATGCCAAACGATATTGTATGTAAAGCTCACATAGTTTGACAATATCTAATGCACTTGTTATTTTCACAACATACATCATTCAAAGACAAACAATGTGAATGACACAAAAGCTCTTTCAACCATGAAAATAAAAGTTCAGAGAATTAAAGAAATGAGGTCCTCTTGATAATAACGGCCCAACAGAGGTAACAAGACACGGCAATGAAATGTTTTCACCTTGTCCCTTGAGTCTGCGATAATACCGCACAATATGCGGTGAAAAGGAGGTAGTAATGTATACACAAGAACAGAACACGGAGGTAGATAATCAGTCAAAAGGGCCCAACTACACTCTCTGCTCCAGTGGAAAGTAATTAAATATAATGAAAATGTATCACAGTACATTTTTGACATTCTTTTTAACATTCATCATGGGTGAGCTTTGGTTTAGGACAGACAACGGCAAACACAGACAAACAGGTAGAAAGTAAAAAAAAAGGAAAATAAAATGTTATAACAAACATTCATACAAAATCCTGAGGTAGATCCGAAGCTAAAGCACATTTCGTCCATCGCAGCAGCTGGCTTCCTGATCCCTTGTGCCTCAGGAAATAACTGAGGGGCTCAACTCAGGAAGCAAACGAGGTAGAAGTGGCGTAGCTTCGGCTGCTGGAGAGCAGATCTAAGCCACGTGATGTCAAGAGCCGACGTCTTGGGACGAGTGCAGGGCAGGATGAGAGCCCTCTGAGGTGCAGCAGAGCCGGGTGGCATCAGGGGCGGAGTGATGGAGGGGATGGTTCAGCATTTCCTCATTTTCCACTTTAAAAGACTGCTTCAGCTCAGCGACAGTGGTAACATCTTCCAGCCCAAAAGATTCAGGTCTGGAGCTTTGGCTGGTCGAAGGGTTGCTCATTTCTTCGTTGCTTTCTTCGTTGGAGTAGTGTCCCGAGTCTCCCGTCTCCTGGCTGGCCTCACTGGTGTGAGAGCTCTCCGAGTGGTAAGGCCCGTAGATGATCTCCCGGGATGAAGGTGGCAGGGGTGCTGAGCCTAAATGCTCCTCATACCTCAAAACAGTTTTTCCAGCCTCATACAAACTGGCTCTCCTCTCAGCCTAATGAGATTGAGAAGACAACATTGAAATTAAGATTTAAAAAAAAAAAAACGACAAGAAAGCTGATTGAGGAGAATAATGTTGCATCACTTACATCACTTTCAGATGGATTCCTGATCTCCCTCTTGAAGAGCAGCCACCTCTTGCTTTTATGCTTGCCACTGATTGGACTGCCATTATTTATGACGATATTAGATCCAGCCTGGAACAAATGAGAAAATATATGTGGAAAACATATTGTTTTTTATGGTCCTGTGCTCTCTTGAACATCAAACATGTAACTATGAAACTTAGAAATGATATTTCTGAAACCAGAAGATCATTCACTCTGTTTTGTTTGTCTCACCTTGACATCTAGGAAGTGGTGACTTATCATGGGTATAAGGGCTTCAACATTCTCTGTGTGGTGTTCATCAGGTGGGGACAAACCAGCATGTGGACTTTCAGCTGCCCCCACATCAAGGACTTTGTGACTTGAGGATTTTCTATGAGTCATAAAAACATAATAATGTAAACAAATCTCAGAACAATTATTCATTGTTTATGTTTTATAATATAATTGTTAAAAAAAAAAGAAAAAAAGAATGACTATAATCCGTACCTTGGTCTGCCCTTACTGATGAGGATTAAGGCACAGGTAACAATACAGGCCAAGGCGATGCTCACACCAACAATGATGCCTGTCATAGACCTCTGGTCTATGTGGTAGAGACCATCAGAGAAGACTGGAAGATGAACAGCAGTGTTTCAGGTGGGATATAATTATACATTACTTAGAATTATTTAGAGAAATAAATATAAAGAGGAGCGATAGCGCTGAAGGAAAAAAGAAGTTTATACTCTCAGCCTGGAAACTGCTGTTTAACAAACCGTCACATTCATCAATTGTTGTTTGCAGTTCATGATCAACACTGTATTAAAAAGTACACTAAGCTTTATTCGGAGGAAAAACATAGAACTTCTCCATATTCCTACCGTAAATATGAAAATACTATAACTAATCAAACAAAATGTGAATTAAAAACACAAATCATTTTGCTTAATTATGCCTATACTGAATCACTGTTTTGGTTATTAATTAATATGGTTACCAAGTGTTGCTGACCTACGCCTCCTAGTGGTTTCCTACCAGAGATGAACTTTTTATTCTCTCTTTATAGAGCATTTTTACTAATGATTATGAATCCATACTGGTGTCAAAGAGTATGACCTCACTTTTTTATTAAACTATTACCGTAAGCTACATTAGAGCCTTTCATTTCAAGTTAAGAACACTAACACCACAGTGTAGCTTTACTTTCATATTTAATGACAAATAACTACCAGCTTGACATCATAAAATAAAGAATCTGTCATGTATGCTCCAGGGTTTCATGATGTTTACCTGTTGTATCGGGGAAGTTGTCAGAGTGCCTAGGGTTCTTGCTGCGGTGGTTCTTTCCATGCTTCAGTGCCAGCTCCACGATGTTAGAGAAAGGCCCGTCACCGACCTGGTTGGAGGCAGAGATTTTCACCAGGTACACATTCCCGAGCTCCAGCTTCTCCAGCAGGGCCATTGTGTGGCTCCCTGTGAACCAAAAGAGAAAGAGAATTGATTATTTATTTATTAGATTTATTTCTCTATGACAGGGACAGCTGAAGCTGGAGAGTTCAGGTCCCTAACACTATCTTAGGTATTGTACATACATGAGTAAGATTCCACAAAGTAAGATATATTGAAACGTTTCCTGGTAACAAAAAGGTTCCTTTATGTTTGAAAATTGTCCTACCGCACTACAATACTATAAAAGTGCTTTAAGCATATTCAGTTGTTGATTTATTGTGCTTTATGTAATTTTGGAAATCTCACTATTTATCCATGCAATGTTCTGGTGTATATCTTTTTAAAATTGTAATATGATCACTGACTTCACAGATAACATGATCCACCCCACTACTCACCCTCCCTCTGCAATATTTGCCAGCGTCCAGCTATCCAGGCTTTCTGGGAAGAGTACAGGATGGTATAGCGTGTAACCACCACGTTGGGCTCTGTGGGCTCCCTCCAGGACACCAGAGCAGTGTCATCCTCGATCAGAGTTACTCGCACTCCTTCAGGTGGTTGGCTAGGTGCTGCAAACAGAGAAATCCCATTCATAATAAACAACGCTTGCTGAGAAATGTACTGAGACACAAGATGATGTTACAGTAATTTATTACCTGCTTGCAGAGTGCGATGGTAAACAACAGAACTCCAGGGACTCGACATCTGGTCCACATGAAGACGCACAACAAACTCATAGCGAGTGTTTGGAGCCAAATTCTGAACCATGACATTCTGTCTGGTGCTGTGGACAGATAATATTCATACATTATGGGCATTTGGCAGACGATAATCCAGAGACACGGAATGTATAAAATGTGAAACTGCAGGCGAAGCTTAAATTCTTAGATCTATACGAAAAAGCCAATGATAAAAAGCACAAGGGTCATATCCATCAGTTTTGGGGGTTCTCGGCTTACGTTTGTAGGTAGCGTATAGCAGAGGCGTTGTGGGTGCCCACAGGTGTGCAACGGACTGTATAGCTAACAGTCTTTCCAGAGGGGAAAGCAGGACGGCCCCAGCGCAGAGACACTGCAGATGAGTTGTTGGCCAAGACAATCACATGATCTGGAGGCGGAGGGGCTGTTGACAGTTGGTCTCTAGCCGCTGAATGATGCAAACAAAATTCATATTATCGTCACATTCATCAATTTGAGAAAAAGTTATAACTCCATTTTAAATTGTGGACTTTTTAAATAAACAACAGAGCAATGTACTTACACACACATCCCGGAGTGCTAACTGTTTGGTCTGTCTGATAGCCATCTCCAGCTTGACTGACAGCCAGAATCTTGACGTGATACTTTCTCCTTGGATCTGGAACACACATAATCAATTCAGCCATTTTTAGCCATGTTGTAAAAAATAATAGTCCAATAGGGGCCAAACATTTGTGTAATACTTCCAAACCCTGAGAGATCTTCATTAAAATACAAAAAGTGATTTATTTAATAGAATGGCAGACACTTTGACAATTAGCTGCAGGAGGGGACGTTTGTAGGTTATAAATGGCCATTCTCCATGCATGGACAATGCATGGTCTCCTGAGTCACCCCAACCTCACATTTATCATGCGTTGTCATGTGTTAGGAGCATGGGAAAGATCAAGCAGCCCCCAGGCACAGTAAATATGGTGACATGATCAATAAGCTCTCAGACAATTATGACCAAATTATATTGTGTTTCCTTTTTGAAAGCCTATGAAGATTTTACTATGAAACCCTATCAGCACTAGGTTTTATTTTAAACACAATACAAACAAATCAAAATCTGAGGGGAACAACAAAGGTGAGATGAGGTCAATCTTAGAAAATAGAGTAATTATGGATTAAGTACTGGCTAAAATACACCAGAAAGATCATCGAGGTCTTGGGGTGGGAAGCTTTCGTTTGAAAATATGCAATAACGTATTGTATTTTAACTTGAGTTAAAACACACAATTTTAACTCAAAAAGCTACCATTGCATCAGCTCCTAAATCAGGGTTTTAGGGAGTGTTAAGATTTGTTTTATGCCACCAGTGTGAAAGGTCAGCCTATGGGTATTGACCAGTGAAGGTGGTGTGTCCAAGCCTGCTGTGGGGGCTGGGCCAGGGGCAGCGTTCAGCTGCTGAGATCCTAGGCCCATGGGACTAAGGGGGTTTGGCTGGGGTCACCAGGTCAGGCCAAGATAGAACAGAAGGAATCTGGGCGCAGGACGGTGGGAGAGGAGCTGGGCCCCTTTTGTTCCCCCTTTCACGTCCTTCCTACTGGCCTTGTGTTATAGCCTTAAACTTGGAGCTGTGCAGAAAGAATCATGGCTCCAAAACAGAACTTATATTGAGATCAGAGATATTATGCAATATGAAACCAATGACAGCAGTTTGTGTGATTGTCAATGTAGAATCAAACTGAAGGTTTTTTATAGATCTAGCACGCTATTACTACAAAAACATTTTAATTAAAAAAACTTCCACTAACAATCTACCCCTTGCTATTTCAACGTTTTGGGTATGAACTGCATAGAACCCACACTGTGCTTAAAGACTCACATCAGACAAAATGATAATAAAAGTTTAGTTTAGTATGTCCCAGGTTCATACTGAATATAGATTGCTGTGGGTTATTTACAAGGACAGCACAGACCACCAGTGGGGGCAGGGTCATAATCCAGGACTGATGGCTAGAGGTCAGTGGCTCGGTCCAGTTTTGACCAATCCCATGGGTCTTTGTTTGTGTGCTTCACTTTCCAGCTAAAAGGGGTAGTGGCCAGGGTCTTACAGGGCAGGCCTGGCCCTGGATGGAACACAATGGCCAGGGGTAATTATGCAAGCTGCGGGATGGGAAATGGTGGCGGGAGGGACATCTGGATCCCGACCTCTAACCCTGGGAGCCTGCTCTCACACAATACTGCAACCAGACTAGAGGGGGTTACTGGTTAGGCAAGAGGGGTCAGCTCATATTGATCAGGACGGAGTGGGAAAATGCAAATGTAGCTTCCAACTGCCCACTGAATTAATTTGGAAGCCATTTAAACCCATCGGTCACTCTCTGTTGTCTCTACATCAATTTTACAGGTCTAAATGGTAGAACTACACTAACATACTAAAATATACATGCTATATGTTTTTCATCCAATCCACTGTTCCATCATCTCACAACTACTAAGCTATGACAACCAAGAGGACATCACTCACCAAGGCCACTGATGGTGTAGGTATAAGTTTGAGCTTGCAGCTGGATGATGGGCTGCTCTGGTTGGCCTTCCTCATGGTAACACAGCCGGTAACCCTGGACAGTCACAGATTGTGGGGAGGTTTGCCAGCGTGCCACAATGGAGGTGCAGTTAAGCGGCTCAAGTTGAAGAGTAGGGGCTGAAGGCACTATGAGGCAGAGGCAGCAGACATGGGATCAATACACACACTCACATTCAAAATATCGCTGAGCACAAAGAAGGTCTAAATGAAAAAACAACAGGACACTGGGTATAGAAAAAGGATGGATGGAAGATCATCTGATGAACACAATGGTTTAGGTGTTACACAGTTATAATTCAAGCTGCACATTGAAAGAAAATGCATCACTACACATAACATTTTAGAAGACTGTTCAGCCTATGGGTCACTTGTTTTTATGTTCTAGACCTTGCTCTCAAATAAAAAAAAAGGGATAATTTTGTTGGCTATGCTGCTTTACATCACCTAACTATACAACCAAACTTTTGAAAACAAGAAGTCCAGCTTTGGTGGACAAACAGCCTCCCCCAACACACCAGGCCATGAAAAGAGGCTATTCTTTCCCCCACATAGACGCCTGAGGCCCTCTCTTTATGACCCGTGACTGAGGCCACTCTAACATCACTGACAGCGAAGGGCAAAGGTTCCTGGGTAACCAACACAAAGACTGTGGGACAATGCTACAAGAGCAAACTCTAGTCATAAGCCGGCCACTCTGCATGAGCTCTAGTGATCCTCCTGGTATTCTAACTGCAGCAAAACAAAACGATGTAACAAAAGCAAAAACATAGCCAGTTACAAGTTTGGTATCACACAATTCTATTACTCTCCAGCATGTTCTTATTGTCTGCTTCTTACCCTGCTAAAAATGCCTGCTTTTGACCCTAAGAATATATTCAATCATTCATGAAAACTTAGTCACAAATTAAGTGAAGAAAACTGCCCCATACAAGCATGTGATGAGATTGCATAGATGAGAATAACATTTAGCTTTACATCACCAGCTCTCAAAATGTTGCGACAACATTTCCTTTTCAGCCTTCTGCAGGTTTACCTTTGCTGTTGGAGGTCTTAGGTGTACGGTGTGAGGTCCATGTAGGAGGCTCACACCAGCCCACACGGGTGGCTGCAGCCATGCGGAGCAGGTAGATGGTGTCAGGCTGAAGATCTTGCAGCAGATATTCGGTGCTGTTCTGAGGTATCTCCACAGAGGTGACAGTGCTGTCCGCAGCTGTGCGATAGGATACTCTGTATGCAGACAACCGGCCGCGGCTCACCTTCGCAGGCAGCGGCTGCCAGGTCACCTGAATATCTGTTGAACTCTGGCTGGTCAGAGTAAGCTCTGGGGTACGCAAAGGCACTGCGGAAAGACATAGATACAACAAATGTACTTGAATTTGATGAATTTCTTTAGAATACAAACATGCTGGCAAAAAGCTAAACAGCCATATTTCCAATTAGTACTCTCACAAATTGGCACTTAGTGAGTAGAAGATTGTGCTAACAACAGAATGCCCATCCCCCCTATTTCCACTCAAAATGTGCTCTGTACACACATCACTTGCATGCATGTTAGCTTAACTCCAGAGTGATTTATTGCAAGGAATGCTGGGAGTCTCAATGCTCTATGCTTACCATCCTCCAGGGTATGTTGACTGACTTGGTCTGACATACGACTGGCTCCCATTGGCATATAAGCCACGATGTAGAAGCTGTAGTTTCGAGCTGGCTCAAGGTCATCGATGATATAACTGGTTGTGTCGTTGCCGATAACAACTTGGTATTCTTCGTTGTTTAGACCTGACATAGAACAGATCATAATGTAGGTTAGGAAATAGGTTAAGATTTGTTCAAAGAAGAAGAGACTACTATGAAAGTTTGTCAGGCATGTACCATGTAAACAATCAGTGTTTTGAAAGGCTTGATGCTGGATGTCATTCATCTTTTCTATAAACATGTGTAATGTGAAGCACAGCCAAATAAGCAAACTTACCTAAACATCTATAAATGTGTTTACGCACTTGACCTAATAGAGTTACTTAACTGTCAATTTAATGGTTAAAGTTAAATATCTCCTGATGCTCCTGGTTTGCGAGGCTTTTAAAAAGCTACACTGTCTCTTTAACTGCAAGCAGAATGAGCTGGGGAGTGGACAATGGGCTGGCTAAGCCTGTTGTTATTTCAGTGAAGTTGCGGAGTCTTCCTTGACCTCTGATCTATGCAGCAACAACAGATGGCCTTCACCAAGGAAAGTTGATCACGTGTGAGAGAGTGAAATAGCTTATTGTGGTCATCTTGCATCTTTTCACACCTTCATCCCTACCAGTTCAAAACAGCTCAAGTGAAAAACCTTAAACAGAATTAACCGGTTCTTCCTTTTGATCTTACCTTCAGCCTTCATATAATGGATGGAGTAGGCAATGACTTTGTCTGCATTGTAGAGAGGTCTCTCCCAGGCCAGTAGGATAGCAGAGCTTGAGATGGTCTCAGCATGGATATTTCTTGGTGCACTGGGTCTGTCCTCGGACATGACAACAATGAGGCGAGCCAAGGACAGCACAGAACCCTGGTCACTCTCTGCCATGCACTGATAGATGGCATCATCCTCGGGGATGATCTGGGTAATCACCAATTTACTGTGAAACAAGAAACAAAATATTAAGATTATAAATAATAATCTCAAAAAATGAAGGCAGTTTTTTCACGGTACTTAGTTATGTTTGATTGCAATACCTGTTGTACAACTTAATCCTCCCATTTAAGTGAACGTCTTCTCCATTTTTTAGCCAGCTGATGCGTGGTGGAGGTACTCCCTCTGCTTGGCACATAAACCGGGCAGTGCCTGCTCTTGGACGGGTCTGGCTCTCAGGCCTCTCGACAATGGATGGTGGCACTGAAACAGAGATGTAAGAGTGTAAAAGTGATGAAAACACAGTCTATTGCTTACCATTTATTAAGCCATAAAACACTAATTGAGTGGCATTTTTTAACCTTACACTCTCTCTACAAGCAGGCATGGACTTATTCTTTGAATTAAGAAATTAGATCACATTTGAAAACACTTTTGTTATGTTATGCCGTATGCAATATAAGGAGCAGGTAGGAGATGTTGTCCGAGAACCAATGCTAACTAAGAGTTAATTGTACCTAGAACTGTGATGTTGGCTGCAGCAACAGTGTAGTTGCGGGTTCCAGGGGTGGTGGCCCTGCAGAGGTAGACTCCACTGTGCTTGGAATTGACATCAGCAATAACCAGGTTCCCATTGCCCAGCACTTTGGCGTTGTACACATCAATGGGTTTACTGTCAGCACGGCTCCAGGAGATGATGGGCCAGGGATTTCCTGTGGCCACACACTCCAGCACAACAGTTTGGTGAAGAGAAACTGTGACATTCTGAGGTCCAGCTATGATTCTGGGCCTTTGACGTTGTTTAGGGCCTACACCTTCACAAGAAAAGGAAACAAATCAATTCCCTATATAATATGACGGTTTATTGCTCATTCCTAAAATCCAGTTAATGCAGTCTCTGTACCTTGGTTGACTTTTAGTGTGGCCTCTCTACTCTTCAAACGGCTACCGATGTTAGTTGCCACACATCGATACTGTCCAGCATCTTCCGTTTGTACATTGTGGATCTGAAGGACTCCGTTGGTCAAAACCGTTATTCTGGGAACATACAACAAAAACATTAGGGTCAAACTAGAGGTTTCAGTAAAACTCAAGCACTTTTCAAGCACTTTCAAGTTTTTGCATTTTTCAAGGAGTATGTTCAAATTCAATCATATCCCTAACCCTGAAAACATAATGGTTAAGATTAAGAATTTTTTTAACTGAATCCTGTAAATGTGAGAAACTACAAAATGTGGGAGCTGCTATTAGATTATAAATGCATGTTATCCACAAAACAAGTGGATTATATGGGGACCATATAATGATGTCTAAAATGACTCAAGGTATGTGTGTAGGTACCTGTCTGTTTGTAGTGGTAATGTGCTTTGGTTAAGCTCCCAAGTGATGGTAGCAGGAGGGCTGGAGGTGACGGCACAGGTGAACCGTGCCACTGAACCCTCCGTCACCACCACAGGCACAGGGTGGAACACAAAGTTTGAGATATCTGTGGAAAAAAAATAAAAGATCAATCAAGGCCAGAAGTATCCGCAGTAGAATATTTCAAATAAAACCTTATGCTGCTGAATTAAATATTTATTTATACCGATTTGTTTTGCAGTTATTCTTTCTTTCAATATTTGGTAAAACACTATACTTTATATATGGAAAACCTTGACTTTGATGGATGTTAACTGATTGTATGAAAGGAATTGATCTTTGTAAGACACCATGATCTTGTTCATGTGCAGATGAGCTATCAGGTCATATACGGACCAGCTGGTCCAATCAATGGATCAATTGAAGAATGACACTGCATGATGCATTGTTATAGATAAAAACTAATCAATTCACTTTGAATAAGAAAGACGACCAGCAACCACTGGGAATACAAACATATAAAAAACAATGGTGAAATATAAAAGAACAGCTATTTCTTGCAGAAATCAGGGATGATGGCGATGTGTTCTGCTTAGACCCTGCTATGTAGACAGAGATTAAGTATAAATATATTTGCTTTAAAATGACTAAAACAACTGTGATCAAGTTGCTGAATCACACTGTTTATGTGTATACAAAAAGTCTTTCAATAATCACCACGAATAAGCAACCCCCAATCTGCATTTGTCTAGAATACTCTGTGAGATATTACAAATGACCATCATTCATTAAGGCGATAACTCTCTCCCTTCCCCCTCACTCACAGGAAGGAAGTCAATATCATGTTAAAGAAAATAAATACCGTGTTCTCCCACTGAAGCCCGACATTTAAATCCTGAGCTTAGGGACATCCAAATTAAAGAGCAATCCTTTAATTCAAGACCCAATCTCATCAATATTACACAAATAACCTAGCAACCCGGCATATGTGAAGTGCATTATGGGGTTGAGCCTAAACCTAAGCCTGAAAAAAATTTATCCTTTTGGTTGTGAATTATTTCTCTGAATGGCAGTAGGTTTTGCTTTAGGGTTAGTACATGACAACCAAATCCCAACACATTTAATTATCTGGTCAGTACTATCATGAAGTCTGGAATGATCCACCTATTCTGTCTCCAGACAACACGGCTGACTGGTGAGCATCAGCACCTGGTAAGAAGTTAAAAACATTATACTGTTCACTCTCCACTGGGAGATGCTTACGCTGGGATCAGTGATGTAGATGGTGGGTGTGGCCTGCACTGGCTGAGCCACTAATATGGTCACCTCTGTTGTAAAGTACAAATCAATGTCTAGGTCAAACAGCACAAAGGTTTCTCCAAAGAGGTCAAAGTTCACCTTTACCCGCTGTCCATTCAATTGTAGCCCAAACTGGGAGCCAGATCGAAGTCAGTTTACCATTAGTCTACGAAAGAGAACCTTGTGATTCGTGTGTTGTTTATATCCTATGTCAAATGCTACAGTAGTATTAAATTATAATAGCAAAGCACATAATAATTATTTTGCAAATATTGTAAGAAATATATGACAGATATGTAACACGCTCTGTAAATCCAAGAGGTGCTGAAAGTAGGGATGTAGTCCTAAAACGACAAGGAAAATACCTCCTGAATGTAAACCTGTTTTGAAAGGATCATCACTATTTACTGGAATATCCGGCCTGCTCAATCACATGACTGACTGGCCTTTCTTTAACAAAAGCGCTCTGCTTGACGGGGCAACAGAGGGGCTGATCTAGTGAAAGGGATTGTGGGCTGGGAGAAAGAACAGCAGGGCGGCCCAGCTAGGGCAGGCCTGTGACATCACAAAGGCTTTCCCTGCTGACCCCTGACCCCCAGGACCTCTGGACAGAAGGGGAGCCCAGAGGAGGCCCATCCACCACTCCCTGCCTCCAGCTGACCAAAAACCTTTAACCCTTTCACTGACAAAGGCTGGACAGCAGGTCAAACTTGACATTTGAAGGTTTTAGTATGGTCATCTTATACAAAAACAGGATTTGTTTTGTTGCCCTTTAAAAGATTGACAACAATCACAACAAAATTGTAGAGCTGGTATAAACCTATAAGATTTGTTTTTCGTACTTGTATTTCTATATTTATAAATCTCTTCCTGTGAGTTGTATCTAGGTCTTCGTCATTTTTCACTGTTGAGTATTGGGACATATTGCCCCAAACTTTCTATCCTCAGTGTCATTGTCAGTGTCAAAATCAGTATATTTCAGAAGGCTATGCTGGTCTCCATGACACCAATCATAGGATATCCTTTCTAAGACCTGTGAAAAGTGACCATGGTAGACCAGGCCCATTGAATAGACACAGCTGTCCTGTCCACTGATATGTGGACAAACAAATGCCCTGAAAACGTAGCCTTTTCTTCTGGGGCGGTCAGGGTTAGTCCAAACAAAGGCTAAAAGGCAAATGGCCTTTCAGAGATTCCTCTGTGTAGCAGACCATTCAACAATTACACAGAGCCACAGTCTGCAGTGACAATGCAATCCCACTAACATAAGAAGGCTAATTCCTAACCTTTTACCTACGTCTCTTACTTTTATAAGTGTGAAAGTGTTACTTTTCCTCAAAACAGGGAAAGGATAGTTTACTTAGACTCAGGGCTGCCTGTTTATGGAGTATTTATGAGCTTTTAGATTGACTCTCCATCTACCTTTTACTGTCTCTTAAAATGATCCTATAACTGGACTGACAGCTTTAAACTTGAGCATGACCAAGTCTGAACAACTTCCAATAACATGGAAAGCCCAACTTTAGAGGTTTTTCCTCAGTAAAGAAAAAAAAAGGAGTGGGGTGGGGTACATCTGCTTCCCATCTCCAGGTTAATAACCCATGAACTTGCCATTCTGATGCCTGCATATTGACACACAAAGTGGATATCATCAAAAATGTAACCCTCATCTTGGTCCCAACAGTGGAAAATAGGAATAAAGTCCACGTTAGCTTCAGAGAATCCCTTTCACTATGAGCTCCATACTTACTTGCGATAGTCAGACGTGATCTTTGGCTTAGGATAGCTCCATATTTGTTCTGGGAGAGGCACTGGTAGAATCCTTCATCTGAATCCTCCTTGGTATGCTTTATCTTTGGTATGTACAAGGAGCCGTTGGGCAGAAACTGTATGTGCTCACTTTCTGTCAACCGAACACCATTCTTCAGCCACTTAATGGTAACTGGAGGCAGCCCATGAGCCTGACAGTCCAAGACTGCAGGGTCCTTTGGTAGTAAGGTAACATCACTGGGCTCTGTGATGAAAGATAACTCGCTGAAACCTAAAATACCTAGAGGAAAAGAATGGGAACATTAATAAAGAGTTGGTTAAGTTTCTGTGCAACGGAAGACTACAACAGCACAACAATACTCTATAGCCTGACAGACCATCGTGTAATATTACAAGAAAACTACATTGATATTATAGAAAACTATTTATTTTTTAAAGGAGCACACATGGTGTTGCTGGCATTAATTCCTATAAATCCCAAAATGTATCTGTCAGAAACAGGGATGCATGGTATGGTGTTTTAATATTTTCTGTCAGCATATGAACCGGGTTCACAGTTAAGTGACATTAATGACAGAGAAACACAGGACTAATGGAGAGTATACAGTTGAAGGAAAAAAATAAAAATAAATAAACTGTCTAGTTATATTCTCATTGTCAACCTGTTTCAGAAAACCAAATAGTCTGTTTCTAGTATAGTTAAGGTTGACGCTATATGCCCTCAACAGTCCGTGCGCGGACCACATATCAGGTCAGCAGAGCACTAAAAACAATACACAAAACAAGACACTTACTTGATAAAGGGAGAAACAAAACAAAAAACAGCCAGTGCTGGTAGACCTTCATTTTAAACTTCGCCATTTATCCGGATTTATCTGTCATTTTCCCGCACCGCGAACCGGCGCTCCCCTGCGTGCTGCTCTCCGTATGTCCCCGAAATCACTTGTGCCAGCAGCGGAGGACCAACGGCTCTACTGGGGTGCCGGACAACCCCCCCCCCACCCCGCCTTCTCACGCATGCGCAGACCTCACAGGCCAGAAGCAAGTGCGTCTCAAAAGGAGGTCCGGGGACCTCAGGGGCCTCCAGGAGGAACTGCCACTGAACAGGAACTGGACACATTTAATCCATTACACCTACAGGATAATGTAATGAGCAGAGGGGGTGATTCTGCCCGACTAGATCCTCGCCTGGAGTTGAAACTGGCAGAAAAGAGCTCCAAGAGGGTCATATGTATCACACTATAACCAAACATATAATAATATGTATCTGTTTTCACATTTAAATAATAAAAATGTGTGCACAGATAAAGTAGGTATCTTTATTTACCTATAAAATTGTCATTCGGTTTCCACATGTTGTTACTTCACTTCTGCTTTTCTGTCTACTTTGTATTTAAGACATTTAATACATGTCTGTCCTGAAAGAAGGACCCCTCCTCTGTTGCTCTTCGGTTCTTGTGTTTTCTCCTTTTATCCCTGTTGAAAGGGTTTTTAGGGGAGTGTTTCCTTATCCAAAGGGGGGTTTGATGAAGGAGAATGTATGTTATATAGTTTGTAAATCCCTCTGAGACACATTTGTGAATTTGGGCTGTAGCCTATAATTGACTACACTTGATTTGAGTTGTTCAACAAGTTGAGAGTTTTTTTTTTTTTATATCTCTTTCAGCCAAACCGTTGACAAACTATTTACAGTTTAAATGCTCATTTATGTCAAGCTCTGATCAGGTCCATAGACAACTCTACACAGTGAATTCAAACTGCAGATTGATCTCAGTAATCAACGATACTGATTTCCCATGTAGCAACATAGCATGTAAGATCTTCTTTTCTGTGTATCAGATGTTTAAGACAACAAAATAAGATAACCATAGTGAATTATCAGTTACCAAAGGCCACCGGTAATAAGGTCACCCTGAACGGCATCTGCTTCTACCACAAAACCTGGTAATTATAAGGAGATATTGATGGCTGCAAGTCAGCTGCCTAATGAATTCAGATATTGATCCAGCGACCGTGCCTTTTGACAATGACCCTGCCGTCTCCCGGCCTTCATTCAATAGAAATACAATGGGCTCCAGCTGTGAGATCAGCCAATGCTGTATCAGCACAACACCCATCTATTGGTGCAGGTAAATGCAGTCATCGCATTGAGAACAGGAAGTGTGTTTTGCCTTCCAAAATATATTATATAACTCATATTCTCAACAATATCTATGAATCGTTGTGTAATGACTTTAAGGGATTGCTGCCAGAAACATGCACCTCCACACTTCAATATCCAATCAAATGAGGAGAGCGGAGTGTAATTATGTATTGATTAGAACTAACTATTGATTTAATCATTCAAAGCCTTATAGTTTTAATTCAAGGCTCAAAACCAATGAGGTTATTAGCATCCTCTAATGTGTTTACTCTATAGTTTAGATTTTCAAATTATTTTATTAATGATTTTATATCCAGGAGAAAGAACTGCATCTAATATTATGTATTTAAATGGCCCTTTATTTATTAGGAAAGACTTATGTTGCAGTTTATTAGGCACGGATGGTTATTAACAAGTTATTGACATGCATTTGTTGGCATAAATAAAAAGAAAGAAGCTAATATTACTATTACTATATTACTTTGGACACAAAACATTATTTTTCTTCCTCATAAAACCTCAACTGATGATTTTAGTTGTGAAAAGAATAAAAAGGTGTAGGTGGCGGAAATAAACAAAACACGGGTTATTTGTATTGCCGCCTCACATTATCTATAGCTTTACATTCTCTGGTTATCGATATGTTGTATACAAAGGGGAAACTTGATGCAGTATTGCTTGTGAAATCTGTCGACTCACGTCGTCAAATATAGTTGTGTGTTAGGAGGTTAGCGCTGGACTCCACATGGCTTCAGGTTAGGCTGTTTGGCCATGATCAATAGGGTTAAGGTCATTAACATGTTATGAATATCATGAGGCCCTGGGAAAGCAGAGCAGAGGACCAACGAACTGGGCTCTGATTGGCTGGAGCGTGTCTCTAGGAGAGGCCACCCCCCACTGACCCAAGAGGTCATTTGAAGAGCAGATGACCTCTAACCTCATGCCAAGAGGGTGATGGAAAGATTTGCATAGACTGATAAAATATTAAAACTGTGGTGTTTGATAAAATTCAATACCATCAGGTCCTAAGGGTTCAGTCTAATCAAAACTTTGTTTTTGTCTTGCAATGTTTGTATTGGAGACAGATCCTAGATTTTCTTCTTAAAATCTTGACATTACCCAGTGACATTTGACATCTACATTAACATTTATTGACATTTATTTAAAATAGGAATTGTTTAGCTAATAAATCATCCAATTTAACTATTAATGATTACTATTTTTAAACTAAATGACTAATAAATCCTGTAAGGTTACTTTCTCTCATGCTTTAAAGCATTTTTTTTATTTACTGCAATAAAATACAAAATCATCAGCACATAAACACACAAGAACATTCTTTAAAAAAGTTTATTGGCTTTTAAAACCACTTTAAAAATCTCACCAGTGAGTACTTTCCATTGAAAAAAGAAACAACGCGTTTGCAATATTAACAAGCTACTGTACATTAAGCAGTACACCAGACAACACCACAGAGGAGGGTTTTTTTTTTCTACTGGTAGAAATGGACAAGATAGTCAAACAGAGTTGGTTCTGGGTCAGTCAAAGGTAAAGAATCAGAGTCACTGCTTGATGGAGCTCCTGTACTCATAAAGAGGTGCATTTCCTTCATTCAAATTCAAATATCAGTGCCTTATTGTTAAAGAAATAATCACGAGAAAATGTTAAATTTCTTCACAAATGCATTTTGCAAAATAGGAATATGTAAAATCAACAGAAAACAGTCATCAACATAACATAGAGAACATTAACTTAGTAAACAGCACACAATAAAAGTAATGTAACTCATGAAACTAGCACTGCCAGTCTGGTTAACAGAACCTGCCCAAATCACAGAAGACAGTGGTTACCAAGAATACAAAGTACAACAGAAGTCATCACACATGCGTGCGTACAATCATTTATCAACATAATGAGCACGTAGGTTTTAAAAGGTTGTTTTACTTTTTTTCCCCTCAATGCTTTATATTCTCATGTATGAGAATGAGTAAGAAATGTGTATCTCACTGAGATTAATGCACATTTTGCTACAAGACAATTAGTCATTTTCTGACAGTTAATTTCCCTACTCATCTCGTCATAAAAAATATTTTTTTTTCTTTTTTTTTTGTGGGCATCCATCATTACATTTGTCCATAAAGATGTGGCAAAGCCATGTGTCATAAAAATTTAGTGCAATAATGTGAACCTCCAAAGTTTGTTGAAACATGAGTAATCGTTTTTTTTTTCCAGTGTCTGCTGAAAGGCTTTGAGCACAATGTCTGTCACAGAGATGTTTGCAACCAGCTAACAGTATCACAACTTTTTTTCTCAATATACCATGCTATTGATCCTGCTCAAAGCACACATCACTTCTGCAACTGCAGAGACCTATTATCTTTGAATAGAAAAAAAGTAAAAGAAAATCAGCAAGCGAGACCAGACAGCATTACTTTTACGACACATTGAGCCAGAAATGTAACACACAACATACAGTATCTTGCCGACTATAGATCTGTTAAGCTTTTTTTTCTCTTTTGAATGGCACATACTTGGCTAGAATAATGGCCATAATATAGTGTCTTGATACATCAAATCTCTATGTATCTATCCTATTTACAGATGGAGCTTAAACATGACTTATACAACATTGACAATAGCCAAAAACTCAAGCAAGCATCCTACTGTATCACATAGCCTACCTGGCTAGCAGTGATGGTTTCAACATGCTTTCAGGTCCATGGTTACCTATAAAACATAGGACAGTGACCATTTCACAAATTTACATACTGTACATAAGATTTACGCAACTTAACCCTTTTCCTCAAATGCAATAAAACTCTTTAATATCTCCGAGGCTGCCCATTTCTCGTTGTTGTTAATGTTTACTAGGAGTGTCTCTATGTGTAATAATCTCATATGTTATTCAAACAGAGCATCTTTGGTATGGAAATAAGGCTGGATTCTCCACAAACATAATTTAATTTCCTCTTGATCCCAAGATGACATCAAAACATAAATGTCAGCCTCTAGCTTTCTACGTAACTAAGCCTTCTCCATACCATTGATATTCTTATCCAACCTGGGAGTATAGCATGCCAAAAAAAATCTCATGACTGAAAGTGTGCCTGCCATGGTTTATGGACAGCATATCAAATTCCTCTAAATCCATTACTAATAAGGGCACACACAGTGTAGTCGTTAGCCTATACAATACACATCTATATTGTAACACTGCAAAACAAAAACAATAAGAAAGAGTACAGCTGCCTTGATATGATGAAGCTCTGGATGGATCCGAAGATTCTTAACATTATACTATATACAGTCTCTCTACAGATGGCATAAGGCCTTGGACTTTGGGAATAAGGCAGCCAGTTGTTGATTCCTTTCGATGTATCGTCCACAAAGTGGCCTGAATTCCCATCTTCTCCCTACTGATTCATCTACTCCCTTTATAAGATATTAAACAGTACAAGAAGTATAGGCTTTAAGAAAATTTCACTCTTGGACAATGCTCAGATGTAAATCAGTTTTCCACTGATTTGGTATATGATAAAGTATAAAGATTATGTCATAAATTCAGCACCTGGCAGCATAAGATGCTACCCTTTTTTTAATATTCCGATATGGCAGGCAAATGTACTACAACTATTATGTGCATATACTACAATCCCAATATTGTCTCCATTTGGTTGAACTTGAACTGCACACACTGAAAATAGTATACAACAGCATAGGTTTTTTTGGTCTATTGTGCCAAATTTCATATCCATCTCTTTCTTTCATTAAGTGTCCGTTAAATACAAATATTGCATTATTGATTGGTTATAACATGGAAGATTATGTTTCTCTTAATGTCTTTACCATACAAACCTGTTCTGTGTAAGTGCATGCTGCCACCAAGTACTCACACTTTATACTTGAAATGCTGACATTTCTAATTTTAGATGAGGGAGAAAAGTGGTTAAGTACTGAAACTCTAGGTGACAAATAAAAAAGGAGAGAAGTAACTAAAGGTCAGTAGGAGAGATTTTCTGGTAAGCCTGGCACTTTTAACAGAACGAATGGCAAAGTCCAGACAAATCCCAACAAACTATAGTTTAAAAACAGATAAAACTACATACACACCAAACAAACGACAGAAAACAGAAATCATACAGAGTAAAAGATAACATTAGCCCAGCATCTCTACTGTAGTAGGCTGGTCTTTGCTTTCTAGCCAGTCAAAACCAGAGTTCACAGTATCACTGCATATCTGCTGAAAAAGCGGGTCGTTCTTCAGTTCTTCCAGTGTTGAGTCTTCATATTGTTCCTGCTGTTGATTGGGATCAAACAGCAGGTTGGTGTCCAACGTGTTAAGGTCAGTGATGCTACTGGACAGATCTGAGGTCAGTCTGATGTCGTTTGAGAAGTCAGACGCCACAGCGTTGAGCTCGGAAGCTACCTGACCCACCAACTGGGAACTGGGGTTGAGGCCATCATCCCCCAACAAGTCCTTGACAGTGTTGTTGAAATCTAGCTGTTGTTGCTCATCCTCTACCTCCTGCTGCTGTGTGCTCTGGAGGAGGAGCTGGGATTGTGTCTGCACAGGATTCTCCTGGAGCTGCTGCTGGTCTTGCTCACCAGGACCCACTTGTGCTTGGCTGTCCCCAGTGGAGAAACTCACCTGTTCTCCACTGCCAGTGGTGAGGTAGCCATGCTGCTGGAGCTCAAAAGCAGCAGGGCTGGAGCTAACAGGCAGCTGAGTCTGGTGAGCAGTTCCTCCAGCGAAGCCAGGTGTGGTCTCGAGGATCTGTGTGAGGTTCATACGGGCTGTGTAGTTAGAGGGGAGGTTGTTTATACCCAGGCCACGGACAGAATCATCCCCATCAGCTTCCATCTTGCTGAGAAGAACATTGGTGATTTTGGCAGAGTTACTCTGACCCTGCACAGGCAGCATCTCACTCTGCATCATGATGTTCAGGGGCACAGATTGGCTACGCTGGACCATGCTGTGGACAGAGCTGACCGTCTGGCTGTTGGACAGGATGCTGAGAACCTCGGAGGTGATGGGGGAGTTAAAGGGTGAAACCACGATTCGGGTGGTGGTGGTGGTGGTATTTGTGGTGGCGGTCGGAGGGCCGGTGTTGCCACTGAAATTTCTCTGACGCACTGCAGGACTGACACTACGGCAACGGAAAGTACTGGACGCAGATGAGGTTGATGCCTTGTTGTCTAACGGTGCAGGCACAGCAAAGCTCTCCTGTTTAGTGGGAGTAGTTACACCTGTTAGCTGCTGCTGCACTGGGGAAATAGGAGTCAAACGGCCAAAGTGAGAAGCATCCTGTCTCGACTGGGCCTGAAATGACTGGCCGGGAATTGCAAAGGCATGTGGCTTACGAAACTGGTCATCTACCAGGTCTTGGTAGCTGGGCAGAATGCCAATGCTATGGTTGGGCAAAGGACCTGCAGAGTTGCTGTTGTAGCGGTTGTTGATCCATTCCAGTTTGGCCTTGTCAGGGTGTGTCGCCATTGGCCTCTGCATGGGCTTAACAGGGCTGCTGGAGACAATACTGGCGTCATGATAACCTGTAATACTTGAGTTAATAGGAGTGAATGCAAAAGGGTTCCTGCACTCCACTGGGCTTGGGGGGACGCTGCTGCTGCAGTTGGACAGCGGTGTGCTGATGGGGGTGTGGCGACCCATAGCTCCATCCACAGGGGTGATAGGAGCCATGCGGGAGCAGGGGCTCTCTCTGGTCATGCTGTGCCCAAGCGTCATTTCAGAGGTGGGGGTGGGTGTTGGAGTTGGAGTCGGTGTTGGAGTGGGAGTTTGGACTGGCGTGGTGCTGCTGTGGGCCGAGTGGAAGAAGGTAGTGCCTGCCTGGTGAGCATTTAGGATAGAGCCTTGACTGCTGGCTGACTGGCCTTGTAAAGACACATCAACGCAGCTACTAAACAGACCCTTCAGCTTCATCTGCTCCTCCATTTGGACGAGCTCCTCCACGATGCTGTCCTGGGTCATGTCATCGTCATTGAACGGGAAGTAGTCCATGTTGGGCTGAGAACCTGCAAAGTCAACCATCTCCTGCGTGAGGGTGAGCTGGCCTGAGGCCTCGGAGGGTTGAGCTATTAGGGAAAGTTGGTCAGTAGGGGCTTGTTTGTGTTCTGCTGGTATCTGCTGCGCAAACGCCTGCTTCCGAAGCTCATCAAGCTGTCCCTCCTCCCATATTGTGCTCTTTAAGTCACTCATCACAGAGGATTCGTGTGCTCCTGAGTTGGCTGCTATGGCATGAGGGTCCCCAGTGATCTGCCGTAGCAACGCCTGATCTGACGTGCTTGTGTCAGTGCTGAGAGAATGCTCTTCGCGTTTCAACACCAAGGCCTGGGGTTTGACAAGAGTCTGGGAGCCCTCAATGTGAGTTATGGGCGAGTCAGAGAGTGCAAGGATCTGTGTGGGCCCAATAGAGGTGTGTTTCACAGTCACCTTGCAGGGGGCACTCTCTGGTCTGGCAGGGGTTCCCGGTCTGGGGATCCTCTTCAATGAAGCACTGACTCCAAGTTTGGGATTGTCAATTATAGCAAGAGGCTGCTGGGAGATAAACACCCTCTTCACAGGAATCACATGGGACTCCCCGCCTGTGCGCTTCCTGGGGCTCTTGGCATCTAGGAAGGGATCCTTCGATGTTGGGGTAACAGCGGAGGAGCCATTGGATGATGTGTTGCCATTGGAGTTCTGATTATCAACAGTCAAGTACAAAGTACTGTCATGGCAGTTACTGTTATTGCTGTCATGAGTCCCAGCTACAGCTATCGAGATGGGAGTGGATATGTGGTCACTTTTTATCCTTCCCACTTTGTCCGGTCCAGGAGAACACTTAATCAGGAAGCTTGGCTCACTGGCAGCCCTGAACTTAGCCATTCTTTCCTCTTTTGCCCCAAAAGCAGTTCTGTCTGTGCCATGGGTGTGGTTATTGTCATGTCCAACTTCAGACATCAATTTGGTGTCAGTGGAGAGGATTGTGGTGGTGACTAGGGCACTGGATCTGATAGCAGCAGAATGAGAGGCAATCGAGCTCCCACCGTGTAGCTGCTGGGAATCGTCCAAAGCAGCTATTGTATTCACACCTGCCGAGGCCGGACGCACGGTTGTGCTGCTGCTGCTGGGAGCCAGAGCAATGGCCGTCATCTTCACCACGTTGACTGAGCTGACGTGGGGAGTTGGCATCACAGTTTTTATGGGGCTGTTGGTGATGAGTAGGGTGGGGGGTGAGCGCAGCGTGATGGCACTGGTGGCAGAGGGCTTGGGCAGAATTTGTGCGTACCGCGTACCGTGTCGTGCCAGCCGGTCCCCCACAGGACTAGCTGAGATATTCTGGGGATGTTTTGGGGACTGTTTAAGAGATTGAGTGACCACTTGGAAGTTCACAGGCAACACTTTCCCCTCTGCTGTCCCGACAGGGCTGGGTGAGGTCATCAACTGCCTGCCTCTCTGTACCTAGGAAAAGAAAAGTGAGAATATAAAATGACATTTAGAAACTTTTGTCAATAACATGTCTGAGCATAATTAGTGTGTATAAATTTCAGCCACATACCGTGACTGGGCTGGGGACAGCTGCTACCACGATGCCTATGGTGGGCTGAGGGGACAGCAGTGCGGGGCTGCCACAGGGGATGATGGGGCCGGGGGTACTGGCCTCTGTTCTCTTGATCTGGGCCTCGCTGGGCAGGGGTGAGTGGAGCTTCTGCTCCTGCTGCTTCTTCTGGATCTTTCGCTGCAGTTGCTGCTTTGCATCAACAGAAGGAGAGGGCAGGGTCTTCACCTGTGGCTGGAAAGAGTTTGCCTCAGCTGTTGGCACAAACGCAGAGGCTGGAGTTGGTGTCTTCATTCCTGTCAAGAGAAGAAAAAAGAAAAATCGAATAATTATGATTAGCAAGGACACAGTGTCAGTCAGAGCAAAGCACTTCAAACCAGACTCGGCCAATAGCAACAGATTCGATAGTTTTTGACTTGCAGTGACACATATAAGTAAGGAAATAATCATTATCATCAACTTTACTTGTTAATATTTAACCATATTGCCAAGCCCTAATTTCACTATTTATCTAAATGTCATTCTAATTTGTCAGCAAACCATTGAATGTGGTACAAAGGTGGGTTTTTATCCTTATCCATAACTTTGTTTTGGAGTAGGCCATTTTAGCCAGGTAATTATTATTATTTACTGATGGAGTGACACACACGCGCACACACGCGCGCACACACACGTACCTGTGGGTGTTCCGGTCATAACAGTGAGTGCAGCCATGGACTTAGTACCAATGTAGTGGCTATTGAGCAGGAAGCGGGCCAGGTCCTCCACGTGGTCAAACTGACGACTCAGGACCTTTTGGGCCCACTCACACACCAGTCCACAGGCTGCAGATCTCATTTCATCCTCAGCGCTCGGGGACTGGCCCGACGGCTCCATCAGCTCACACTACAAAAGAGAGCAGCAGGTGGATGAGCATCAGACCACTTTAAACATCCAACTAGATTGTACTGTAGGTTGGTTTTGCAGTGAAACTTACCCCATCACCAGATTTCTGCAGATCCAGGTTGGGTAAAGACGGCATGTGAACAAAAGCTTTCTTCCTCAACCCGCTATAACAGTATGTGAGAAGGAGTTAAGGTGTCTGAAACATAACACTTCTGGTAATAGAATTGTATACAATAAGCTGGTTTTACGTTGGGTCTAGTGTCTAGTCTATTCCTCTTATCTTCCTACACCTCAAAACCAAACAACAGATTTTCAGCTCTGTGGCTTTTTAAATCTTCCTGCAATAGTCCTCTTGGGGAAAAACTTTTTAATTATTAGCACAGCTTTTTTGTAGTATTTAGAAATTTAGGAATACTATAACTTTTCATAATTTCAGAAGCTTAGATTTCTCAGTGGTACTTTGTTTATATAGTGCGCCTCTTCCTGTGCATTATTCCAATTATTTAAAATAAAATCAAAACATTGAAATTGTCTATCAATAAATTGGCATGCAACATGATTTGCAAATAATGCGATTTAATTTCATGAACACCAGGCAAAAAGGGACCAAGGGTTTCTAAACTCCATTCAAAGCTGGAATTTTAAGATGTGGACGATTTGTGACATCAACTTAGATGATTGTTAGCTTATTACTTCAAACTTGCAAAACTAGCAGAAGAAATGACATGATCTGCTTTTTCAAATCTTGGCACCTGAATGGCACCACTACATGTCCGCAACGGACAAACGGCAACAACTAACTTGCTCACAATTTAAAGAGTGTGTAGGCAGAATAAAGCACAGACAAAAGCGAAGGAAGACTTTGCTGACAGCTTCATCAGAATGAAAGGATATTTGGATTTGCCCCTCATGCCCAGTCGACGTGCCTTCATGTTAGGAAAGACATTCTTCATGATCTTTCCAAAGTCTGCTGCACTCAGTGGATTGTAGCCGAGATTGTCACAATAGCTCCTGCAAGAGAAGAGAATCCTCCATAAGATTAAAAGTGAAATACAAATTGTTGTTAGTCCCCTTTTTCTGTTCCGCTGACCCCACAGTGAGGTGACACACTCACTTGTATTCATCATACACCTCTTGCTTTGGGAGGGAAGTCTCTGGGTGCTCTTCTAGGTGATTCCGTATCCAGTTGAACGCATACATCTGTTGAGTACGGCTTGACGACATGGAACTCTGATCACTGAAATTGGTAAAGAAGAAAAATAAATCTAGTGAGGCAGTGTCCTCGATTTGTATGCATCATTTCTTGTTAATACAGAAACTTTAATACCATAATCCAGGAGTGGAGGACCCCCTCTCATTCTCAGTCCAAATGGGCAGAATTTGGGGGTTGGGGTGATGAATAGATATGGGGAAACAAATGAAACACAGACAGCTAGGTATAGCAAAAGTCTACATCGATCAGTGGATTGCTTCATTATGATAATCAATCATACAGCTGAAAAATGAATGATAATTTTAAAAAAAACTCACCAGTGACAAACAACCCCATAAAAATGTAAAGAACTTGAAATTCAACTTAATTTTTATGAGCTAGCAGCCTAAACTGTGTCAGCGAAGTAGCCATTAGGTAGTGACAAGCAATGAGACAAAAGTGCCAATAATGTAATGAGAGCCATAACAAAGCAGCCGTATGTGTGAGAGACGAATAAAAACGGCAAAGAGTAAAGTGGAAAACTATCAAAGTAAAGCGTGTGTGTCTGTGACATACCTTTTATCATTGCCACTGCTGGGACCAGAAGGCAACTTCAGGTAGAGGTAGAGTTTTTCGATGTCTGTAAACTTCTCAACATCTTGCTGCGAAGATAAAATGATCCCAAAAGGAAAAAAACGATTATTCATATAACACAAAGTGAAAAAAAAAATTCCCAAACAGAATCTATAAATGTATGCTTCATGACATATGGAATACAGAATGAAGACAGAAGGTGACATTGATCCAAAGACAAATAGAGGTATGTACGCAGAAAACAAAAAACTCTGATTCAGAATTTAGCGCCCATTTTAAAGTGCTACACAGGTATGACAGTTGCACTCAACCTCCTTGCTATTGATTCCACCCCAACTGCTTTTCAATTGGTTTCTAAGAATGGACTCATCTTACCTCTTTCCTTTTCTAGTTGCCTCTTTGTTGCTATGGGAACCAATACTTGAATGAATGAGGTGAGAGCTGTCAGCCAATGAGCAGTGAATGAAAACGCTACTTACTACACTCCTTTGCTACAAGCATAGAGTGAATTAGTCCTGCGGTTCTTATACCATTGTTGGCTCTTTTAGCACCATCCCTTAAACGTTTTCTTGGAATGTCTAAGATGACCTTTACACCTGACGTCATATATACCGGTAACCTAGGCTACCTCAGAGATTCGATTTACATAATTAGATGTTCATTAACAAAATCACATATCTCAGATAAGGGAGCCACCCAACGGCTGCACGATGCAACCACCAGGTGTATATTGCAGGCTCCATTGCAATATACAACTGGCATATGTTCGTTTTCAACAACACTAATACAAACAGACCTAACATTTAAATCCCAGTGTCCAAGGCCATAATACTGTATAACGTAATGTGGTTTTAATTGTTCCTACGCTTGTTCGATACACACATTTCTTCCTTTTTTGAAGATTCCATCCATACAGGCAGTGATTTTTTTTTATTGAGAACGATGAAATCAAATCATCAAATTTTTTATTTAATTTTAGGCAACATGAGTATGACAAGATATTTTGTATTTGATCTTTATTTTGATGTACAAAACGTTTTTTTAAATTTTTTTTTTTTTATCAAAGCTTCTATTAAGGTTTTCAAATTAAGCTTCGAATGTCTGTCGTCATATTTTAGGATGTCATCACCGTAAAAAAAAATATAGAGATTTTTGACCGCAGTAAAAATTATGTTTTTGAAAGGGTAAACTGCAACAAAAATGAATTGAAGCAGAATATTATGTATAGAAAAACTTGTAAAGTTGTGAATTTTGGAAATAATTACATCTATCTTTTTTTTAAACATTGACTTTTAAACTTTACAACGCCTCGGAGTTATTGGAAATGTTTGGATCACACGAGTCGGAAACAATCCTACGCAGCCACCACTGGAAACTAATTCTACAAAGGGTATAATACTTTATCTGCAACTGTGCAGACATACTGGGTTTGAACATAATAAGTAGACATGCATAAAAAAGAAAAAGAAAAAGAAAAAAAAAAGAAGCTGTGCAGCATTCGAATGTTGATTTAGAAATTGAATGTTCAACGTCATGAAAGAAGCTGAAGTAGAACATCCATAATTGAAATACAAACTGAAATTTGTGTTAGAGATTTTGCCATGCAGGTATATTGTTTTAACTATCCGTTTCTCTTCTGATAATACTGGCTTTTAAGTGTTTTGATTTGTCAGTTATTTAATTCACTGGATAAGCCAAAAAGAGCCATGGTTTTTCAACAGCATTTACTGAAAAAGGTATTATATCATTATGTTTATAGACATAAGATTAAATATATGGTGATAGAAGATGTATCAATTTCACCCACCCCTATACATTATCACTGTACATTTGTCTAATATTTGTCCACACATTATTGTACAGTGCTCCTGATATTTACCTACAACACTATTTAGACACAACCTTTGTATCTCCCGTACACTACACGTTACATTACCTTCTTCACATCTGTCTACATGCGTCACATTAACAAACATCTTTGGGACCATATTTCTGTACATACATATTTTTTTTTATACATACACTGTGAACCATTGCAAATTCCTTGGACAATTTCACACATTTCTGCACGAACCTACCACTTACCATTGTACACATTTTTAACAGTATTTTTTCATATTTCTATTGTAATTTTCTTCTATCCTTCATTTATGTTTCTTGATTTTTGCAATACTTTCTTTTAATTGTAATGACATTTTCTCTTACTATGTTATGCACCAATAAATCAAAGAACATTCCTTGTGTGTGAAAACGTTTCTGATTCTGATCAACATGTAAAACACACATTATTTCCAGATGTAAAGCAGAGCTTTTATTTGCCCCAGTCGGATGTGCCGTGTCCAACAGTGTCAATGTGTAAGCATCTGAAGTGCTTGTAAACACATTGAAAGGGACTAAACCTGCCAGTGGTAATCTGTCAAACACCAGACAGATTAGTTGAAATTAAAATAGAAACTGTTCAGTCAGTATTTTCTAATAGTAACAAAAAAATGACAAAGCTTTATTATGTCGCTTTGATGTCACCGACACGGCTTTGTTGCTGAATACAAGGTGTGGGCTACTTCAGCTCATATAAATCCACCACAAAATGTGCATAAAAGGGTAGCTTTTTACATTACGAGATAAATACTTCACCTTTTTCTCTAAATGCCAAAAAAATTGTTCCTTTGTATATTGCAAAAACAAGGATCTGTGTGTATTTACAGGCCAATATAATGTACACCACTGTTACTATGATTTAAAAAACCTTCAACACAGTACATCTTTTAGTTATCAAATCATTTCTTGTATCCATCGCTGTGATGTAAATATTCAGTGAGTATGGTTTCAGTTGAGTCATTTATATATAGTAGAACAACTAAGCATGAAACATACATTGATGTGTTCTTTCTCAACTAAAGCTAAGCTGCACACATGTTCTTATGATTACACGGGACTTTGTGATAATAAGGGGACGGTGAGTGTTAGGTGACAAAGACGTGAACTGTACAAGTAAAACAGTCTGTTCTGGATACTCACCAAAATGCTGTCCACTTTTGATTGTACAGATTTGCTACAATTAGAAAGAGAGCAAAAGACAGAAATGTGAATAAATATGACCTGGACTAAAATAAAATTGACACATGCAGGATTTTATTTCAAATAACTTTCTTTCTTTTTTTTTTCTATCCCCATTGACCTGTTTTTCTTTGTGTGGTATAAACGATTTTCATCGTTTCTCACCTACCACCGTAGTTTTTGAATACATTTTTTCTAAATATGCTAAATCATAATACACAATTGGACGTGCTGAAAAATGTGCTGCATCACCATGGTGTAAAGCAATTGAAATAAAGACAACATGGCATTTTTATTATCTATTATCTACTCAGATATCAAGATACGCAGTGGCTTTGGAAAGTGTTCAGACACTTTTTGCACACTTCATTGTGTTACAGATTTAATTCAAAATGGATTTAATGTTCTTTCAGGCCATCAATAAACAATATCAAAATCTATTCAAAATCTAAATCTCTCATTTGCATAAGAATACAGACTCTTTATTCAGAAACAATTTGGGCAGAAATAACAGCTTCAAGTCTTCTTCCTGGAGGATTCTTGAAAATTCAATGGGGACTGTGGGAACCGCCATCTTCAGGTCTCTCCACAGATGTTTTTTAGATTTCAAGTCCAGGCTTCAGCTGGGTCTTATATTTGGGTCCCAAAGCCACTCCTGACAGCGTTCTAATGGCTGTCTGTAAACCTTCGCCGCCACTCTGTGTTTGTGTGCACTCTCGTTTGCTTCAATGTCCTTTTTGTATTTAGCCGCATTCATTCTTCTCTCGCTTTTGACAAGTCACTTTCACAGAGACGCACCTCCACAGCATGATGCTGCCGGCCACCACTCTGCTTTATTATCATTAGTGGTGTTAGCCAGGTGCTGCCCTAGTTGGATGACCAGCTCTAGGTAGAGTCCTGGTGCTTCCAAACTATTTCCATTTCTCAACGATGGAGCCAACTGTGCTCCTGGGAACTTTCAAAACATTAAATGTTTTTTTTTAACCTCACCCACATCACATGGCTGACACAGGTGTGTACCTTTCATCATGTACAATCATGAGAATTTGGAGAAGTCCAATCGAGCGCTAGGCTGTGTCCTCATCCACCAATAATATATTGCAGAGTGAGCAGTAAATTTTGATTTTTGACACATTTTGCACCATCGTTGGCAGGTGTAGTGTCGCACCAGTCATTTTTGCCTCTGTAAAATGCAGTGAATTGCATTTGGTGACCCATGCTATGGACACAACTTTTTTGTTCCATTTTTCACATCACACATTATGACTTGTCATGTCAGTAAAAAACAAACCAGGTGCTCTAAAGAAGTGTCCCAGTACACCATGACAGTGTGACAGCATGCACAATACCAGGACCCTGAAACTGAAGAAGCTAAATGAAACTCAGCCATCATTGTTTTCATTATTTACACCTATGTTTTTCCTACTGTGACATGGTGAAATGTCTTCTGCAAAAAAATAAATAAAAATGTTTTAGACCACTATGCAGTCAATTTCATACATTCAAATTTGGACATAAATAATATTGTGTGAACTGGACTGTAATACTTCCCCATATAGTTGATATGAGTTAATAGGGATTTCAATCACATCCCAAAGACTCCACATACCTATGTAAATGAGCAATTTCAGAAATGTTTAATACATAAGCAAAACAATAAAACCCTCTAAAAGCATGTTTTCACTTTGTCATTGTGGGTTATTGTGTAGACACATTAGGAAAAAAAAAATAAATACTAGGACAGCACTCCAATTTTACTTTTTAATATTGCCACACAGATGTGCCCTAGTCGTTCCTTTTCTAAATTATTTTTTATACCATCTACATTAAGGATCCAGCTGAGTGCGTTGTGTCTTCAGTTGTAAGTACATGTAGTCCATTTTAAATGACATCTATAAAGTGTGCAAAATATACACAGAGTGTGAATTACTCCCAAAAGCCACTGAAGAACATATCGCAACATCCGAGTAGATATAAACAAATCAAAATGTGAAGGTAATTCAGTGCAGGTTCTAAATCACAACTGATGCATGGGCGACAGGGAATAAAAACAGGAATAATTGAGTTTAAAATAAAATTCCATAGCCACTGCAGAAACAATCACTATCAGAGTGTGTTGTGCTGTTATTAGCAGCGTTAAATCAGTGCGAGGCTGCCTCTGAGGAGCTGTCTGCTTTGACACCTGTCATCCTGAGCATCAGCACCACCGGTGGATTTGGTGTCATTTATCACATGGCCTCCTATGGCTCGATGCTAATGATTATAGCTACTACTGCTGTAAATAACCAGACGTTAGCGTGTTATTAATTCATAAGCAGGTAGCAGACAGTGCATCTTCCCTCGCTGCTGTCGTATTTCCCGGTAAATACCTCCGCTTAGCACGGGAGCACTGGTGTTATTTTCCGCCGCTTTGTGCAGCACACAGCCTCCCTGCCTCTCCACAGCTAGATACGCTAATTACGAGGCTACTGCTAGCGAAAAGGACAGTGTGGCTGCTTGAGGATTATTTGCATCCTTACCAAATTGAATTCTTTATTTTGAACTGTAACGCGTTAGCCTCGGGCCCCTGGAGTCCTGGCACCAGCGCTGGAAGAGAGCCTAATCCCGAGGCAGGCTTCAGACCAGGTTGTTGTTGATCATCAGCCATCGCGATGGAGGGGTGGTGGGGGAGCTTTAACAAGTAGGCCTCATCCCCGGCTGTGCACTGCACCGGACCCACCGCTGCTGGAGCGGCTCAGTCAGCTAGGACAGCCCGCAGAATCCACCACAGAGCATGGCTACAAACACTGTGATCTGACCCTCGCAAAACACAAAACTAAACCAAAAAAACCACCCGGGAATACAAAAGGCATTTCGCAGAGGTCTCTCCGCTGCCGCAAATAGCACGCCTGCAGCAGCCAGCAGCAGCTACAGACGAGCTGCCTGCGTCAAGTTACACACAGGTCGCACGGGCGAGACCGGAAGTGCACAGGGATTTTGCTCTGGAAATAAAAGCATTAGATTTGCCATGTTTACAGGATGGGTCCATGTTCCACGGTTCTATGCTCCCCAGCTAAATATACTCTTAATATGACACATTATTGAGAACTTTAAAAGGGTTTTATGTTCTCTTTTTGTGTGTAAAATGTCCAATGTATGTTTAACTGGAACATAGAAGTCACCCACCTACAGTTCCTATCCTAGGGCCTAGGTTATGAACTGTAGGTGGGGGATTTCTAGCTCCTAGGCCTACTGATATTCTCCTTGAAACGGAAGTCCTTGAATTTGCAGGCGTAGACTTTATATCTCCACAGTGGCTGAACGCATTTGTACCATTCAAATGGCATTTGAAACATCCATCTTCCTTCATTCTTTTGCAATTTGAACCTCGAAGATGTCCCTTAACAATCAGCACATCAGAGTGTTGTTGTGGGAGCCGTGGCAGTGTTCTCGTACATTTTCATTCAGCAAAAATGTCATTCTGTAAAAATATAGATGTTTTGTGTTTCAGCAGACAGGGACATTTGCACTAAAAACACTAACTTTGAAAGGCTGCAGAAGATCCAGGTAAGCCCCAGAAACATTTTGGAAAGTGTTTTAGCAGAGAACAAGGATGTTGTTTATATTAGGAGCACATTAGGAAGGGATATTTTAATGTCCACTAGGAACAGGAGCAATGATTTACAGCCAGCATAAACTGTAATACTATATTTCATTGTGTTACTGTTAATTGATTCAATCATTCATTCATCATTCACTGCAGGTCAGACGTATGGCCAGATAATCCCATGAACTTTCAGGACCCTCAGGAACTATATTTAGAATCAAAATGTTCAAATTATACCCTTTTTGTAAATAGAGCTGAAAATGAATGAGTAATTGATTAGTCAGAAATTGATTGGCAATTATTTTGACATCTATTTATCAATATAATTACTTTTTAAAGTAAAATGCCAAACATTTGCTGGGTCCAGCTTTTGAATATACACTGAATATCTTTGGGTGAGGGTCATTTGAATATGCCATCTTGGAGTCTTGGAATTTATGATGCAAATTTTCTCACATTTTACAGACAAAATGTATATGTTGAAAAAATAATTGGCAATAATAAAGATGATCATTCGTTCCAGTCCTATTTGGAAATGATTGTGGAAATATTTTTTTCAACCGGTAACTCGTAGGCCTATCCCCACTCCTATAAACGTAGCAATTGTTGATATAAATGCATCCTTATTTTTTCCTGTTATTGTGCATGTCATTTTAACAGAGTTTTAATTTTAAAATCCTGACGGGATTTTTAGTCTTTCATATTGTGTTTCCTGTAACTTGATGCGGGTCTGTGCGCTGCAGTTCTGCTGTCAGCCGACAGGGGCGCTGCTGTAGGAAGCTATTTGATCTGATAGTGACAATGACGGGTAAACAGCCAGGATGATATCACTTCAACATGTACACCGGTCATTTACCATCGAGAGTATTGATCAAATGATCTGCCAATACGTTTGCATCGAACGATGATCTGATCAGTCTCTCGGTGACTAAATACTGAAACACCAAACAGATTGTTCCGAGGTTTGTCTCTGCTCATCAACCAGCTTACTATTTTTTCCTTCGGCTGAAATCTGAGACACAGCTGGTGGAAAAAAAATAACCAGAGAGGATAATTTAGATTGAGACTGTCTGTACCACATATAAACATAACGTTCACTTATGTCAAACCAGTAAACCTGCTGTAAAATTACAAATATCACACACTTGTCCAGTTAATCTGATCATAATGACTGTTTTTAACTTGCTAATAATTAGTAATGGGTTTTTTTATCTCCTTCATGGAAAAATAAATGTAAAAATGCAGGGGAATGAAGCCACCAGGTCAAGAAAAACAAGACCTAAATAAATGATTTCATCATGACTTATTTTATGCTGCCATCTGTTGATGGAAACAGGTAATGTTACTCCACTGCTCCACTGACACCATGGACATGAAACATAACGCAAGACAGCAATAGACTCACACACACATGGGAAAGGCTTGTATGGACAAGTATACAGTGACTCTTAAGATAAGAATAACAGGAGCAAGAGGGAATAATAGAAATGTGGTTGGTTTCTGTTTGTCTGCAGGACCTGGAGTTGCTCTGCTCCAGTTGTGTTTATTTAATGTCTCTTAGCACATTATGAGACTGTTTTTCTGTTTGTCCTTGGCAGTGACTCAGCCTTTTCTCAGAGCACAGAAGTTGATGATGAGTCTGAAGAGTCACAGGCTCACTACACACTTAAAGGTATACAAACTTAAAATCTGTGGTGTAAGGTAAACAGTGCATTTACTCAAGTATTATACTTTACTTGCGTATTTCCATTCTGCTACTTTTATGCTATTGTACATTTTTTACTCCACTACATTTATTTGATAACTTTAGTTACTAGTTACTTTGAAGATTCAGATTATTACTACAAAATATAATCAACTAATATATTCTGATGTACTGTACTGTCACAAATGGACCATTCTGCATTATTAGTAATTTTACGTTTGGTACTTTACGTATATTTGGATTCTTAAACATACTTTTATTTGTGTAGCATTTTGAATTCAGGACTTTTTCTTTTAACAGACTATATTTTCAGTGTGTTATTGCTACTTTTACTTAAAAAAAATCTGAGTACTTCTTCTACCACTGCTTATTATAATCGACAGTTATTTAATCTCACACAATGTAATGATATAAATAAGAGGACGCAAGAAATAAAAAAATGCTCACAAGAAAATATTTGAGAGCGAGGAAATGCTAGAAACAGAGCATTCTGTAAAATTAGAATATGATTTCTTTTCTATTGATAATTGTTCAATTGGTTGTGTTTTTGTCTTACAAGGACACTGGATTTATAAAATAATTTGGATATTATGTATATTCCTGTAAGTAGTATTAAATGCCAGTATTAGATTGAAGATGATGACACTAGATTAAGAAAAGCCTAACAAGTGAAGATATTAATGTCAACAATTTTATTTACATAATCTGCATCATATTTGTTATGAGTATCTCTTGATTCTCTCTATTTGACAGAAATCAGGTTTTTAAAGCCAATTCTTAATTCACAAAAATGAAACAAGAGCCCTTTAAATTGTAATTAAGTGTTAAGAGTGATGAGTCTTTTAACTGTGTGTATAAAATGTATTTCTATAGACGTTCCCATTATTCAGAAACATGTGGCCTGTTAATAAAAGACATAATGACATAAAACATTATTTTCAGATTAATTTTTGGTATGAATATAAAAATATTTTGCTGTTAAGAAAAGGTTGATGATCATAAAAAAAGGGTGTGTGATGCAGGGCGATGTGCATAATAAAAATACATTTAATTAAATGTGAAATAAAATGTATAAAAATGAATTACTGATGCTTGCTAACAGATTTTGAGGCCAAAATATCACAGTTTTTATTTATTCCTCACCATGCTGATGATATTGTTCTTGTAGCTGAGACATAAAAAAGGCCCGAGGAGCATTTAAAGTATGTAACATTGGTGCTGTGGTCATCGACATTCTCCTAAAAGTCGAAAAAAAGTTTATGACAAGAAATACATTTACATTTTGGTTTAATATCGATCCCCATATGCAAATCAACTGTACAACGGTCGTGTTTGATCACTGCCTAAGCTGCATTGGTTTGGGGAGATCGTAAACACGTAAGGAGAGACTACAGAACAGAGCTGTAAGCTGTTTCATGGAAAGCACAAAATAGCCACAAATTAGAGGACATATAAAGAGAGAGCCATGTGAGGTGAGGCATAGGGTGGAGGCATGGAGCAGCTATAGATATTACATATATTATGTAAGATATGATATTCTACTCTTCGATGTCAGGGTCTTGTCGGTGAGCATAGCCCCCTCTGCTGTATGACATTCAAATAAAACTTTAATTTATCGTACTAAAGGCCAATAGAAATAACATTGTAGAAATGTAAACATTTAGTAAGGCCTGTTTAGTCTTTGTTTTATGATCTTTTTTAAACACGAAAGCTATAAATTGGAGACAAACAGAAGATCAGCGATTTTGAGTTTTAGGATTATATTGTTGCTTTAGTTGTTGTGTGGCTGAGATGTCTTTGGTGTTTTGGGAACAGTCTCTGAAATCATAAAACAATTTCTGATATAGGTTTTAATTATGTTTAGATGGCCAAAAGGTAAAAATTTTTTTTCTTTATGTTGCCGGTGTAATTTGCTTCAACATATGGATAATTCTTGGCAATTTCTCCTTCTCCCTATATCACACTCATCAAACCTCGTCATTCGTTGGCTAGTTAACAACACCGGAGGTGTGGAACAGTGACACTTCATCTAAATCTCAAGAAAATGTTGTTTCCTTGTTAGTCATTGTTTTCTCACTCTATTTCTGACCTTCGGTTGCTGGCTATTCTGGACTGATTTATTTTACTGTCAATCTCCTGTCACTTCTGATTTGGGCTGGAAGGTCTCATCTCAGCAGACTTTGCCCTTGCTCATTCCTCCGAATGTTAAGATTTACACAACACTCTTCCCAAAGTTGCTGCCATTTTTGTGACCATCGCATGACACGTTCGCAATTTAAAATTCCTCCTCAGTGTATCCTGCGTAGTTCGTAGTTTAAAACACATGCGGGATATTTTAAATGAAAATTCCTAATAAATAAATATACTTAAGACACATATTATTATAAAAAGAAATAAACAAAGACAAAGCTGACAAGGACCTCCCAGTCTGGATGATCGATGTTTTATTTTTGTTTTATTTTTTCAAATAATTTTGTTCGAAGAGAAATGCAATTAAAGCTTATGTTCTGTACCTGCTTTGCTAAATCATACAGTACATGTTGGCACACTTAAACACACTAATTGCCTTTAAACACCACTTATCTTGTTCATTGTAGAGTTTTGATTTCATTACCTACTCCCTGGAAATCAAACAGGTCACGCACTCGACTGGCAGCAACCTAAACCTACCTGTCCTCTCCTCATAGGTTATGCTGAATGTGGGACAGCAAGGTCACCGCGGTGCAGAGGTTGGTGAGTCTAGCACGTGCACCGTGCAGCAATGGCTGCTCCAATCCTCTTACAACCCCCGCTTCTTCCAGCACTCGGGCCAGACTATAGGATCAGCTTGCCGTGTTCAGGTCTTATCCCGAAGATACAGCAGATCCTCGGTACAGAGTCACGCCAACAGGTATCAAACTACACAGCCAACATGCCTGCCTCTGTATGCCTAGAGCAGGCCTGTTTGCTTTTAGGATGCACGCGCTGACATAAATATTTACAGATGCGTATTTGCCGTATGAATTGCTTTAGTAAAAAACTAAATACTGTTTAAGAAAAGCATATGGTTGATTTACAGCCATAAACCAAACCGTTTTTTATGTGTCTGGTAAAATCAGCACTACTGTTGATAGTAACCTACTTCTAATCCAAGTACGCATCCAAAGAAAGTGTTGTTTAAATTGGTAGGGGAGTAACTTGAGCTGAAAGGATTATTTGCTAAATGTTTTAGTCCACTAAACTAACTAAATTGGCAACTATTTTGATAATAGAATAATCAATTCAATCATGTTTTAATCAAAAATGGCAAACATCATATGGTTCCAGCTGTTAAATTGTGAAGATGTGCTTTTTGGGCAAAAAAACACATTATATTTCCGTCACCTTGGGTGATGATCATGGGTAATAGGCATTGTCTTTGTTTATAGGCAACAACAAAAAAATAGTCATTGATTAAAAACAATCTGCAGACTAACACATACTAAAAATAACTGTTAGTTACAGTCTTAAAAGTAACCAAAGGTATTATCATGTTTCTAAACCTAAACATAAGGATGGGCTCCTGCAAAGTATCCACAATGGGCCTGCAGTAAGGAAGACATTTTAGTCATTTTGCCCCTCAAATACTGCTTTAATGTCCCAATCATAACACCGTTAATTTTCCTTTTGGTGGATCAGTTCAGTAAAAGGGTAAAACATGGGAGTCCCTGGCTTTGACGTCACTTACACAACCCGTCCCAGGCCGGGCGGTTTTTGCAGATTTTATACAGCGTTTTTTTTTTTTCTCTTCCTTTTTCTTGGCGTCCTGTGGGAGAGCGGATGGGAAATTCTGATGTCATCAACCTTGGCACAGCGGGACACAGGAGCATGCAGACCCTCAGGGTGCCACGATTGGTGCCCATGTGTTTGTGCCCCGTAGATGGTGAAATAGATGGTGTGGTGCTGCCCGCCTGTGCTGCACCTGCGTCCCAGCATGCTGATTGATCAGTTTGGTCATGTGGAATGTCACCATCTGCTCCCCAGTCCCACTCACCCCTTCTTGTGTGAATGCCAATCACTGGCAGGAAGATAGTTATTTAAGCCATGTCAAATCAGGCGCATGACGATGAGCAATATGCCAGCAACACTTGAAATGTGTGTTGCAGGCGTAGTATGCACAACAGCATATCTTACAGTAAAAGGACAACCATGACTTCAGACTGCAAAGGGATTCATGCTTTATTTTTGTTCTTGTTGGTCGGCCACATCAAAATAGATTTTTTTTCCTTTACAGAATATAATCAGATTTTGTGCCCCTCACTAATATATTCTGCAAATAAAATGTCATTTGAAAACTGAGGGCTGCAGTGGTGGTGTGATTTCATGCATGTGTTTTTATTTGTTTGCATACACAAGTCTTAATTTCCTTTATTTTCTTTTGAGCATAGCTTCTTATTTATTTCTCCTCTACCCCCTTCAGTTGCTCTTTTTTGGCCTCTTAATGGCCAACAACGTATCAGGGGGCCATCAGAAGTGACATTCTTCATTGTAGAGCGTCATAACCAATGACATTTCAACCATGGGAAAATAAAGATATGCAAATTTGAACTCATTAACATTTGCATTACCTGTTTGAATAATCGCGCTCCTGACAAGACTGCAATTAACTAAGATTGATGCAAAGTTCAGGGTTAGGGGACTGTATATATTTGCTCTTGGATCATTTACCCAAGATGCGTGTGCGTGCGTGTGTGTGTGTGTGTGTGTGTGTGTGTCTTATGCATGCTTAGTGTGTCAGATAGGAGAACTGATTTCTGTCAGAAGAAAAGGTCATCCAGTAGCCACTGGTGTTCCAGGATATATGTAAGTCCTAAAATCAAGACAGCTGAATTAACAATGAAATTAACATTTCATCTTTATAACCAGCATCTTAACTTAATGAAAACATAATAATTGTAGGACAGATGCTATTCCTAGAAGAACAAGGAAAGTTCCACAAATGACTCTTGGAATGAAGACGAAGAGACTGACCTGCTGACCCAGTTAACACTAGCATGGATGGTCAGGATTAGACTTTGACATTAAGGAAGCTGCATTGACTGCACAGCTCACCTTAAGACAGATTGAAACCAGCACACAAAATTTGTTTTTCTGCTCTCAGATCAGTTTGTTTGCAAACCACAGCAAACATCGGACTCCTTATTATGGCCATTATGTCAATTAAATAACACTTTTCTTATTATTTAGGAATAAATATCACCCTTATCAGTTCTTTAAATACAAAAAAAAAACTTTTAACAAATATTGGTTGACTATTTCTACACTAGCTGTGCATTAAAAGTGCTACAAGCACAGCATGCATTATGGTAATGACTTAAATAGAAATAGATTGCACATTACACACAGTCCCATGTGGCTTCAGTGTCAACACTGGAGGGTTAGTAAGACAATGAGTTCAAGATAAATACTGTGCTGCTGGCTCTGTGGGAATTATTTGATTGGATTCTTGTGATGTCTCTCTAGGACAAAATGCCTTGCCAGGACAGTGTGGCACACTGTAGGTCGGAGCATTATGCCAACTGCAGAGGTGTTATCCCTCTCTGGTGAATCGTATTCATGTTACAGAGAATACTGCACAATATACAGCAGGTCAACATCTATTCTATCAGTATGTTTTAACATGAGCAGCTTGTGCAGTTCACTTGTCAGTGAGAGTTTTCTGAAGAAAGTAGCCTCATAAATCTGAGTGCTTTGTTTGCACATGCAGTAGGTCACTGTCACTGTTTCAGCACCAGGACATCAGACAGTGGATTTACCTCACACAGGAAGTGTTTTACATTAACAGATCACCCAGACAGGCTAATGTATAAATAACTTTTAACCCACGCCTCACGTGCCTACAAACTAAAGATTGGGATCTATTTGTACAAGTAGGTCAGACAGGGGTGTGGAAGCTTCTGTTTACTGGAAACCTCTACCTGTCTTACATAAGATTATCTGCATGGCATCATTCGGGACTTGCTTGCATACGGTATGATTATACACAAGCATAGGATATCGTAGGAATAGGATGACAGCTGAACAACAAAATGTATAGCCAACACTGGTGATGGCACTACCCCCTCCACCCCCCCCCCCCCCCCCCTTTTTCTTTTTTTCTCTGGTGTGGTCAAGGTGTTTGATCATGCGTGGGTGGGGAATTCCCTGATTATTACAAGTTATTTTTATGATGCCATTGTGCTCAAACGGACTCCTTAATTGTCAACACATGCTAAACACTAAACACTCCAACTTGACTGTGTTTATTCTCATACTTTTCTTTAATAAACTAAGAAAAGACTGCTTAGTATATATTCTAGTCCAGGCTAGTAGTACAGTAATAGCATCAACCCTTGGTCACCCCTCTCTGCTGCCTGGAATGGTCCAGCCCTTATTTGCATAAGTTGTCTGCGGGTAGCTGCATGACCAGCAGGGGTAGGTTAGGGGAAGGAGTGCATGTGGACTACATACACATGAGTAAAGACACGGACAGAAGAGCTGCTTGTGGATTGTATTGAGAGTCTTGCACTAAAACAGACGGAGTTATGTACTGTGCTCATCCTGTCTCTGGAACAGGCAACAACTCATTGATGTATTGCTACAACATGAAACCAGTGAGTACATTTCTTATATACATTTATGTTTTATTTCCCACAGGATACATGAACCTGTACGTGTGATCGGTGAGGATGCTGTTGCACTCTTTAATTGTCTTCTCAGATGTTCTGCTTGTTTGGTGACTTGGGCAATGAAACACTAGTTTACAGTTGTATTTGTTAATAGTGGTTGAGGAGTGTGTTGACATCCACAATTTTGCATCAGGAAGATATGCATTCATGTGCAACCTGTATAAAAGTTAAGAATATTATAAGTTAACATTTTTCTCATCACCTTTTAGTGAGGCATTTCAGAGTTGGTGGTGATGTTTCCTGCTCTGCACAGAACATTTGATGGGATGTGAGGTTGTTCCATCTGGCTGGTTTGCATGTGTGTGTCTGTGTGTGAGTGAGAAACAGAGTGAGAGAGGCTTTTATGTTTTGGAGAGGCCATGTCAATAGTTTGCGTTGAATATGTCATTGTCACTTCCTTGACAAGTAGTGTTCATTATGTGTAGCTTATTCTGGTTCAACATTCAGTAGTTGCCACTTACCAGAGTTATTGCAAAGCTAGGAGTTTGTGAACAAAAAAAAAAAAAACTCATTCAAACTCAAATGCCCGTTGGTCCCTTGTTTTTTTCTTGTTTTTTTCTTGTTTGTTTGTTTCCCCATTAACAGCATTCAAACCAAGTTCACATAAGAATGTCAAATCACAACCCCATTTCCCAGAAATCTAACAACTTATCACAACTCACGATACACAGCACCTAAATTAATGTAAGCATTCAGTCACACTTCACTCACTTGTGGTTTTAACAAACTCATGTTAAAATGCACCGGTGAGACCTCATGCTTCCTGTTCGTTGAGCACCATGTAGTCAAGCCTAGCAGCAGAAAACATCTTGACATGAAGCAGATTGCTGCTATTTCTATTTGATTTAACCCCGCTATGTTGGAGCAGTTCCTCCACCACTGCTGCCATTATCAAAGGCAGCTTTGATCTCTGTGAGACTAACCATATCCAGACATCGTGGATCACAGAGGCAGAAAATTGGTTGCATGTGGCTGGAGTTGGCCATGGTGGAGCACAGCATAGGCCCTGAATAGCAAGTTGATATTTCACTCATCTAGCATGGTAAAGCTGTGTGCATTCACAAAGGGAAAATACTGTAGCTGTTTGTTCTTTTTATACAACATATCTTTTAGATTTAAAGTCCTTTTGGAAATGCAATTAATAGATTGACAAAAAAAAAAGGACTCATGTTCAAAATGATTATTTCAATCATAGAGGAAGGTTTTATAGTAATTAAATTCTCTCTATAGTTGGGTTTTTTTATTTGGTGAAAAAAAGTCCCTTATCATTTGTGATGCAGTGATTGATGGTTCCTAAATCAATGCTATGCTAAAAGAGGATGCCATGGTGACGGCCCCTCTCCAACGGGGGCCAGAGAGGGCGTGCTGGGGCGGGGGTGTGACCATTATTAACGGGTCGCCTGCTATGCTGATGGTAAGGAGGACAATTGGCTTTATCCTCCGCCATATGCTGCCCATGGCGGCTCAGACGGGCCCAGTGTCGGCAGGGGCTCCTCTGTTTGGCCTAGCCCACAATCACCATGGGACTCATGCCAGCCAGGGTCACGGCTGCATGTGTGTGTGTGTGTGTGTGTGTGCTTAAGACCGTGTGTCTTTGTGTGTGTGTGAGCCTGTGAGTGTGCTTGCACAAGCATACTCAAGAGAGTCTTTAATAGCCTGCTTTACAGAACTTGTCGTCCGGGTAACTGACACCCCATTGATGCTGTGCAGGGAGGTTTATTTTCATTTCCTGGGGCACATCAAAGCAACCTAGGGAGGTGCAGGTGCAGCCCAGACCTCTTGGTCTGTTTGAGTGAGTGAGCATGTGTTGGTGTGTTTCGTGTGCATATGTGCAGTTTCTAGCCTTATGTTTTACAATTAAAAGAAAAAAAAAAAAACATTTGCCAAAGGTAGTTAAATTTTTAAATCTGTTTGCTGTTTTCATTGTTTTGTTTTCTACATACGGGGATCATTAGGGTGAGACTGTGTTTCGTTTCTTTCGGAGGACAAAGTATGAGAAGGCTTGTAATTATTTGAGAGGGACTTGTATCCTAGTCTCCTGCAGCCAGTCGAACCTGATCATGATTAGGGCAGGGATTTCTCATGGTGAATGGTTCCTAAATCCGGATGAGGAGGTGCATGGATCTGCAGCTTATGGATTATCGCAATAGCTCTAAGTGTGCATCATCCTCTCTGCTTTGTTTTTATAATACTGTTGCTTCAGCTCGCACTCACAGTATTCAGTCGTTTGTGTAAGTACGAGTGGTTTGAGTGTTTCAGACACAGTAAATGATTGTTTGTGTAACATTATGTTATGCTTCAAGGTCAACAATGCCTTAAACGAGCTTTTCTCCCTAGGTTTATGGGCAGTCTCCCACTAATGACGACATCAACCAGAACTCATCTTTACATCCGTCCACCAAGGCCCACAACAATGTGTTTGCAAGCACATTCTTCGGTGAGCTCAAACAAAATAATAACATAAATAATCATGATTATTCCAGTAAAGTGGCAATCGTTGTAAAAAGGAGATTCTGCTTTGGTTCAGCGTTCACTCAAACCCTTCATCCCTTTAGTATAGTGGCACCTAATGACATATACAAATACTGTATGGGTATTCAAGGACAACAAAACAACCACCAAGTTCAAGTGTTTGGTCATAGACCAAACTAATTATTATTTTGACCTGATGATCGCGCTATATAAAGAGTCAGAGGATCACCAAAGTTATTCAAATTCATCCTCAGGGGACAGGAAGGTTTTTTTTAACCAAATTTCACTGCAATACATCCAATAGTGGTTGACACATGTCACTTAAAACCACAAATGTCAACCTCATGGTGGCACTAGAAGGAAAGGAAACTGACTTTGTGAATCACCAAAGTCAGTGTGACTCATCCTCTGGGAACCATGAATGTTGGTACAACATTTCCTGGCAGTCCATCTAATTGTTGAGATATTTCAGTCTTGGGGATAAAATAACTATTTAAACAATAGCATAAAATAAGTAGAATGAATGGTCCAGTGTGTAGGATTTAGTGCCATCTAGCGGTGATGTTGCAGATTGCAATACCCCTCCGCTCACACGTCCCTTTCCAAGTGTGTCAGAGAACTGCAGTGACCTTCAGGTAACGTAAAAACATAAAATGGCCCTTTATACTCTGGCTCTATAGAACCAGTGTGTGGTTTATCCGTTCCTGGCTACTGCAGAAAGGATACTGTACATAAGATAAAATAGAATAGAATTGAATAATCCCAAAGGAAATCTTTGTGCCAGAGATTACTCATAAAAAAAGTAATTTAAAAACACAATAGAGTAATACATATAAAGTGTGTAAGAAGTAATACTAACAGCAGTGCCTAACAGGATAACAATAAAAGTAAGATACATTTAGTAAAAATAAGTCAACTAAAATAGAAAAGTAATATTGAGCTTGATATGGAGAGTAATATTATGTAAAAGGTATTTTTTTCGTTCTACGGTAACAAAAACACAACAATTGTTACTGGACCATAAAGACTACATTGAAATTAGAGTATCATATTCAAAGAGCCTTTAAAAACTGGGTATGAAGAAGGATTCTCAGAGCTCAGACACAGTTTGTCACATCAGTTATAAAATAACATTGTCCAGCCATTGATTGACTGATAGGGCTTCGTTGTTTCCCTGGAGGCCACTGTAGAGCTTCATGACTTGACTGGCTGTTTGAGATGCTGTTCCAGTGCAGGCTATAACATATTGTTATCCATTTTAGAGGGGACGAGCAATTCACCCGACATCTGGAACGCTGTAAATGGGCTGAACCAGCAGGGCTATGAAGGTGCACTGGGAGCAGCCACAACCCACCAAACACAGCCGGGGAGCTACAGCAGCCTGCAGCCGGCGCAGCACAGTCACCTGGTGAGATTTACCTCCAGGACCTTGGATGTTTGACAGCACGGCAACCCTGCTGATTATAATGTGTGTCTGTTTACCATTCAGGACTACTCTCCACACTCAGTGATGGCTGCTGACATGAACAGGGGTCTCCCACCAATGTCCACCTTTCACCGCAACAATACAGCATCACGCGCTCCGTCAATCAACACCTCCGACAATTCAACAGGTGAGGAGCGTAATCTTCGCTGCTCATTTCCGCTCTGGTTCGTCTGCTCTTCATTATAATATTCTACATTGATGTTTATTTTTTTCAGTCTCAGGGAGCAAGGAACATGTGTCAGGAGGATCACAGACAGGCGATACCTTGGGCAAAGCTCTGGCCTCTGTAAGTATGCACCACCTCAATCCCATTAGAGCGGCTCATCTATGCCGTGTTATGTTCAAACAGTCAGTCCAGAGCATAAAACCAAGCCCTGAGAGCCCCAGCAGTATAATGCAAAAGGAAAATAGTGGTTTGTCCCAGCCTGGAGCAGAATAGTGCATATTAACGAAGGGCTACTCTCGTGCTGCTGGACTTTTTATTGGCTGCCAACTAGTAAAATGACCAGAATTGATGAGTTTAGTTCAGGTTACGAGCCTGCACCAAAGGCTGTGGCAGCAGCTGTAAAACCTTACGCAGAAATGACAAGTTGTGCTTTTAAAATGATCCATGCCTTACTCCCACTCCTCCCCCTCTTTCTCTCTCTCTCTCTCCCTGTCTACTGCCAGATTTATTCCCCCGATCACACCAGCAGCAGCTTCCCCTCCAGCTCGTCCACACCAGTGAGGTCTCCGTCCCCGAATGCAGCTGAACCTGCAGGTAAACTGGAGTAACACATGCTGCTCTGGCTGAAAAAATATTTACATTCTGTGGTTTTCAATCCTTTCATTGTCTTATTTGGTTGTTTTCTGCCTCTCAGGAACCAACTTGTGGCCCCGGAGTTCAGTTCAAGCACCAGTCTCACCACACTATGAGTCTTCACTTATATCATTGGTAATGACCTCATTTGATATCACATGCCTGAAGTTTAAATTATTATTGTGTCATATAGAGAGAATGAATGAATGGATATATAAATGAATGAAACAAGCACATTGCACTGCAAGCATTGCAGCAAATATAATAAAGAGTAAAATGTGGACAAGACAAGGAGAATATATTCAATATGAAATACCTGAGAATTTATATTGAATCTTAGTATATTCAAACAAATAATAAACAGTAAAATAAATAAATGCATTAGAATATGCACATACCTGGAGAGATTTGGACCATTATGAAAAGACCAATATAATAATAATAATAATAATAATAATAAGAAGAATAATAATAATAATAATAATAATAATAATAATAATAATAATAATAATAATAATAATAATAGTAGCAGTAGGTTAGCATAAAGATGGGAAACAGCCAGCCTAGCTCTGTCAAAAGGTTATGAAATATGTTCAAAAACCAACATTTAAAAACAGCAAGTTGTGGTTTTACAGGATTTATGTGCCGGACTGGTTACCTGGTATCCTAAAGGTCACAACTTTATTTACACAAATGAGCTCAAACAACATTTTTATTTATATTTTTTAAAGAATGAATTGAATGAAAAAAAGCTAAATATCTCATCTTTATGTCCTGATTGGCAAATGCAACATAAAAAACGTTTTGTTTCTTGGTGTTCGCAGTCTCAGGTGGAGGACCGACTGGACAGACTGGACGATGTGATCCACGTCCTGAGGAACCACGCTGTGGGCCCCACGGCCGGCCTGCCCACTGACATCCACGGCCTGCTAAACCAGAACCTGCACGGCCTCCTGGGATCTGCCAGCACTCTACCGCTCACCTGCCACACTCCAGCCATGGTAAACAACATCTATTTTTGAATTATTTAAAGAAGGACAGGGCAGCATGTGTGGCAATCCCATGTTGTGTGTGCGCAGGGTGTGTGTGCTGGTATTCAGATTCAGGAATTTTCCACCCACTATGTGTGCATGTGAGGGTTGTTGTCCTTGAAATAGGAAACTGAGCACAATAGTAGAGCGCTGTGACGCGTAGCCCTTGAATGGAGAGCGTACAGTATGTGCAGACTTTAATTCCACTCTGGGGTGATGGGGAAGCCTTCATCGTGCAACTCCCCTTCCAGCATGTTTCCCTTTCAGCAGACCAGGGGATTTTAGCCCAGCTGGAGTGGAAGTACATGCAGGGGAAAGGGTTTTTTAGTCTAATCCTTTGGGGGAGGGGGGTATTAAATTCTCTCACTTTTATTTTTCCAAATGATGTGTCTGTTAGAAGTGAATCATTCCTGAAGAGAATTAGTGGTATGTGTAGGAGAGTATATAGTAGTTTTAAGGAGAGGATTAAGATCGTCTGAGATTAAATTAATTCTGTAGAGAGAGATCTACCCGGTGTTACGTCGGAAATGAGGAAGCAGATGTTGGTTTTGTGACTTATTTATCATTGGTTGGATCTAAAAGTTGTATACTGTATGTGACTGAGCCAGGCTCTCTGTCTTACGAACACATGAATATTGCCCTTATCTCATCCGTTTCTGTGTGTGTCATAAAGGTTGAAGCTGTCAACATGAACAACAACCACTCAGCCTTCCAGAGCCGCACACAAAATGGCCACCCGTACGCAGCCAGGCAGAGGGCCACGCTTCAGCACATGCAAAATGGAGGTAAAAGGCCGGTGCATTCATATATTTTACATCTTAACTTTTAAACCTTTAAGCCATTAAGACTTCAGAGATTACACAGTTTTAATATATATTTTTTAATTGTGTGTGATCTGCCACAGGAGGTAATCTGGAGCTAAAGATGGAAAGCGGGGAAAGGGAAGAGATGATGCACACCAATCACAGTCACAGCTCTGATAGCCAGCGATCAGATGAGGAGAGCGAAAATAAAACACAAGGAGAAAACAGCGGATGTAACAGGTAAACAGTCTTTCCTGCTTAGGAGGAATAAAAAACAGCCTTCACCCATTTAGAAAAACTAAGTTTGGTGTTTAATTACAGCTGCTAGTGTGACTGTCGAGGGCTCATTGTGCTATAATAATAATCTGCACTGAAAAACATTAATTGAGAATAAAAACAGTGGGTTTTGTGACAATCAAGTCATATAGCAGATTTCAAAATAAAAGTCCCTCGCTCAAAGGCAAGTATTAGAGCCTTCTTGCCATTCGGTTTCACTAATTTAAAACACTGTCAGACCCCTTGCTGTGAAGGGCATCTGTGTCCTGAGCCCGTTTAGCTCTGCCTCATATTTCTTCTTCATGTTGCATTAAGTTGCAGTGTATTGCTGGGAAAAACACCAATACACAATAAATATTTTTATAGTATTCCACCACTGTCCTCAGTAGGCATTAAGAGTAAAATACAGTAAAGGCTGAGTTCATTCTTTTTTTTTTTAATGAATCATTTAGACCATAAAATAGAGAAAGAAAATGCTTGTTACAAGTTCCCAGAGGTAAGTGTGATATTAAAAAGTTGTTTATTCTGTCAGTTCGAACCACCAAAAATACATTATAATAAAAAAAAAAAAATGAAACGGAGAAATCCAAATCCTTACATCCTGTCAGAGTTTGCCATTTTTTGCTTTATACATTAATTAAACGAATAAGTGTGTACCGAAATAGTTTTCTGTTGATCATCTATTAATTAAACAGCAATTGTTTCAGCTCTATTTGTGACGTCAGACTTGATCATTGATAATTAAGGATGGCATTTTTTACATTCATTAACATGGTTTGGGTATTAACTGAGCCAGTGGTTTAAATCTGGACTGTACATCTTGTCACAGATTAATTTGAGAGTACGTCCTGGTGTCTCTAGTTTCAGCGGTCACTTCAGGACAAACCTCTTCATGACATCAGCTCTGATGCCTGAGTGTGTGTCTTCATTTTATTTAGATCTATAATCTATTTGAGGGAAACTGATGTTGGCATATGTGGGCGATCCTCCACCAACAATTCTTTCCACTGGACGTTTTTCTTTGTTTTTTGTTTTTTATTCAAACTGAATGATGCAATGATTGGAAAGAAAACAATTATTAAAATGTGACTAAAATGATATCTCTTGACTATCAGTGGTTGTTGACTGAGCAGGGATTCTCTAAAAAGATTAAAGATACCTTCATGGATTCATTATAAATAAAACTGCGCCTAATCACATGAGAATGTTTTAAATATACTACGTCAGCCCTTTTCACAGAACTAAAGAGTGTATGTTAAATAACCTCAGGAGACTCAATAACATGATGTCAGCTCAGTGACCAGCAGAGGGCAGACACATCCACATTATAACACAGTGCTCTTATGTGTTGAATCTTGAATATCAGTATTAAAAACATAAACATTTTAAAGATTCAGACACTAAATAAATGAGCATCCTTACCAGCATTTTCTCACGATGTATCTCATTGATGTTGTAGTATCCACGAGGATGAGGATCTGAGCCCGGAGCAGAAGGCCGAACGTGAGCGCGACAGGAGGATGGCCAACAACGCCCGTGAACGTCTGCGCGTGCGGGACATCAACGAGGCCTTTAAGGAGCTGGGTCACATGTGTCAGCTGCACCTGAAGAGCGAGAAGCCGCAGACCAAGCTGCTGGTGCTGCACCAGGCCGTGGCAGTGATCCTCAGCCTGGAACAACAAGTCAGAGGTCGGTGTAACCTTGAGATGGGGTCTTGTTTCTCTGTAAAGTCAGAAAAGTGAGACGTGAAGAGAGTGAAATTAAGACCTAAGTAAGTGCAGGAGATGAGTCAGTCAGTCAGACTCTAAACATGTTTTAATATCTCACATCATATCTACTACCCACATTTTAATTTTTTTGGTGAAGTTACATTAATTGATTTTTGACCACTTGGGGGCAACACAGTTGAACTTTTACACAATTATCAGACATGGAGCAGCATTATTATTTATTTGGAGTTAGATTTCTGTCCAATATTCACTCTCTTCTTAGCTCTTTCTTAATGCTCCTCTATTATCACCTGCTACCCTATAACTTTATCCGTCTGCTGTTTGGTGCTGAGCACAGTGGACCTTTTTTTTTACTAAAAACAGCTGCAGCTGGAAACTACACCAATGACAGCCGAGAGAGTTAACCTAAACATTAACGTGGCGAGCTGTAAAATCAAAACAATAAGCTGAAAGATGCTAAAACCGCAGCAGTATGGTGAAAATTGTCCTTGGGTTGGTCACTACAAAAAAAACATATTTTACAATACATGTAGTCAATACACTGATATTGATTAGAGCCGCTTTAAAGCCACTATGACAGCAGTGCACTTAGCCACAACAATAATTTGTGATACACTAAACGTAATGATGACAGAAAAGTGAGCAGCCAAAGCAGAATACATGAGCTATTTTTGAATCTGCATTACACGGGATGGAAATGAATAACATCCACGTATTACCACGAGTCTTCAGCTTCTTTATTTAGTCAAAAGCTAACCCATTGTTTGTCCCACAGAGAGGAACCTGAACCCAAAGGCAGCGTGTCTGCGGAGGAGAGAGGAAGAGAAGGCGTCTGCCGTCATGACGGATCCACAGTCCATGCATATCGGTTTTCATCCCAGTCTGACCGACCTAGCAAACCCCATGGGCCACCTCTGAGCATCTGATAATAACATCAAATCCAGCATCAAGTAGTTAACATTAACTTACACAGTTACAGTTATACACTTATACATCTGAGATAAACTAAATCATTTTCTAAAGTGACACATGCTAAATATATGTTTCTTAATAGTGTTGCTGACAAAACTTTAATGCTACCAAACCATATTTGGACAGAACTCTACATTAATTATATTTATATAAAAGGTCTTATGTTGTCATTATCTGTGTCTGTGATGTCCAGATGCTGAGTGAAGAGCATCCAGGAAGCATCCAGCTGTTTTGGACGTCCAGCGTTTCTTCTGACGTTGGACCGGGTCGACCGCTCAGTTTGAACAATCATCTCCTCGCTTCCCAACCGACTTCTAACTTTGTGCCTAAACTTTACTTGTAAGAGACAAATGCATTGTAAACTGCAGATGTTTTGTACATATTTTGTATATTTATTGATTAACTGTCTGTTTTGAATATCTAAAAGGATGAAACCCAGTAGTGACGAGGTGTCATCTGCAGTTTTTGATTTTTGGCAGAGCCAGATATGTTTCTGATTGACTTTTACATTGTATCACTATTTACCACTTACGCTCCTAATTTCCACCGAACTCAGAGAACTGACATTCCCACATTTGTGTGTTCAGACAACGGATTTCATTTGTCCTGTGTGTGTGTGTGTGTGTGTGTGTGCGTGCGTGCGTGTGTGTGTGTGTGTGCGTGCGTGTGTGTGTGTGTGTGCTGCAGGAGTTTGACCATTCTGTGAATGAACAGATCTCCGAGAATGTTCTTTACACTTTCTTTAACACGTGGGCATCATCTGTTATTTGTATATATATTTGTATAAACAGGATCACACTTAATGACACGCTGGTGGACAGAATCCCCCTCCTTCTCAGTGTAATTATCGCTCTTCAGACGTAGTCGAATCTCTTTGCATGTTTGAGTTTTTACTAGAACAATAATTTTTTTCTAAGTTATGTAACTTATCTTTTATACAAATATTGTGAATTTCATAATGTCTCTATTTACTTTTACATAAGACAACCCTTTTTGTGCAGTTTTACTAGATGTAGCCACATTTCATGCTCTGAGCAATACAGTATAACAGAATCATTGATGTCTTGTTTGCTTATCACTCTGCGAAACAAATATTAATCTGAAATACTCCTGTCATAACATGTACAGTATGTGTACAGTTTGAAGTAGCCTACAGGCATGTGTCAAATGATAACGTAGCAATAAATGTCTTTTCAAATAGTTGATGTCTGTGTGTTCTGTAATATATTTTAGTAAAACACACACCTACTGTAAACAAAGTATAGTACAGTGTTTGAATACTTACTCAAAGCATTTACCTAAGTGAACGTACACATTCAACAATGTAAAACTACTCAATTACAATGAAACGTCCTACATTAAAAAGCTTACTTGAGGAAAAGTACATAAATATTATCCACAAAATGCAGTGAATCATATATTACAGCATTAAATGGTTGTAGTTATTGTTAGATTGTTATTTTCAGCTGTAGCTGTTCCAGGTGCAGCTAGTTTGAACTACTTTATATACAGTTTAATCCTCGGGCCCCTCCAAAGGGTCACACGATAAATCTTGTGAGATGGTTAATGTGGTAGTAAAGCTAATGAAAAATAAATAAAAAAGTTACCAAAGTAATGAATGTGAAGTAAAGTTCCAAAACAGACAAAATCTTTAGACTACTGTTCACAAAAAAAACCAGAAAGTGACACAATGTAGCTTTAAGACATTTAGTAAAGCCTGAGCTGTGCGACAGCAAGGACCAAACGTCACAAACTATATCAGCAAGAAGAAGCAGTTTTCACAAACTTGCTGTTAAATGCTACACAATTACAGTCTAAGAAATGCCAGGAATCAAGGTTGTCCTATTAGTGTCTTAGAGGTTAGAAGAGGCTGAACAACTCTCCCTTCATTTCTTTTCAGTTTTCAACTCTCGAATAAAGGACTTTTACTTATTTATGGAAGGGCTTCTATTCAGAAAACATTTCAGAAAAAAAGGCCACCATACATGATGCACTTTTGTGCAGGGGGTGCCTGAATAATCAGAAAACGTATTTGATGAATCAGTTTTTCACCATTTCCCCCAACATAAATATGGTTTTACGAAGAAAGAGAAACCTTAAATATGTCACGGGATAACTACAGCCTTTTCCTCTGAAGTGTTGTTCAACAAAAACATAAAGAGCCATTTTACAGGACCAAACTTTCCCTTCTTGGTTTAGGAATATTCAAAGAAAACAGAAGGCTATAGTCTACATCAGATCTGGAGAAATATTCATGTGGTGGCAGTAGGGTGGCATGGAGACTTGAGGGTGAAGAAATATATATTTACCGATTTAATCAAACAATTAAACAATCACATATGTCAATATTTGCTTGGAAAAGGCCCCAAAATTAAGATATTTCGACTTCACATTAAATTATGGTGACACATGAGTAAAGCAATGAATAGAAATACCAAAACGTGGCATTAAAAAAAAAATCAATAAAAACGTTTTATTTCCAAATCTTCAGACATTTTCTCAATGGAAACAGTAATAGTCCTATATGTCTTTTTTTTTTTAAATTTATTGAACGTAAACCTGTCACTTAGCCTAAAATGTGGCCATAATAGAATATTAAATTAAACCCGTTAATCTAGTTCAGTTGATTATTATCCGCATATTACAATGTGATGACTTCTCCTATTGGTATAATCATTATTAGTTTCCCATACATTCCTATATTTCATCATATTAAAGCACATATGGTTTGAATATCTGACACAGAGCAGGCAGTGAACGCCTCTCTGAGCGGGACACGGTGATCGCGTCCGGGCGGAGGCAGGACAGTGATCGGACAGAGGAGGAGGAGGACTCCGATCCACACTCACACGGGACACTCAGCGGGTAAGTTTCAGCTCAGATCGATGTCTTCATCACGCATGTTTCCTTCAAATATCAACACGATATTGCTTCTACGGCGACTTCAGGGTGTGTCTGCGGGGCTCACTGGGGAGTGTAGGGATCTTAATGTAGCTCACTTTATATATCTGTCAGGATAAAGCTCCAGTTTTAGTTTTGTGATAGACGTTTTGATTGATGTTGTTTCGGTGTTGCTTCATTTAATGAGCCTGTTTGAGGCAAACTGTAGACTTCACTGTTGAAAGTGTGAAGTAAAGTTCATCATGTTAAACCGGACAAACGCAGATCCGCAGGACATTTTCTCAGCTTGTATGAGATTCACTCATAAACAGTGAAACTTGAATTTGTCATGTGTATGTTGACGAAAAAGTTAAAAAGTGCAATGGCAAAAAATAGATTAATATTAACAACAATAATACTTATATTCATATATTCGACAAATGCATAGGAACTGGATTTTGACAAATATTTAACATTTAGCAAATAGTAAAAAATGTGTCTTTTTTTTTTAATAAAGTACACTTCATAAAGGGTTCATAAGCTGTAAGTGTGTCTTTATTAATGCTTGATAGATAATTTATTAATGTTTCATGGAACAGATATAATCTATTATTCATAACATTATTCGGGTTGCCAGGTTGTACTACAGCCTCCTATAGCGTATGACACTTAGTTAGCCAGGCTTAAATTGACCATACGACTGTTATTGTTCAGTAGCCAATGGTAATAGCTTGAAGTTGATTTTGGTGATCAAACAGTCCATTTGTTGGGACTTTCTGACACATTTAATAGTTTTCTACGAAGACAAAGCAGGGGTCGTGCTGGAGGAGGAATTAACACAACCTGGCAACCCGAAAATTGTTCTTGTTAATGGCTCTTAACTGATATATATAGCATTTGTAAATCATGTATTAACATTATTAAAGCAATTATAGAACCATTTGTAAAGGTTGCCTCATTAGACAGTGGTACCGATATTCTGACTTTTATTTTATTTTATAAATGAGCTGCTGTGTTATTGATTAAAGCGATGTGCTGAGGATGGTGCTCCTAAGAGTTGTGTGTGCTGCACAACACCTCCTGTGTTCTTGTGTTTCAGCCTCACAGTAACATATTTGTTGGCAAACATCTTCCTCAAGTGTCATACCATGAAGTGGGTGACGACACCTCGGAGACCCCGGCCAGTTGTAGTCGTCATGCAGTTATACAATAGTACTCTGTCATAAGCACACAGAAGGAGCTTTTTTCATTGCACAGCAATATCAGGCTCTTGTCCCTGTCCATTTATTCTTCTTATCGCCTGAGTGCAGCTGTGTGAGGATCTCCCTGGATGTGTGTCATTGTGAGGCTCTGACCCAGCTCCAATGTTGTGTAAACACCAACCTCAACTTGACCAAGCTGATGCATCAGTCTCCAATTCCCATGCAGGGTCTGTCTGCTTCAGTTTCATTTTTTAACATGCTGGCTTGTTTTCTCACCAGTTCAGAGTCGCGATGGAGTCTCACAGGCTGAGCGGCTCTCCGGACGTCAGGATACAGAGGAGCTACATGCAGCAGCAGAGTCCCAGAGGCAGCGAGGACGACTTGTTTGGAGTCAGGGTGCAGATACAAGGGATTAAAGGTCAACCCTACGTGGTTCTGAACAGCTCTGGCCAGGAGATCCACCGGGACGTCTCCGTCATCACTCACCAGGCGGGGTACAATCCTGGCATGGTGAGGAGGTCTGTGGATGAAAGACGCTCTCCCTCTGAGTCACAAAGAACTGCAGCCTCCTCCGCGTTTCATTATCAGAAACACCCGGAGATTCTGAGACCTTATGACCCTGAAAGTAATGACCTGAACGTAGTCCTTCCTTCAACAGCGTCAGTCGCTCGACCTGGACAGCTAAACACCGGCCCTCTTCCTGAGACTGTGAACAAACCCAGGCTCCCTCTGCCTGCTGAGGGCCCAGTGGGAAACCAGAGGGATGTGACACCTCCCTCAGGTAGACAAGTCCCTGCAAGGTCCCCAAACACAGTGGAAACAGACTCCTTCTTATCTGTTGGGAAGCTAATAAGCCAGTTCAACAGCAGCCAGCGGAGGGGAAGGGGAGGCCCAAGGAACCGGTTGGACCCAGAGCAGTGTCGAAGGTCACGCAGCGTGGACAGCGGTCGAAACTCAGACTCCTCGTCCTCCTCCTCTTCCTCCAGCAGAGCTTCGTCTCTGAAGGGCGTCAGGGGTGAGACCCCAGGTGGGATATATCCTCCGGGATCAGCCAGGGCTCGACTCCTCAGCGGAGAAGCCTCTTTGGCAAGGGAGGAGAACAAGCCCAGCACAATTCTCAAAGGTCATCATGGAAATGAGACGATGTCGCCACATGCTTCAAAATTACTTCCCAGAGCAGCGAAACCCTCAATCTCCAGATCATGTAGTGACCCGACGGATACATCTGATGAAAGAGATGCACAGGTAAAGAGATTTGTGCCAGGGCAAAGTTGTCATTTAAAAAGAGTGTATTTATTTGCTGTATATTCCCTAACCAGGTCACTCCTGATCTTCTGAAAGGACAGCAAGAACTCTCAGTAGACCCACCTGAGGACACAGCCAAACAAATACTCTTCACTTACCTAAAGGATGGGTAAGTGCAGCTCCACACCAACATATTTTTAGTTATAGTTGTTTTACTTTTTTGGAAACATGGTTATTGGCGTTCTTGCAGAGAGTTTGATTAGAAGATTGATACCACACTTATGTGTAAACTAAAATATGAGACTACAGTTAGCAGCTAGTTTAGCTTAGCATACAAGCAACACAACTTTATTTGTGTTAAACATTTTAAAAGTGCTTTACACAGGGCAACGCGATGCATTAGTGCAACATTTAAAAACACACTTTAAAAAAAAAAAACCTGAATAAATTAAAATAGAATAGAATTAGATTTTTTAAAAAGTTAATGGTTACAAAAACCCCTTACCAGGACCTATAAAGCTCAATAGTTAACTCCCTTTGTTTAATTTGTACAACAAAAGCGAAGGAGAAATGATAAAATTACAAGTTGTGGTTTTACAAGGGATTATGTTCTGGACTATTTCTGCCGGGCAAGGTAACTATCTGGAGTCAAACAAAGGAGATATAATGTTAATATTTATATGTGCTGGTAGTTTTAAAACCTTTGGACAGAGCCAAGCTAGCTGTTTCCCTGTGTCAAGCCTTTATGCTAAGCTAAGCTAACCGGTTGTAGCTTTATAGTTATCGTACAGATCAGAGGGTGGTCATCTCAACTAACTCTCTGCAAGAAGGCGAATAAAGCCTATATCCAAAATGTCAAATTATTCCTTTAGAACAGCTCACTATAGGAGTTTTCTTCTTTAACACTGTCTCTTTTGGTGATTAGCTTGTGTTTGTGATCATGTAGCGTAGTCAGATAAGGGGCTTCTGCTCCAGCTGTGTGTGCTCACACAGCAGACAGGAATGCAGAGCGTGTACTTGTTTCCACTGATAAAATAACTTCTTCCCTTGGAAAGTTTTTACAATCCATCAGTGGCTTTTCAAAATATGTGCAGAAGTAGAGCTATTGTTTTAAAAAACTTGCTGTGAAGTACTGTTAGAGTGCTTGTGAAATATTTTTCTTGCTCCTCAGGACGACTGATGATGACTCCACCACTCAGAAGAAAGTCAACCTGCTGCTTGAAAAGGTCAACAAGGTCAAGTGGAAGACTGCTGAAAATATGGAACATGAGAAAGTGTGTGTTGTGATGAGATGTGTGGCAGTGTTGATCACTGTTCAGCACGATTTAAAGTCTTTGTATCTGAAACTAACGATGGTGTTGGGCGTCTTCTTTTCCACATGTGTAGGACTATGCAGTTGAGGTAAAGTTTTTGCAAGAGAAACAGGCAGCGCTGGAGAAAGAAGCGTCTGACTTAAAGCAACAACTGGAAACAGAGATTAAGGTGTAGTGCAGTCACATCCTGCTGATTCACCTCTAAAACACTCACTTCCCATTCCTGTGACTAATGTTGTTGTTGTGTTGTGCAGAATGAAAAGACTCTGGCCAAGGCTTGTGAAAAGGCCAGGACAGAGAAGAAGAAACTTCAGGAAGAGTTGGCCAAAAGTCAGGAGGAGCTCTGCAACCTCAGCAAACGACTGACAAAGATCGAGGCCGAACTTCAGTCTACCAAACAGGAGTAAGAGTCAACAAAGTTTACAATGAACACTGTGCTATGTAAAAATCTGAAAAAATCTTATCAGCTAAATTAGGACTGCAATAGAGAACATTTTCTAATTTTAAACCCCTACATTTTGTACAATAAAGACCGGAAACAGCAGGAAACAGCTACTATTTGGCTTGCTGTTTCTTGGCTTCTGGAAGTCACTGCACTCAGCTAAGAAACAGTCCAGCACATGTTTTTTGTCTGGATTAATCAAATGCTGTGTACTGTTGGGTGGATTTTGTTATTGTTGGACAGAGCCAGGCTAGCTGTTTTCCCAGGTTTCCAGGCTTTATGCTAAGCTAAGCTAGCCCGCTGCTGGCTGTCGCTTCATATTTAGCGCGCAGATGTGCGAGTGGTATCGATCTTCTCGTCTGACTTACGGTTAGAAAGAGAATATATGTTTTCCCCACAATGTCGAACTTTTCCTAATAATTCTAGTGTTGCAAAACAAAGTGTGTGAAAAATATTTGGATGTGTCCATGGCTAGTGAAAGAAACCGTTTGGAAATGGAGAACTAAATAGAATACCTCAATGCTATGTTCCACTTTGTTTAACTAAGCATCTGCTAATACTCTAAGGCAGGGGGTTTCAAAGTCTGGGACTGCAGGGCCTCCCCTCTGACAAAGCTTTGAAAAAGGCGCCCCCCCCCCCCCCTAGTTTACTTTCTTAATTTTACTTCAATTCCTGGATGCCTGTGGGATCATGATTATGTTATTTGATCCCATAGACACTCAACAATTGAGCCAAAATAGTCTAATATTGCTGCTTGATATAACACACCAGATGCCAAAAAAAACTTTTTTTAGTTTCCGACTCTTGGAAAGTGGGAACAGTAAAATTCCCTAAATCTCTTTAACCAAATCACAAACATTTAGTTCATAAAAAAAAAAGTTTGAAGCCCCCCAAGGCTAAAACCTCTGCTCTCTTCAAGTGAACTGTGATGTATGATCTGATGAAGGTCATTTGACCGAAAGCAGCATCAAATACCATTTGGATGAAGTGTGCAGATATCCTTTTTTTTTGTTATCTAGTTCTATCTAGCACCTCTCTAAAACTTAAAAGCATGGTATGCAGGCTTCTTTTCTTAGTCTTAGATATGGAACTAAAATGCGTCTTTCATATATCTGTCTTTTCATGCATATTTGTGTATGTTCTCAGGCTGACTCACATGAAGGCGGAGAGAGACAGATCTAAGACGGAGATGAAAGACCTTCAGCAGCAGCTCTCTGAGATGCATGATGAGCTTGACCAAGCCAAGAAGGCCGAGGAGATAAATACAGGGAAAGAAGTCCTTCTGGAGGTAAATGAAACCACATGTAGGATACACACCTCACAAATCAAAAGCAGCTGTTAACCTTCTTCCCTGGACTCGAGTTAGTGACGTTTTATTTTGACGGATGTCTGTCAGGAAATGGCGCAGCTGCGTATGGACTTTCTGGAGATGCTACAGGTGAAGGAGGAGCAGGAGGAGGTGCTGCACCACAGGGAGAGGGAGCTCAGCGCCCTGAAGGGGGCTCTCAAGGAGGAGGTGGAGACTCATGATACGTACATGGCCGCTCTGAAGGATGAATACGAAAATGAGTTTGAAAAGCTGTTCAGGGATTTAGAACTGACTAAAGAGGTAACATGCATTCCTACTTTTTCTCTTTATTTCCAAAAGTTAAAAGACGGTTTCATGGTTTATTATTCCATCCTGTGTCACAGAGCAGTACTCTGCTGGGTCAGAAGAAGGTCGAAGCAGAGGAGGAGAGAGGAGCAGCTGAGGTGCAGTTGAACGAGCTGAGCGAGGACAGAGATCAGCTGAGAGGAAAGGTGCAGGAGCTGAACAACAAGGTGGATCAGCTGAGTCAGGCCATCCAGGAGGCAAAAAGCACAGAGAGGCTGCTGGAGCAGAGAGTGAAGCAGCTGGAGGTGGGAAACTTTATGGGCACACCTGCAAAATATAGGAGTTACTATTAGAGATGAACTTTATTTCCTTTAAAGATGTTTGTTTTTTTTTAAATCGACATTTATCTTACCGATGTGATCTAATCTGTCATTTTCCACGTACGTCCCTGTGTTTTTCTTGATCCCCAGAGGGAAAAGCAGCAGGTTGAGGAAGCGCTCAAAGATGTGAGGAGGAACGAGGAGGAGATGTGTCAGTCTAACCAGTCGCTGCTCACTCGCTTGGAAGACGTGCAGGTAAAGAGAGGTTGCTGTTAGCGTTAGAGAAACAGCTTGGTGGCCTACATTTTTTACTGAAATCGTTAAAAAGATAACGTTTTAATGCATCGTAAATGTTATTTTTTATTGCACATTGTCTGGATATTGTGCTCATTCATTTGTGTGTGAAAGATGTGTTTGTCCGTTTGTATTGTGTTGTGTGTTTAACGTTGTAATAATGGTTCTGCTAACCTCTTGGAAGTCTTGAAAAATAGAATTTAAATCTCAATGATACTTTTACCTGGTTATAAAAAAGGATACAATTGTCTTACCATTTAGCTGCAACTTATTTTGTTGAATGCCATACCCTGTCTCGTCACATGTTTCCTGTCTCTACACAGTGAACTGCCTTTTTAGCCATGGTTGGAAATTCAAAGGTCATCCGGTTTCCTTTGTTTTTTCTCCACAGAGCAAGTTGACCAAACTAAATCATGACCACAGGGACCTGAAGGAGAAGCTCAAGGAGGAGAGGAAACAAATAGAGGAACTGTGGAAGACAAAAATTGCGCTAGAAGATGAAAGGAGGCTACAGGACAGGAATGTGGAGCAACTGCAGAGGAAGGTGAGAGGGGGACCTGGACTATTTATTGGGCCAAATAAGACCTGAAAATCTGTATTCTTAACTTTGAAGCCACGTGAGATCAGCAGAAAAAGCTGCTATTTCTTGTGCTCGGATAAGACGCATTATGTCCAACGGCCGTAGACCCAAAGAGGTCCACTTGTCTCATCTCACTGTTAAAGCTCTTTGTGTATCTCAGATGAATTGCATTATGGAGGAGTGCGAGGCGTCTACAGATGTACTTCAGAACCAGGTCGATGAGGCAAGAGAGAAGAATCAGAGGGAGTTGGACGAGCTGCGCAGACAGCTGCAGGAAAAGGGAGCAGAGCTGGAGAAATCGCGACAGGCAGCCAAAAAACTTCAGGAAGAGGTGTGGTACTCATTGTCTCTCTGAACCATCAGCATGTGGGTTCAACTGTCTGAGTCACCACTAACATACAATGAAATGTCAACATGTTAAGAAGTTCTGTCCCTTTGTTCAAGTATTCCTCTTCTTATCAGGTGTGAATGGATCTTTAAACATTTTTTAATTTACTTTGTTTAGTGTGAGATTAAACAGAAATATAGAAGTAGTCTCAGATGTGTTACCAGATTTGAATAAACCTGTGTTTGTGTTATAACGACCGATTGACCATTACCTAAAAGCAGACGTTGCATGTCAGCTTATCTTACACAGTGTGTTGCTCTGTGGCCTGTTGTGTGTTCAGCTGCTTCCTCTGGAGGAGGATCTGCGACAGTGTCGCCGGGAGCAGCAGGAGGCCCAGCTGAGGGGCCGGCAGCTGGAGCAGAGGGTGGAGGAGCTGGAGGAGAAGAACACAGCCACAGTGGGAGAGCGAGAGCGCCAGGTCAAACTCATGGAGGTAAATGTCTCAGCAACTTCTGAAATTAAAGGGATCCTCCGGCAATTCAGTATTGCACTTCCATAATGTTAGGGGACTAGCAAGAGACAGGATTCTTTCATTAGACCTTCTCTTCCCCAGTTTGCGATGCAAGGTTTCTGTTATAAATCTGTCGTCTCCAAGCCCAACCAGACTTTGGAAAGCCCCCTACGGAGCCACAGAAGACTTTATATAGGGTATATACAGCTGACCATGTCTAGTAAACTGTAATGTAAAATTGATGGAGTGCCCTTTGAAGATGCAGTCAGGAGATAAACATGCATCTAAATAATAATAGGTATACTTTGTCACAGTGCCGGTTGTAGAAAATAAATTACTTTTGCATCAACATGAATATTAATCAATTGTTCCTTAGGGATGAAAAGAGAAATAAAAAGAACATTTACCCACTCTCTCATTCCTAATTCTTCTTCTATTGGGAATATTGGACTATATTTGAGCACAAATTGTCTCGCTCAGGTCTGACTGTCTTTTTGTGCAGATCATTGTTACTCAGCACCTGCAAAGAATTTATGACGTGCTTAATTTCTTTTTGACATTACAGCCATGAATGTTGTCAGGGTTCTGACAAATGAAGGCTAAATGAAATAAATGATCTCTGAGATCACAGTAGATATCGCCCTTTGGTCACACTTTGAACATAAGTGGAGTTTTAAGGTGTTTAAGTGACAACAGCAGTTTTCCCTGACGTAAGAATATACTCGTGTTTACTAAAAAGCTGCGGTTGATGATCATCTGGAGCATTTATTTAGAAAGTGTACTCGCTCTCATTACAGCACGCAGTCCAACATGCTTCAGTTTATCACATGTTTTGAAGTGTTTATCTTTTCAGGTGCCAGTATTTGCACTCCTGTTCCTGTGAACTATAAGGGTGAACTTTCGGCGTGCTGCCATAGCAACGTCATCTCACATCTCAGCACTGTTTGTGTTGCTGATGACAAAACATCCCACGGTGACCCCAGCGTGATCACTGTTGACACTGCGTATCGACCGAGGACGCTCATGTTTACTGTTAAAGTTATCAAACCTGTCTGGGTGTTCTCCGGGAAATATTCTCTCTCTTTACTAGTGTCAACCACTCGCGTCCACTCAGCAGTGAACTGCGTTTATTTGCACAGATTTCTTCATATATTATTTACCCAACACCCAGTCAGTCAGAGTCAGTTTTCTAACCACAGCATCAGGGGATGGATTCGTCATGTCCTCTGTACTTGTAAACATTACCGCGTAATGCAATATATATTGACTTGATGATGGTTTGACAAATCTTTTATGTGTTCCTCTGCTCTCAGGGACGCATCAGCCAACTAGAAGAAGATCTTAATGATGAGCGCTGCAGTGCCGACCGCCTGATGGAACGACTAGACAAATCCAAAGAGCAGGCAGGTTCACCCCCTCACGGTTTTTGATTGTTTTCTACACAAAGCTCTCATTTTCTATTTCCCAACATTCATACGTTTCCCCAACTGGGAAAAAAAACAACCAAATGCCCCCATCTTCATCTTGAGCACCCAGCCCCACAACAGTTTTTTAAAATCATAAACAGATTTAGGGCTGAGTAATCAGATTTCCCCTCACGTAGCCTTTTTGTTTTGTTTCTTAACACTCACTTTGTAACAGCCCTGAACCGCACCGACTTCATACATGTTTCTTCATCTCTGATGAGCCTCACGTCCTCGGTGCGCCTGTAAAGTAGGCCACCATTCATGGGATGAAAGCGTTGCAGACTAATTGACACAAAACACAGTGCAAAGACAAAAAAACAGCAAACTATTGTGAGCAGCTATTCACACTCCCTTCACTGGGCCTCTGGATGTTATTAGAGAGGAGAGAGCCTTCAGATCTGACGTGGCTGCTCAGACCAGACAGCATTTCCTCTCATTTTAGGAATTAAGCCAAAAACTTTTCATTTAACCTGAAAGTGCTTGTCAGCAGATGCTGCCCTTTTTTAATAAGGTACAGCTGTGTGTTCAGTCAATATGGAAGGCAGTACATATCAAGCGAAAGCCCATATTTAACTCTATGATTATAAATTGGCATATTTAATTTATTAGTGGGCCAGTGCCCACATGTTTTACCCTTCTTAACATTTACATTATATTATAACTGAATCAGTGGTGGAAGTACTATCAGATCCTTTACCAATACAATGCCAACAAAGCAATGTGAAAATACTTCATTTCAAGTCAAAATCCTGCATGAAAAAGACATTATATATGACAGTATTAGATCGTTAATACTGATTCAGCATTTTACTGTTGTATTATATACGCTTGTGTATTTTGGACTTCTTTAAGTCTCAACACTTATTGAAATGAAGCCACATGAGGTTTAGCAGGTTAATGCGTCTTTCAACAACTCAGACATGTGAAACATGACAAGAGCTTCCAGCTAGGCTTTTGTAAGAGTAAACACTGGTTTAATCTCCATGAGTGTATCTATGTGTACTTAAGTACAGTAAATGTACTAAAGTTACTTTCCACCACTGCTGAATTCTAAAAACTGCGTTTCCCTCTCGGTGTGACAGATGGATCAGATCAGGACTGAGCTGATGCAGGAGAGAGCAGTCAGGCAGGATCTGGAGTGTGACAAGATGAGCATGGAGAGACAGGTACTGGCCTTTGAGCCCCACGGACAACACCCCACACTTAATTCTTTTAATAAACAATTATCAGTCCACTTACTGACAAGAGAGATCGTCCTCGATCAGAGACGTCATACTGTATATCCGACCATCTGGGTGTCTGGCATCAGATCTGCAGGACATTCAATAGCACAGATAAACCAGCATCATTACTCTGCTGTTACATGTTAGAGTAAAGCTACTGAAGCAGCCCCGGGGGGTTCTCTTGTAAACAAACAAACAAACTTTCTGTTTATATTCAGTGTTACTTGAACTCCAAAAAAAACATGTTGAATGCACTTCCTTCGTCATAAAACATTTGAAAAGCCGATTGTTTTGAAATTGTGAAACTTTCATCATTTACATCCATGTCTACTTTTCTTCTTCCCTGCCTTTTCTGGTAAAATGCTGCATTTCTTGCAGATCAGTGAAATGATGTGTAATCATTGGCTGGACTGCGTATCCCGCCATCCGCCTGCTTGTGTGCATGCATGTGTGTGTGTCCTCCTGTTCTTTGACATTGCTCAATTATCACGGGTGGGCTAAAGGGAAGGACCCAAACGCGGAAAACAGGCTGAGTGTTATAACGAAAAGTGAGCTTTAAACAAAGCTAAAGTACAAAAAAAGGGTACAAAGCAAAAACTGAGGGAGCAGGCTATGATAAGCTGAAATACAAAAAGGTAAAAAGAAAAAAAAAACAGGATGGCACGAGGCAACACGAGGGAACACGAGGATTCACAGGGGCACACAGCATGAGTGACCACACCAGGAAACATAGAAGACGAAGCGACAAGGAACAATGGGACAGGGAGGTTTATATACACACAGGCACTAGTCACATGAATGGGACACCGCGAGGGCGAAGACACAAGGGTGGAAGGGTGATTAGACACAGGAGGATCAAATCAGGGTAGGGCAAACAATCGCAGAAGGAGGGAAAACACAAAGACAGGAAGTAAACCTAGACATGACACAAGGGAAATGTACCTACAAAATAAAACAGGAAGCAGGAAAAACAAAATCATGACATTAATAGCACCACCAGTAGTCAAAAACTCCCCAGGGTACCTTTACATTTTGCCTAATTTAGGACATTCTTCTGTTTCCTTTCCTCTGTCAGAATAAAGATCTGAAGAGCAGAGTGACTCATCTGGAGGGGTCGCAAAGGACCAACCAGGACTCACTCGTCTCCAAACTTAACAGCCGCATCCAGGAACTTGAGGAAAGGCTACAAGGAGAAGAGAGGTGAGCGCCTGCACATTAAATAATGACCTTAAAGGTCTCAACAAAAAACAAACGTGCACAGAGTTTGTATTTCACAGCGCAGGATAACACTTTGGGTAATGGTTCCATCAGATACTTTAAGGTAGCTGTCGAGCAGTGAACTCACTCATATCACTTCCCCTGTGGTAGAAAGTGTGTGAGTATCTCTGCTGCGAAACACACTAGGAAGGTGTTGAGTTACAGGAAGCTGCTGCAGCGAAGTGATCTCTTGGTGCTCTTTGCTCGCAGAGACAACAACAGCCTGCAACAAGCGAACCGCAAGCTGGAGCGCAAGGTGAAGGAGATGAAGATGCAGACGGACGAGGAACACATCAACCTGCAGAGCCAGAGAGACCAGGTAGGCAACTGCAAAAAAAATAAATAAATAAAAGTTGCAAAGTACTCAGGATACAGAGACATGACATGTGACTCATTATCTTATTTTTTTGAATGCAGCTGACTCAGAGACTGAAGACGGCGAAGAGGCAGATGGATCAGGCGGAGGAGGAGATTGAGAGTCTGGAACACGCTAAAAAGAAGCTGCAGAGAGAACTGGACGAGCACATCGAGGCCAACGAGCAGCTTCATGGCCAACTGAGCTCACTGCGGAACGAGATGAGGTGACCACTCACCTTCTGCCGCTGAGTTTCTGCGTGTACTATACAGTGTTTCATTAAATCATGTCGCTCTTTCACTCCTGTCATTTTATTTTTTTGCATATGCAGGCGTAAGAGGAAATCGCCTCCTCTCATTAAAGTCGTGGAGGACGACGTGAACGATGACTTGGGATCTGATTGATTGACGTGTGATAAAAAGCAAAATGCTGTCCAACAACAATTTCTGGACTTTATTAAGAAATGTTGGACGTACTATGAAGAATTCCTTGATATCATAACTCAACATTATACCATTAACAAACTCAGGTGTGATTTCATAATGTTTCCAGTTGTGAATAGCGTGTGCAAAAGTCTGACCTCTTGTGGCGGAATGTATAACTACAATACCTGACAGACTGATTTCCTGTTTTACAGTGCCACTGACAAACACGCTTATTTACCTGTACTCAAATTGATTAATGTGTTGCCTAAGTTATTCCTTTTTGTTGTGTGTTGCTGTAATATGATGCAAACTGCAAATCTTAAACCAATGAATAAATGTGTGTAAGATACATTCTCAACCTTCACTTTTTTTTATACACCTCTAGAAACTCTTTAAAAAAAAGGTAAATCCAGCTTGACACACAAATAAAGTAAATCAGATTTGAAGATGCATTTTAATGTATATACGAAACAGATTACACATTGAAACTTTGTGTGTTCACGAGGCTGGTAAGGCTCGATGGTTTTACAAATGGATCAATGGTCTGTGCTGAATGGCTGTGCCCGGGTAGAGGTGGAGATCTGACAGCTCCAGAGGTTCACACTGCTGGACATCTGGCAGTTTTAACGGCAGCTGGCACAGGGATACATGGAAATAAAAGAAAAGAGAAGCATGAGGCAACACTGTGCTCTCAAACATGGAATACTCAAGGAATTCCTGGCAGAATTCCTGGGGACATTTGTCTTGGTTGTAAGTAGCATTTTGTATTATAAAATTGTGTTTTTTTTCTTGTGTTAGACATCAAAATATTTTACAATTTAGTGCACACTTTATTTGCTGTATATGTTGTTTCAAGTCTGAGATCTTGTTTATATGCTAACTTCAGTGAAGTGTTGAGCTCCAGACTGCAGAAATGTTCTTGTTCCTTTATGAAGTTAGTGAGTATCTGCTCTTCTCTTCCGCTCTCGTGTCTCAGTTGTTTGGCTGTGGCTCGGTCGCTCAGACTGTCCTCAGTCGAAACACCCTGGGGGAGCCTCTCACCGTCCACATCGGCTTCTCTGTAGGACTGATGATGGCAGCGTACGTGGCCGGTGGCGTGTCAGGTGAATGTGGTTTAACGTGGCTGTAGGAACTTCTGCCTAATTGTTTATTTCCACTCAAGGAGAACTTATTTCACATTAGCCACCACACCCCACACAGGGCACGAGCAGAACAATTCAATTAATAATTGTTAACAAGTTCCGACTCTGCTGGGTATTTACATCCTCTCAATTTAAAATTTTATAGTTTTTTGTTTGCACATTCAGCTTCTTTGCTGCATTTAATCTGCTGTTTAGCGTTATCGACTGTGTAGAAAACATAAATCATAGTTAATACAAACCTGACACTAATCGCTTGTATGCGTGGTAATAAAAACATTGTAATAATATAACTTTATGACTTCCTGTCCAGCCATGTGCCACCTCCACGGCTCCAGTGTCAACAGGAACGTGCCAGCCCTCTGTCCAATGAATGTGTACTGACCATCGATTTGTTAGTGCTAGTGCACGGCCTCTCTGGGGTCATACATAACCCTGGGCACTAAATGTCCTGCAAACTACATTGATCATATGCTACGTTCACCAGACTCAGTCCAAACGAGACAGCTCGCCTCATCTGAGCTGCAGCTACTTCCTAGTTTTACACCAAACAGAATTCATGAAGACAGATCACTGACAGATGACATGTTTGAAAAAATGTAAAACTGGCATGATGGGAGCTTCATTATAAACGAACCAAATGTCCCTTTTTTAAAATTTTTTTTTACTTATAGGCTGAATTTCTAATATGTGAACATTATTCTGCTTCTTTGCTTGTGAACATACATAACAAAACCCTGCACCGCCCCGGGGGCTGCTCCCCTTCTGCTGCCCCTCGTAAATGTGACGGCCTCACTAATGATGGAGAGGATATCATGCCAGACACCCCCCACCCACTGCATCCCTCTTTTACTCTCTGCTTTGTCTCCCGTCCCAGGGGGCCATGTGAACCCTGCTGTTTCTCTGGCCATGGTGATTCTGGGCAAACTGAAGATCTGGAAGTTTCCCTTCTATGTCATTGCTCAGTTTCTTGGTGCTTTTGCTGGAGCTGCTGCAGTATTTGGATTATACTATGGTGAATCCCCCCGAACTTTATTCCCTCACTCATCTTAAACCATACCAGTTGATCCCAGTGAAAAGCTTTATCAATGTGAGATAGTAGTGTATGCCTGTTACAACTATGTATTTATCCTCCTCACAGATGCCTTCATGGACTTCACCAGTGGGATTCTCTCAGTGACGGGAATCAATGCAACAGGTCACATTTTTGCTTCCTACCCTGCGAGACACCTGTCAGTCCTCGGCGGCTTCATCGATCAGGTGAGCTATATTGTGCGTCGCATTCAGGCTGCAAATTCGGCGAAGTCTGGCAAATATGGCTAATGCAAAATTGATTGCCCCATTGAACCTGAGAACACCCCCTCTTTTGCTTCAGTTTTGGGTCTAATGACCAATTTCCTGGCATTCACTAGAAGGTCAAATCTATACTTAACTCCATTTTCCGCCTCTGTGGTCGGTGCAGCGATCCAAACATAACACATCTACCAGCTTAAAACAGCTGAAAACCACAACATGTGAAACAATGAGAATCAGTGTGATTGTGCTCATGTTAATGTTTCCTTTTGAATATCCGTGTAACAGTGGTGCGCTCACTAAAAAAGATACATGAATGTAAAGTTTATTTACGAAGAAGTGGGGAGTGAAAAGCTTATACAGAGACCTCTTAAGTCAAGATATACAGAATGACATAAACTACCAGTACTGTGTAGATCCCTGATCCCTGTTAAACTCAGTTTACCAAACAAATGACGTTCCACTCCTGCAGGTGATGGGCACAGGTATGCTGGTGCTGTGTATTCTGGCTATTATTGATGGTGGAAACATTGGCGCTCCCAAAGGCGTGGAGCCGCTGGCTATCGGTCTGATCATCATGGCCATCGGTGTGTCCATGGGGCTGAACTGTGGCTACCCCCTGAACCCTGCCAGAGACCTGGGACCCCGACTGTTCACAGCTGTAGCAGGATGGGGGATGGAGGTCTTCAGGTATCTGTATACGTCCCAAAGAGCCTTAAGTTAATGGAAATGGCAACTGTATTTATATAGCACATTTCATTACACAGTGCTTTGCATTTAAAGACAAAATATGAAAATATAGACACGAACATAAGAACATAGGCAGCATAAACAACATAAGTATAAGCATACGGTCGCATACAAGCATACACACGACCACAGACATCAACACCATCACATAGCCAGACACTTAACCCACTGCACAGGAAACAAGAGTGCGACCATACGAGTACACACACGCACACACAAGCACACACACACACACACACACACACAGGAACGTTTTGAGTTCGCTCTTGAATGTGTTGTTAAAGTTAATGTGTGATTTCATGTACCTGGGTTGAATCAAATACAGGTAATTGTACTATATGTGGCATCAAAAATTGGTTCGATTTATTAATTAGATAGTATACCTATACTTATATTTGCTCAGTTATTTTTGAGTTAGCTTTCGGATTGTATGTGTAAAATGTCAGATGTGGACTAATGAAATGTGATCCAGCTACACATTAGATGAACATTTCAAACCGTGTCCATAACGACATGTTGTGAATCATTATTTTTTAAGAGAGAACCAAAAGAGATGCTATTGCTTAATTGTCATAGGATGTTTATTTTATATTATTGTGATGAGTGACTTTGGTTTATTTAATGAAATATATTCTGATCTCTAGTAACAACTTTATTTAGTCCAATGATACATTTGCGGGATCGTTACAGTAGAAAGTTACAGAATGTATATATAGTTTATGAACTGCAGTCGTGTAAACTGATAAACATGAACCGTAGGGTTACATAATGTCACATGCCGTCGACAGATGCAGTCGATGCTTGTCAATGATCTGATGGTGTCACCCGACCTGCAGTGGCCTCTGTGTGACTGACTTTTATTTTGACCTCTTTCTGCTTGCGTCTTCTTTATCCTCCAGCACTGGAGACTACTGGTGGTGGATCCCTGTGGCGGGGCCCATGGTGGGGGGCGTGGTCGCGGCCGTCATCTACTACCTGCTCATTGAGCTGCACCACCCCCGCGATGAGCCCGAGCAGCCCCACGAGGAGGAGGAAGAAGAGGAGGAAGACGAGGACGAGGAGGACAGCATGAAGGACAAATATGAGATGATCACCATGAGCTAAAAAAAAGACATTAACTTCCAGGACTAACTGGTGAAATTCAGCTGTTTTACTGTCAGGCAGGTGAAGAGCACACAGCTCCCACCTGTCACTGTCCACACCAACACTGGACTGTCTCCTTTACAATTTAACTTTTGATGTTTTACGTTTCATAAACACATGAGAATCTCAGTCCTGTGTGCTTCACATTGTTATCATATATATGTTGTAAATACTGTATTATGGATATTAGACCTTTTATTTGACCTTTATTCGGCTTTATTCACTTGGTAACAATTGATGCTGCGACTAATAGTTTGACATGCCTGCCAATCTCCTTTTAGGTTTGCTCCCCATTTTCTTCAGTGGTTGTGATCATTTTTTTCGTTTGAACTTATAATTGTTTTCTTCTTTTGCAAACCACGAGGAATCCTCCCTTCTGTTCTTTATTAATACTTGTGTTTTACTCTGTGTTGTTTTGTCTACATTAAAGTTTCTACAAATATCAATTTCATAAGAGATATTTCACTTCAGGGATGAGACTCCGTCATCTATTACATTTATCACTGAACAGCAGTTAAGATGACAAAGATTGTTCATGTAATTTCCATCTTACATCATTACTTCATATGTCCTCAAGCGTCCCTTAAATTGCTGTGTAGGCTGGTGTGATTAAGTGAAAGAGGACAGTGACGGCACATCTGATTCTTTGCAGTAAGCCTCACCAGCAGATAAGCACATTTATTAGACTGAGCACCTTCAACTTTAATTAGACCCACACAAGAGATGGATCATTTGTTTTTTAGTTATGACTGCAGGGGATGTTTACAGTGTCGGCTCAGTGCATTATACGGAGAAATATTTCCTGTGTGAGGTGATTACTCTAGTTAATGTCCTTGTACATATCAAAGATGATCTGAGTCACAGTGGGATTTGACGTCGAACCTCTACTGTTGGAGAGTCAAACATGTAAAAGGAATGTGTTTATACATGGCAGATTAATGAGTCAAATTATAAGTGTAAGGGAGACTTCTTGTTATCCTGCGTCACAAAAAGGAGATATCTGGTTAAAAAAAAAAAAGCCTCCTGAAAGAACATGTTCTGCTCCCTCATTGAAGAACCCAGAAGCTATGAACGTGCAAATATTTTTTTAATTTCAGAGATTTAACTGCTGGACACAAGATGTTTACCTACTTACAGTCTCAGTATTTCTATCTCCAGATCAAACTTCTGTAACTTGCACATGCCCGGCTTCCAGAGTAGTTGTCATAAATTATGTGCACATTTTAAAACAGAGAAAATGTTGTCCCTTAAATCGAAGAGTTTGAAAACATCCATCTAGTATCACACTCATCATTCTGCACAGGGACAACAGCAGAACATGTTTTAAGCTGAGCGACAGATAAAGGAAGTTTTATCAGAAACATGTACTCAAAGTATCACAAGTAAAAGTATTATATTATTATACATAATGTACTGTACTTATATCTTAAGTTCTACTAAGTACTAAGTTCAATTGTTGGTTTAATAGTTGCATAAAATGGAAATGGAAAGTATAGTAGAAGCGCCTCAAAATTGCACTTAGGCAGTACTTGATGAAGTAAATGTAACAAACTAAAGAGCTGCAGGACACGTTTATGTGACATTATCCTGAGGGTCAAAGCACACATCACATTGTTGTTACTGTCGTGTATACATTGCACGATTGCCTACATGGAGCAGAGAGGAAAATCAGTTTGTATAGAGTGAGTGGAAGCTCAATACGTCACATGTGCAGGTGCATGTGATTCTGTCTTCTCGTCTTTCACCTGAACGATGTAGGATGACGCCGCTGTGTCGATTCAGCATGTTTTAAAGAAGCAATGACAGGAAGAAGCAGACTTCTGAGAGCTGGGTCTGTAAAACTGCATCTCTCCTCTTCTTTGTGGAATCACATGAACACGACAAGTTCAATATGAGGAAAGCTGTTTTAAATAAAACTCACGTAACATTCATTATATGAAATTGTGTGGAACTTTGAATTGGCGTCACTCTGTTGCCTGTAGTTTTTTTTTTAAAATAAAGTAAAAAAAAATTTAAAAAAAGCAAGATCCAGTGTGGGAATGTACCTCAGACATTTACAAGTACAAGTACTGTACTTCTGTATTTAATTATTATTTAAAGTACTTCTGAGGCTCTTCTCATTCCACTTTATACTTATACTACTACTATACTACTATACTATACTACTACTATACTACTATACTATACTATACTACTACTATACTACTATACTATACTATACTACTATACTATACTACTACTATACTACTATACTATACTATACTACTACTATACTACTATACTATACTATACTACTATACTATACTACTACTATACTACTATACTATACTACTCCACTACAATGCAGAGGGGAATTATTAACTGTTTACTCAAATACAATCACTGACAGCTTTAGTTACTTTACAAATGAAGATTATTGCAAACAAAACATATAGAAATGTACAAATGAATCTGAAACAATAAGTCGATTCCTCGATTAACAGAAAACTAATTGGCAATGATTTTGATAATCCTTTAAGTAATTTTTCATGCAAAAACATTTAATGGTTCCAGCTTCTCAAATGTTAGGATTTGTGGTTTTGAATGAATTTCTTTGTTTTTTTTTAAACAATTTTGAGGTTTGGACTATTGGTTGGACAAAACCAGCCTCGTGAAGGGGTCGTGTTGGGCTCTGTGTAATTGTGACAGCATTTCTCACTATTGTTTTTTACATTTTTATAAACCAAACTTTTCATTAATTTATCAAGAACATAATCAGCAGATTGTTTGGGTGGTAGCAGCTCAGCCCGTCGGGCCTTGGGAACCGGAGGGTTGCAGGTTCAAGTTCCCCAAAGGACCAAGTTACAGAGTGTGGAAAGGTACCTGGATAAGTGCATATACTTTTGTAATTCCACTTTAGTAAAATATGGAATGCAGGACTTTTACTTGTAACAGAGTATTGTTAAAGTAAAAGATCTGAGTAACGTTTTCAATACAATTCTTTTTGTAATGGACTATTTTTACAGTGTGGTAATAGCACTTTTACTCAAGTAAAGGATCTGAATACTTCATACAAACTAAATCTGACCAAATCCTTGCCTTGAAAATCTAGTGAGCATTATCCGATACTGGACAATGAACTGGGAGTCATATTGTATTCTGCAGTGTTCAGGGTCAGCTGCTCATGGGAGCGAGTGTCACTGAGTTCAGTGTGGGTGACACTCAGCAGGCCGGTGCCACTTTTACAATCATGCTTTGTCACTGCAAGGAGAGACAAAAGGTGCTGCTCGCTCATCGGCTGTGGCGTCAGCTCCTTGCACAGAGCTGAAACTCTAAATGTAGAATATTGACCAGTAACATTGTCCTCTCTGCTGGGACATTGTCTAAAAGGCAGAGTGGCATCAGCTTGAAAAGAGCTGTGGACTACAGCCTCAGTAATAACAATATAAACCTACTGCAATGCAACTCACCGCCTGCATTATCTAGAAAATATTGAACCTAAACTTGTTGTGGGTGACTGCAGCTGAGGATCCGCATTGAAAATCGATAGCGGGCCACTTTCCACTGCATGTGCAAATGCGTGCTTCCACGATCGGACATACACTTTCCTATGGGGGTGTACGTCATCACTCGAGGGAAAAGACATCAATAACTTTAAGCAATGAGATAATAAAACAACAAAGTGTGTGACCAAATAAATGGATTACACTGTGAAATAACCGGTTACCTCTGGCTAAGGAACGTAAACGTGTCTGCAGCATGGAATCCCTTCTGCTCACTTTACTCACGGACAGTAAATAGAGAATTACGGAGCAATATTTGGAGTCGCTTGGTTGGAGTTGTCAATGATTACTGAAGTCCTCTTCGATGGAAACAGAAGGGGTGAGAAGCTGTTTGTGGCTCTGTGGTGCTGATGTGATGGTGACTCACAGGCCGCTCTAAAAAATCTCTGTTCCCAACACCTCAGCATCTGAACAAGCAGCTGCTCCCTCTGCTGCTGGACGCCCCTCTACTGCATTCAGCTGAGTGAGCAGGTTTACTTTACAGGATCTCACCAGTATGGAATAATGGAAGTTATAAATTCAGGATACAACTTCCAGAGCCCAACAGTTTGGAAGAAATATTAAACAGGCAAACGTCAGATTTGTGTCAGTTAATCTGATTACAGTTCATTCTGAAATCCCTTCTTCTTTTTAACCTCACACATTTTTTTCATGCAGAATTTAAAGGATAAAAGAACATTTAAAAACAAAAACATGAGCATGCTATAAATCGCACCTAGCCGTAGTATGAATAACATCTGATACCTTATTTTTTAAAGTTATTTTGCAAAAAGATTTCCAGCCATATAAATTCATACAGTAATGCAACAAGCAAATATCACATTTTTGTGATTTCTTTGTTATTTAATTTAATCTGAATTCAATATAATTAATTATAAAATCCCCTTTTTCATCCTCACACATCTTTATCATGCATAGTTTAAAGGATAAAAGAACATTTAGAAACAAAAACATGAGGATGCTATACAGTAAATGTGACCCATCCTTAGTATTCATAACATTTGATGCATTGTTTTTAGGCATTTTTCAAAAACATATTCAGCCATATAGATTCATACACTATGCAACCAAAAACAAGTGGTAGGTACAATAGAACAGCTCAAGGTAAAAAACAAAACAAAACTTGTACTTCCTGTGACATCTTCTCGACATGAAGCATTTTGGAGATACAGTAGGTCTGGATGACGCAACACTACCCATAATGCAACGCAATTAGCGTCTTTTCTTAGACCAGCTCATTAAAGGCTCACAATTTTCAAACTCCACAACACCAGTTTGTATCCCAGACTTTGTGTTATACGTTTATAAATCTCAAGCCCAATCTGAAACAAATCCACTGACATCAGCTCGAGGCAAATTTGTGCCCTTTTAAATTCCTCTGAATTAAACATTAAACATATGTATATGTGTGTGTATATATATATATATATATATATATATATATACATACATACACACACACACACACACAACTAAAAATGAATAGAAAGAGAGAGCACACATTACAGACAGTAAACAGGGGTCTATTTTATTTTGAACGAGTCTTTTAATTAATGCATTTCAAGTACTCCAAAAATTACATCTCTTTGCACAATACAATTTGAAATTTTTTTTTTAGTAAAAATGTTCAAAGTGAACAAAAATTTCCGATACTGTATAAAACACAGTGAACATTAAAATCAGACAGTAGTATTACTTTTTAATCTTGTGTTCTTTCGGCCTACATCACCTACAACATTTCAACTCAATTTGGACATTTTCAGTGCACGTTTATCTAAAAACTTTACCAAGACTACGAAATTAAAAAGAAAGTAAATTTACAGGCATTATTCTTCTGCTCTTCTACCCAAACCATGCCACAGGAGAACAAAGACAAAAATGAGAATGTAACATTAACTCCATCACCCTGAATTGTTTTTACCATTGATGATGGTGGAGAAAAGTATCATAAGCAAACTCCAGTTCAACTAGCACATATAAGAACATAAATAACTTAGAGGAGAGGAAAGTTTGTCACATATGAACATCTTTGAACAACTTACTCTGGAATTAGAATACAAAAAATGAAACTGATGTATCAAAATGTAATTTCTCATTTTCAAATGAAATGCAAATTTTCGAAGTACTGTACAAGTTTACATGTAAATTCTCTAGGCTTATCAGGCGTGATCCAGCCTAGAAGATGAAATTTAAAAAGAGCTCCATTTTGTACAGACATGAGAAGTTATAGCGACCGCCGACCTGCCTAATTCATCTGCCATGTGAAATAAACTCTTAACTGTGAGACACATTATTTTGAATGTCCCCTCCAGAGCACATGTGTGATTCTCAAAACCATCAGGACACTTTTGTAAGCTATTAGCTGTGATTAGTATTGCATGCATTAAAAAATTATAATGCCAGGATAAAATAAAGTCAGAGCACAAACCGTCCTTTGCCGAATATATAATGCAAAATTCCCCAAAAATGTTTCGTCTGTGGCAAACTTTTCACCCGCTTGCCAAATCCTATTTGGTAGGTGAAATGTTTGCACGGTAAATAAATGATGAGATTTTGCACAACATATCAGGACCAGATTTTCTAATCCTTCTGGTTAGTGTTATCATGTTGTTTCCAAAATGCCCCTCATGCTGTGCTGCAGCGAGGGGAGGAAGAAAACACCTGAGGTCAAACAATCCAACAAAAAACAAATCACATCTCCTTAATGTTTTCCATTATTAGTAGCTCCAGAAAACTTTACAGGTGCTTCTGCATTTTATAAAACCAGTGCACAAAAATATCAGCTGTATAAAGTTTTATGGCATGACGTTACCTCGCACTGAGGCCTGCACTCATGAGCTCTTAAGGGGATTCAGTCCGTAATGAAATCTGACCGGGAGATAACTGCAGGTGAGTTTTAAAAAAATAAAACAGCAGCTTGTCTCTTGTGAAATTAGTGAACACACTGAGGAAACGTGTGAATAGTGTGACAATACTGCAGCGTTACACTGCTCCTTCCACTTGTTTTAAGACTAACATTAATAGCTGTCAAAGTAAATAGTGTTGCGTGACATACAAATATTACAGACCTTGGTCAATTAATAGTCACATTTAATAAATGTGTCTGCATGCCCACATTGAAAAGTTCTTAGATTCGCTATCTGAAGAATAATAGAATGATTTAATCTTACATTTTTTTTGTACATCCACACCGGAGTCATTTTTCAATTTATTTCGACACTCATGTAAACTAACTCTGTAACATGATACACTCTCACTTCTAAACTAAGCCACAGCAGCCTTCACTTTCCCTTCTTTTCATATCTGAACAGGTAGAATCATCATCAGCTTCAGTTAGTGGTTATTCATTCTTCATTATCAAAAACAATTCGGTAAAGACAATAAAAGGTGATCTTCCCTTTCCGTTTCCCATGACTCTTTACGTCATCTAGCTTGTTCCACAACATGAGCAAAACATGATGTTAGCAAGACAATAAAAAAAAAAAAAAGATGAAAAAAGGGACCTTGAACAAAGAAGGCCTGAAAAGTGGGATATGGTGACCTTGTTGTTCAAATTTGAAATCTAGCAATCTAACGGAAGTGAAAGAGATCCACCTGATTGGACGACTGCAGAGAACTTGATGGCGCCAAATCCTCAACAGCAACGTCCAAGGAACTCATCACAACCATCATTCCTTCAATTACGTGTTAAGAGTCCTGAGAGCACTAACCGAAAAATAAAAGAAAAAAAGTGAAGAATTACACATTTACAGTAGAAGAAATAGTTTGTTTTCACTTATGATACACTAAATATGTACAGTCACATGCAGAAGACGGTCTGCACGAGAGACCGGAGCCTGTGTCTTTTGCCGTTTGACATGTGTAAATCACAAAAGTGCCGCAAATCCCCACCGAGTGTCTCTCATTCCTGGCTAGAATGGCGAAAGAAAATCACGGAACAATTCACCAGCAGCCACGGGTGTGTCACTCAAGAAGACGTTGCTATAAAACAAAAAAAACACATCACAGAATGTACTAAAGCTACACATGATTCCTTAACTCCTTGGCACTCCTTCGAAAAGAAAAAAAAAAAAAATGGTGGAAAAGGATGCTAGATCGCACTGCATTGGAAATGGCTGATGGTCGAGTCCACTCCACAAAGAGCCAATTGAGTTGCTAGATAATGTTTTCTCTTTTTCACGTGTCTGTTTTGTCTGTAAATGGAGGATATGATGACGACTAACAACCATGTCAGGCTTTTCTTTGGATGGAGTGACGCTTTTGTTTCCCACTGTAGGCACAAGGAGGAGCCAAGGCATTGGGGGGAGGGGGGCGGGATGCGTGGTCTCAGCGTCTCATCTGGCCCATCTGATAGTTCTCTCTGGGCTGACGGTGGTGCCTCTGGGGTTGCGCCTGCCTCTGGGGTTGCGCCTGCCGCTGAGGCTGCCTCTGTGGTTGCCGCTGGCCGCCGTGTCCGTGCGGGTGCTGAGATTGGTTCTGCACCTGGGAGTTAGCATGCTGCTGCGCTCGCCGCCTCTTCAAAGTGCCTGTCAGGATAAAAGGCAGTTATTTGAGCTTGTTAAAAAGACAGACGGTGGGTTCACTCAAAGCAAAATGGCACCTTCTGACACTCTGCTACTGATGCCTACACTGCTACGACAACAATCTTGCAAGTTCATTGAATGGTACACTGTGAGAGATGAGTTAAATAAAATTGTGGTCGCAGTCTGTACGATAATCAATTTAGAGGCATGTCAGATGATGAAAGCATCGTGAAACAAAAATAAATGAAACAGTTTTAAGCACACAAACTGGTGCCGCCGCTTTGCATTGAAAAACCTTCAAAAGGGGAGGAATGTGGATCCGCTCCTGGAAAAACGCAACGTGAAATGCAGTTCTGCAAAATCGTTGGTTTGTAAACGTAGGTCATAGCAGCAGTCACATTGTGGGATTTTGGTCCTAAATATGGGACAGTGTCAGAACGCTGACGCAGCCTTTTTATCTTGCTGAAGCTCCAAAGTGTCTGGTAGACTTGTCTTACAGTGTGACCCAGAACCACTGTTTGTGTTTGATTACCAAAGATTTTCAACACGTTTCTCTCACACTTGTCATTTTTCCTCTAAGAGAACCCAAATCCACAGTGTGACATTTTCACACGTTAACCAGTATGACAATAAAGAAGATGTTTTTGAGCTCTCGAGACTCAAAGTCTGTTCATTTATCGGCATTCATACCAAATATAAAAAGCGATAAAAGCACCTTCATTCTGGTCACAAAACTGACTTTCAGCCAGTGCAAAAATAACAGATTCAGTTTCTTTTGGAGTATAATTGTGGCCTCATTTAAAAAAGTTCAATGCTGAAACAATAATTACAATTATTTTCAGGAAAGAGTTTCACAAACTCTGACAATTGTTTTCCCTATTAAATATTGATTGTAATTGATTCCACTGCAACAATCATCATATTTATTAACAATTAGATCATATACCTATTGAAGCAAAAAAAGAAAACAGCTACTGTCATTTCAGTATTTGGTGTAAAACCTGGTTAACGTAGCTGTAATTCTGCCTACGTTTTTTTATTTATTTTATATAAGTACCAAATATTTATAAATAAATAAATAGTTTTTACTTTCTCCGGTGTGATTAACTTTCTTTGTAAATCTCTAGACTCACCTGGAAGTGGTTTGGGAGGAGGAAGTTTGGGGTTACTGCTCGGTGTGTGCACACTACAGATCTTAATGAAGCCCGCCATGAGCATGATGAGGGCAATGCCCATCAATAACACCGCCCACCAATGGGCCTAGAGAAAAGAATGAAGAACAAATTAAATACAAATACCACTCGTAATAATCACTAATCATCCAAACAGAATCAAAGAAGTTGATACGCACCACAATCCACTCTGCAATGTTTTCATAGAGCTCTGGGTTGAAGATGGCCTTCTTCAGCCTGGCCAGCGGTCCGTCTGCATCCACCAGACGGCACTTCATGAACACGTCACAGTAGCCTTTGAAGTCATTGCACGGCGAGCCGGCTGGCAGCGTGGTCACTTTCTTATTGAAGAAACGAGCCAGGCGCTCTGATCCTGTGCTGCTGCATGTGTTGGGATTCACTGTGGAGATGAATCGCACACAGTCAACACAATTCAAATGAAAAGGACAAACTCTCAAGCATGTTTTATATATTTGTTTTAAAACTAGTTATCAAGGCACGGGAAAAAAAGGTAATTGACTGACTCTTTTCCATGCAGCACACGTGGCAAAGCTCAGTCTCGTCCTTGCCATCTTGGCTGGCACAGGTGCAAGCCTCAAGACCATACTTCTCACAGATGGAGCCGGAGCAGCCCTGCGGGGGAGGAGCATGAGGACAGGCGAGATCAGATGCAGGCTGGTACGAAAATATAGTTGCTATAACAACCAGTTCTTCCAGGTGTGAAGTCTTCAGCCACTTACCCCGTTGAGGCAGACTTGAGTCTCTCCATGGCAGGCTGTGAAGTTGGCCTTGGGCTCAGATGTGGGGCACTGGGCACCGACTCCGTTACACATGCCCTGGTGAGCGCACTCTGACTCCTCTCTGCACTTCTCATTACGACCCTTGTAAGAGCATGTAGCAGTGCAACAAGGACCCTGGCTGGGACTGTTGGGAAAGAGAAGAGTTTGGTCAAGAATTATCACAAGTGAGCTGCCAAATCTTCCTTATAAAAACATCAAAATGGTAAAGAAAACTAAAAGTAACATCTACATCTACCTGCAGACTTTGTTGGGCTTTAACTTGCACTTCTTGTTGTCAGCCTGGTTAGCGTCATAGCAGCACTGGTCCTTGCACTGGTCGCTGTAGCCACAGTCACACTCCTCTCCCGGCTCCACCAGGCCGTTACCACAGATGGGCTGACCAGACTCTGTTTGGGGAAGTAAAACAAACATTGAGTCTAGTTTGACTTCTTGTACTGAAGGCTAAAAGTGTATGAGAATTCAGAAATGTAGTATCAAGAACTGTCTCATTACAAAAGCAAACAAATATTGTTCTGAAGAGCATGTGTTGCTGCAATAAACAGGGAAACAAAATCAATGTCTTCAAATAGAAACAGACCTTTGAGAGACACTAATGCAACATTAAACTCAAACAGAAACTCTTTGTCAGTTTGTTCGAGCAAAGGCAAAAACATAATACAGTACAGGTGTCCAAAGATAGTTTTTGGAAGAATACACCACTACCTAATGCTTTCCCACATCAGCCAAGATGGAACAGCATGAGACTTTGAACAGCACGTGCAAAATAGATTAAGCTTTTTTTTTTTTTTTTTTTTAAAAAAAAAAAGGTAATAAAAAAAAAAATTATATATATATATATATATATAAATAAATATTAAGAAAAGAAAGAAATATATATATATATACACAAATAAAAACATAACATGTTTTTGTTATGCTGCTGATTTGACATATGTAGTAACTGTGACAAAAAAAAAATCTATAGCAAATTTCCAGGATATGCCAAAAGCTGTCTATAAAAATAGCACTGGACTAATGCCAAGATTGCTTTTCAAAGCCGTTACCAGCCAACGTGTTGCTGCCTCTCTAGTTGCCTGAATGAAATCTCAAATTAGGGCACTGGGTTTAAATCGTCACATACTCATCAGTACAGGGAAAGCAGAATCAGAATAATATTGTGGTTTGAATTTACAAAACCTCAAGTTTAGATGGAAACAGTAAAACGTACCGACAAAACAGTTGCCTCTCTTCTTTTCCAGCACCTGGCTGATGTTGCGCACGCTACAGATGGAGAACTTATTATTGTTGAGCTTGTCTCCTGATGTAGCTCTTGCATACATAATATAATTGCCCTTCTCCTTCTTGTCTTGGCTCTTGGATTCTCCTGGAGTGCACTCAGATCCAGAGTCGTGCTGAGAATGAGAAGGAAAAAAAGAAAAGAAAAACAGATAAGAAGAAGAAGGGACAAGGTGTACAAGCCTAATGAATTAATTCTCACCGTGGATAAATGTGGCACATCTAAGTAACTCACCGGGGAGCCAAAGTTGTGTCCTACTTCATGTGCAAAAGTGATGTGGGAGACTTTTGGAGGTACGTGGGAGGCATAGTTCTGTACAGTGATTATACCGGTGTTGAGAGACTTCTTTTTTCCGTCTGAGTACAGCTTGCTTTTTTCACAGATGCCTCCGGAGCTCCCTGGGAAAGAAAAGCACAACTTGGAGCAAACCTTTTTCCAAACCACAGCTACAAAACATGAAGGATTTTACTCATTAAAGAGGGAGAATCTGATTAATATTCTGACAATTTTTCAATTAATGTCCAGATGACATAATGCCTTACTTCAAAACATAATGAGAGTGATTTATCAGAACTTGTTCAATTCAAATTGTTTGTCATCGGCAGCAGGAGACGCATAACGTCCCAGAGTAAATTAAAGATTTCAACAGTGCAATATTTCTCCGTTAACATTTCAAATTAAGAATGTAGCACAGAAAACATCTGAGTGACTATTTCACAAATAACAGAGTGCAACCAATATATGACTAGGGCCATAATGAAAACCTTTGGGAATCATCACATCTGCATTTTGCCCGAGTTGATATTTGAAGCTGCAGTTGGTTCTCATAACAGTCTGAATCAATTAGCATTTGCAATTCCAAATACCACTGACACTTTCCCATGTTGTAGGTACAATGTGCAATCCAGATAAGTCACAATTAATGTATACTGTAAATCACAGATTCCTTCATAGAATAATCTCATATTCAACAAGGATTTGGAGTCTCTTGTGATAATGTGCATACAACCCAGTATAAAGAGTATTATACATTACGTTATACGTTTAAAAAATAAGTCAATTATATGCTGTTTCTGATCACTGATGACTGTCCGTACCTGAGGGGGCTCCCACCCAGGCCAAGCCCAACACCCCGTCATCAAAGTCTCTGTCGGTGAAGACATAAGCCAAGCAGTAGTCGTCGTGGTTCTGCTCCGAGTTCAGCTCCAGGAACTTCTCCACGCCGATGTTGGCAAAGCGGAACGGGTTGGACCTGTCCCTCTCGTCACTGGTGGTGTTTATCTACACAAGAGGATAATGATGATGATGATGAGTTCAGAGGGACGAAATGACTCAAAATAAAAAATAAAAATCAATACGAGACTTACCCTGATCCTTTTCACCATGAAGCTGATGTTGCGAATGCCCATGAAGTCTGTGCCCTGATAGATGGCATCAATGGCCTTGACATGACTGGAGATCTGAAAGAGTAAGACATTACAAAATAGCTTCAACTACGAGTGCACTTTACTCCACCTCTGCCTCATAGTGCTGCAGTGAAATGGCAGCATGTACAACTTAAGTCTTAATGTCAAAGAAAAAGCACATTTCTACTGTTAAAATATTGTATCACATTAATAAAAACATTCTTAGTAGTAGTATTTTTTATTAAATAATTCATTCTGTATTCAGCATTTTATAAATTATTGACATTAGAATTTAATTAGGCATATCTTGAGCATGGCTCAGCTTCTGACGGAGCTTTGAAATAATTAAAATCTTTCAGCTTTCTGCAAGCAATAGAGTTAAAGTTACATGAATACAAATGTATAAAAAGAGTCCAAACATTTTTTTATCAATTCAATAGCAACGTCTCCTGTATTCAGACAATGGCCTCCCTTTTAAAAGTCTGCGTGTTTGCGCTTGGTGCGATAATAACACAGCATCATGTTCCGTTTAACATTATCGGAACTCTAACATCACGATTCAAATCATATCCATAACGTTAGCTACTCTTATGGAGCACTGAGCAAAGGTTTGGTGAGAGTAGCATGTGTCAAGTGAGTGACAGTGACTGCGATTTACCTGAGCAATGACAGCCTCTCTGGTCTTGTAGTACTTGTAGAAGAGGTGGTCAGTCTGAATGAAAAGCTGGCAGGTGTTTTTCTCAACCTGGGCCATCCTCTTCTTCCTCAGCAACACAGGGTCATTAAAGCCTGCTTCAGTGTGGAGCTCCTGGTTCAAGGAGATGGAGAGTAGGAAAGACAGTTAAATAAAACACATACATATATATATATATATATATATATGAAAACATTTTCAACTAAACAGCGGTTAAATAAATAATGTCAGGTTTTTTTAGGCTGTGGTTTTTCAGCTGCAGTATGTTCATGAACTGCAACTCTGTTGAACATTTACTGTATATGTAACATACAAGAATAAGCGGGAAAAAGGAAGACATAATATGAAGAAAAGCACACCTACTGTCCAATTAAAGGAATGTTTTGGTTTGGGAAACATAGTGGAAAGAAACATCAATATATTATTTATAAAACTATATTTTTATTTTATTATTTATATATTTTCATTTTTGTTTCACGTGGTAAAAATTGAACAAGGACATGTGTAATTTCTGGCTACCATCTTTGTTTGGATTGGAATTTTCTTTAGAAAGCAGTGGACTGAATATATTTTCATACAGATGTTTAGAAGAGTCTTTGAGGATTCTGGAGATATATTCAGAACAGCAGTAAGTGTTGTTAAATGGCTTTCAGGGTTTTTCAGATCAGTAACGGCTTCTCGCAAATGAAAAGAAATACAAAGAGAAACTTCTTTTGAAGACTGACTGGTCTAACTACACTGCATGCTATTATGTACAAATATACATCATTTCACATTTTACCAAGAAATAATAATGTCAAACCTCAGATTAACTTCCTCTTTATGTGAACACACACCCACAGCAGGTTGGATGAATCTTTTATTTTATTTTTTTTAAAGTTCCACATGTTACTGCTATTATCCTTGTAATGAATTGTTTTTATGTAAGTGTTTGTTGAGAAAAAAAAAAAGAGTATATAAAGTGTTAACCCACTGACTGACTATGCACACAATACAGAAAAACCAGCAGTAATTTAAAAAAAGGTGGAGCCTGCGAATCTAATCCAATACACTTTGTCAAATTCAGCGAACATCACCACATGCTATCTGTGTGTTCTGACAAAACAAATCCTATGCTCATACACAGCCCTGGCTCTGGGCCCCATAACAAGATTTTGTCTGTGGCCCCATAACACTCCCAGCGCAACAACCAAATCACACACACTGCTCATAACTTAACCAAAACGCACACAAAATAGAGATGGACAAATAAATTAACAACAAATCTTTTACTTTATTTGAAAATAATGTATATTAAAAAAAGCAAATTCAAATTTGAGGAGTTAAGAAGCAATTAACAATGGCAAAGCATTTGTTATTAATAATAAAAGCAACATTTTTAAACTATAAGAACATCAAACTTGCAAATAAGTAGCAGTTGCCCTGAAGTTCTGAGGATGATCTCAGCAGCAGTCATGTCAGCTGGTCCTGGTGCAGCAGAGGTTACTCCAAAATAGTTCAGTAACGTCCCTGAAAAGATTATACATTAGATTTTATTTTATTTTTTCATAAAAGCTGGAAGACATTACGTAGGTATGTTATATGCATCTTCCAGGTCTATTTGTCTATAATGTTGCAAGAAAACATTGGTAGCTAATAAGCGTGCAAAGCTAGCCTTAATAAATTATAAATGATGCTTCAATCCTATTCATGCTAGCTAGCAAGCAAATAGCAAGAAATCAAGCTTGTTCTAATGAAAGACGCTTCTGCTAAAATGAATAATACATACTCTATAACCAGCTCAGGTTAGCTAGCTAGCAAGCAGTGAAAAAACACAGGATTGTTCTAATGAAAAACATATCAGAATCAGCATCTCAATGTTATAATGCAGTTATTATTTCTAGCCAGCTTGACAGGTTCAAATTAAATATGGCTATGTTCTGTTATATTTGTTCAAAAACACTATAATGTTACAAGACATGCTACTGTCAGATTCAACAAACAATCACATACCTTTATCCTGTGATCTTCTTTCCATCTTCAATTTTCTTTTCTTCCAGTTTGAGTCCAGTCCTAACGTTTCTTTAAGGAGCCATGATTTATAGCCTTACTAACCAGCTGACTCAACAACTTGCCACTGCTGCATAACAACAAAACGTTGACCTAACGTTATCCACAATACCGCCACGTTACCATGGCTACTCACTGAGTGGGCCATGAGCAACTTTGTCTAAGGAGCGAGCAACGCAGTCACAATGACCATGAGCCCCCCCCTAACAACCGCACAGAGCGTTGCAGAGCATGCAGCCGGCCCTGATTGCTGAATTCATCCCTTATTTAGACAAAAAAAAAGTACAAAACTTTTGTTAAAGAACAACTTTTTTTTTCCTGCTATTGTGATGAGCTACTCATTAATCGTATAGATGTCCATTAATTGAGCTGAGATAGGCTATTTTCACCAGTCAATATAACCTCAAAATGCACACAGAGACTTAAGAAAGGCATCCATGGGTATCTCTGACCCTGACTTAGAAATTCATATCCCTTTAAATCGACACTGGTTTTCTGTGGTGTGTGGTGAAGTTCACCTTGGGTGGCTCCACTACGGCCGAAGATTGGTACTTCTTCATCTTTTCAAACACTGAGCTATCAGCGCAGCCTCCCTCTGGGCCGTACTTGTGCGGGTAGTCTGAGTGAGAGAGGCAGAAACAACACAGTTAGGATTATGAGAAACAATGTTAGCTACTTAACCCCCCCGAGTCTCTCTATTTCTGGCGCTTTTCATGATCAGCTAATGGATGTACTTACACGCCACTTGAGCCTAGCTTTGCTATGTGAGCTGTTACTTTCTTTGTCGCTCTCATTAGCGATTCCTCACACATTTCTGTTTAATTTGCCCCTCAGCCACATACTATATGTACACAGATGATTTGAACTGAGTGGGTGCCAGTGTAGTGAAGTATGCTTCGTGCTCACCATAAGTACCAACATTGTAAAGACTGCTAAAATGAGCCAGTAGCCTGAGAGAAAGATTGTGTTACTCAGCTAATGAGCACCCCGGGTATCTCTGCTCCCTGGGGGGCGATCACACAGTCTGCCTCTATCAGCTCAGCTGCCCTAACCTTGCACCTCCCGATCATACATTTACATATGCGTGCATCCAATTACACATACTCGATTATTACATCCTGTCAAAGTATTTGTGTAGCTGAAGTAGCTGGGGACTCACGTATGTCGTCTTCGTGATAGATGACGGAGTGGAAGGGAACGTCTTTGTCCTCCAGGTATCTTTCAGCGGGCTCCATGTAGTAGGTGCCATGGTAGCTCTGCACAAAGCCCTCAAACTTACCATCCACAATGGAGCCATGAGTCAGGGTACCTTTCTCACCTGGGAATCCAAATTACAGAGGTATAGGTGTGAGATAATTCACAGAAGACCAAGCATCACTGCAGCGATAAATTAAAACAAGTATTTTAAAATGAGAAGGACAGTCTTACCGTAGATTTCTCCAGTGTAGATATGAGAGGTATCAAATGGAATCTCATCTCCTGAAACGTCTACCTTGAAATCTTGGGCAAACAAGGTGGTATCCCTCTTCATTCGTAAATTAAAATGCCTGAAATGAAAGAAATTAAGTTAGGCAAGAGTAAAACAAAAATACATTTAATGTAATGAGTTTTCAACATGGGACAACAGTGTTAACTATATTGCGAGGAGTTTGTTTCCTAAGCCGTCTGCTGATATTATTCATGTCACACAGTGTGAGCCTATGGATCGGTGTGGATCTAAATTTGGCCTCACTTTAGGAGCCAAGCAATATTCAAAAAAAAAAGAAAATGTAAATTAAACGGGAAAAAGGTTAAACGAAGGGCATGGTTTGACAGAGAGAAAACATATACGCTGTTTTCTGTTGCAGAAGGGAAACCGCAGTCTTATCTTGTAAGAAAGGAAACAGAAAATTGGGACATCTTGAAACAATGCTGTTTTTTGTTGTTCAAAACATATGGCAGGGAAACAAAGATGATACAGTAAACCTCGAGTTTTGTGTAAAACCTACACAGTGCTCTTATTGTGTGTAAGTTACTGTCTTGTAGTTCAGACACAGCAGTTAAATTAACTGCAACAAAACAGGGGTCTTTATACGATTTAGATCAGAAAATGATGTTCAAACTTGACATTGTGGCACATACATCTGGTACGTGTACAGAACCTACTGTACCACAATTATATTCTGTTATGTATAAATCTTAGAAGGAAATTGTAAGGTAGTTTTAAATCTGAGAACTAGTTCTTACACAATACCAGTAAGCAGAAGGCGTATGGGGTGCTGCAAATTAAATGTAAGAATTTAAATTGTGTCTCGAGCTTTGTCATGAATTCAAAAAGAAGCTGACACATTTCTACTTTTCCAAAGGAACAGACATCTTCCTTCTGTGTGTTTGTTTGCACAGCTCATATCGTTCTCTTCCTTATTAAGCAGCATCAGAGTTTGGGAACAGCAGGCCCTGGTACGGGCAGGACGATAAACAGCCTTTGCCAAGTCCAGCCAGATGGTCTTGACTTTGTCATGGAGAGTGTGGACACTTTCTATCAAACAACACCACCTCTTCAAAATGCTGGAGGAAGAACCACGATAAAGACTACATGTCTATAGCTTGAAGGGTTTCCCACCCAGGTAGCAAGTGTACAGAAACACCCGATCCATCACACTGCTAACTAACAGGCACACCAACACAATAAGCATTTCTACTTCACCTGACCTGCATGCAGTCAGATTGTGGCAAATCTTGGCCCCTTTTGTTATTATTGTCATTGTGACCCTGAACTTGTTCTGTGATCACTTTATTACACAATAAAAAAATTTATGTGTCAGGAAATCAAAAGAAACCCACACTCGGGATGCAACTAACAATCATTTTCATTATTAATTAAATCTGCCAACTAATCTTCTAATTTAAATCGATTAATTGTTTCATGTCTTTAAATAGTTTGTTTTGTCCAACCAAAAGTCCCAGGCCCAAAAATGGTCCGTTAACAATGACATAAGGCATAGAAAAGCAGGAAATCCTCACAATTAAGAAGCTGGAACTAGTGAATGTCTGATATTTATGCTTGAAAAATGTCTTGAACAATTAACTCATTATAAAAAGTAGTTGCTAGTTAATTTCCTGAAGATCGACCGATCTATTAATCATTGAAGCTCTAATGGAGACCATAGAAGCTACATAGAAAGAACCAAGGCTGAGATTTAAAAGCCATCCTCACCACACAGCCAATGTGATGCCCCTGACCAGGTCTACGCTTTCATAAAACTGGATTAAATGTAAACAACTGTCAATCACGCTGCAAATCTGTGCTACAGCTGACTGCCACCTTTAATCATAAACAAGGTAGGCATGGGGGATAGGTTTCGCAAATATATAGACAGACAGGTAAATAAAGAGATAGATGAGGAGACATAAAAATAGGCAGCGATCCAGACAGAATTTCCCTTCAGGTTAATAGCTGTAAAAATTGACAAACCTTCCATGGGCGTGAAAATCTAAATGAAGGAACTTGTCTTCGTGAGAGAACGCCCTCTTGGCTCTCTGATGGTTGCTGTGCACAAGCTCTGTGTCGTAGGTAAGACCTTCATAGTGACGGATGTACTTGTTCAAGGGATTTCTATAGTGACCTGTGTGAAAAGAATGGAAGAACTCATATTTAGCAGCCAAAACAAGGAAAATACAAGCCATATCAAACTTAACGAAATGCATTTACTTGTAAAAATCAAAGCAAATGATAAGACAGCCATCCTAGGTGCATGGATACAATCTTTTTGTCATTCAGTTTGTGTTGTAAATGTATGTACTGTGTGAAAGTGGACAGAAATGTGTATATAGGTGTGCCTGAGAGCTCATTACACAGAAATACAATTAAAGGATATTATTTAAAAAGGGTAACATAAAAGAAGATATAAAAGACAAAGTGTTAACTACCACATAGTGAGGAAATAAATACTAACATCCAAGTCCATAAGTTTGTAACAGCCTTGATACCACAGTGTAACGTCGACTATTTTTAGCAGATGGAAACGCTAGTTGTTTATGTTAGGCTCTTATTTGAGTGTTTAAGGTGGCATGAGAGTATAACAGCTACTTTTTAGAGTAAGTAACTGAGGCAATGTACATATTAGAATAATTTAGACGCCCCAAAAAAAAGGATGATAAGGCAGATGATTGACAGGTAGGATAAAAATGATGGAAACTGACAGCAAACCAGCATGGTCTGCATTTTAAAATTGAGCTAAATATATTTAAGTCAAATAGATGCCAGTTTTAGAGCTATGCTTAACAACAGCCCCCAGCGTCACAGCATAATTTTTTTCGCCACCAGAAGAGTGGGTGGAGGGCTCCAAGGAAAACAATTCCCACCCATTTCACCAACTGCTTTACACTCAAAAACAATCTGACAAACTCCATTTCAAGAAAACATAGTCAATTTGTTTAGGCCATGTAAGTCTTTCTAAAAGTTTTATTTTTTTTCAACATTCAGACAGTAAACTGAGCATACTGGTAAGTCTGCGAGAGCAGATCTTTGCCCTTTCACATATAAACCAAGAGATAGTATTTTCAGTAAATACAGTATAATTAAAGCTGTCTGGCAGATAATTATCCTGACTAGAAAGCCATAAATTATAGGATTCAGTGTAACTATATAAGAAACATGGGCAAGCAGACCAGGCTTCAGCTAGTTCTCTGTTCATGTGAAGTATGAAATATTTAGGTGCCAACATTAAATTTTTCATTGAGGTGACTATGAGAAGTGAAGGCCATGCCTATTCTGAAAATATCCTAATTTCTCAAGTCCTACAAAATAAAAAGATAACAAGCATAATTTAACGTGGTGAAGCAATCTAAAACTCAACATTTTGATGTTCATTTTACTACAAGAGCTGGTCCTGTTATGTGAAAAAGTTGTGACTGCTACTTTTGACAGTTTGACAAGCCAGAGATTTAAAAATATTCTGGTTGACAAATATAAATATGGACTCTACAACTGACCGAGACTTTTATACAAGTACATTCGAGTCATATGAAGCCAATTGCATTTAACTGGTAAACGATTTAAAAGCAGTTGGGGCATATAGCAGGTACATGATGCCATAACGCAACGTTAGGTACATCACAAGTCAATACAGCATTTTACGGAGGAGCAATTACGTTCCCACATAAATCATAGATGATTTTCAACATAGTGAATCCAGAGTAACCTTACGTTAAAATAGAGATAAGCGACAATAGCATAAGACACAGCATTGACCAGTGACAACATGGAAAAGAAAATGATGGCAGGAAACCTGAAAACTTGTCAGCCATACACAATTGTAAACCCCGACACGGTGCAGGTGACATGATGACAGTGGCTACATGTCTCATTTTTGACAGAGATCGTAATGTTAGCGGCTAAAGTGTAAGCTAGCACAAAGCTAACGGTCCGTTAACCCAGTCGGCATCTCCATCTTCTCATAACAATGGCTGTCGGCGCTATTCGCACGATAACAACAAAACCGACCCAAACCTGACAATAAAAACGGTGACAACACACAGAAATAACTAATCAATATCGCTTTATTTCAATCAACTGCACGAATCCAAGTCAGCTTTTATGCTATATATAAATTGTTAGCTTGAAGTAATACGGCAAAAAGGGTGCAGTCCTCTTCATAACAAGCAGGCCCTGCTGATCCCTCCTGTTAGCTAACGGGCTATCAGCCTTTCTGCTCCTCTTAGCTTCATGGATTCAACACAACTTGTAACGGTTTTCTCAGAAAACGCCTCACTCACCTTGGGTGTAGTTTAGTAAGTACACGAAAAGGAAAACTTTAAGAAGAAGCATGTCTGACAAATCCATTGTTAGAACATTGATACCGTTTTCACTTTATTGTCCTACTTAGATAGGCGCAGACGCCCTGTGTGTTTATTGCACCTTCCTCTCATCGCCTCCTCTCTCCTGCGTCTTGACGTCAGACGCACGGCAGCTTGGCATCCCTTCCCCCAAATGCATCCATGATCCAGGCATGCATACATTACAGCACGCCCTGGAACATCATTAACTATGCCTGGGTGTAGTGTAGTGTATGCAATGATTATTGATCTCCTTCCACCATTACTGGCACAGAAAACAGGAAGTGATCTCTTAACTTACCACTCTCAGCTCCTGCCCTCAGGGCAAAGGTATAGAGCCCCCTGTGCAAAGAAAAACATCTATAGGAAATCGTTTATCCCTGTTGCCATAAAATATCTTAATCCGTAAGGACAGCCAATTTTTTAAGCCAGTATGGCAAGTACCTCAGCACACAGCATATTATATCTACTCATTTATCCTCAATTCAGTCCTCACCATTGAGTACCTGGTGCTCATTTCACTACTGTCACTACTATTGACTATTGTTTTTTTATGTAAATGTGTTTTAATGTGTCCTGTCTGGTTGTGAAAAAAACGTGTTTTAATGCAACCTTTTTAATAGCAGATTTTGCACATGAACACCAAGGACACCTTTCTGACATTCACACCCAAAAAATTAGAAAACAAAGTGTTTTCTATTGTATTTTAAAATAATAACAGTTTTTGTTTTATATATTTCAGTGTCCCTATCAGTTCTTATATTTTGCATATGTTGTTGTGTAATGTTACCTACAGTAGGGCTGGGCAATATGGAAAAAATCTAATATATTTTTGACCAAATACCTCGATATTGCGACAATGTAGGGTTGACCATTGATGCTTTTACAATACAATGAGATTTTTGATAAATAATCATCAGTAATTTGGACATAAGGACTAAGTGAGTGGACAATAATAGAAAAGGTAGAATCAGAAAATGACATCACTTTACTGTGAAGTAGCTTTTAAAACCAGGAGACAACACTTATGGTATGTTACGATATCCAAAATCTAAAAGGATATCTAGTCTCATATCACAATATTGATATAATATCGATATATTTCCCAGCCCTAACATACATGATGTTCTAATTTCTGCATCATAATCTATATTATATTTATATAATATCTCTATTTTAAGACAGAAACACAAAGTGCCATTATTTAGTCATGTCACCAGTCTGGTGATGACTTTTCTTATGACGCTTGTGTTTTATGTTATATTATGTGCTGTCTTGTATGGTTGTTGATGTTCTTTTGATATGCTCTTCCTAGGGGTGAATAAGGTTTCATTCATGGTGTACACTGTAGACTAGACCATAGACTTGCTGACTGCTGCTTTTTCACTACTGTAATTTTAACCATACCACTGTCACTCAACTTTGCATTTGTCATTGCATACATTTTTTTTCAATTCTTTTTATAAAATGTTATTCTTAGTCTAGTTTTTTATATACTGTACATCTTATTTATTCTTTTATTTTGCCTTCAAATCTGTTCTATTGCTGTGTTTATGCTGCTGTAACAATTGAATTTCCCCAATCAATAAAGGTAATCTTATTTTATATCAAGACACTTCATAGACAGATCTCTTTAGACCATTACTTATTATTTAATTAAAAAAATAATAATTGTCAAAAGTTTTGATAATCAATGTATCATTTCAGTCAACAAATATGCTAAAACACTCCAAAATTCCAGTTTTTAAATTTTCAGGATTTGCTGCCTTTCTTAATCCAATGTGATGGCTGTTATAGTAAAATGAATAATTTGGGTTTTGGGCTGTTTCAGATCAAATAAGCAACGTCATGAAGACACATTGGGTTCTAGGAAATAGTCATTTTCACCATTTTCTGACATTTATAGACCAAACGATTAATCTATTAATGGAGAAAACAGATGGCAACTTAACCTATAACTAAAATAATCATTAATTGCAGCCCTATTATAACATACCTATTGGTTATTATTGTTAAAACAGCATCTTTATTTTATCACAGTAATTACTTGCATAATAAACTTGTAGAGCTGTTGTACAATTCATAAGCAGCCAATAAAATGTGAGTTTTCGTTGCTTGGCAACCCAAGATCCACCAGTTTGGTGTGTGAACGTCGGATGCATCAACTCTGATTATCTGTAGGCAAGATATTTCTGATCCTGCTAGATTTCAGTGACGATCTTCATCTTGTGATGCACCTCTTTCTGTTGAAGGTTTCCCTGATCAGAGCCACATCTCACAATGCACCATCCCTTTACACAAGTAGGATTACGTTTGTGATACATGGAAGATAAATTGAGTTTTTGAGATAAACATCAACATCTGTTCTAAATGACAAAAATCAGAAAAGGGACCCAGATATTTGTTTCCCCACAGTTTCTGTCTAATGATGTTTCCATTTTTCACTGATATAGAATTATTTAACTAGTCCTTAATTCTATAGTATTGGTCCTATCATATTCCAAATTATATCCACTATTTCTATCAATTTGTGTCCCTCCCTATTCGTGGACAGACTCAGTGCAGATAGCCTTGGGCCCGAAACATTCCAGTGTCCGCAGATTGCCCTTGTGTATCTCCTCAGGCTGGTAGGGCCACCTGCAAGATAAGGTTTACAGGCTCCTTAATCAGGCCCTATGCAGGCAGAGCCATAAACAAAACTTTCTCTCAGACAACATCGGAAGATAGTGCACTTGGGGCCCTGGCTCAGGATAGCAGCCATGACATCCATCCTATCTACAGGTGTCGTCTTCAGGTTCGGCAGAATTGATGGTGTCTACAGCGTGAACACTTCTCTGTGTTCTGTTTGAATTGACATTGTCCGTTCTCCTTGATATCAAGTTTCAATAAACCTTCAGTTGTAAGACATCAGCTCGGCCTCCTTGGTTTTCGGGTACTTTGCTCACTAATTTCCATTACATTGACCACGCTCTGATTCATTTCAAGTCTCATCAGTCGGTTCTTTTGTGTCTGTTTATTCCAGACGAGCTCCTCTGGCTCCAGTAGCCGTCACATGACACACCTCCACATCAGCTCCCAGCTTCTGCAGCTCATCCAGCCAGATCTGTTGCTTCTGGGACAGCCGGTCGCTGGGCCCCTTCACCTCCACCAGCTACAACAACAAGACAGCCCACGTCACATTGCACGCTGCAGTATAATCCATGTAACCAGACTTTAAAGAATCCGGTCACACAGAGTGTCTGAATCCAAACACAAAGGAAAATATCTAAATCAAAGAGCCAGGATGAGATGTGATCTCACCTTGTAGCTGTTGTTTGAGGTGTTCCACACCACTAGATCAGGCAAGCCTCCGCGACAGTGTCTGTAGTCTTTCGACATTCGTGTTATTACCCCCCCTAAGAAGGCTCCACTCATGCATGACACGAGAGACTGCAATTACAGTACACAAGCCGTTACGTTAGTAGGTACAGTAACATGCACATGTAGACAAAATGATCCTAGTTACTTATCATAGCATATCAAGGCATATCAAGGCATATCAAGGCATATCAAGGCATGCTTTGCATTATCTTTCGCAGTGTAACTAGAAATAATGTGAGAAAAACATGTACGTGTACATCTGTAACATGTATATGATGTATAGTGTGATATGTATACTAATAGTGTGTTTCTAATATTCATTCCCCCCCTCATGTTTGTAAATGGGGAGGGTAAAACATTAGAAAAACCTCTCAATATAATGAAGTCCAGTTCAACACCACCGCAAACTATAACCACAATAATAAACATATCGTAAAGTTGAGCTCGCTGACAGTGCCAATCAAAACGGAACATTATTATGCTTGCAAAGGTAGAAGCTGTTGCCCATGGATTGCAATATATGTCACAGGTGTACTTAATAAAGTGGCCACCATGTGTTTATTTACCAGAGTGACAATAAATACCTGTGCCTGTTGAAGGGATGAGAAACGCTCCCAGTTGACCAGTGAACACACTTTACCCTCCTGGGAGGTCCAGGCATCTTCCAACATGTCATGCAGCGTCTCCACAGATGACTCACAGAGTAACTGCACACGAGAATCGATCGCCTCTTTTCTGTTCTCATAGAAACAGTCGGTGTAAAGATCCAGTGGACATGTCTGTGAGAAGAAAGGGAGAAGAGTTAAACTGGTATTCAGCGGATGCACAGACATCCCGCAAATATAATATACATAGAGCTTACTTTACCTGGTATGGGTTTCTGAAAACATCTGGAATACCCTCCATAAAAATGATGTCCCATAGCAGAAGAGCAAACAATGTTGAGAACGTTGAGCCCTCACCATGGATCCCTATTACATTAACGAAACATAAATAACAATAAAAGGACACAGAAATATTTTTAATAGGTGAAGCAAAACGGCTTACCTTGATCAAAGCCCTGTTGGCGGTAATGTGCTAAAGACAGCTCTTCCACAGAGCATATTACAGTGGCATCAGCACTCTCCTCCCCCTCTCCATTTGCTGGTAAAAGAAACATAGATTTCCCCATGCCCCCCTCATGAGGGAACAGCTGTCCCCGGATGGTCACCTGCAGACGAAAGTACAGACAATAATATCGAAATCTAACAATGAGGTAACATTTAATTATCTTGCGAGGCAGGATTTTCAGATTTTACATCTCCGACTCGCGGTGCATTTATTCAACATTGACTGTGGAAAAGTCGGTAGCTAAAGTATGCGTTACGTTTGTATTAGTTAAGTGTGTATGTGTCAGTTCCCATGCCGGACAAATGTCAGAAATGCTGTGTGTATGTGTGTGTGTGTGTGTTTCTTTATGATAATATCCTCTATGTCATCTACCTAACATTGTAATAGAACAGAGCATGTCAGGTCGGCATCATTTAAAAATAAATCCACAAAATAATCGTACTGTTGCAAAATTTTGGAGTTTAAGGCTGAGGGACGAAGGGAGGGGGTAAGAAATGGAGAGTTGAGAGAGGGGTGAGAAATAAAAGGGAGAGTAGAATATGTTTGTTGGGTTTGAGGTGGTGAGAAACTGAACATCAGCAACATTTGATAACTGCTGTGATGTACTTTATATACTTGGCTGAACTCCCCACTCCAGCTGACATAGTGAGTGTATTGCTTTTCTGCTTCTGTCCTCATTTTTCAGTGCAAGTTCGTTGAGGTAACTTACACATCACATTACACTCAGCAAATTAGATTACTGTTGTGATGTCCTTTCACAATGAAATAAATACTTCTCATACGCATTTTAAATTCATGGTTTGTTGTGTTCTTCATCAGTTGTTTATAAATATAGATTTTTATAGCATTTCATGATGCATTTTGGCAGGTTTGAGAGACGACAAATTTCTCTTTTGGGTCTTGAGCTAAGAAAGTTTGGGAAACCCCTGAGCTAAACTCACATGTGTGACGTCTTGGACTTGGATAGTTGGTAGGTCTTTTAGTTGCAGACGATACTTCTTCAAGCTGGCAGACTCTTTCATCCTGACAGCTCTCTGATAAAGAGAGAGTTTATGGCCAGTTCTCACCAGAGGGTCTGACATCGCTTCTCTAATAGCACAGACAGCCTAAGAGCAATTGGGGGAAAAAACACCGTCAAACAAATGAAAACACAACAGCTATTGCTGAGCACACTGTAATACGAAGAGATTACTGATTTAATGGAAACACAGGTACTGGTGCTCACTTGCTCAGGCTTTTTTAGGTGCTGGTGAAGGTTAAGAGCCAGTCTGTCCCACCATCGCCCTCGGCTGTCAGGACACCAAACGGACTGCGACAGTAAGGACTGCAGCTCCTCTACTGCTTCCTGCAACACAAAAGAAGACCCATAATGTCTTTCACCACTGTTTACATACTTTTAAATTCACAAGCACATGGATTTGTGTTAAAGTGTGAGTGGACAAGGTCAGAAAACCTCATAGCGACGTAGCCTTTGCAAGATCTCCACCCCTCTGGATAAGATCCGAGTGTAAGTCCATCCTGTAGTGAAGCTGCGCAGGAACACAGGCAGCTCCTCCTGGTGACTGTCCAACACAGTGATAATGTTAACAATAAACAATACCCAGGGACTGTACAGCTCTGTTTTAGACAGAAGTGAATAAATATATTTATGTCACCTGAGGTCGTGGTTTTTCCTCAGCTCCTGCCAGACACTTTTGGCAGCAGTGTAAAGCTCCATGGCCTCTTCCCACTGACCTCCCTGCATGGCTGAGACTACCTCTTGCAGGGTTCGCATGGATGCTTCATATCTGGTTTGATGGATGGAATCATGATTATTTATTAGGGCAGTAATGGTTCCTGCCTTCCTGCCAAACCGTCACGGAGGTCACGTTCTGGTGCGCGCAGCTGCACGCAGAATACACAGAAGACCCGTCTGCGGGTGAGCGTTTGTATTTTTCAATTTAAAAAGGATAAGCTTTTCGGCTAATAGACTTTTGTGAAAGTGTTTGTTCAGTGTTCGTACAATGTAATACAGAAGTGTTTAAAATGTTCCTTATTTTTTATGCCTAAATTGCCAGTTGGCAAAATCTCTTGAGTCTTCCGTCCCTCAGCAACAGGATTGTGTCTGTCATTTGAGACTTGCACTGCTGTTTGATCAAAATAAATGAAAAGAAACCTATCCTTTGCATTCAGAGTTTTTACCACTGTACCGAAGTCACACTGAACCAGGACCCCTAAACCGGGGTATGAACCAAACTTCTGTGTAATGTTACAGCCCTAATATTTATTCCTGACTATCCTGTGTAGATACAATACAATAAACTCAATTGAACTCTTCTTGCAGAGCCTGACCTGATAAGATCCTCTCTGTCCTGGAACACCTTGGCTTTACGCTGCACTGTGTAGTGGGGGAAGGCCAGGCGTCCTGAGTTAACCAGCAGGATGGTGAAGAGCTGGCTCTGCCCACCAGCTGCCATCTCTTCCTCATCCATGGTGTCCGTCAGAGAGAAGAGGAGAAGGATACGAGAAAAGACAGCTCGAGGATAATGACACAGCCGCACACAGGAACTTGCAAGCTGCTTTGCCCTTTAAGGTTAGAGGGAACATGGGTGAGATCATTACTGCAACACTAGTACTGAGAATAAAGTAAATGTGTTTCATCCTCTCACCTTTTGAGTATGACAGCCCCAATGTTGTTCTGAGCAGAGGACGGAGAGAATAGGGACTTTTGTCTGCTCAGACGGAGAAGTCCGTCCACCAGCTGCTGTTTCTGAGTCCCAGAATTGCTCAGATGGAAAGTCTTAGCCAGAGCTTTGAGTTCAGGAGCAGGGAGGAGATCCAGAGCCTCCCCCAAGTCCTGAAGGTCACACTCTTAGATATACAAAAACAGCACAGGAGGACATTAACAAGAGAAACACTGAAAATGTACATGTTTGGGGTGACAGCAGGATAACATATAGAATATTCTTAAATACACTTTATTCGTATAGCTCTTTTTAAAACAATGTTACAATGTCGCAAAAAAACATTAATATGGCAAAAATAATTGTTAAAATTCAAAGTAGATATTAAAAGCATCATGGCACATGTCGCATCAAGACCAATTCATTTAGAAATGCAAGTTCATAAAAAAAATTTTTAAAAAGTTTTTAGCAGAGATTAAAATGTGGTTCACTGAGGTAGAAAGATGAATTTCAACAGGAAGACTCTTCCAGAGTTTGGGGGCCAAGTATTTCTAAATATAAACCATTGCTAGATTCATCAATCCATTCATTGTCAAAGCAGTGGGGGATTTTGTGCAGAATAGCAGCCTGTCTCAGCATGCATCTCTCCTATCTTTCCCCACTCTCTCTATGATCTAATACCACCTTTGAGGAACAGCATTGACAAATCAGGAGGGAATAAAGGCGATAGGAACCAGTTTTATTGTGTTTTTTAGCTAAAACTGTAAAGATGTAACTAACACAATCTTCAGTGAAAACTTAATGATACATGTGCCTAATAATTCAAGTTTTTTTCTCTCCTAAAGATGCTCCAAAAATGTCAAAATATACTATTAGGGATCATTTACCTGCCTGTAGAAAACCACCTCGAACCAGCTCCTGAGCAACAGGTCCCAAATCACTGCATATCTCTTCATAATCCAGTTTGTTTACTTGGAGCCACTTCAGTTTCCTCTGAAAGAGTCTCACATACAGCTTCTGCCCCATGACTGAGAGGGAAAAATACATGTGAGTGATGAAGCCTTACTTGTAGTGAATAAGAATGACTGAGTGTAGAGCTGCAACGACTAGTTTACTAATCAATTAGTCGATCAACAGAAAAAAAATCGGCAACTGTTTTGATAATCGATAAATCGTTGAGTCATTTTTAAAGCAAAAATGGCAGAAAATGCTGTTTTCAGCCTCTCAAATACGGAGATGTTCTGCTTTTCTATGTTTTATATCATATTAAACTAAATATCTTTGGATTTTGAGACGGACTCAAGAAGATATTTAAACACATCACCGTGGACTTTGGGAAACCGGGATGACATATATATTTTTTTTTTTACTATTTTGACATTTTATAGACCAAAAGATTAAACAATTAATCTAAAAAAGATAATCGGCAGATAATTTAAAAATGAAAATGATCGTTAGTTGCAGCCCAAACTGCGTGATGTATCATCATACCTGAGAGTTTCTCAAATGCATGAACAAGTGACATATCATCCTGGTTGAACAATGAACTGTCGTCCTCATTCTCTAGCACAGCCTGTAGTACGGTGCGGAAGTTACGGATGTAGTAGGGAAGCCGTGGGGGAAGAGAGCTCTCGACAGCCGTGTCACTCGTGATGTTCTCAGCACCAGACTCTGCCAGTGAATCCCTATTGATCGCTGCAGCACTTTTCTCATAGGTTTCCTCTGAACTCAGAGGGGGGTCACAAGCAGTGGTAGAAGGTACCTCAGTGTTAGGCTGGTCTGTACCGGTCGTATCTGCTTTACTTTCACTAGACAAAACCTGCTCTAGCTCCCTGCTGCTCCCCTCAAATTTGGCTTTCTTTCTGAATCCAGACACGCTGCCTGTGGAAGTTGTTCCCTTCTTTCTCTTTGATAGTTTGGAGGAAGAAGAGTTCAGCTTTGGAGCAACCACTTTTTGCCAAGTCTTTGAGTTAGAGGCTTTTTGTTCAAGACTACGTCCTTTGTCTGAACATGATGGATCTTCCGTGGCTGTTATAGTGTCAGTACTAGTTTCTGTAACGTCAATGACTGTCACACAATTTTGTTTGGCCTCTAAACTCTTAATATTTTCTTTCTGTGAGCTGCTGAGTGCCTCAGAAGAACACATCTCCATTTCAGGATACATCGGTGCATGTTTATCTTCCGTCTGTGTCCTCTCAGGTACCTCAGGACATTTCATAGATAACTTGGAGGAGAGACTTCCCAGGTGAATCGTCCTGACCACACTTTTACTTTTCATCTCTCGTGGCACCTGCTGAGAATTACTCTTTTTGAAATAAGGGCTGGTCTTGGTCTCTTTGACCTCTTCTTCCTTCTTTAGATCTAGCTCTGGGGACTTTGGGGGATTCCTTGTGGGTGACAGCTGGATGCTTGGCACTACACTATTACTCGCTGAGGCGGCACTGCTGTCTCCTCTCTCAAAGTTCTGACATTGCAAATCAATGTGCTCATTGATCTTGAATCTCGGTACCATCTGGCCACACAGGGGGCAAGCAAGTTTAGGCGGAGGCTGGCTGCTGAAGAACGAGGTGATAGGAGTTGTGGTGGCAGGACTGGCAGAAATCCCAGCTTTGACATTGCCTTTCTTCTTACTCTTGGACAATGACAAAGTTCGCCTGAGTTTGTCTTTGCTGGCTCTCTCGGTCATGATGCCGGTGGAAGTGGTGCTGCTCGATGAAAACCTTTAACGTTACCTTTAACGTTTTCTTCGTTGCATACTCTGGTGTGGACTTTTTTTTATACAGTCAATTGTGTGGTGTGCATTAAAAAAACGTCCAAAACACGAATATAAAGACTGTCAATTCAGAACATTAGCTAACATACCGGTAGAAGAGAAGTGCTGCAGGATAACAACAACCCCGCGTCTCAGGCTGAACTAGCGGAGCGCAGAAAACCTTTTTTAGGGTGTACTAGTCGATCCCAACTACATCGATATTTTCTCAACAACCTTAACGCAAAAAGGTAAAAAAAAAAAAAATCTAACCTTAAATGTAGGCAAAAAAATAATACGCTAGATGTAGAATATGTATTGATATTCAAACAAAAAAGAAAGTCAATGGTACCATAATGCAAATTAAAGATATACAATATACGAATCACCCCTTTTACATCCTACGTTGCATCTTCAATGCACTGTTAAATATACAGTAAAACATAATAATATTATTTAAGTGTTTCAAACTAAACTGATATGGGTCATTTATTTAGGCGTATGATTGACTATGTGCTCATGATGCCTATCACTGGCTAATTTGTTGGGGGACAGAGCAGTGAGCACATGATGATGGGGGTGTGTATTTTCTACACAGGTTCCTGGGCTGCTGTGCGGCTTTTATTCAAAAATCACCATTCCGGAGAGCAATCTGGTCTGATCAGCACACGGGCATTTTACAAGGAGGGCCGCCGACAGGACTGATGTTGGTAAGTGGCACGTAGGATTGTCTGTGTATGGATGGGGAGAAAAAATGTAATAGTGATGCACATAGGCCTCTTCGTCTTGCGATAACAGAGCTGAAGACAATGCTGGATGTGCTCCTCTGGTACAACATCAGCCCATAAGCTGGATGTCAGCGTGGTGCAGTCTCGATGCTTCAAATCAAGGTCGATGTGAATTGCAGCAGCAGGATAATATTTGCCTCCAGAGGGTGAAAGCAGCAGAGTGTGTGTATGTGTGTGTGTGCAGTGAGTCAGCTCCATCACTGCGTGCTATATGCGCAGGCAAACCATATATCCGATTATTTTTATCGATGTTAAAACAGGTGGGAATGCGGCGTCCACTTGTGGGGAAACCGGAGCCACCACAACAACCACTCCTGCAGCTGCGGCAAAAGTTCATCGTAATGGGTTTATAAAATACCTCCACAAATACGTCAAGGGCAGGGCGAAATGCGTGAAATCTTAAATGGTGAACCTCAATTCAAGACTATAATGAACCTTATTGTTTTTAATTACCCCTTCAGCACCATGGAGAGGTCATGATTAGGTCCGCGTGTTATACTGTATTGAGGGTGATCGAGTGGGGGGATTAGGTTTTTGTACTCATAATACCATAATCTCATTCGCATTATTATCTGATTAATTGTGTTTAGTGTGATAAACATATCCAAAAGCTTGAGCCCAAACAGCACAATCGTACTGTTTTTTCTCTCTCCAGTTCAGCCTCAAGCCTCCATGATTCATGTTTGGATGAGGGTGTTGACATGTTGAGACTGGGCGGGTATCAGACCACTGTGTTCAGTGATGGCTCTGATACATCCAGTGGGCTACTATTACGTGATAACGCCTTTATAACCAGACTGAGAACAGCATTATCACATGACAGGGGGTATTTGGCTTGTGTTTTGTTTTAAATTATAATAGATTAAATAGATTAAATGGACTCCGGGAATTTATAAGGTCTTATTTAGAAAATAGTCAGTCACTGTATTGGCCCTCAATATATGTAAAGTTGATTGTTTATTTTATTTGTAATTGTGAATTGATGACTTCTCTTTATAATATCCTTGTGTTGGTGTCAAGCTACACACTGTAACTAACTAATATTTTTATTTATCAGTCAATCTGACAATTATTTTCTGAAAATAGTTGAAAAATGCTCATCACATTTTCCCAGAGCCCAAGGTAACGGCTTTAAAATGCTTTATTTTTGTCTGACCAACAGTCCAAAACTCAAATATGTTCAAATTAATGTCACGGAAACCCACGAATTTGAGAACCTAAAACCAGTTAATTTTGGCCTTCTTGGTATTAAAGCGATTGCATTCACACTTCAAAAATCCTAAAAGTGCTGTTCATTTGTGAAGATTGTCTTGCTGAACACAACGATTAAAATTTTTGCTGATTATTCTTCTGTCATCGATTAATCCACTAATCATAAATTCAGATAGTACTGTATGACTTTGATTTAGCATAACAGTGTTGTGATCGGATTATTTTTGTTGTTTTAATCCTTTAACAACTGAAAAAAATCATAAAAGAGACAGAAAAATTTATTTTTGCAACAGCTATTTTATCATACATCGAACTGTGGCATTATTTGTTCATTTGCCAGCAGATAAGATGTTGTTTGTACCTTAGTCAAGGGCAAACATCCATTCAGAGATTCTGTTGAGCTATATGAAAATAATGATGTACTATTTCACAAACGGTTTTCCTTAGAGGACATAAGTCACGGATCATAAATCTGGCACTCACAGTAACCACATTATATAAATGTATATATTGTAAATTTCCCCGCTGTGGGACGAATAAAGGTTTTCTGATTCTAATTCTGATAAATGCATCCGGGATAAGTTTGTATGTGAGGGTATGCTTTTAGTTGAAGTAACAATTATTTTACATAAGAAAAACATCACATGCTGCCGGCCTAACTCACTTAAAAATGGTTTTGCTGCATGTCTCTTGTTCTGCGGGACATCAAGACAAAATTAGAGCAGATCCAACAAAGCAAGATGACAGATAAAAAACAACGTCAGCAGTCATAGACAAAAGGACTGACTGAGATGCCGCATGTGGGTGTTAGATGGTGCGGAAGTAATAGATGGAGTTACATTATTATGACTTGATAAGTCGCTGTTTGACCATGAAGCAGGGATTGTGTTTGCTTAAAGTGTAAAAAAAAAAAGAAATATTTACTGTGATATAATCTTATTCCAAATGTTTGTGTTAGTGTGGAAACACATCTTTGATCATATGTTATTCAGTATAGTGTGAAGTGCTTGAGAGATGCTCTGGGAGAGTGTTGTTGAGTTTTTCTTTAATAGCTTGGAAAGTAAACAAGGGAAAAGGTTGTTTTGCTGACACAAAATCTTAACGGCTAAATTGTTTGTGTATTTATGGGAGAGAGAGGCACAACCTGTGGCAGTTCATTTCTGCAGTATGTTGGTTCCAGTGAAGAAATGTAACAGGTTTTGTGTACATTATCTTATAAAAGTTGTACAGAAATGTACAGAGAGCATAATGCATCGATTTAATTTAATTTGTGTTGTCTATTAATGTTCACAGGGTTGAGGGTAGTGGGCTTATAGGGCCAGTTATGGTTCATGGAAAAAGGCCAAGAACCATTACCAAAATATTGGCACCCAGCCCTCCACCGTGTCCAGGACTCACTAAACAGAGCCACGAAGAGCAGCGAGGTTTGGTGAAGGAGGCTTCTGAGAAACCGACGTGTACCTTGAAAGATGATAACAATGACCAGCTGACTCCTCCTGTCCCTGCAAGCCACTATTACATGAGCTGTGACCCTAGTCCTGAGGATATGGAGGACACCTGCTCTGAGTACGACAACGTGGGCTCTGATGTGGAGCAGGACTATGATGAGGTGCTGCATTTAAACAGAGAGGGCATTGTGGACACAAGGTTCTACAAACAGTACTCTCCTGAGGATGACGGCTATATAAAGCATGCAGTAGGCGATAATATTAATGAGAGCAGCAGTGCTGTTGCCCAGTTCACTCCCAGGCCTCGTCATGGCACAGAAATATGTGAGGGATCGCCATCAGACACTAAGCCTCACAAGACGGGCCATCGCTTTAGGTCGCATTGTGCTCCGACTGCTGGGGACGAAGCAGAGAGGGAGGTGGAAAAGGGCCAGGAGAACAGGTTCTTCTTCAGTGACGGAGATGAGATAGAAGAGGTGCTGGACGGGGCCAAGTTCATAGAGGATTTAGAGGAGACAGAAAACAGAGTTCAAAGGAAGACCAGCCTTGATCCGGACAATGGGAATGAAAGAATTAGAAAGGGAGGCGATGAAAGGGAAACAGAAGATGACGCTCCAGCAGCAAGAAACCATAATATCCCAGAAGCCAGTAAGAAGTGTGAGGCGTCTCACATGGGTTCAAAGGAGAAGGAGAGGCAGGGTAAAGGTCGAGGCAGGAGAGCAGCAGGAGAGGACATGGAGCATATTGTTTCTGGGATCAAAGGATGCACGACCAACAGCACAGAACAGCGTCCAAAGACTTTGTCAAAGGACTGCAAAAAAGCCGCTGTGCGGACCAAAGCTAGGTCTGGTTCCAGCAAGCAGCATCCTCCTCCACCGCCTCGTCACTCCCATGCTCAGCCGCCTGCTGACACCCAGAAGGCTCCGCCTTGTAGAGAGACTCCTCCTGTTCCCAGACCCAGTCCTTCCTCTGCCAACGGCCAGGAGAGTGAACCCAGGGTTATCAAACCATCCCTGGCTCCTCATCACACACCGGAACTACAGAAGGAGCCTCTTGAGGAGAGGCAGAAACGGCCAGAGAAACTCCAGCAGGTAACCGATGCAAATAGGGCAGGTCTTTGTCAAATCCCCTCCCCTGTGGCTTGTGTTTGTTTCTGCACAATCTACCTTCACTGTGTCCCAGAGTGAATTAAGTAAGATCTTAATTACATTCTTTGCCACAAATAGTCTTTTTTTTTTTTTTGCCTTTTCCCCATGGGGTTATCATCTACACAGAACAATAAGAAACATTTGAAACAAGGCTTGCCGAAGTTATAGCAGATGTTTGTGTACAACAGGGTGCGAAGCCAAGCACAGCTGTGATACCCGAGGACGTGCCAGAGCAGCCGAGGAGGCCTCAGTGTCCAGAGCCCCTCCCTGCAGAGGAGAGCAACACGCTCAAGGTGCAGACTTATTACACAACAGAAGATGATGTTTCAAAGATGTGATCCAACCACTTTTCATTTATGAACATGTCTTTTTTCAAATGTTTACTGTGATAAGTGATATGTCTTCTTGGGTATTATTGCCATACAAAGTTTGTGCCATTGAAGTCTAACTTATCGACATGTTCATTTATTTTAAAGAATTCACAGGAAGCTGCTTCTTTCCCCAGCTTCGAGGACGGTAATTATCTCATAATATTCTTACATTTCATAATTTTTTTGCAGAACATTACAGTGTTTTACAATGAGAGCCCTTTGTTTTGCTGCATAGTCCCAGGTCCCTGTGAGCCAGAGGATCTTATTGATGGGATAATCTTTGCTGCTAACTACCTTGGCTGCACTCAGGTGTTGTCTGATAAAAATCCATCCAAGTCTGTCCGCATGTCCCAGGCCCATGAAGCTGTCAGTCGTATCAAGGTAATCTGCTGCTTCAGGGAGACAGCCGTTAACATCCATTGATTTTGTTTATACATATTTAAACTTGCTAAAGAGGTTGCTGTGTGGTTTCTGTATCTCAAAAATGTAAGAAGAGATTTGAAAGAGCAAACAGATTGACCTTGTGTCCAGGAGAAATTGAGTAGAACTTTGTGGTGATCTGGATCTGGGATTTTTGCCATTAGACAAGTTGCCTTTTAAGCTTTAGCCATCAAACTAACAGACACTTGATCCCAAATCGGTGTGTTTTCAGGTTTAAGAATCAAAATTGATGTCTCTGGGTATTACAACAAGGTACACTGGCTGAGCGCTGTGCTCCCAAATTGCCGTTTTACCTGGATTTTAATGTAGTTTTTAATTGTATAATATACCTGGTATTGCCAGTTGATTTATTTGTGAAGGGTAAGCTATGCAGCAAAGTTATTTCTTCACCACACGGTGGAGCTGTTGCATGTCTTTTTTGCTCACTCTCCCATGTCAGTTTTTTTTAAACGAGAGTTTGCAATGTGAGATACAGTACATAAATATTAAACGTCTGATCAAAACAATATGTTATTTATTTCAAAGAGCCAAGATGAAGACTCTCAAATGATGACAGAAGTGGACCTGTTTATCTCCACTAAAGCAGTCAAAGTGCTGAACGCTGACACACAGGTAAGTAACTCTTTGTGCGTCGATTCAGCTTCTGTGTTAAATCAATTTTTATGAGTAATGATTGCCATTATTTTTGCTCCGCGTAGGAGACAATGATGGACAGTGCCTTGCGGACCATCTCCTACATCGCAGACATTGGCAGCATTGTGGTTCTGATGGCCCGGAGGCGCATGTCTCAGGCCTCATCAGAGGACTTCTCAGAATCTCCTGACTCTGCCAGCGAAGGGAAGAATCAGTACAGGATGATCTGCTATGTCTTTGAGTCAGAGGACGTGAGTGTTTGCCGCTTAGCTGCACGTACATTTAGTTTTGGGTGTATACTTTACGTTTTGTTTTAGATGTTTGCTCTGTGGCCACTAAAACATTGTGATCTTTCTCACCTCCTTGCTGTTGTCAACTGGTATAGTCAGTCTGCTGAGTAGTTTCCTCCAAACTCTCCCCTTCCCACAGGCCCAGCTCATTGCACAGTCCATCGGTCAGGCTTTTAGCGTGGCCTATAGAGAATTCCTGCGAGCCAACGGCATCAACCCGACCGACTTGAGCCAGAAACAATACAGTGACATCATCAACTCCCAGGAAATGTACCACGATGACCTCGTCCATTTCTCAAACTCAGACAACTGTAAAGAGGTGTGACATTTTTTATTTGGCTGCAGGTGATTTGTGGTTGATGACGGATGGATTTCCCTGAACATAACTCGCTGTCTCACAAATCTTCCATAACCTGGCATATGACATTCAAAATGTGCTTGAAAATGATTAATAAATGCTTTTGTTTTTTTCTTTTTTCTTTTTTTTCCAGCTGTATGTGGAGAAGCAGAAAGGGGAGAGCCTCGGTGTGGTGATCGTGGAGTCTGGGTGGGGCTCCATCCTGCCCACCGTCATCCTGGCCAGTATGCTGAACAGCGGCCCTGCAGCTCGCTCTGGAAAACTCAGTGTCGGGGACCAGATTATGTCCATCAATGACACCAGCCTGGTGGGGCTGCCACTTGCCACTTGTCAGGGCATCATCAAGGTATGGAGAAGCGGGCACCTCCGGTTTTCACATATTCCGCATCATTCAGTTTTCTAAGGAAGTCACTAAACTATTTCTTAGTTCTTAGCAAATGCTCCTCAAACAGGAGTAAACAGTGCATTTGTTGCAGACAATTTTTTTAGCTGCGGATTTAGTGCACAAGTAAGTATTTAGCGGGACTATTTACGTGGGATCAAGTGAAAATAAACTGCAGCTCCCATGTTTAGAATGTCTATCTGGACACTAATGGAGGAATAAGTTATATCAGGCTTTGGCTTCAGGTTGTACTTATTAGTAGGATAAATTCATTTTTGGTGTTGGTCTTTTCCTGTAATTAGTTGACATTGAGAAATATCACTAGACTTATCCTTTCAAATGACTGTGACATTAATGAGTTTTTATGTTGTTGTGTTTGTGGTGCAGGGTCTGAAGAACCAGGTGAAGGTAAAGCTGAGTATTGTGAGCTGCCCTCCTGTCACCACTGTGCTCATCAAGAGACCCGATCTCAAGTTCCAGCTTGGGTTCAGTGTGCAGAATGGCATTGTGAGTAATCCCCTGTTAGTGTGATGCATGACACTTTAGCTCCGGCAGCTTCTGAAGTGTGCCGCTGTTTTTACAGACTAAGGGTCAATAAACAATGCAGTTTCATTACATAGTGTCTTTTTTCACACCCTCAGATCTGCAGTCTGATGCGAGGTGGCATAGCTGAGCGAGGTGGTGTTCGTGTTGGACACAGAATCATTGAGATAAATGGTCAGAGTGTTGTTGCCATGGCACATGAGAAGATTGTTCAAACCCTGTCTGTCTCAGTGGGTGAGGTAAGAAGACATCATGCCACAAGATGGCAATTTTCACTGATTACTGCACCACACAAATCACTGTACCATGCAGGCCTTTTAAAGATATACGTACAGATTAGATCACTTTTAGATTAGTTCAAGTCACAGATTTTTGGTTACATACATTACTACTGCATGCATTTAATCAATGCAACAAATCAGTCCTTTGTAAAAAAAAATGTTTTTAAATCTTTATGCATACGCTGATAAAATCAAGTGTAGCAGCAGATGAGGGAGGTTTGAAAAAACATCTACGTCACAATTTAAGCAATATGTAAATCTAGTCATTGTACACTGTCAACTTCAGGAAACTAATGTACAAATTAAAGTGCATATCCTCATCTACCCCAATATAGATACTGTGATTCAAAAGAACAGCTTGAAATTTTGGGAAATATTCTTATTCGCTTTCTTTCTGAAAGTTAGATGAAAAGATTGATACAACTCTGAAGTCTGCACGGTAAATATGAAACTACCACCTGTAGCTGGTTAGCTTATTTTAGCATTAAGATGGGGGAACAGCTAGTCTGGCTCTGTAACAAATGTAACCAAATCCACCTACAGGCACCTCTAAAGCTAACACATCAACATGTTATATCTCGTTTGTTTATAACACATCACAACACAAGTGTGAAACAAAACCTCAAGGTTACAACAAGACTCCAGGAAGTTACTGTACTGAGCCATGAAATAGACCGGCACACAAACCCTCGTAAAACCACAACGTGTCATTTCTACACTTTGGTTTTTGTACGGATTAAATACACAAGATACAATGTGTTTATCAACCATTGTTGGTTGGCCTGCTCATTGCTTACGCATGTCCCCAGCTGTTAACATGCTGGGATGATTTTGTGTGTTTCGTTGTCCCAATTTCTCCCAGTATATGTCTCCATTAAAGCCAAAGAAGCTTATTCTTTGTCAGTAATGGATTCAAGGACTCCTCAGAGTTTCTGGTGGCACATAAGGGAGTAAATTAGGCCTGAATTCAAGTGATGTGATTATGACTGTGCCTCTATAAACGGGCTCTTAAGTTGACAGTGTAATTGTCCCCACTCCTCTCATCTTCCTCTCTGCCAGATCAACATGAAGACGATGCCTGCTGTGATGTTCAGACTGCTGACAGGACAGGAGACGCCTATCTACATATAGAGACCCTGCATGGATCAGCCCACTGTAGTTCTGCATGTCTGGCTGTGTGGAGGCGATGGACAGATGATGGACAGGTGGCTCAGTGGGACGAGGAGAATTTATTTTTCTATCATTTTATTTTCTCGGCCTCTTGTTGCAATGCTGTAAAGAACATCCGGTTCTCATTTTCAGGTTTTATCTTGAATTACATTGTCATAATGGCCTTACAATGTGAATACTCTGTCTGTAGTACTGTACGTGAGTTTCTGGTGTTGAAGAGAAGTAGCTTTAAGGTCATGATTATTTTCTTATGAAGAGATAAATTAGTACATTTATTTTTTATTTAGTCATTTTTATAATGTTTATGGAGTTTAAAAATGTACTTCTACTGTAAATACTTTGGATTACTCAAGGACTTGGTTGGAAAGGCCATATTACTCCTACAGTATATGCATGTTATTATGATGAATTACTGACCAGGGATTCATTCTCAATCTGACATGATAATCTATTACAGTAAGTATTAAAATAAGATAATAATATGCTGTACAAAAGCACTAAGCTATGTGTATTATGGTGATGCTGAAGGCCAAAGACACACCTACTTTTCAAAGACATACAATATGGGTGATCATTACCTTTACCAGAGCGTACAGTACAAGAATGTATCAAAATATACATTACTGAATGAATGTAATGTAATAACACTAAGAATACAATCTCACCGATGAATGTTTGTTGTTGTTTTTATTTTATTAAGGTGTTACTGCAAAGAAAGTACTTGCAAACAGACGTAAAGTACATTTGCCTGGATTAGAGATGAATCAATTGTTCGTATCTAAGCAGTTTGGTGCTCGTTCCTCCGCTCCTGTTTTCACATTTATTTGGATGCTTCAACCAATAACGCTGCGCAAATGAAACCACATGGTGTTGCCGTGGCAACGTGCATGCATCTCAAGAAATCCTAACTTTCAAAAAGTGATCGACATCAAACTGTAAATTATTTTGTCTCATCTTCCATGTCTAATGAAAAACAAATAGTTGAACAGTGACTGACCTTTAATCCTTTTTGATCAGTGTATATACACTAATAAATAATACATGCTTCATATATTGTACTTACAACTACTGCAACATGACAATGAACTTTACAAATACAGCTATGTACAGTTAAATCATTTTATAACACTTAACGGGCTCACATAGATAATTAAAACAGGCGTGAAATACGACACTCCATCTGTAACACATTCACCAAAAATATCTTCAAGTATTGGCTGTAAAAGCTCCCAGAGGGAAACCAGGATGGCTTCATATATGTTCCTAAAACAGAAACAAAATCATCTCAGTGAACAAGCAGCAAAATTGGAAACGACTTCCTTAAATGTCACGTGGACATAGAAGTGCAGCACTTAGGATTCAGGACGTATATGCTGTGGTGGCCATAATAAGAGTGATTCTTATATTTATATTCTGCCTCCTTTCTTACTATTGCATTGGTCACAGAACTGAATATGTATTTCGCAACAATAAATGTAAATCAAAGTCAAGTCTTCCAACAAATTCATAAAAGGACAATTGTAAAATATACTGTTGCTGCTTGTAAATGAATGAGTAATCCGTCGCTAGATGTGTCAAAGGGAAGTATTACCCTCTAAGTGTTGCCAACTTACCGCCGTGACTTTTGATGTCAGCGGTGAAATTGTCACTCCATCAAGAAAGACTGCATTCAGGTAGCCCTCCTCGTAAGAAACATCCTCATCTTCATAACTGTCGACGCCAACACTGAAAGCCTCTCTCATCTTCTCTGGTATAAGAAAGTTCAACAACACCACCAGTATCCCGATGACGGTGCACAGCACACCTGGAAAACATGTCAGTTAGTAGAAACCCTTCAGCTGTGTGCCGCTTTACAGTAGAACAGATATGAAATGAATGTGCAGCTTCCCATCGTTACCTGTAGCCAGAGCCAGCCAGAATGAGTGGCTGTACTGGGTTTCAAAGGTGTCAGACTCTATGGAGAAAACACACTGTGGCACGTTCATGATGGTGGAGAAGGAGGCCATGGAGAAGAAGATGAAGGCAGCGGTGGTCATCATCATGTACCCGGCGTACAGAATGACCGGCATGGAGAAGAGGATATTGGTGAGCATCCAGCAGCAAAACGCCGTCCTGTGTAAGAGTGTGCAGCCATTTTCATTTCTGCTACTTTTAACAACCATCTGCTGAAACTGACAGTATATTAACTTATTTATTGTTACCAGAGGGTTGCAGAGGCGTATTGTCCAGAGAATCTGTATTGAAAGATGAGTCCACATGGGCTTCTCAGGGTGAACTTCTCAGCGATGTACAGGATGGGGTTGGGTAAACCTTTCTCCAGAGCTTCCTCATACTCTTCTTCGATAGTGTCATGCCAGCTGAACATCTCATTGTAGTCAATGGTCTCATTGAACTGTACAATGGGATTCCCTGAGAGAGAAAACAGGAGCACATTTATGACACATAAAACACACATATCCCGCAACATAGTGTTGTAGTTTTCATGACTTGCGGGAATATTTTATCCCACTATTGAGCGAACATCTCGATCAAAGATCTTGGTTGTTCAGAGCATTAAAGCTGCCAGTGTGTGAGTGTATTATACATATTCTTGCACATAACAGCAGTGACTCACCCTTTAGTGTCACGTTTATGCCGTAGAGTCCAACATGCAAGCCGATGTCAGCATTAACCACCACGTTGCTGAAAGACTTGTAGGTGGCATTAGTGGTCACTCTGGCCTCAGCCCAGTCGTCGGTAAAGTTGAGCGCTGCAGAGAAACGACACAAAGGTGAGGGATGCTCGCAGGAAAAGGGAAATCTGTGATTTATTCAACGACAAAGACAAGAATACAAAACTCACCCACTAGCACCACGCCTATGAACAAGCTGATAATTATTCGAACCATCCAGAACAGCCTCTGTGATGAAGAGCAGGATCACAATTATTTCAGGTGCATGCAACAAAAAAAAGGTGACAGAAGGAGACAATCATTCTGAGGTTTTTCGCAGTGAGTAGTAGTTTATCTAATGCTTTGCACTCACCGACTTCCCTCGTATCCCTGGCAGAATGAGAAGAAGACTGACTGCTAGCACAAGGAAGACCAGAATAATGGTGAGCAAGCGGCCACTGAAGAGGAAGGAGCTCCTTTGTAGAGGGTAGAATGGGTAAATGTCATCGTAGAAAGTCATCTTAGCTCCTTAGCTGAGACTAAACAGTGTAACAGAGAAGACAGTGTTAGTGCCAGGGTTCTCAGTTTCCTCCAGATGCAGAGATAGCAGCACTTGTTCCTTACAGCAGATAAGGCATAGGACATTATTACTGCAGCATGCCACACGATTAAGCACAAACATGTCTGACTCATGTAATATCATCTAAAGTTCTCCGGCACTGCTTATCTTTACTTTACTTTACTCTGTAACATGCAACTCTATACATCCACGTGACCACTTAAGTCAGCGTGATGTAAATATGTGCTTTGGATTTTTAACGCCAAGTCAATTTTAAGGACAAGAAAAGTTTCAAACAAAACCAAGCAAAGAAACAGAGAAAATCCAAAATATCTTTCTTACCCCAAAGTTTAAAGACGAGGACCGAAGAGGAAGAAGAGAGTGAAGTGTGAATGTTGAGGGAACATACACTTCTTTTATAGCGCCGGTCCCCTTTGTGTCACCGAGGAGGAGGATGCATTGACTGGAATGCCGTGGAAAAGAGGAGTCATCCAGAAGTAATGGCCATTCCCATTTGGGCAACACAGGTCACATGCAGTTTGTGATAAGCTGTGCAACACATGTTGGCTTTTCTATTGCACCATCCCTCACCTGTGCTCCTGCACTACTTCTTCACTACATGTCAGCCTCTACACAGGGTAAGACTCAATTATTTCATCTTCCCCTACTAAAGACAAAGTGATATCTTTGGACAGAGTTGAAATTTAGAAACCTTTTGGGGTTTGTTTGCAGATGAAAGGCTGTAGAGTTAGACTTTCTAACTTGTATTTCTAATCTATTTCTAAACCAATAAAGTATATTTCATGGAAATCTAATAGAAAAATGAAAGAAAATGTTACCTTCACCTTGTCTTCACTTTCAGAAGTCCTTCACTCCTCTTGGCTGCAGACTGAGCTGAGGAGCATCTCTCGCATCAATGGATTTGCGTAAACGGGTTTGGAGTATCTGCGCAGCGGTTGGCTTGGTGCTCATAGTCAGTGAACGTAAGCAGACAACATGTGTACTTCATGTTCAGAGGCACTTAACACAACTCAATTAACCTAGAAATACGTGTTTAAAAATCGACATGTCCTGAACAGATTCACGCAGTGAAAAAGCCTGGGAGGTTCCTCGCTTTGACGGCTGGTACAACAGTTTGGGATATCCCAGACGCGGAGCTGTCGGTAAGTTACTGAGTTGCCTGATCGGGCAGCAGCAGCAGCAGCAGCAGACCACAGCCTGCCAACACACCTGGGTCACTTCACTGTGTTTGTGCTCGCGCAGGTTCTCACCTTGTGCGCCTCGTGCCCGCGCATTACTGGGACGGAGTCTACCAACCCGTCCATGAGCCGCTGCTGCCAAACCCCCGCAGATTGAGCAGCCTGCTGGCAGGGGGACCCTCCGGTCTGCCCTCAACACGCAACCAGACCGTGCTCTCTCTGTTCTTTGGTAAATAGATCACGCATGTTGTTGCGTTCAAGTGCACTGTCAAAACTGATTAGATCAGAGACATTGACACACTGAACTTTTGATGTGAGGATCGACCACCATGGCGCCATGATATGTTCCATCCATATCTTACCAGCTGCAAGATTGTAAGGTGATACTTTCAATGTTGCTCATGTAGAATTAAGTGACCAACTCTCAGACATAAGATTTTAGAAATGCATATTACAAATTAAGGATGATATTGGCTGATACTAAACGAATAATATGTCCAGACAGTCACCTCAACTGTCTTTAGTTTGTGAGCCAAATACACCAACAAACATTACATTCAGATCCAGATAAACGTTTTTTTTTATTTTACATTTTTTATTTCTCAGGTTATCATGTTTCTTTTGAACTTTTTGACTTGAGAACTCCCGGGTGTCCACCTGAGTTCATGAACATCCCAGTCCCAAAAGGTGACCCTGTCTTTGACCCCACTGCCACCGGAAAAGTGCGGCTGCCCTTCCAGAGAGGACTGTGGGACAAAGAGTCCGGCCAGAGTCCCAGTAACCCTCGCACACAGGTATCAATATGAAATAACATCTTAGTTTATGTTTTCGCCAAAATGCAGCCTCTGGAGACAGTAAACAGTACGTGCAGTTCTGGAGGGCACTTTACATCATGTTACCCGACATTTACCTTTTTTTCTGAAATGCAATAATGTCAGCAAAGCAAATGCAACACATACAGGTGAACTTGGTGACAGCATGGATAGATGGCAGCTCCATCTACGGCCCCTCCACGTCCTGGTCTGACTCCCTGAGAAGCTTCTCTGGAGGACTCTTGACTTCAGGCTCTGAGTGGAACATGCCATATGAGGCAACAGGACGCAGTCTCATGTGGAGCGCCGCTGACCCCTCTACAGGAGATCATGGACCCCAAGGCCTTTATGGTAAGACATTTTATACTCCAGATCTGACCTGAAACATTGTTTGTAAATAATTAATTCTATTGTCCAGAGTTAGCAGACAGTGGCACCATCAGGGGCTTTTTATAAATACATCAGGGCAGCTGATAGTTGCAGAAAAGTGCACTAAACTGACAGTGTGTCATTGATTTACTCAAGAGCACATTCAAACTTAATCCGTACCTGGAGAGCAGTACATCCAACAATATGATTAAGTGTGATTTATTGAAGACATGTTGGCTGGAGCCGAACACAAAACCGTGGAGCTCAGTGACATTTAATTGATGGCCTTTTAAGCCCCCAAACTCAACAGCAATGTCTCTTTCCAAATTCACAATAATGCACAGATCTGCCTGTGAAAATTCTCTTCTCCTTAAAACAGTATTCTTCAGTGAAAGGAGGTAATTATTACACTCGCAGACTAGTTGAAACTGCACACAATAGATCTTCAAATCTGTGCAAACTACCTGGATGCCTAGATTTCAGATTAAATATGTGGTAATAGCAAAATCCAATCGATACTGCAACAAGTTCTTGCAAATATTATTTCACGTAGATCTGCTTTGATCAGGGTTGCAGCCTGTGAGGCTTAGTCAAAAGAGGCCCCGTCTGACGTCGGTTATGACTCTTTAATTATTGTGTTAATGGCTTGTCACGCTCACCACAGTAAATCCCTCTCTGTATAGCATAGAGGAGCCGTGCAGGTGTCATGAAACCAGTGTTTTGTTGCTAGTGTTGTTAAAGGTGTGTAGTAATTATCTGGGGCGGAGGCGGAGGATCTTCTGCTGTTGTCACCGCTCTGTTGCCACATCCTTAAAAACAAACAGCCAAATTAATATTACATTAGTGGCTAGAGCTCCTCGTGGGAGTGTCACACTCTACCACTATAGCAAAAAGTTTTCTATCGCACTCCGTATAAAAACATGTCACATATAGAGCCTATTCTGCGTTTGTTGTGTTGTCGCTGCAGTGATGTGAATTTACAACGATGGAGCAGAATTCCCTCATGATTTGTGCCATCTTCTGTGTCCAGAGTTGGGAAATGCCTGGGCCAATGAGAACATGTTCACGGCAGCAGAGGGGATTATCTGGTTTCGCTACCACAATTATGTAGCCTCCAAACTGCATGAGGAACACCCTGAGTGGTCAGACGAAAAGCTGTTTCAAAACGCCAGGAAGAGCGTTGTGGCCACCTTCCAGGTAGAAGGAAAAGTCTCCACGTAATCCACTTGCTACTCAGCTGCTGATTTAATTTGCACTCTGGAGAGAGCGAGGTTGCATCAACGCCAGGTGGTCGTGATTTTATGGATGAAATTGATGGTTTTAGTTTAAGGGCTAACGCATCATCTCTCTTGTTTGATTGGTGGAGTTTGTCCTCTGCAAAAACTGTCCTGAACAGCATGACACACGTTACTTCTATTGAAATCAATGCTTAAACTGTTTGCAATTAAATAACATTTTTGGTCATAACAAATCAAAAATAACAATTTACATAAAATCTAAAATATGCATTTTTTATATATATAAAGAATCTATATCCATATAAGGTTTGGATATATTATCATCAAGCCATATACAAACATGTTGCATTTTAGTGTGGATTCAAAAAAGCTGCAACAACTTTTATCTGTCCTATTTTTCCACTCAGAATATTGCTCTTTACGAATGGCTGCCTGGATATCTTGGAGACAAAAAGCTTCCTCCTTATCCAGGTAAGTCTCAGCCAGAGTGTGTGTGCGTACAAGTGGAGGGGAACAGGTAATGCACTGGTGACCACAAGCCTCGGTGAGGTGAGCTATCGTTGTTGGTGTTTGACAAATATGTGCTCCGTCAGCAAAGCATTACCCTTCTTCTGCTGAATAAGCACCCGCAGCAGAAGAAAGGTAACGGGACAATGGTCAGATGAGCCCATCACCTTAATCACTCTTCATTTTCATATCTATACTGCTTTTGTTGCCTCGCGTTGGACATTTGGAGGATGGTGTAGGTTGTTTGCATGCAATGAGGATTGTTTCTAATGTAGCCTTTCAGTGATTTTGTTCTCCTTCCATTGTTTTATATGATGTTCTGATTGATCTGTGTACAGGTTACCAGAAGTTTGTTGATCCGGGGATCTCTCCTGAGTTTCAGGCTGCTGCTATACGATTTGGCATCACTATGGCTCCACCTGGTGTTTACATGAGGTACTTTTTTCCTCCTGGCATAGTGAAAAATCAAAGCTCACTGTGTTAAGTGGCCTTTAGTGGAGTGTGATATTGTCAATGTGCTGCTGTAAAAAATGTCAGACCCTATCTAAAATACACAATACAATATGTTATTACTGTTGGTTATAAAACCCACCAGCTGTCCTTTTTCCTTCAGAAACAGAACCTGCCATTTTCAGAAGATTGTCAACGTAGATGGCAGCTTATCACCAGCAATACGTCTTTGTAACAGCTTTTGGAAACGTCAGGTATATCATGATCATATTTCTGCATTTTCACGAGAGTGTAAGGAACTGACATTAACAGACTTGTGTGCTCGTTTAAACCTTTAATGTTTTTAATCACCATAAAACTTCTCTCTCTTGTAAATCGTAGTGTAAAGTATGTATATTTTTAAATGAGAGCAGGCGGTGAAGTCACATTTAGTACAATTATTTATTGATGAGGGACAGTGGAAAAGAACAGAGGGAGAACAGCAGAGACGCTCTGGAAGGATTTGACATAGGATCGTTTTGGCTTCAGAGGCAGGAGAGTAAAACAGCGTGCGTCTCTGAGCACAGTGGAGCCGATTGGAGAAACGTTTTGCCAGTGTTTTAATTACTAATCACTTTACATGTATTTCTGTAGTTTCTTGTTGATAGATTCTCAGTTGTGTGTTTAATTTTGTAGTGTTTGCCTACTGAATATTATAGATATGTGTGTTCTGCTGAATTTGGATAGAGGATAGAGCGAGCAATAAGACTAAAATAGGCTTGTACATTTTGAATAGGGATATGTTATGTGTTAAGCGGTATATTATATATTAATGCTTTTGTCATTTTGTTTCCAGAGAGACAATGTGAAGACGAGCCAGGACCTGGACAACCTCCTCATGGGCATGGCTTCCCAGATTGCAGAGAGAGAAGACAACATTGTTGTGGAGGACCTGAGAGGTGCTTCTTATTCACTGCATGTGTCAGGATCACAAACCCATTGCCCATCCTTTCCCATGCAATTGTTTTGGTGCAGAAAATACATGTACCACAAAAGTCAAGAAATCCTAACTATAAAAAAGAGATGTACAATAGAATCACTCTACATATCATTCATTAACACATATTCAAGTTATAGATTAACATTAAAAGCTCTGATCTAAATTTGCACCCTGACAGACTTCATGTACGGGCCCCTAAGGTTCACGCGGACAGATCTGGTGGCCATGACCTTCCAAAGAGGAAGAGACTATGGCCTGCGTAGTTACACTGAGGTCAGAAAAGCTCTGGATCTGCCTCCTCTCAAGACATTTGAAGACATAAATCCTGAGCTCAACAGCACCAACCCACAGGTAAAAGTCTTAAAACGAAGAATGATCAAACTGCATACAAAGTTTAACAGCAATCCTGGTGGATTAAAGTGCGTTCTTGTGTCCAACAGCTGCTCCAGGATATTGCAGAGCTGTACAGCGGAGACATCTCAAAACTGGAGCTCTTCCCTGGAGGACTGCTGGAGTCTCTCGATGGTCCGGGTCCAGTTTTCTCCGTCATAATCTTGGACCAGTTTGAACGCATCAGAAACGGAGACCGCTTCTGGTTCGAGAACAAACAGAATGGGTAAGCTCCTCTCTGAAGGGCGCTCAAAATAGAAATAGCTGCCACAGCGTCTGATCCTGCAGTATTTACGTGATCTATCTCACATGCCAATCATCCTACTACAGTTGCTTTTTTTTTTTTTTGGGGTGTTTTCCAGTTTGTTCACGGATGAGGAGATCCAGATGATCCGCAATGTGACCTTTCATGACGTCCTTATCGCAGTCACAAGTGCAGAAGCCACTGATATACAAAATAACGTGTTCTTCTGGAAAGATGGTAAAAATGTGTATCTTAAATGTGATTCTCAAACATACAAGGATTGCGTTCTAAATCAGTAATATGACATTTAAAACATGGATAAAAAAACGGTCTCTGTTGCCTCAGGTGACCCTTGTCCTCAGCCCACACAGCTGAATGCTTCAATGCTCCATCCCTGCACTAATGCGACCAAACTTAATTACTTAGATGGGAGCAAAGCTGGCTTTGGGATATTCATCATTGTTCTGTTCCTCTTTCCTGTTGGTCAGTATCACACTCACAAATCCATGTCTTCTCTTCTCACTCAGCAATAATACTGATTTCACTCATCAGCATTATTGTTGTGAAACTGCTAATCAGCTTTGATTTTGTTTTACTTTCACAGTTAGTTTTCTGGTGGCCTGTATGGTGGCGTATCTCCGCAAGTACAGGTACAGAAAGTTCCAGAGAAGAAGAAAAGCTGGTGACAGTACAGAGAAGCCAGCTGTGGGAATCACTGGTACGAAATCTGTGCTACTGAAAAATCCAGTCCAATGTTAGTAAAAAAAAACATAATTTCTATCAGTAAGGTTTTACAATTGACTCAATTGCAGTTGTTAATAAACATCAGCTGACTATCAGCAGCTGGGATTTACTGCTGCGCTGGCCTGTAGCAGCCGTTATGTATATCAAGTATCAACACAATCGTAAAACTGAGCTGATTATATGGATTTAAGTAGTAATGACCTCTCATGATTTATATTATGTCAGCTACAAAACCCAATTTATAAACACTAGCCAAACTGAACTCAGCTGACACTCAGTATTGACAGGTGACAGTGAAAACTAACTGTTAGTGCCTTTAGTTTACATCCTGTTCTCATCATCATCCAGAATCCTGGATCTCGTCTCATTCTGCTTTTGTTCTCCAGCCTACGAGTGGCAGGGCCATAAAAAACCTCTGCATCCCGTCAGCGTGGAGGTCAAGAAGAGGAGGCTGCAGGTATTTGATAGATCTGGAGCCGCTCACCGCTGCCTCAACCTGGGCAACCAGGACTACCTCGACGTCCTTCTCTCCAATGACCGGCACCATAAAGCTCTGCTGCTCAAAGTGTCAAAAGAGTACGACCTGGTGAGCAGGGCATGGTTTTCACCTTCAGGTTTTTGATCTGAAGCAGCTGCAGTCTGATTCAAACAGTAGGACAAAAGTGTTTTTAAAAAATGTTGCTGATGTAGTATCTTGCGTAAGCATAAACAACCAAATTATGTGTTCACATTTGAGATTTCTTGCACTTTAAGCACATCCCGTTTTCTCACTTTTGCAGTAAAGTTGCTTCTACTCTTATTTTTCACCTCATCCAATCGTTGATGCAAGCATGATTCTGCAGATGTACCTGGTGTAAATCACTTTTATCTGACTGCAGTTCTGTTTTTCTTCTCCTGTCTGCTCATGCAGGTGCTGTTTTTCGATGACGAGAGCAAACGCGCATCATTTGTCAAGCGTCTGCGCCCGGGGATGACAGACATCAGGCAGGAGATTAGAGTGAAGGAGATGAGGGAGAGGGAACTGCTGAAGGAGGCTTTAACCAGAGAGCAGAGGGCTCAGATTGTGGAAACTTTCATTCGACACGCTTTCTCTAAGGTACCGTCAGCCTCTGGGTGTTTACCTCATCTCCGCTCTGTTAAACTCAGCCACAAAATGTCGTCAATTCTTGTTTGAGGTCAAATTAGGCCCGACCTCCAGCCAAAAGAACTAATTGTTGGTCTTGATGGTGACTTCATCTGTGATGGACACACAGTAACCTCAGTTAACGTCTGTGATATTACTAATGACACTATGGTGACATATAATGATCTGTCCCTCTCGTGCACAGGTCCTGGAGATAGAGAAGCGTGACGCTGGCGACATGAGTGGCATTTCCCGCAAAAAAGCCAGAGAGGTTCTCGAGTGCGAGCTGACAGCGTCTGAGTTTGCCGATGCACTGGGCCTCAAGTCCGACTCCTTATTTGTAGACTCCATGTTCACACTCGCCGATAAAGATGGAAACGGTTACCTCTCCTTCCAAGAGTTCCTCGATGTGATGGTTATCTTTATGAAAGGTAAACTGCACGACTCCAGAATGCTGCAGCTTTCTTATGTATAGGTGTGTTGTCATCCAAGCACTGCATATAATGTCAAGCTAAAAACGCTGCAGTTGGAGGATTTCGATTCCAGGTAAATGGAGTGAATTATTTTGAGGTTGGATTTTTTTCAGCACTAATTTAAAAGAACGCAACTGATGCTCATATGTTTGCTATTGTTTTCTGCTAAGATCCGAGAATTTGTGTTGACAATTTTGTTTATAATAAAAAATCTGAACAATTCCAGAATATATGAGAAAGAGGAAAAGCTTCATAAACAGCATTTAGACCATTGTGTCAAACTTTCTAATAGTAATGTGTAGGGATGATTTACTGCGATTGTCCAGCTGCAAATACAAATAAAGTTACAGAACATATATAAGATTTATTAAGTGCAGAGACTGCACTTTCATTTTAGGTTGATAGATGTTACGTAGATCTAGGCAGATAGGAGTGAGCAATGGACTACATGAATAGCATGTCTGACATTTGATAAAAAGGTTAATGTCATGAACCAGTAAACAGTATAAGTCTAGTTTTACATTATGTCATTGGTGATGTTTGTATTTAACCAGGGTCTCCTGAGGAAAAATCCAATCTGATGTTCTCCATGAACGACATTGGTGGAACTGGTTTCTTATCGAAAGAAGAATTTGCCAGGATGCTCAGGTTTGATCGATTTTTCCTTCTTTTTTTTTTTTGACTGCATCAAGTCTTTTTTTCTGTCGGATGTTTTATCTTCGTCCTTTTGATGTGCCGCAGGTCTTTCATTGAAATCTCCAACGGTGCTCTGTCAAAGAGCCAGGCAGAGGACGGCATCAAGTCCATGATGCAGGCCGCAGGCTTTGATGACAAGGAAAAAATCACATGGCAGGACTTCCATTTCCTCCTGAGGGACCACGAGAAGGAGCTGCAATTCGCCCAACTCAATGTCAAAGGTTGGATAAAGTTTAGTCTAAGAACATCTTCTTTTTTTTTTTTACCCTCATTTCTCTGACCTTGTCAGATGAAATGAATGTGTCTTCTGTGTGTGCAGGGATGGAGAAACAGGGGAAGAAGCGGCTGAGTCGAGACCAGAGAGTGTCCTTCATCTGTCCAGGAAACAGGTCAGCGAACAGGACCCACAGGCTGTAATCACTCATCCAGATCGCAAATGTGTTGCTTGTCACTGTGGATAAAAACAATAATCCACTGTAGCTTTGTCACTTACTCATTTCATTTATGTATCCCTAGTGACCCTTGTGTCCCAGCTCACAATGTTGTTCATTTTTTTGTTTGCAGCAGCAACAAGACAGATGGATCGGAGTTACGCAGACGGAAAAAGTTTGTTCCTTTTTTGATTTTTCTGCTTCAGTAAATGGCTTCCTGAAGGAAAACTAAGAAAGATAAGATGTCTCAAATTCCCCATAGAGAAGTTACACACATTAGTAGCTCTGATTCAGTATTTGCTGAAAACTATCCCCTAGTTTAAAATGACAAAAATACCTCTTTATATTCCTGATTTTTTTTCTAGTATGAATGTATTGAGGGTGTGTAGAAAACTACGGCAGCTAAAGGTTTAGCAAAATGTTCGGAATTTATGAAGTTGCACATACGATGCAACGGCTCTCAAATCCGTCCGACTACAAAGTCTTTAGTACCACACCCTGCTTCCTCCACAGCTAAATGATAGACAAAACAATGAGTGTCCACCGAATGAAAATCTACTGGATTTGACTGTTTTCAGGTTAGCGGTCAACACTCCAAATGTCTATGTGAAGCCCAAGCGTGAGCTGTACATAAGGAACCCAATCCAGCAAAAGATCCAGCACTTCAAACGCTTCATTGAGAATTATCGCCGTCATATCGTCTGCTTCACCGTCGTGTACGGCATTACAGCTGGCGTAGCACTTGAAAGATGTTACTGTGAGTAGAATCTGTTCAGCTTCCTCACTATGTTCATGTGTTATTCTTCTTTTCTTTTCTGAACTGATTGAAAAACATTGTTTTCAGACTACGCTTTGCAGTCCGAAGCTACGGGCATCCCCGAGACTTCTGTCGTGGGCATCGTCGTGTCCCGTGGCTCGGCCGCCTCCATCTCCTTCCTGTTTCCCTACATGCTGCTCACCGTGTGTCGCAACCTCATCACACTGTGCCGAGAGACATTCCTCAACCGATACATCCCCTTCGACGCCGCCATCGATTTCCATCGCTTCATGGCCATGACCGCCATCCTCCTTTCAGGTTGATGGAGTAGATGATAGCAGAGAGCGATGATGGAAAGTTACGTTCTGATGTCTTTTTCTTTGTGTGGCCTCACTCCTGTTTCTATTCTGACTGTAGTTGTTCACACTTTGGGCCATCTGGTCAACATCTACATCTTCTCCATCAGCGACCTCAACATCCTGTCTTGTCTGTTCCCTAGAATCTTATCCAATAACGGGTAATGTTTGAATGAAATTTCTGCTCGATTTTAGCAGGTATTTGTAAACTTTGTCACGAGTCATGTTCGCTGATTTACAGTGTGCTTTTATTTTAGGTCCGAACTTCCTCTGAAGTGGTCATGGTGGTTCTTTCAAACGGTTCCAGGTATCACAGGAAACTGATTTTAAACCTTCAGAGGTTCACGGAGTGCTTGTTATATGATGCTCTAATTATTATTTTTCGCTCGTCTTTTCCTAGGAATTACTGGTGTCCTCCTTCTTTTTACTTTTGCCTTTATGTATGTGTTTGCTTCACACTATTTCCGTCGCATCAGCTTTCGTGGATTTTGGATCACACATTACCTCTACATTGTCGTGTACATTCTAGTAAGTACTTTTTCTGACTTTAAATTACCCCAAATGCACTCTGCAGTCAGGTGGCTTTCATGCTGAGAGGCACTTTTTAAGAAATCTGTGATACTTGCTTTGTCAACAGACAGTTATTCATGGCAGTTACGCCCTGCTCCAAGAGCCCCGTTTCCACATCTACTTAATTCCACCTGCGCTGCTCTTCCTGCTGGACAAACTGATCAGCTTGAACAGGAAGAATGTGGAGATCCCGGTAGTGAGAGCTGAGCTGTTGCCTTCAGGTGACCCTTCTGGAAAATCTTTAAAATGTCTAATTATTCTCTGTCTCTTCTTGATTTTAGTCTTTGCTAACTAAATTGCACTTTTCCATCGTCTTCGCTGAAATCTCGTAATGTTTGTGTGCATTGGGATTCACACTTCCCTCGGCGGTCCCACCTGTAGGTGTGACACATCTGGAGTTCAAGCGACCACAGGGCTTTGTGTACCGTTCAGGCCAGTGGGTTCGTATTGCGTGCCTGATGTTGGGCACAGATGAGTACCACCCATTCACACTGACGTCAGCCCCGCACGAAGAGACCCTGAGCCTGCACATCCGAGCTGTGGGGCCCTGGACCAGCCAGCTCCGAGACCTCTACACCGATGAAAGCCTGCTCGAGCTCGGAGCCTATCCAAAGGCAGGTTAAAGCATTGTTTGTGTGTGTAAACAATTTCATCTGCTTCTTCATTCTTTGTCTTTTCATGACTCCCAACATTCGTATTTCATTTCATCCTAAGCTGTACTTGGACGGGCCGTTCGGTGAGGGCCATCAGGAGTGGATTGACTTTGAGGTGTCAGTTCTGGTGGGAGGAGGAATTGGAGTCACCCCATTCACCTCCATCCTAAAAGACCTGGTGTTCAAGTCCTCCATCAAGTCAAAGATTCTGTGTAAAAAGGTGCTTCTTAAATTCAAAAACCTCCCATTCATCTTTCCCTGAATGGCTCCCTGCAGCATTACACTGTATATTTGTGCAAGAAGCTCTTTGCTCTCTGTAACATTCAGTGATTATTCGTAGGTGTACTTCATCTGGGTGACACGGACGCAGCGTCAGTTTGAGTGGGTGTCAGACATCATCAGGGAGGTGGAGGAGATGGACACCCAGGAGCTGGTCTCAGTCCACACTTACATCACTCAGGTGGCCGAAAAGTTCGACCTCCGCACCACCATGCTGGTGAGATCTGGTGTAGAAATAGAAAGTCAACTGATATGCTTCTAAATATTTAACAAACATTCATTTTAATGTTGAGTTCTGTAATAAGTTTAATGATAAAAAGAAAAATGACAGGACTCCAAAAAGTCTCGGCTGAGAAATAGTCGCGTAAATAACGCCTCACAACTTGTTGTTTTTACAATTTTGTTTTTTACAGATCAAAACAAACAAGATATAACATGCTAATTACTACGTTTTAGAGTTGATGGTAGGAAGGATTTTCTTACCTTTAGCTATTTTTACACTAAGCTAAACTAAGACGCTTTCGAGTCCTGCATCACCCTGTCGGGGTTCATTTCCCAATATGACCCGCTTGCTGCACATTATCACCCAGCTACTTACTAAATGAATCAATAATTTAACACAAATTATTGATTTAAAAAGGATTTTATTGATTTAAAAATGATAACAACCTCCTCCAGAGTGTATGATCAGAACTGTGTATATAGCAGCGGTCTTCTATTCACAAATAACAGATAACAGACAATAGAATGCCGTAATAGACCAATCAGAATTGAGTATTCAACAAAGCCATGTAATAGGCTAAACTAACCGTCTGCTTGCTGTAGCTTCATATTTAGAGACAGAGTGTCATTGATGTTCTCATTTAACTCTTGGGAAGAAAGTAAAAAAGCATATTTCCCCAAACGTTTTGTTTAAAATGAAATGATAATGAAGTCCAGGAATGATGACTTTCCCTTGTCTTTGTGTGGACAGTATGTGTGTGAGCGCCACTTTCAGAAGGTGTGGAACCGCAGTCTCTTCACCGGCCTGCGCTCCGTCACCCACTTTGGCCGGCCGCCCCTGGTGTCCTTTCTCAGCTCACTGCAGGAAGTTCATCCCGAGGCCAGTCCTTCATCCATCTTCACCTCCACCATGTTTGTCTGAAACGTTGCTCGATACACCCGCCTCATTTTCAATGTGTGTTATTTCCTGTAGGTGGGGAAAATCGGTGTTTTCAGCTGTGGACCACCTGGACTAACTAAGAACGTGGAGAAAGCCTGCCAGCAGATGAACAAGAGGGATCAGGCACATTTTATACATCACTATGAGAACTTCTGACTTGTCCTCAGCAAGCGTCTACATGGTTACAAGGAAAGATGAGCCATCTCAGAATACGAGTCACTGTAGCAGATAATAACAGAATCGCAGCGCCGATGTAGGAAGTTTTGATTTTATGTTGTATCTTGAAGTGAAAGAGACTTGTTGCCGGCTGATTAAATGTTCTTCTTCACATCTTTATTCTCTAATCATGCATGTTGTTGTTACAATCATTTCAATCATGTCAAGGATGAGACATTTCATTTCATAATTTCTTAGAAAAAATACAGGATTTTATTCGCAAGTTATGTTAAATCATTTTTAATCATCATGCATCATGTGAGTTTTTTTTTTGCTTGTTTGACTCAGAGATTGGAGTTAGCTGTTCTTTTTAAACCATAATGTTTAGTTGATTTTATTGATTTCTTGTGCTTTTGATTGAAATATGTGGAACAAATAAAACAAAACAAAAAACATTTTTACAATAGGTTTGCTTCACTGTCATGTCAGAAGGACCCAGAAACATTGTGAGTGCCACACTCAGCTCATAGATATAAGAGTAATTTAGAGATTAGATTATGTAAGGACCTGTGGGCTTTTGTGCAGTGGAAGTTCTCTAAATTCTGCTGTTGGCTCCTTCTGGTGCTTCTAGCTTCTGGACTGAAATTACACTTGAATTAACACAAACTCCTACATTTCATTTGTTGGTTGAGTGATAAACCAGACAGCTAAAATTAAAATCTAGATTGTTCCAATGGGGGATGAATTTTTCTTTGACACATGTTAAGTTATAAATAATTATTATGTATCATTCAAAGCCCTTGGCCATCATTTTCTAACAATCTACATTTCTTCGTGTTTGGTATTTGTACAATACAGTGCTGGTACCGCACAGTCCAAAAATAATATGAGCTGCACATGTTTGTTTTCTTATCAAATACATGTAAGATAACATATGAAGGGTGTCTGAAAAGTCGATATCATGTCGGCCTAATAAATGTTCCTGATACCTCAGATCAGATACCTTTTGTATTTTTATACTTTGTTTGAATTATATCACAGGGAAGGAGCCTGCACTTCATTCTGTAGGACATCTATACAAGTGTGGGCGTTATCAGGTAATAACATCCACTGTATTGATGAAGTGTCTTTGAGTGAGACATTGAACCACTAGTGACCCCAGAGGTATCAGGACATTTTCACATTGTCAGACTAACTATGTAACGTGGGAAGCCAGAAGTGCACATTTACTTCCTTTTACTACCTGCACACTTACTGTTAATGACATTCATACATCCTAACAATTGTAATCTATCAATCAATCAGAATTATTGTGCAGAGCAAACCACAAAATATTTGTCTTATATGTCTTAATTATTTCTTATATTATCTTCAGTATGTTTTGTTTTTTTTTGTTGTTTATGCAATGACTTTTCCAGATGTCATCGTTATTATCTCATTTAATCCAATCTAATCTGATCTAAGATCCATTTTTGTTGTTGCAAAAAGCAATAAGTAAATAAGGTTAAGATTTGGTCCAAAAATTGCTTTAAAGAAATTGCAGTCATCGCTCTATGACTTAACTTCCAATGAATAAAACCAAATTGAAACTGCAGTAGATTTCCATCTGCCAGCATTGATAAAAGCGATAAGAGCACAACTGTGGAGAATAAAGAGATCAGCAGAGCCTTATTCAAACAAGAAGTATCCAGCCTGACCTTGAAGTCATGATCACTCATATTATAACGTATTACTGATAATTGATAAGCCCTGTACTATTATTATTATTATTATTAATAAAAGATTTTGGTAAAACTTTCATTTGGAAATCTTAGCTAGACAACAAGGAATAACATCATTTATATGCCAGTTAGTGTAGGCGACCTGCTGTAAAGATGCAATTTATTCTTAGGATTCATGACATTATTTGCAGGGGCCAAGATGGAAGTTTTCCACAGTGAGAAAGTTTCTGCTGTGAATCGTTACAGCTCAGATGTGCATAAATCGTTTTAAAAGTGATCCAAACCGTACTGCTGTACAAACTGCATTCTCAACCTAATTATGATATACTTCCACACTCATATTGAAGATTATCCAGTATGTATACTGTGAATCATGTTAAATAATACAGAATAATAGCATATATTCTTTATTCAAATGCAACACAATTCATGTCCTCCTTATGTCCAAACTGCAGTGATCGCTTTATAATTTGACCACAATTCAACATTGTAAAAGTCAGCACTCAAAGCTAAAATAACCCTTCAGCAGTCTCAGTTAGTCAAATCAAGCAGGTATTTCCCAAACTTAGAGTATTTTTGGTACAAAATGTCCTCTTTTTAAAGACTTGTTAAAACGTTATATGGTTTAGTTCACATGCAGTGGATTGAGGGATGTTCAGGAACACAGTAAACACTGAATTATTATCAATGGCTTCCCTCCATTGTTCACAATACTCTTCTTTTAAGAGTGTTTTAAACACATGTTTATCACACTGTGATCACACTGGTTTGAGTCTCTGAGGTCCCACTGGTTGTACTGGTCAGTTGATAGACATAAAACTGTCCCCACATGATTTACTGCATATTTGATACTCACCGATCAAATGGCACCCTCTTCTGGTGAAGAGTAGGCCATCCCCCATCCATTTACACAGCAGCTGGATAAAATGTGATTCAAGGTCATGCTGGTGTGTGCTGCATTATTTCTTTTTCTTTTTTTTTTTTTTTTCTAGAGATTTTCCATACATTGCGTTAAGCTCCCCCTTAAATGCCCTTGTTCCGTTCTATTATATGTTAATGATTCTCCTCAATGCAAGCCTGACATCTCAATGTGACGGGTCAATGCCCATGACAAAATGGTTTAATCTTGCTTTAATCAGGTGTCACATTCAAGGCAATAACCAGGAAGGTGAGTTGTTGGAGAGCTGGTCAGTGGAGCAGCTGGAGGCTAAAGGAATACTTCACCCCCAAAATTATAATTTGGAAATCAATTACTCACCCTGTGTTACCTTGAATTTGTGAACAAAATTCGATTGCCTCCGTGGTAAACGAAAAATCCAAAAATGGAGAAAATTCTTGATGAATTGAAGACGAACGGGTAGCCTGCAGGCAGTGTGCAGTGGTTTATCCAGAAGTGTTTTAAATAGTAAGGTTAGAGATAAATGACACTTGGAATATACTGTAGAGGCATGCAAGAAAAACTAAGTTTTCTTCAAGAATTCAAGGTAACAATGGGGTTAGCAATTGATATACAGATGGTCATTTTGGGGGTGAAGTACACCTTTAAGTGCCTTGCTCAGGGGCAGCTTAAAACTATGTTTCATTCACTTCGCGAGTTTCCAAGATGGGGAGTTGATTTTAACCTCACAAGCCTTCTTTTGCAACTCCCTAAAGATTTTAAGGCAAGTCAGCATTACCCCAAAATAACTGTGGGGCCTGTGACATGGTTGTTCTAAATTATCTCCAAGGATCTAACAGAACTTTTTTTTATTTTATTAAATGGGTCATATAGTTATAAATGACAACTTAAGCAGCTCAAATGTTTGATCTTCCAACAAGGCAGACAACATAATGTAAAATATGTTGTCTGTGCAGTGGTGAGCAGTTTGCATTGGCGTACTTAAGAGTCTGGTAATCTTCTTAGTGTCGGTAAGTACCCAGCTAGAAATCAGCTACTGTCCAGATTGTCTCTTCCCGCCCCAGATAAACGACTCAGACGACAACAAAGCGAGCCTCGAGGAAATATGTGGCATGGTCGCTTCTCTGGCATAAAATATGCACCTCCCCTTCTTTGGGAACTGTGTTGACAGAGCCGTGGAAGAAGTTTTGTTGGGTGTCCTCAACTTGAAGATGTTTGGCAGCGGCACCAAGAAATGGTTTGTGAAAAAGCAGAAGAGGCAGCACCAGAGGCCTGGCAGGAGGCCATGCACCAGGAAGAAGAAGAGATGGGCGGCTAAGATCCTCAAACAGCACCGACAAAAGATCCTGAGCGAGCTGGATGTCAGCACGGTACTTCCATACTTGGTGTATGATAAGGTTTTCTCACTGGGGGAGTATAAGGAAATACTGGGACAGGAGTCCGGAAAGAAACGGACGGAGATATTCTTAGACCATCTGTCCTCGAAGGGGCCTGCTGCATTCGGCTCATTCTGCTCTGTTTTGGAGGAAGTGTGTCCCCACCTGCTAACCTCCTTTCTGCTGGATGAAAAAGGTACATCCATTGATTATCAACTAATGACCGACACAAAAAAATAAAGGTTTTAAAGGGCTGTGTTTGTGTTTGTTCCTGCGCTGATTTTCCCTTTGAAAGAGCATTTCATCAGAACAAAACAGAGTTCCAGCTCATCAATCTGAAGCAAGCTTTCCACTTATTTCTCCAGTATCTTCACTTATCTTTGTGTTGCAATTCATTTTCTGCGAGAAATTGAAAACAAAACAAACAATATCAAGGGAAGAAAACTACTTTGCAGTAAGCCCGCGCCACAGACTAAGAGCCAGCAAAAATAGCTTCTTAAATCTGGATGGCTGAGGGGATTACTGAGCCGCCAGCGTTCCTCACTAGCCTCTGACAACATATGGCCTCAACGTGGCTGTAGTCTGCACAGCCTTGTCTGTGCTTATTCCAAATCTATATGCTTTACTTATCTTTACAAAAAAGCTCTCAAGAAAATCCCACTCAGTGTTATCTGTGGCTAATATCCCATAATCCGAACCTGTGAATCCTCCTATTTACTCACGCAGTCAGAGGGGAAGACGTGTAAATTAGCGGGGCTGTTAAAAGTGACTAATAAAGGAATCTGTTTCTACAGATGGTGCCCCAGGACAGGGCAAGAAAGGGGGCCTCCCTGTGCCCCCTAACAGTCCAGGAGAGCAACCTCTGTGCTCCTCTCTCATGTACACCGACCCTGTGTTTAACTCCAGGTGAGAGAAGTTTTTTTCATTAATGCTGAAGCCTCACATCTAGAGCGCTTTCATTCCTCCTGGATCACTTAATGTTCTATCTACTAGTTGATTAAATCAGCCCTGTGTTAATAAATTGTTTCCAAACCACATTAGATAAACTAAACCTTGGTGACAAGGCTTTTTAGAGTCTTTCTTGCTTTCTTTAAATAACTTTAATGACTGTTTAAAAACTCCCCTTTATGGTTACTTTACAAATGTTTGGACCGCTACGATGATATTCACAAGTCAACAGAAATAGCAAATTATTTTCTAGAAAACCAAACAGTGGCAGGAAAATGGTCTCGTCTTATTGTCATCACCTCATCTCACACTCAAGGAACATTACAATATCAAACGTTTTTTTTCCTATAAATTGAGCTATTCAGGCACTTATGTCTGCCCTGCAGTTTCCAAATATAAGGAAGAACTTAAAGGAACGATAAGAAATGCAAATGATTCCATGCTTGGCCTTAGGGGTCACTCAATACTCAATACTCATTTCAATTATGAAAATGATCGCTTTGGCCTTTGCAGTCACCACATCTCAGCCCATTTGAGCACCTATAGGTGACTTTTGGACCAATGTATATTTGAATCAATCTATGTGTTATTGCTTTGCATGGCTAATGTGTGCAAAATGTGCTCTGTAACAGTGTGTTCATTTGTGTTCAATCATTTGTGTTCTGTTGCTTCATGCTGCTGTCACAGGCTGCATGTCCTGAATGATGGATGTTGTTGTTGTGTGGTATCAATACATCGATGTTTTGCTGCATGATTTCTGCACTCTCTCGTGCGTGCTGATGTTGTTGATTTTATACCGCCGTCTTATGTTCTTATATTTCCTAACCTGTCACTGCATTGGTTTTAGAACATTTTGCCAATTAGCTGGCTGACTATCTCTGGCACCTTTACACAAATGTTGATTATTGTGTGTTGTCCTTATGAATACATAAATAAATGAAGACATGAAAAGATGTTTTGGAAGAAGGATTGCAGAGACTTGAACAATCCATGCCAAGGAGCACTGAAACGATACAAGCAGCTTGCGGCGGCCCGACACCTTACTCGTAGTTTTTCACCTATCTGCAATTTAACAAATTTGGCAGAGCACGAGTGAAAGCAATTCCAGCATTTTATTCATGTCTTTAAATAGTGATACTAAACTGCGTACATAAATGAAATGAAGGAAAAGAGGAGCATAAAATGACATCTGCTGAGCAATTCTTTTGTATTGGTGCAGAGTCCTGTGATGATGCTTTTGTCACTGTGTGTCAAGCCTTGTGACTGCATCATGACTGAGTGTTGGTGTCTTTCTGGGTGTGTGTGGACCCCTGGAGAGTACCCTTGGCCCAGCTAACACAGTGGGGGGAGGGGAGAGACAGGGAATAGTTGACAGGGTGTATATATGTATGTGTGTGTGTGTGTGTGTGTGTGTGTGTGTGTGAGGTAGAGTGCTTGCTTGGATGTGATGCCTGAAGTGACGGGACAGACAAGCAGATATGCTCTCTAGACCGTTAAGAAGGCCTCTTTAATGTATGACAGCTAAGTCAGCATGGAGACAGCTATCCCAGTGGTATGGCCCTGGGCACTGACACACACACACACACACACACACACACACAGGCTGACAGAAACAGACCAACACACATAACACAGCATAGCAGCACACACAGCCCGAATTGTCACAGAGCCTCCACACGAGATGCAGTACGCTAACAAGGCAATGTAAGTCCTCTTGAAATTTCATTTCAGAGTTATACTTTATTCCAACATCTGCCAAAGACTCTTGAGTACAGCTGTATATGATGACGCTAACATCTCTTGGTGTTCGGAAAGGTACGACTTAGGGAGGAAGTTTTGTTGCTCTTGTTGTGTTTTTTTTAATGTCTTCCTGCTGCTTGTATGTTACCTGTTAATACCGTCAGTCAGATAGAGCGCCGGGCGAGGTTGACTGCATGTATATTTAGATAAAAACAGACATAATCTTTTGTTTATTCACTCTTAGGAGAAGTAGGACAGAAACTGCCTCAAGTCATGGATGCTCGGCTTCAGAATGTGTGTGCCAGCATGTGTCCCTGTGTGACAGAGTGAGGCATGTCTGCAGCCGTGATTATTATAAATGCGGAAACAACCTGGGAATATTTTCCTTGTGGTGAACTGTATCTCCGTGTGCGTGTGTTTTTTCACCTTTCTGCTCTGCACACTTTCTCTGATCCACAGCAGAAGAGCAGATTGATTGTCAGCTGTGTGGGTTCAAAGAGACACTGTGTTTATTAGTTTGGCTTTTCGTGTCCGCCCCTGGTCAGTATCCTGCTGACTGAGAGTGAACATGCAGCATTTAATCACATCTCACAGGGCTTCTGTTTCAAAGGGCACAAAGGACCTTTGTATCATTGTAAGAAAACAGCGCCGGAACTGATGAGAAGCTGACTGAATCCAGTTTAAGGGCCGTTGACTGCCATATTGTTTTCATAGGCTTTTTTTTTTTTTAAATCAGCATAAGCAAGCACCAAGAGCAATCATCTCAGTATGAACTCTCAAATTAAAATGCTGATTTAAGTGCATCAAATGCATGATTGCGCCGAAATATTTATCAGATAGCTGGCTTTTTTTTTAGCTGCTAGGTATATCACTACAGAGGATGTGTGAGTGTGATTCTCCGGGGTGTGTTGGCCATGTGTTCGGATCTGTGGCCTTATATGTATATGTGAGGCTGCAGCGATGATGTAAGTCACCGTGCCTTCATCCATAAGTGGAGAAAATGAGATGCTGGCAGGTTGAGGAGGAGGAGGAGGAGGAGGAGGAGGAGCAGGAGAGATTAGCTGTAGCTGTGAGGTTATGCTTCTGTGTGCTGATGACTCACCTCACAGCACATAGAGAGAAAGCACTGCGACAGCACTGAGGTGTGACTGTGTGTGTGTGTGTGTGTGCGTGCGTGCGTGCGTGTGTGTGTGTGTGTGTGTGTGTGTGCGTGCGTGTGCATGCCTTTCATTACTCTTGTTCTTCTTGGTGCAGTGCATTCATGTGAAGAGGACTTTCTCTGTGAACTTCTCCTCTTTGTTTGGTGCAAAAGTAATAAATCACGGTGTTACAGCGGTAGTGGTTCTTAGGGCTTTCGTCCAGGTTTGTCTCCTCTGGGAGCAGCAGAGCTCTGACTCCTACAAACCAGCTTTGATTTTGCTGTACAGAATAAAGCGGACAAGAGCGTGTAAGGACACAAGAAAAGAAGGGCAGCCCTGTCCGTCCTATTTACAAGCTGGAAAAAAAAAAATGCTTTAATGTGTTATTAGCGCACATGTGTGCCTGTGCATGTGTGAATGTGCTTGTGTTGGTCGGTGTGTGCGGGCGTGCAGCGCACAATGAAAGATGTCAGCAGTGGGTTCTCATGTGAGAAGGGTAATGATGGGGCAGGCTGCTCCGAGCCATTACGGTGGAGATGCAGAGGGGGGGATGCCAATGTGAAATCAAAGTGCTGCAGTGGAGTGTGCATGGTATGCAGCGGGCTTCAGACTGCAGCACAAACACTGACCCACTGCTGTCTCAATGCTTCCCCACTGACACACTGGTTCCCATACTCGCTCCCTGTAATGTGTGTCTATGGAAGAGAGAGAGGAGGCTCGGTGTAAATGTGTGCGTGTGTGTGTCTGTACGTGTGTGTGTGTGTTCATAGCAGTTTCCCCATCCACTAATGACTGCTGTGTCTTACATGCCTGATAATGACGATCAGTAGCGTCTGATTTATCAGCAGAGTTTTCTGAATGGCGTCCTGGTCAATGGAAGGTGACAGAGTGCACCGCTGGTAGGTTTGCTGCTGCTCTGATGATTCCATTAGCGGTGTTATTAGTTGAGTGTTGACTGGATTTAAGAGGCTACTAACAGGAAGCGCGGCTACGTGCAGCCAAGACTCAATGTTGATGTTTTCTGTATGGGAAAACTGAATCATGCATCTAAACCTACAGTGAGGTACCATCGTGTTACCTACATTTGATGCTGCTAGTGCCAACTGTTTTGTCATTACACACAATTTAGTGCAAAATCTTTTTACTGGGATCCAAATCTGATATTGATTTTGACTTCAATTGTATTTTCTTCACATATCGAGTTTGCTATTTAAGTATATTTGCTGTACGTTTTATTTTAAGCAGCTGTAATCACTATTTTTATATATCATATATAAATATATATATATATATATATATATATTAATGTATCAAATGATCATTTGAAAACCATGTGACAGAGGTCGCTCGTAGTGTTGAAGCTACAGAGAATTATCATCTGAATCTGCATTAAACATAGTGGAGCATTTAAAAGAGATATTTCCCTCTGGAGTTTGTCGAGACCAAAAACTGAGCTAAAAGCGAGTTAATATTGGACTTGTATTCACCAGGTAGACACAGAAATGACTCTGAATTATTCTGTAGCTCTGAATAATGAAAAGAATAAGCTAAAAGGTGCTAAAAGGTTTGACATATCAACTGAAAAGATGATGATATGTCAACGCTGTGTTTACAACTTGTTTCTGCTTCCCCCAAGTGGCAAAGGAAAATCATCTAGAAATATATAACCGCTTATAAACTCAACTGATTAAGCTTTTAACAAATTACATACGTAGGTCCTGCCAGGTGATTATTGGAAAGATTAAAGCTTTACCATTTGATTTCACAACCTAAATTAAATTCTGGTGTAACACTGAGTCAAAAAAATCTTAATACGAAATGCGACATGTAAACTTCAGGTTGCTAAACCCCCACATTCACAGTGTGTCCTCCATGGATGCTGCAGCCGTGCTTATCACATGATGTTTTTGAACTGCGCTGATCCCTTAATACATATTATTTCAAACCCAGAGATTTGTGTAGAATCCATGCTTGTAGTATACAAGTGTATTTAAAGTGTATTATTGTATATTTCATATCTATTTTCAATTTCAGTGCACATAAGGCTAGAAGCCTGTTCACCAGCAGATACTGAATAGGAGAGTTTTTGGACATGTGAGCACTGAATGAATGTAGGTTCCTTTAATGCCCTGAAGGGTTTCCGCTTCCAGTCACCCAGAAGTAACTAACTGGCAACCACAAAAAGAGCTGTTTTAAATAACAGAAAAGGTCTGATGTTCTTTCTCTGCGTATTATATTAGGCTTTGTTGTAAATGCAGTTTCATAAAATAACTAAAGCTATATAAACTTAGACGTTTATTTTAGAAATATTGACTTTAACTATTGATTTCAATTGGCGTAACCACACACTGTGGCATTTAAACATGCAGTTGTATATGTTTACCCCACACATGCCAACGAGAGGTTAACGCTCATTACTGCAGGTCAGAATAACACACTCACTGTGTGGAGGATACTTTCATCCATAGAGCGCTAAAGTGGGTGCATGCATTTTTAGCAAAGTCGGCCACAGAGGGATTTGCTCCCCTGACGCTGGCGGAATCAGTGCCATTCTCTGCCTGTTTAGCCGCATGGTGGAGATCTTCTGTAGGACACAACAAGTTCATTTTCACCGTGTGCTTCAGTCCCGATTTTTCCTAATTAACACACCAGATAATCCCTTTATCACATAATGCTTATATCAGCTATTGTAGTATTGTATTGTGGCAGATAAAGACCCTCAGTTTCCATTTATCTGGCCTCCTCAGACCTCGTGCGCTGTTCAGCCTCTTTGTTTAAGTCTGTCTGGTCTAGTGAGAGTGAGAAGTGCACCTCTGCTCAGGTGAGCACTTCTTTACTCCTCTAAGACTTCAAAGTCTAGACTAATCGACTTACTCTAAAGCTTAGAACAGCACCAGTGTGTCAGTGTATTGACTGAAAAACAACCCACGCCAGCCTCTGTTTGCTGCTAATGACAGGTGCTGTGGGCACAGTCCACTGAGATAGAGCTGCTGTGCACTGCACCTCTGTGTTTAACAAACACTAAGTCACTGTATAATTGGCAGCGGGGTCAGACATCAAAATACGTCACTTTAACTTTAAATTATGGCCAAGATAAACTACTGTAATAGAGAAATAACACAACTCTTAGTTCATAACTTAGGCCCACAACATCAAGAGTTCCCAACATACCCAAAGCTCTCTGAGACAGAAAGTGGAACAAACCTCCGGAGCAGTAAATATCTTTCAGGTGTGAAATAGTGCACAAGTGGGAAATAGAAAGTTACAAAAAAATCTAGATAGTTTGAACAGGTAGGAGAGGTTCAAAACACAAGGGGTTCATAATCCATTGATGGAATTATGACAAGTCCAATATTAATGTAATAAATCCAATAAAATAAGTTTGATAAAATACTCACAAGAGGTGTTTCCAGTGCAAAAAGTCCAATAAAATAAGTTAAGTAGAATAAGTCCATTATAATGTCCAATAGCTGGTGGAGGACGGGGAGACGTGAACTGGTGATTTTGAGACCATTTTTTTCTTTTCTCATCCATCCAACTTAAAGAGACATTTTTACTTTCTCTGATGTGTTTTCATTTCTTGAATTTTCAGATGACTGTACAGTAATACTGGTCATCAATATTTGCTCTGCTTATTCCTTTTACAGTTACATTTACTGTAAATGACATAATGATGCAACTTGCACTTTTAAGTAATTGAAAATATACTGAGTGTAACAAATGTCTGTATAACAATGAGATCTAGTTTATTCAAAATGCACCAGCAGTCTCCAAGATGTTGCACGTGACAAAGAAATAAACCCAGTTGTGACCAGCTTGGACCAAATAGTATACATATATTTATACAGTCAAAATACATATGCAGGTGAAGTAAATTGGCAACTGAAAACTGCCCATATGTGTGATGGTGAGTTTCATTGTATGTGTAATTTATAGGAGCGGCTCCATCCTGTCAGTAACACTGGATGTATCATGCGTGTGATGTGCAGATTTAAAAAAAAACATCTTTGGCCAAATCATTCCATTAAAGTACGTTTCAAGAAAATGTGACATATGACATTAGATTAACGGACGGATGGTCCCTGACTACTATCCACAGTCTGCTCCTCAATGCTACCCTATTACCATCTGCCATTTTGCGTCACGCATAAATAAAGCCAACAGAAATGCCAGAGCGTTTGCTATCTGTGATGTGCTGATTACTTTTTGTTATTGAATTTTTGATTTCTGCTGCTCATGTTACTGTATATCTGACTTTGAATCAGTCAGATATACAGTAACATGAGCAGCAGAAATCTGCTCGCTTATGAGAGAGCTAACTGAGTCGGACTTTTCAGATTAAGAATAATCACAAAGGCTTATCATAATAATGACCTCACTTCGCTGTTATGCTCAGAGTACTTTGACTTTACATTCACATTGTTCTGGTACGATGGAACAGATGGGCTCCATATGAGGTGAAGGACCTTGAGAATACCAGTTTCACCAAAAAAATCCTTGCGTAACGCTCACTTACTGGAAATGTGCCGATGGAGGCCATGAGATGCGACCGAAAGCTCATGAAAAATTCCAGTAAGTCGAGCGGTTACATCTTATGGCCATCATCAGCAGATTTGTTTAATCAAAAGACTGATATATCGAGTGAATCAATATATATTCATTTAACGATGAAGACCGCGCGATGTGGCTGAAATTTGGGGGGAAAAAAGTTTGTCAAACTAGATAAAGTTTATGTTTAAGTGTTAGAGAAACTGCTAGTATATGTTATAGTAGGAAAACACAGGTGTTACTAGTAACATTAACAATGGCTCTGCTCTATTTAAGCGTCCCAGTAAGCCATCCTTGTTTTTAACCTGAGTGGAAATTAACAAAATTCGAAACAAACTTGATATATCACATTATACATTTTTAAGCTTTACTGAGATGGAAAAGTTGCTGTACCGATAAAAGCAAAACGCTACAAAAAAAGGTCATTTAAAACCGATTTATAAATGTATCATGTCGTACATGAAGCATGTGACATAAACGTCCAATGAAGCTTCCGCTCCTCTGAAGACACGAAAAATGGTGACAAACGAAAACATCCGATCTGTGTGAAGCAATGAGCACGAAACAACCATAAATGCCAGTTTTCCATAATCATTTATAAAATTATCTGTTTTTCTTGCTTGTTGGAGGTTTGATTGGCGCTACTTTAATTAGGTCATCTAGTCGTGCCCTCTTCTTCTGCAGTAGTTTAATGGCGCCATCAATTGTTTATCTCAATGCACCAAACTCCTAATTTTTTCATAAGGGTATTGCACGGAAATACGCTTTGTTTTGAATTTATTTCTGAGCAATTTTCTTTGGGAAAATCTGTTCAAATTTGAGCTATGAACCGAATCCAGCCATCATTGTTTTTTTTATTATTTGCACCTGTGCTTTTCCTACTGTGACATGAAAAAATCTGCTGTGCGAAAAACGACTCCGAACAGAAAAAGCCCACAGAAATATCCCCCACCTCCAAAAAAAAAAAAAAAAGAAGAGATATGTGGAAGGGGGCTCAGACTTTCTAGTTCCGCCCCTGGAAGTATTGTGTAACACAAAGATACTCGACTTTCTAAATAAACTAGCGTTAACAAGTACTTAACGACAAACTGTAGACTTCCTAAACAGATGCTACAACTGAGCCCCTCCAAATGAATCGGTCCCTCGCCTCCCTCCCTCCCTCCTCCTCCTCCTCCCTCTCCTCTCCTCTCCTCTCCCTCCTCCCCTCCCTCGCAGTCGCTCCCCTCTGACTACACTGTACACACACTCTCTCCCCTACCTCACACACACGGACGCCTGGACGCTGCAGCGTTTTTAAGAGTGTTTCCAGCCCTGGATAGGAGGGAGGAGGAGGCAGGAGGAAGGAGATACTGTCCAAATCCTTAACGTATTTTACCCCCAGCCCCCCCAACCCCCTTCCCCCCACCCCCCCCCAAAAAAAAGAAAGAAACACAAAGAAATTTACCAATCGGATGGATCGGCGATCTGTTTGCGAGCGCTGAAACACGGTCAGAGTGTCATTGCAGACATGGGTCGCAGCGGTACGGCACCTTTCGCTCAGCTCCTTGGGGAGTGTTTTCACTGTCAGTCCTTCAGCGCTGGAAATGGCGTTGTGATGCTGAGCATGGAAGACGCAGCCGAGGCGGATGCCAGGGAATAAAGAAATATATGATCACCTGTGCTTTTCTTTGGGTTGGATTTTTAGTAGCGGTGGACAGTACCATGGTGAATTACCAGAAATACATTACTGTTATGCAGCTGGCTCTGGGGGTGACCGCCTCCAACAAAGAACATTGTCTTCCACCCAGGAAGCGTATGTGGTGAGTATGAATCTTGGTGCGGATGATGATGATGATGATGATGATAATGATGATGATGATGCAGGTTGGGAGAGAAGAGAAGAGAAAAGAAAAGGAAAAAAAAAAAAGAAAAAAAAAAAAAAAAAAAAAAAAAAAGAAAAAGGGGGGCTGCGATGAGCTGTCGCCTCCCACATCACGTCAAATGATGAGCGGGTCACGGATCCACGGTGTGCCCGCTCACTCTCCAAAATGACATAATATCCCTTTCAGCCACTGCGGCCAGTCTGCACCATGTTGATCACAAGCCTACTGTGGTCGATACACAGTAGGTAAGGCATCTGCATCTGTGTGTTTGTGTGTGTGCGTGCGTGCGTGCGTGCCTGTGCGCGTGTGACACCTAGTCCAGTGGCTGTAGCTGTGTCCTTCCTCTCCATCAGTTTGTAAAGTTGAATGCGTAGGGATGATGTCATAGCCTCATCATTGTTTCTTTGCCTCCAACTTCATGTGCTTCAATGTATTTTATGGCTGCTTTCACTGGGAATGTCATCCTCAAGCGAACCATGGTAAACCATCACCCTCCCTCCTCTCTTATCCTCACTGCTGTGTTGTAACTAATTAATAAAATGTAAAGCATGAAACATGACCCTCTCCTGTTTTTATTTCCTGTGCTACAGCCAGGCCTCTGTACACCTCTCATTGCCATGTCTATTAAACATTTTCTACCCATACTCTGCTCTCAGCATGTGTGTTTGTGTCTCGTCTCTCCACCTCTTCAGTGTCCTCATTACTCTGTGTGCCTGTGTGCTACAGTATATTGCAGTGTCCACCTCTCATTGTCCCTCTTTCTCCTCCTGCGGCCTTGTTCATTTGTTTACTTCAAGACAGGCCTCTTTTCATTCCTTTTCCTCCATGTAAGCAGATTGCTGCTGAGGCTGCAACGTGTGTGACATAGTATTCCTAATTACAGCCGGATTACCATCTTGTTTGAAAGCAAAGACGGTTAATTAGGAGTCAATAGGCTCAATGGCACTCTGATAGCAAGTGTCTCACACAAACTCAGAATGTATCGCACGGTGTGGATCATTTAACCACATAATGCAGTTACATTTGGCGTGGCTCCAGTGTGTGAGAGGCTTAACTATTATCATTACCTCTTTAAAGCCAAACTAAACCATTTTTTGTGTCTGAAGCCAGGACAAAACACTGATGCTGTAAATCTCTGAGTGTCATATTGTCTTGAGGAAGATAATCGCGATTAAAGAAGATTTACCGACTCTCACATAGTCCCAACCTGAATTTTATATAACATGTGAAAATACCTCAAAGTGTACATTATTCAGATAGCGCGTGTACAATGGGGTGTTTTTACAGTTATTATTGGCGTAATAAGGTGTCTCACTGTATCTTAATTCAAACATTTACAAGAACATGACTGGCATCTGTTATAAAGAGGAGCGATGGCACCAAAGTCAATGTGCTGCTGTAACCTCATCAGGGGTCAGACGCTTATCACATGCAGCTTTTTTTTTTTTGTTGGCTAATTATATTGCTTAGTCATCCTATAGCCTAATTGCTCCCCGAGGAGAAGATAAGGGATTTCACTGAGACAGACGACTCCTTTTATGTTTCTTCTGTCATTGTTATTCTGATACTTACATCTCCATATTCAAGTGGATTTCCGAAGCAGCTCTTCTTAGCGGTGCACTCATACAAAAGGCTAACCTAATTATGTAACTCTTAGAGCAAGCTCTGACCTCAAATTGATTTTTTTTCACAGATAGATTGAAAAGCAGCAGCCCCACTGACTGATCCGTAATTGATGTTTGAGTTTCTAAAGTTTTCTTTACTGTGATAAGTCATTTAAATGACCTTACTAGGGATCTTTGCACGTTTCACTCCATTTCCAGCACGTGTGTTTCACTACAACCAACCATTTTTTTAAATCATGTTGCTGTGGTTTGAACATTTCAATGTCAAAAATGTTTTTCTACCTTTCAAGCAGGTGTTATTTTCCATTCATTTCCATCCTGTAATTGTACCTGAAATGTGCGTGAGTAGTGTCATTTATCACACTGAATATCGTGTCTGCAAGTGTTGTTATTAGACAATGCAGTGCAGACGTTTCAAACCAATCTGCATGTGAGGTTTCTGTACCACTAACAATAATTGATCTTTGACAAAAAAAATATTGCAGACATTCTTTGTGACATTAAATTTGACAGGTTACCCGTCTGTAGCAAATTTCAAGGGTATGCTAATTCGTATTTGTGCTAATTCAATAACTCGCTAATTCCGTAATATCATACAGAAACCATATCCAGATGGTTAAACTATTTTAAAATTGTCAACGGTAAAGTATACAGTACATCATTTGTAGATAAGGAGATAAAACTAGCAAAAACATCCTGATCCTTTAACTTAATAATGTGGCATCCTTTCTATAAACGTTAGCCCTGGTTAGAAATTATAAGAGAGATTTATACTATGGAACAAAAGATATTCCTGCTTAGAGCGAAAGAAAGCACTTTAGGTAATAAATGGAAGAAATGGATCATTTCACGATACTGGATTTGTGTACGACCTTCTTTGATAACGGACCCTTGTGACCATGGCTGTGTTGTTTCTGTTTTTCGTTTAGTTGTGTTTTCTTTTCCTATCTTTCTTATTGTACAAAACAACATTACAACGTTACAAAAAACGTAGGAAAAGCTGTTAATAAAATGGCCTAAGAACTAATTCCTGAAACATAACATAAAGGCTCGTCAGCTACAATGAGACACCAACAGCTACAGTTTGTTTTATATCCTATTAACCTGATATTACCAAGTACATAACACGGTAATAGCTAAACATACATCAAACACAGAATCTTGAATTCATATTCATGGTAGGCGTTTATCATTATTCTTATTTACATCATTAGTAAAAGTGGTGAAAACAATAGCTATAACCATAAGAGCACCGGTGGTGGTATTATTAAGCTGCCGTCCTCGGGGCTCAAGCTGCCATGCACCATTTACAGAATGTGTGTAAATTTGAATCATAGTTATTCCACTCCCTAGCCCTTCTCGTATGCTATAAAAGAAAATGAGACAAAACACAAAAGAAGTGTGTACACAAGTGTCCGTCTAATGGATGTGTTGTAATGCGCTGTGGTGTAGTGTGCAGTGTCCTTATTTAATAGGCTTTTGTTTTTGAACATTTCTGTGTAGATGGAGACCTTGTAAAACATGTAGTGTCTGTCAGCAGGTTTTCCAACCTCATGAATCATAAACACTCAACGAACCCTGCGTTAAGTTTTTCTCAAAGCCAAAAAGCATGCATCAAGCTTCTTTATGGTTATCAGACACGAAGCACAAAAAAGCTTTTTATAATGATAAATGTGCGATGTAACTAAAGCCTAGTGTTGTAGTTCTTTATATTTTAGTTTCAATTCATATACTTACATAACACCTGCATTGCTATGAGAAACAAATGTCCCTCGTCTTCTCTCGACCAGGATTTTAGAGATAAGGTGCTCTATTTGTCCAACATTTATAATTAATATTAATAATGCTCTATATGCACTCTGTGTTTCCATACGCAGAAAGGTGGAAAAAAACAAAATACTCCAGACACACACCACTGGAACGGAAGCTATTTTTTGAAAATGTATCTACGGCAGTTATGAGAATTGATTAATTCTTAAGTAGAAATATTTTCTGCTTATAGCTTCCAAAATGAGAGGATTAGCTGGTTCCTCTTTGACATCATTGCAAATTGTGTTAAATTTGAAGACATCTTTCTGGTACGTGTAACTCTGTGTATCATTATTTTTTGCTTCCTAGAATAAACAATTGAGTGAGAGATATACATAATCAATAGATTATTAATAATAATAACAATAATATATAAAAACACGTGTGATACATTTCCTCCGTAAATAGAATTATGACGTTGTATTTGTCCGCTCTACATACTTCCTATCAAGGATCTGGAAAGGCCCCACTGCATGTATTTGCAGATCATATTTTTTATATCATTCACAAATACATTTATCATACAAACTGAATTTGACACACAGATTGAAAATGCTTCACAGCATTTGAATACAGAATTTAAGCATCCTGTTTTTAAGGTTGCTCTTTACGTAATTGCAGCGTTAACTCTGTCCCATTTCTGATCAAATGGTCAGAGCTGCTGATCTCTCAGCGTGTGGCGGCGAGATTACACACCGCTCTGCCCGAACACTTACACCATCCACCGAGCAGAAACCGTGTGCGCCATGTACGTCAACATTCTCCCAAAAATGAGAGAAGGCACAGCTTTGCTTGCCTTTCATAAAGACTGAATAGCAGCAGCTCTCTAAATTAGGATTAGTCTCTGCAAACAGATGTTCCTCTTGCCTGCAGTCTTAAAAACGCATTCCTCTCTGCACACAGCCAAAGATTAGCATTAACCTGGCTTAATGAACTTTACACTCTGTTGCAAGGCTGCAGGGATAATACAACAAGTTTATTGTGTTTATGTAATGTTTCCTCTTGTTTCTAACATGCACCTATTCTCTAAAAAAGAAAACAAAAGATAGCGTGGTCGCAATGTAGAGATAACTCATTTAAGCCGAGGACTAATGTTAAATTAGATTGTGTTTCTTTTACGGTGTGTGTTTCTTTATGTGTTTTATTGTGCGCGTGTGTTTGTGTGTACCAGACACTGGTCAGGTTGTTAGGTGTTATATTAGCAGTGGGAAAGATGGGAGGAATGAAGCGTAACATTGCCTATTGACCTGCTGATTAAGCAGTAGCCGTTATTGCTCGAACTAATCGTACCTGATGGCTCCTCCAGGCAGACAGAGAACAGAGGGACGACATAAAGTCCTGCAACTGATTAATGTGTGTGTGTCCCTCATCCTTTCTTTGTAATGGCATCAGGCATGTGCTTGACCTTACCTTATCTGTGAACTACATTACCACACTCTGTGGTGGACGGTGCGGGCCGTTGGGGCCTTTGCATTGATGTTATTTTCTTTTGAAGGAGATTTTTCTTTGTTCACAGAGACTGCAAAAGGTCCAAGACTCCAATACCGTCATCATATCAGGGTCGAGCTGACACTTATTGTGTTGCGAACTCGCCACACATCAAGCACCTGATCTGTTGGCTGAAACAAAACAGCGAATAAAGGATCAAGGCTTCTATTTAGCATATTGCTGATCAAGAAAATGTATTCTTAGTCTTTACACTGATGTCTGAAATCAGCAGAGCAGAAAAGGTTTTGGAAAATGTGCTTTATTTGCCTCATGTCTGTCCGTGAAGTAAATACTGGAAACAGGGGGAGCAGCTAGCCGCTACTGGGTATGTTCAAAGTTAACAAACATCTGCTTCCCAGCACCTCTAAAGCGCACCAATTAACACATTATATCTTGTTAGTTAAATCCGTACATAAATCAAAGTTATAAACTGACAAGTTGTGTTTTTTTTTACGAAGTATTACTGCTGGGAATATTTCTTGGCTGCGAGCAGAGACAACGGTGATGACAGGACTCTCGGAAATCATTGCACCAGGGCAAGAAATAGTCCGGAAACTGAAAATCGAAACTTGTCGTTTTTTACATTTTTTTTTTTTTTTTTGTACAAATTAACCAAACTAAGTATAGTTAGTTAGTAATAAATAGTGAGCTTTAGAGGTGCTGTTAGGGGGGTTTTGTTAGCTTTCAGAGCCAGCTGCTGTTTCCTTATGTTTCCAATCTTTCGCTCAAACTAAACCTTTTATGTCCGTACGCTTAACATGAAACTTCATATTAAGCGTACGGACATGAAAGTGGTATACAGCTTCTCATCTAAACTTCAGCAAAAAAAAGCTAGTACAGTCCTCACATTTCCCAAAGTGTCAAACTATTTCTTCAAGATTACGTCCTGTTTCTTGAAATTGTGTCCTAAAAAGTACAAAGGTAAACGGTCTTTTGACTTTCCATAGCTCTGCCAATATGTTTGGGGGTCACATGCCAAATGGCACTCATCCACGTTTAGTTTAAAATGTACCTATTATCATGATAAAGCAAAAAGGAGATGTTAACATTCAGTCTCACAGTTTTATGTATTCTCTCAAACCTCAAGAGAAACACATTATACCTGCATATTTAATAGAGAAGAAGAATTCATCACAAAAGCGATGTGAAATCGTTCACTGCACATTATATCTGAGTCGGCACAGTTGCTGGCACGATGTTTCATTCTGCCTTTGTGGCCTGAAGTGTTTTGGCTGAAATCCATTTCAGAATCAACATCCAAGAAATGAGGCTCTGAATGTGCAGGACTGCATCGGGCCTGTGATACAGTCCAAGCAGCTTTTCTCATTAGTCATGTTTGCTGTATTGTTTATGAGAACAATCTGAGGTCGCTTGTAATTGACTGCACGCATTGCAGAATGCTTTTTACTTTGCTTTTCCAGCCAGTAAGCACCTTAAATCGCTTCAGGCAACTATTGACTTAATGCAGAGAGAAAGTGGAAGGTGGTGTTCTCTTTCCTCCCATCTTTGTTCATTTCTTTCTCTTATAATTTCTCCTCACGAGTCTCCAAACCTGGGGAGCTCCTCTGGGCCTGCTGCTCCGCACGCTAATGGATATCTACTGTCCCTGAGCCGAACTGTGTAGACAGGATTTTCCCTCATTGAATATCGTGTTAGGTAAATCCTCATTGAGAGTGACTGTCCTCCATTACACTGAGAGAAAGGACTGAAGAGAAGAGGAGGCAGTTCCTTTGAGCTACACTGTGTCGTACGAGCACTGCACGTTCATGGGTTTTTCTAAAAAGGTCGTTAGAAAATAATGAAAAATGCGCACAATTACATTTAAAGCCAAATGTGTCATCTTTCATATTGCTTGTTTTGTCCAGGCAACAGTCCAAAACCTAAATATATTCAGTTTACAATACTACAAAATGCAGAAAAGCAGATAATCCTTAACCATTGAAAAGCTAGAACCAATACATGTTTGGCATGTTTGCTCGAAATCATTAATAAGTTATCAAAATAGTTGATTAACAATTTCCTGTTGACTTAATTGTTTCAGCCTAACTAACTAGTAATGTATTAGATATAATGGGGTCACTTTCTAATAGGGCACCTTTTATAAAAAAGTTGTAACTAATGGTTTTATCCATGGTAAGTAACTAATGTATTAACACTTTAAATACATCAGTTATAAGCCATTATTGGGAATAACTTTGGGTTGCCAGATGGTGTTTCTCCTCCTCCAGCAGAAAACCAATTGTCTTTTAATATTGTCTTTAATCAGCTAATGGACCTGCAAATATTCGGACCAAAATCAGTTATAACTCTTGACATATTAGAAACTGTGAATAATAGATTACCAACATTTACAATTATATTATTGCCAAAAAAGGTTGCCACCAGCCAGAGAGATTCATCACAATCTGGGAACCCAAACGTTGCACTTTTGAGTGGCTTATAACTACAAAACATTATTAATTGCTTTATTAATCATTACTTAAGCAGTTAGCTACAACCTTTAAACCCTCTATAGAGGGCATGTTATAAGAAAGTAGAACCAATATAATGTATATGCCTCATTTTTAGGAGAAGGATATGGCTCGTCTCAAAAAGTAACCTTGCTGTAGATGGATTGATAAAGTAAATCAGTTCAGTTCCCTTATATTCGTGCCTATGGGAACCACGTTTTGTGGCAAACACAGCACATTACACAGCAATTAAGCAACGAACATAGGAAACACAAAGGAAATGAGGGACGGGGGGTTTTAATGTGGTCAGCAGGGCTCCAACAGTGCTGCTTAAGTATGTCATTTGTGAAGGGTAAAACATTTCCTGAGAGTATTGGTGATAGGTCAGCCAAGTGTGCCTCCTCCCTACATCTCACCATGACCCAGCTACAGTCTGGCTGCTGTGGCCCACAGAGCTGCACAGGCCCTCTGTGTTTTCTAGCTGCAGTGCTCCTGAGCTCTAACCAGCTCCCCTGCTGGGCCTGTGTGACATTAAATCCAATTATAGATTTCTTTTAATGCCATTTTATCCAGCGGGGGACTTTGGCCTTTTGAGAAGCAGAAACATGACCACTGAGTTCTTCCTCTTCTACTTCGGTCTTGCCAATGGCACTTTGTCCTGCTGTGATACATACAACCATGCTTGATGTGTACTTATTTGCCCTGATGTAGTGCTGTTTCTTTTTTTTTTTTTGTTTCCTCCTCCCACTCCGTCCGTGCTGACCTCAGGATACACCCCAGCCCGACCGCTGGCTCCATCACAGCAGCCTCCTCAGTGAGCACCATTCAGGGCAAACCATCACTCCGCCGCATCAAGGGCCGTATTCACAGGAGCAAGAGCCTGGACAGCATTGATCTCCTTGACTCCAATGTAAGTAAACTGACTCAAAGTCAAACGTAATGCATTAATGAGCTGTATCACCAAACCACAGATGTGGGACTAAAACGTACAGAACAAACCATCCTGACATTAGATAGATGTGGTTTTTGACACATAGAAAAATGTCCCTCAGGAATATCCTGCAGATGCAATGAATTTTACTGTCTCTGTATTGGATTAATGTGCGCCTTAAAGAAACCACAGATATTATTTAAATAAATCCAACCATGCACCAAATCTAACACCCAAATAAGTTGCACAAATCAAGTTTGTAAAATGTTTGTTTGGGGTAAAAACATTTAAGTAGTGAGAAAAACAACATGCAATGACAAAATATAGTCAGTAAAGACCACTTAAAGAAGATATGCAGCATATTTGGGATTGGCACAAATGGCCTGAGAACTGTTCTCACATAAAAAAAATGATTGTGTCCCGCATATTGCACACATTGCGGATCATTTTAGTAAGTCCTGTAGGGCTCTTGCATTCTCAAGCATGTGCTGTAAGCATGGAGTTTGCTTTGATTTGAAAATTGGCAAACTCAAAGGAATAGGAAAATAATGTGGCAAATTGCAGCTTGCCTGTTGCAAATTCAATGAAACAGATTCACATTTAGAGATGACGATGATGGTGAAAGGTTTGTCTTCCTGCTGTGTCTGAAGCAGCCCCACAATGCTTTTGTTGCACCACACTCCACAAATAGGATTATAGGAACTTGTAGGTGTGTGCATTGCTTGTTGTTCCTATGTCATGTCAATATGTTTACATAAATCGGAGGAAATATCATGACATTTGGGGAAATGCGCTCCACTAAATATGAAGCTACAGCCAGGCACGTTGTGATTTTATGAACAGATCAAACAATAGATGTTACATGTTAATTGGTGAGCTTCAGAGGCAGATTTTGTTACTTTTGTACAGAGCCAGGCTAGTGGTTTCCCCCTATTTCCAGTCTTTGTGCTAAGCTAAGCTAACGGGCTGCTGGCTGTAGCTTCATAGTGACGACACAAACGTGAGAGATGTCAATCTTCTCATAAAATTCTCAAAAATTGTATTTCCTAAAATGTCGAACCCTTCCTTTACGGTGGGACACAAATGTGTTTACTTCCATATTTAACTGAAGAAGGATATTCACCACAATCACAGTTTGATATTTAATATCTTTTCAATTTGACTACTCAGCTGTTTATATTAAAAAATGAAGTTTTATGTCAAATGTAATAAATTGAACTGTTAAAATTCCAGATTTACTATATTATATATACAAACACACACACACACACACACACACACACACACACAAATATCATTCAGAAAACAAGCATCTTAATCCTTAAATGGCTCAAAATATTCCTAAAGGCTCGAGGTCAAACTCTTTCTTGTTTTTATAGTCACACTAAATGATCCTTAAATATCCTTTCACGCATATTAGCGAAAGCAGTGTTTTAAATCCAGAGACGTGATGTGCATAGGTCAGAGCAGACACAGTTGTAAGACACACATGTATTTGTTGTTTCCAGACAGAGCAGCAGACTGCTGGAGGGTCTCGGCCTCCGGGGAATTGTATCGTGTTGACAGCTCAGCTATGATTTAACTGTGATCTCAGATCAAACGCTACATCTCATTAAAGGATATCACAAAATCACTGGGCTGGTTGAGTCATCGACTCATGTTCTGGTCAGCAATGGTAACATCGAGAACACGAGCGTTTTGAATGCATCTGAGACATTTACGTAAAACATTTTCCATTGCTGCTTTTGTTGATTTGTAGCTGCTTAAAACCTTGTTGAACTACTATTTTATGTCTTTTTTTTTTTTTGTTCTTTGAAATACCACGTAGTGTACCTCGAGGGTTTATCTTTAACTTGTGTGTAAGTAACGACTCTGAGCTTAGCGTTGCTGTGTGTCACAGTCACCTCTCTCTGACGTGTTGATTTATTCACGAGTCTGCAGACATGCATGTGAGCTCTGTGAGGCTGCATGCTAACATGTAGCTGATGTAAAGCAGTTGTAATGTTTACCATGTTCGCCATCTTAGTTTAGCATCTTTCTTAAATGTGCTACTCAGAACTAAGTACAGCTGAATCTGATGGAAATGTAATTAGTTTTGCAGGTAATTGCTCATAAACCAAAATATTGGACACACTGGACAATTTTTTGACTTAATGATGGCGCTAAATGAAAAGTCAGAGGAGTTATTGTTGAAGTTATTACAATTCATCCTGAGAAAGACATCAATGTCTGAATAAAATTTCATTGCAGTAGTTGTCGAGACACTTCACTCAAAACCATAAATGTCAACCTCATGGCCGCAGAGGAAAAGTCAGGGGATCTCGTCCTCTGGGCCCGATGGATATCTGTCCCCACTTTAATGGTCAACATCTACTAGTAGTGGAGATATATGGAGGTATTTTACTAAAAGGCAAACATGTCAACCTGCTGCTGGTGATCTGGAGGGGATCACCAAAATCATTACTGCTGAATTCATCATCTTGAGACTTTTAAATCTCTGCAAAATTTCACGACAATCCATCCAATAGTTGTTGAAATATTTCAGTCTGATTCAATGTGGCGGACCGACAGACTGACACTGCCATCCATAAAGCCACACAGCTAGCGAGACTTAAAAAAATATATATATAATATAATACATCACAGCAAAGACAATTTGCATAGCCTCAGTCAAAAATTACCCATATTTCAAAAGCAATTACAAAATCACCATTCACTTCCCCATCTAGTAAACCAGACAATGGATACTTTTTGGCTGTAATTTGACAGATTAGTGGTGGCCTTGATTTTGAGCCATACACACCAATCATAGTCCTTCACCTAAATGGAAAAAGGCAGTGTAGTGTCACTCACATCCTCTCCTGCTCTGTAAGTCATAGAGAGCAACTCACCACATCGATGTCATTTGTCTTTATGGCATGCCACTCAGAGGCCACTATCTCACCAGAGACTGAGAGCCCAGCTAAGGGCTCCTGGCTTTCCACGGCATATTTCTTTTGTACAGGCTGTGTGTGCACTAGAGGAAAACTTGCTGACTTGCCCAAACTCAAATGCAGCTGATGGAAGTAACGGTCCGCCTTACAGTGAGTGATGAGACTGCAGGATGCTGAGCTGAGGAGCAGTTTCCATTGCATCCTACTGAAATGTCACAACAGACACAACACTGCCTCCGAGCCGTTGGGAAATGCTATCGAACAGAATATCTCGCCTGATTTGCCGTTACAACAGAAAACTGAAGATATTAATCAACTGAGTGTATGAATTTAGGTCCATAACTATCATTGCCCATCAGCGTAGAGCTATATAATCAATAGTAGTTAAGACTTTGTTTATATCGATTGCTTCTTTTGATTGCTTTTCTCTCTTGATAGTCAGGGGAGGACTTTGGCGCATGTCCCACTCTCGCTGTCATTTGTGTTGGCAAGCATCGCACTTGTTCACAGAAAGCTTGAATCAGATTTTAGTGCTAAGGCTGCAGAAAGCACAACAGAGATGGAAAGGGGGGGAAACTACAGTCTTTTATGCACCCAGTGCCTTTGTGTATAGCAGGAGTTATTTTTCTCTGTTCATCAACAACACCTCTTCCCATTTCGAAGCAGCGGCGTTTACAGCATTTCTTAATGCTTTAGTGAGCTGCATTAGTCCATCTGTTCTAGCATTACACAAAATCTTATTCTCGTCATAATTTAAACTACTAATCTCATGTATCCAGCCACTTTGTGACTTTTCTCTGTTGTTCTTAAAAACACAACCTTGGGGACATTGATGATAAATAGTACTTGTCGCTGTCACCTTTTCCACGGCCGTCCTTGCCACGTGTGTTTTAAATGGATCAATGTTGAGAGGATTCTGAACACGCGGCTTGTTTGTTATGTGCATTATATTTCATCATGAAAATGAGGAAAACATATTTTACTTACACGGAACCTACAGAGTGTCCCTGGTGCAGTGTGGATGCTAAACTGACGTTGCTGTTTCTGTTTCATGTGCTTTGATTTGGGGAAAGATCTGTTTTTAATGCAGTATTTTTCCTGCCCTCTCAGCTGTTTTGGAAAATGTTGAAGGAATGTTTGCTGCAGAGGCTATACCAGGTGAGTTGCAGAGAAGCTAAGAGTGTATCAGCAGGAGCAGATGCAACTAAGCCAAGATGAAAAGTGCAATTAAATGAATTACTCCATAACAGATCAGGATCGGTCACCAACTGGGTCTTGAGCTTTGCCTTGGTCAAACTCCTAATCTCTTATTAGTTCCGCTCACCCCATCCCACTTCTAACATCCCATCCTTGGCTGCAGTCTTCCGTGGACAGAGGCACTCCCCCCTAACCACCACCAAAAAAAGCCCCAGCGTAAGCATTTATTCGCTGCTCAGTCTTCGGAAAGTGCTGCAGATGCATTTACGGAGAGAGCAACTGCAGCTGAATGAACCAATCTGCATATTCAGGGCCTGTTAGAGAGAGATTGCTCCAGTGTGTTGAAGACGTGGAGGTGGAAGCCGGACCTGAGTGAGACACACCACAAGGGCTCTGGAAAGAGACAGAGGGGAGGGAGGAGCAGAGCGTGGGGGGGGGTGGGTGCAGGAGATTTATCGCGACTACTGTAGGAGGCCTTATTGGAAGGAGGGGGAGGGGGGCAGCAGATGATTTTCTTTTAGGTAAGACAGGTCTGTTATGTAAGAACAGAGTCGAGTGGATGATTTCTTTTTTTTTTTTTTTTTTTTGTCCTATAGCTTAAAAGCTCGGGGGATGGTCGGAGGTGATGGAGGTGGTTTGTATGTGGTGCTGAGGGGGAGCTGGTCATGTGTGATGCATGTGAAGGTTGCGTGTGTGATCCCACAGGCTGTGTGGAGGGGATGCCAGATGTTGGGTATGTTTCTGGAGGCTGTGACTCAGGAGCAGCGCCTGCCTATGTGTCCTCTGATGGGACATATGGCAGGTCACTGTAGGCACTCCGCACTGTGTGTATGCAATATCGTTATATCACACATCTTGTAGCAAAATGTTGATTTTACAACCTCTGCAGCAGGAAAAATAAATACATTTGAAACTAATTGTTATGTTAATATTTAATGTGTGATTATTCAGTGTGTTTAATGGGAACTGTTCAGTTTTATATTATATCCATAAGTCAAGACGCCCTAAAATGGATTTCCTGCGGCTGTCAGTAACACAGTTTGACCAAAATTCCAGCTTGTTCATTTTTTAAAAGATGCTGGGATTGTAAACAACAGAGACCTTGGTTGTCAGTGGAAGATTTGAAGAAAATGACTTGGGCATCTGAATTGTTTTTATGTTCGGGTTCGTGTCCCTCATCTACAACAAATCATTTTGAAGAGAGAAGACTCAAACCCACATAAATCCCAACAACTCTATTGACTTTCCCGCATGATTTATATCAGGAGAAGAGACCTGGACAGTAAGCACCATCAGCAGCCGAGGATTAGTGACAATGTAGCGCTTAACCAACAACACATACAATATTTTCCGTTCCAAAAATACAGTCTATTAATACCACGATAACAAGCTTTCATTATAATTTTGGCTTATTTTCAAGGAGGACTTGATGTTATCCCCCCATTTGAGTCTGGGGTCAAGTGAAGGACAACCAGCAGGATGATGTAATGTTTGTAGGAATCAAGATGGTGGCCATGGTGGGGAAGTCAAGCAGGAGGAATGAAACGCTGGGAGGGTTGTCCCTAAGACGAGTCAATCAATCGCAGGATTTGATGCCCACAGCTGTGCTCGCTCTGTAGAGAACATTGTCTGCTGATTGATTATCATGAGATGAACATGTACCGTTTTTACCGAGGGGAAATTTAGTATTTACTAAAATGAGATTTTGCTGGTAGCAAATGAGCTTTGGATTTACTTGTGTTTATCTATCGCTGTCCTAAACTAATTTAACATAATTTCCAGCAATGAACATATCTCCGTTAACGAGTTGGAATGAATGTGGATTATTTATTAGTGCTCCATCTAAAAATGATTTTCATTTCCTTTAAATTTGATGATTACTTTCTTCATTAATTGATTAGGCGATTAATCTATAAAATGTTAGAAAATTGTAAAATGAAATGCCCATTATTGTCTGAACAATAGTTTAAATCCCCAAATTCCTTTTACAATGATATAAAACTGAAAAAAAGCAGGAAATACTCACATTTAAGAAGCTGGGAGCAGCAAACGTTTGAATGTTTTGCTTGAAAAGTGACTAAAACGTTAAATTGATATCAAAATAGTTGACGATTAATTCTCTGTTGATCGACTTACGGATCAATTGATTTATCTTTTCAGTTCTCTCATTGTTACAACAATAGCATTATTACATAACACCTACCAATTAAGGGACAGTTTATCTTTCATTCATTCATAAAGCCGATTATTAAGACGTATCATATCACAACACAACACAGCTCCATTTATGGTGAAAGAAACGAACAAACAAACATATTAAATAAAGAGCCTATTTCATTCTCCTTCTCTACATATCGCCAACATTCTGTGTTTGAGAATGAATGAAAGGTACAAGTCTGCGTACATTTGGCGTATGAAGAAATGTGTGTGTCTGCTGTGTCAGTGTTTGAGTCACGCAGCCTGCTGTGTTGTTGGACATGTAGGATGTGTGTTGATGCCCAGGGAGGCGCCATATGCTGTTTAGACTCAGGAGCATCCCATCACAGCAGACCCGTGGGTGAACAACCCCAGCTTCTTCTTGTGTCTCCCTCCATCAGATCACGCGTGCATCATCAGCCAGCACGGTTTGAAATCAAAGCAGATCCACTTTGCTCACGCTTGTTTTCACGCCACCATGAATAACTCTCCATACAGATTTCCTGTTGCAAGGCTGGAGACATGCATCATGCTCGACACACATAAATAGTGTTCAGCGGAAGTCCTGCAGAGGGCAGAGTTTTACTACCTATATGTACAGGAACACAGTGAAACATCCATGTTTGCATAGCTGATGCAATATTAGAGAAAGGAGGGGTTGGATGTGCAGTTGGGATGTTGTTTGGATGAATGTTTAGCTTTCATATATGGTGATAGAAGCGTTTTCGTAATTGCTAAGACACATATTATAATAAAATGGTGGAAAGTGCAGCTTCTACGATGGGAAGAGCTTTGAGGACTCTTGATGCTCATGGTTGGTAAAGTCAAGCAGGCAAACATATAGTTAAACCTCCCACTCATCTGATGCATTGCACAGGGGCAACCTTGCACTGTTCCCTCTGTTAAAAGGAAAATAATTGTGGTTTCTTATTGTATTCATCAATGAGCCCACCTGTAGTTGTGATGAAAAATTAATTTCCAGTTGAATTGAGAAGCGGTGGAGATTTATAGCGTTGTCTGGCTCCTCTCCGCAGTGCGGTAAATTACCCCTGGGTGATTTTTCTCCCTTTTTCTTTCCTGTCTCCGTTACCCCCATTACCTGCCCTCCACAAAGCCCCCTCGGTCTGGTCCAAAGGGTGCACCTGATGCCATACCACCAACGCCTCTAATTGCTTTATTCTCATCCTGAGCGAGGATGCTCTCTTGGGAAAAAGCAATGAATAGACAACCTCTTATTAATTCAAACTAATGTAGTAAAGGTCAGGTTGATGGAAAATAAAAACTACACAGCCACTTCATCAATAATGTAACTGGTAGGTCACATCAGGGGTCACACTCTGATTGTAAAAGCATTTTATATCATGTGTTTTTGAACAACATTTGAGGTTTTAGACAAGTGAGACTCCTTGGGGTTATGTGAGATGAGTATTTATGGTTAATTAACATAGATTAATCTGCCGTCACCGTTTTCCAGCTGTCTGTGAAATCACAATCGGATTGATCAGCATCCTGCTGCTTTAAAAGCTTTTATTCCCCTCAAGGAATTCAGCTTCATGGTTAGCACTGCAATATGATCTAGTCTTCAAAAACAAAACGATTCCTAACTCACTATTTTGCCATTAAAGACCTCTCTGTCATGCACGTACCCACATTAACTGATTGGAATTGTTCATCTTTATTGGCATTAGTGCTCCTCTCCTGGGATAAACATACTTAGGCGATTGCTTCTTTGCAACTGCACATGATGCTGTAGTTTGATCCAGGGAGGATTTGGATGTTGGTGGCTGTTGTCACATGATCCGCAGGGCCGGGGACGTGAGGTCACTTCATGTCACCTGGTATGTCTGATCTCTCAGCTGTTGGTGGGAAAACAAAATGAAATGGAGATTATAGGATCATTTGGGGAATCTTGAAAAATATGTATTTCCTCCCCTTACATGGGTTTTGATTTTATTTTATGAATTGTATGCATGAGTAAATACAGATTTGTGCTTTGACAATCTCATCCTGTATGTTCAGAGTCAGATGATGTTTGTCTCCTTTTGTTACTGCCTGTAGCTCTACACCGTTTCTGTATGTCCCTTTTCTTACCATTTCATGAAATATCTACTTTTAGAGTGGGAGAGATATCTTTTTATTTGATCATTTATACTGATTTAATCATTTGATTGCAGCCTTTCCACTGCAGCAGGTGCAACACAAAACATGTCAAACACGCATCTCCTTGCAGTTGACAATTTAATTGTTAATAAAAAAACATTAACTATTAATTCCATTTGAACTACAAGGAAGCAAATCCCAAAGAGCCAAAGTAGTCCTCTGCTGAGTACACAAAAACTCAAAGATCTAATCTAATGCAGAATCTAAATGCTATACTCCAGAAGAAAGATGAGATATTTCTTCTTTTGTGGGACAGGTGTTACAATCACAAACTGTAAAATCAGCTGCTAATAAGCTGGACGGAGATCAGGAGGCTGCAGCCAAACTCTGTCTCCTGCATGGTTCAGCTGCATTTTATTGCTGCACATCCTCAACTCTGCTTCACCGAGGTCACACTTCAGTCCTCCATAAAGCACCTTTTGATAAGTGCTGACTTTACAAGAGATCTCATGCTTGCTGGATCATGGACCCTTGTCTTTATCCTCAGCTCTGAATGTGCAGCACATAATAAATGTAATCGTGAGTCATTATGATGACACCTTGTGTAAGGAATTTCTGTCCTGAACAAATGGGTTGGCTGTCAAGTCAGTGTGCTGCATTCTCGTGCTAGAGGTCAGTGATACTGACAGAGGACAACACAAAAATCTCAGAAATACAAGCCTTTGTACAGTAGCCAGCTCACTCCCTTATGAGATTACATTGATGTACTCCAATTTGTAAAACCAAAGACTGAATAACAAGATAAGAAGCAAAAAGTTTCATCACGTATCGTCCTGCGACTTTGGCAACACGGCGTCACATAATATCATCTATTCTCTCACACCGCTTTTGGACAAATGCATTTATTTTGCTCTGCGGCAGTGCTATGTTTAACGTCTGTCACGTCATTTGATAGCTGCAGTCATTAAAGCTCATAGATAGCCACACCAACCTTTGCTTAGTAGGCTGTTTTCCTGACCTGTGCAGCTGAGAGGTGACTCACTCGCCGTCAGGGGCAGAGCACTCTAAAAGCCAACCTGCTGTGAATTTGTAATTTGCTTTTCCACTCGTGTGATTTGTTCCTGCAGTTATACTCTGGTTTGGATCCTGTCTGTGAGTCGAAATGTGCTGATGGGGAGAGAGGGGCTGCATAATTCTGTTGCACGGCATGTGAAACTCCCTCTGTGCTGTTGGAGCCAGTGATGCAAACACTGCCGTAGCATTAACAGAGGGTATTTCAAGGGCTTCAACTGAGATACATTAAGCGGCATAAACTCACATCAGAACCAATTTAATCCCATGCAGACTGTAAAAAAACTTTACATTCATGCATTTCCAGAGGGGTTTGATAGCTTGATTACATGATTATGCTTCAATACTTTAGCTAGTTATAATACCGTATGCATGATAACTAATAGCGTCATGCTCAGTGACATATACTGTCCTGACATACTGCCAAAGGTTTGCATGTTATCACTATCAATAAAAACTGAAGAGGTGCAGGTCACAGACACATTTGCTGTTTTCAGAGCAGTTTCCTTGCTCCTATATTTACGACTGCTATTCATCATATTTTGTTTTTCCACAGGGTATATATGACTGCCCTTGTTTATCTAATTCTTATGACCTTGTCCAACTCGCACTCTTCGATTCAAGATGCCCACACCCACCCCCCTTCTCCTTCAGATCCTCCAATGGAATCTGCGGCAAGTCTCCCTACGTCAGCAACATTGCGGGACCTCTGTGCTCCTCCAGCATTACATTCAGCCCCTATCTTCTCCTGCGCTCATTAGTGCCAGAGGTAGAGGTGACAAGAACGGTCACACGATCTCAAAGTGATAAAATGCACAACAGAAGGTGATGCAGAGAATTAGGCACTTCTGGAAAAGCCAGCACAAAAACTAAAGTGCATGCGATGGAGTCTTAAGAGTGGAGTTTGGTGCAGTGCACAATTTACATTCTACTGTATATTGATTAAATCTGTATACCCCATGGGAAGGAGTATTGAGCATCGTGACTGTAGGGTGGATTTTAGTTCTATCCTCTGCATTTTAAATGGCTTTATGCAGCATGTCATTACTACTTAAGTAGCCTACCTTTTTTTCCGCACCATCTTTCGCATTTAAAACAATATTACATCAAAGGGAAATATATTCACCATTAAGGGCCTCTAATCTTCATCCTGCTCAGCATATTTAGCAGGAAGCTATCATTTTGAAATAAATAGCTGTTTTTCCTGATCAGGCAGATACACACGCACGCTTGCTCGCACGCACACACACACACACACACACACACACACACACACACACACACACACACACACACACACACACACACACACACACACACACAGAAAGGCATGAAGGGATAAAGCATCTTGTCCTTGTCAAGTTCTTTGCTTCAAAGGATGCTTAATCAATCAAACCACTCGTTTTTTTGAAATTCGATCTGTTAAATCAATATTAAGGCCTGCTTAACATAAGAAAGTTCTTGTCTCATATTGTTTTCATTTTCATTGGCAAACAGATAATATGCATATGGATGTGAAGAAACAACATTATCAGGATATTTACTGGTTCTGTTGAATGTTTACATAACAGGTTTGTAATGCTTTGTAAAAGTTTGTAGTACTGCAGTACTGCTCAGCACCCGGTTGAAATCTATTGTGCAAATGTGCAATCAGTTTATTTATTATTTACATGATCAAATAAAGCTTATATTATAATTATACATTTTAAACACCCCCATCTTAGGCTGCATGAGGGTAATTTAGCTTTACTCTCACTGCAAACAAAGCTCTTGATGGCTCTTTCATCCTCACACCGATTTATTTGCTCTCTGTTTGATCGGGATGCCTGTTAAAAGCTCCTTAAAGATAAATTATAACCCCTTACGTCACATGCAGCAAAGGCAAAGCTTACAATGCTTTGTGTGCACAAAGGTCTGTTAGGCCTTCTGCAGGCTACCTGTATTTGTCTACTGCACCACTGGTGCAATAGGGAAATCATATTACCTGGAAAAGGAAGTTATTTTAGTAGCTCATACACAATTGAAAGAGAGATACTAAGCTGCCTTGCTGCAGTAACAGGTTCTCAAATCTAAAATATTATTATTTTGTTAAACACATCATAGGGATTTTTTTTTTGACATATTTGTTAGACCTAAATAAAATTAAAGTCGTTATTTGAGATTTTGCTCCTCATTTATTCTAATTTATTTTCTGATCAGCCAATTAAAAACAACACTAAAACCTATAGGTGCCTATAGCTTTTTATTTATAGAAGCTAAAATGGGCCAATGAAAAAGACTCCCTAGTAGCCAAATACACCACATCTATGTTTTCTTTCAACGAATATAGTTAATGTCAAACTTACACGATTCCTCTCATCAGTCCATACATTCAAATGAGGTAATCGAAATATTTGGCTCCAATAATAATACCATATTAAGAGTTGTAATATTCACTTGACATTATTGTGGTCTAATATGGAAAATGGTGATATTCCGCAGTGAGGATGCCATCATTGTGGATGATATTCATGCATTTGGACTTCTCTGTGACAGCAATGCAGTAGACTTCTGGACATTTTTAGATTTAGTATTTTTTTTGTGTGTGTTTTTCTTATAAATTGATGTATTTGAAATAGAGGAGGTTAACAGCCGCATCCATTCCTACATATGTAGTGGGCTCTGCTGTGCTCGTGAAGAGCTGATGCAGCTCCATCGCTGTGTTTTCACCCTCACCGTCGACCGCTTGTTCTCACGCTGGAATGGCGCTTGATGCTGCTGGATAGCTGCTGCTGAGCTGCTGCTGCTGCTGCTGCGGACAGCCTCTCTCTGCATCCCTACCCCTCCCCCGCGGACAAACCGGAGTGGTTTCTTCCAGGCGAACCTGTCACTGTCACCGCGGCGGTGACGGCAGCCGAAGTGTGAGAGCAGAGGGGGGGAGAAGGAAGGCTTCATCCACTGCCTGCCATTGCAGTGCGGCGGCTGCTGCTCTGGAGCCACACCAGGAAGACCTTTCCATTCCCCTTTTCTGTAAGATTTTCACAAGCACGCCGTGAGGAGGACCATTGCTTTTACGAAAGGTGAATGGGTTTCTCGATCTGTCCGTGAGTACGCTGATTTGGGAACGTGTAATTCGCTGTAGACGCAGGCGCTGAATGGATGTGTCCCTCTGCGGGTGCGAGCGAGCGATAACGGTACAAGCCGAGGTAACTCCGCTACCTCACTGCTAGCGAACTGTATCTACGCGTTATGCTAACTGGTTAGCTAGTTGCCCAACATGCTAACGTTATCTTCTAGTTGAAAGCATTAATAACGGTGGCCTATTTTTTGTGGAGCTTGCATAAGAGGCAGCATGAAGTCACAATATGAGTCGCGGTCGAGCTGTCATCGGGCGGACCGGTTGTTCGCACGTCAAGTGCGCGGAGCGTCCAGGTAACGTTAGCTGGGATGAGCTAGCCTAGCTGCTGGAACAAAATGTCGGCCAGCTAGGGGTTGATTTGACCAAGAGGGTATAAAGAGGGCACAAGATTAATAAAGTGTCAGACTGCCAGAGGAAAGGAGGGAGTGGTATCGTGAGGTCAGCTGCTACACAAGCCATGTCGGGGTTTTTAAATGAAAGGGAAGATCAAGCGGTGGCTCACCTTTGTTGTGATGGTCCGTTTGTAAAACCAAAGTGGGTCTTTGGTTAAGCTAGGTAGCAGTTGGCTAAAGTTAGCTTGTTAGCTGGCTTTAGTTTGGTTGCATTAAAAATACCTCCTTGCCTGACCCGTGGTCTGTACCAGCTGTCATAATAATGTCAGCTGTGTGGCTGTGTTATTGTTTCCTGTGGGCTACACTCGGCTAGCTTATAGCTCATCTGAGCTAACTATCTCACTATTTACATTTCTATACCAAGGGATGGAAACATGAACATGAACTGAAAGCACCAGTCATCACCTGTTGAATATTGGAAAGCCTTGACAGTATCGTTTTGAAGGTTATAATCGTTTGTTTTGTAAGTTTACATTTGCTGTAAACTAGTCTTAACTACAGCTATTATATTGAGAAATAACATTGTTCACTGTCCATTCACGTTTATCTGCTGTTCAAAATTACAGCATGTTGAGCCGGGGGATAAAACATTATCATATCAGATATAAAAGTAGAAATCATTCGGTTTTAATTTATTACCTGATCCCTATAAAAGCTCCTCAAGACATAAGTGATTAGTGAATAAATGTGTCTGCTGTGGGAAATAAACAATAAAGGCCAACATATCTCACAACCTTGGTTTAGATTACATAATTTATGTTAGAATCATTAATACTGGCCAAAATATCAGGTGTTCAATATGCTCTTGTAGTTGTCATTCGGGTTGTATTCACTTACTTTGTGACTGGTTTGAGGTAGATCGGTTGGACCTGGCATACAAGTTAGTTGTCTCTGATTTGTCTCGTTTCTATAATGCATAGCAGGCTTTGAATTAAAAGGAAGCTCCCAAAAAAACTAAAGTAACATTAGTCTACACAACAAACACATTATAGGCCTATTATTGGTGTATATATATGGAGGTTATCTCCGTATTGGACTCTGTAAGAGCTTGGTTCTATGACTTAAATATGTCATCACTGGCCTCATGATAGTAAGGGGGTTATGAAATGGCAGCTGGGCCTGGCAACAGATTTGTCAAATGAAGTGAGGGAGGCAACAACAATACAGATGTTATTTGTGGCAGCCATTATGTTTCATTGCACGATTAAAGTGTTTTTTAATAATTCAGATGGCTGTGTTTGGCAGATATGTTTCTGGCAAGATTGTCGCCTGAGACGAAGAGAATATCTAGCTGCTCAAGGGCAGCCATACATGTTGGCCTGTAAATCATGTTGACCTAAGCTGTCATGGGATCAGCAGTCATCTGAGTCATCGTGGTTTTGCAAGGACGCGTGCATCTGATATTTTGCCTACTTAGGTTAAATCTCACTGCAGTTTTGTAGTCCTGTGTATTTGTAGAAACTGAGTGGAATAAGGGGCTTATCCCTTGCTGGTTATAACATACCTACATTACTACAAACATACTAAAGAGACTGTATTACTGTATCAATATCAAAGTGTTGAGGCTTTTATATATTTAAACTTTAGGTATGCAGACATGGCAATGCCAACCTAAATGGCTTATTTTAATAATATAAAATAGATCAAAGTATGTCCTCCGGTACCTCTTTGAAGAGATTAATGGTCTAACTTTGTAGAGAGAGGGTGCTGGAAAACAATGCCAAAAAATTGGTGGGAGACTGTGAAGATAGCACGTGTTAGTAATAGCCTCGAGGTGCCACTACAATAAAAAGGAAAATGATTTAATGAGTTAGCCTGCACTCTGCTGAAGTACTATATCTCTGCTTACACCATGGATTATTTTGTATAATTAGTATCATTGTGATATGTTCATCCACTGAGAGGTGTGACTTCAGACTGAGATGAACACTCCTTGTTTCACCCGGCTTGTGCTAATAGATCTAATCCTTTTTTTTTTTCTTTTTTTTTTTTTTTTTTCAATTTAGGAGGATTTTCTGTTCTGCATTGCAGCCCAGTTTAATCCTGTCCTCTTTAAGTCCACTCAAATGTTACTCTGCATTCTCTATTGGCACAAGATGAATTATAATGCGACTGGTGCCAATATAGAGGTTTTATTTTATATATACTATTGGAAAAAGTCACATTTCAGCATGTATAGATCATATACTAAAATAATGTTTGTTGTTTGTCTGTGTTTGTCAACCGTCACTACCAATTTTATTCATAGACAGAATATAATTCAAAGTAGATACACATCTTGTCAGTTACATTTTGTGGGTCAGGCTTTAAATAGTTGATATCAATCTATCTAGCTTCTTTGGCTCCTTACATGTTTTATACCACCTCGTTTTAAGCTACTTTTTGGAGAGTGTGAGTTGTTGGGACGTTGATTGATGTGTGCTGTGAACATTGAAAGGTCATAGCTCTGATACATGGCCAAGCTAAGACTTTCTAGCAACCGCCTTGCAAAATATGACATTAGAGTCCATGTCCCCATCGTACAGTAAGTGTCTGTGTTAACAAATGGCACGTTTATGTTATGTTTATAGCTTCAGTTATACAGAAGCTTGCTTGTATAAATCAAGTTCATCGTAAATCCCTATTTGAAAGGGGTGCGGAATTATCAGGATGAAGAGGCTTGCACAATCTCTCATCAATCACATTTCAACGTGAACCTCCTTTTTGTTATAGTGCAGAAACGTCCCTTATCATTACGGTTTTTCATTGGCTTTGTCGTCCTCATTTCCATCACTGATGGAGAGGAGGCGGGGTGCAGGTCAGTGGCTCAGCTTATCAGCACATTCCTGCCCTCTTATGTGCTCTGTGTGGAGCACTGATAACTTCCACAGGGCTGATTGAGTTCAGGCGCTGATTTCCTGGTCCATGTGTTCAGGACACACAGGCTCTGGTTATGATCACTGACTCCAGCTGTGGAGCCTGGAAATATACTTTTGAGAGCAAGTGTCGAAGGTTTGAATTTAAAAAAAGAATGTTTTATTATTATATTGTTTTGTGGAAAATGATCTGTAGAAATCCAAAACTCTAATCCGATTCTTAATAGTTTTTGTTTGAATTGTTATTGTATCATTTGCATACTTTTCTTGAGAAAAGTGTATAATATTCTCACGTAAAGCAGCTATAATCAATTTTTCTTATAACACAATGTTGTTTTCAGTTGCAGCAGGCAGCTCTATAGACCCACAGCACACTTCCTGCTCACACAGTTAGCAACTAGCTGATGAACATAGTGGAGCATTTAGCAGCTGACGAGACAGACATTTACCAAAGACGGATCTAAAAGAGAGTGAACATTCGTCTTTCACCATTTACCAGGTGGACAGAAGCACAACTCCAAATTAAGGATCATTTTTATTTGTAACTGCTGGATATGTAAATAAACCGCTATTTGCTAACAAGTTCTCCATATCAACTTAAAAGGTGATGATATGTCGATGTTGAGTTCACTTCTTCTGCCCCAGAGTGGCTGAAAAGTCAGTTACTGCAGGTTATATTTTCAAAATGCGTTAAGCTCAGAATGCCAGGTCTACACCGTTGGACAGAAGGTATACAACTCGTGTCAGCATCAATATTATGACAGCTAATGTTGTAATAACAGCTAATTATTATACTGTGTAAACACAAATTAATCCAAACACTTGTTAATTACAGTGTTAACAGTCATCATAAATGTTTAGCACGCCAAATAAGGTCTGCCTGCTGCCTTCCTCCGTTTTGGAAACCCAGTCATTGCTGGTTTGAAATACTGCGGCATTGTGCTAAGCAGCTTTGACAATTTTTTTTTTATTAGGTATCTGCGGGTTCAAGACACTTTATTGAAAACATTTTATTCAATGTTTTATGTCGATTTGTCACATGGACTGCCTATGAGGCAACTTTGAGCCACCCCAGTAAGTTGATGTCAAGTCTTTTTCCACAGACATGTTTAAGTGTGGGATAAAATGATTTGACTTCTAAAACATTTATTTTAATTAGATATTTATTTAAAATAAAGAAACGTAACTGATGCAACAGATGCAAGTCGAAAGTATAGATATAATGTCGCGTCGAAACGTGCAGTGTGTTATAGAAATAAACACTTTTAAACATTTAAAAAGTCCAGTTGTCTGAACCATGATTCTTTTGATATTCTTAATAGTTGAAAAAATGTGCAGGGAAAAGAAAGATAGCTTGAGCTAAGAAGGAATGACTATTTAATTTTGCAGAGTATAAGTACACCGTTTGCATTCTGTAGTCAGAAATGTAGTATTAAAAAAGAAGACTTAGTAGTGGCTTAACTTCTGACTTGAAGCATTTTGCATGTTGGGTTCTCTACATGCCTTTATTGGTTGATGTAGAAATAATTAATTTGGAGGCTGGTAGACAGAAGGTGGTGAAGAGGGCAAACTATGTGTGGAATCTGTCACCACTCTCAGGCTCTGCTCTGTGGGATGTACATTTAACTTCAGCTCAATCGCTATATTGACTGATAAGGGGGATGTCATGACCCACACGGCCTTGGTTCGCTGTTCAACCTTGATGCTTCTCATTGTCAGATTGGGATTTCCCTGTATCACAGATTGGCAAACTTGGGCGCTTTTGTTGTTTTTTTTCCCGTCAACTAATTTGTCGTACATTTTCACTGTGATGCATATCGTCTTTCACAATCACATCTGTAACAACAACATGTAAAACTGTCTCAGCTGAGTCACCCATTTATTTGATCTGGAAACACAGTGTGCCCATGTTAGTCACTGCTGGTTTAAAGGATGACAGGGTATGCAAATCATGGCCTTACATAAAGTTTTAATAAAGTGTAATGACAGTCTCATAAATGTCAGGGATTTGATGAGGAGCAATCAGTCTGTTACAGGCAGTAAGAGGTGTTTAAGTACATGAGGTTGAGTTGATGGTTTATAGTTTATTGTCAAACTAAGGCACCCTGAGTGGCCTTGTAACCTTCGGATCATGTCATGCATTAGGATGAAGCGCACAGTGAAATGGAAGAGCAGTAGGTTCTCTCGCCGTGCTCTCACCTGTCTTCTCATCATGACCTGGAACAAAAGTTGCGTTGTAAAGAGGAGGATAATAACTCTGTCTAGCATGTATTTTCTGATGGTGGTGAAGGGAAATGCGGTCCTTCATAGCAGCAAGAGATGCCTCAGTATGTATGTTGTTGGCACATACTGCAGATGCTTGAAGTTGCCTTGGGATGAATTCACATGTTTGTGCAGTCATGCAGCATGCCACTGACTCTATGGAAAACGCAGACATCTTAACAGTAATAGGGTAAAATAATTCAACTACTGAAAAAAAAAATCAAATATAAATACTTCTGACAAGTTGTCTAACCGTGTCCTCTAGATGCTGCTTGATTGGATACAAATAACTAAGATGTTTTCCACAGGAGAGAACAATGTTCTTAGTTTTGTTTGCGTTTTGTTACAAACTGCACTGCAGTAAGCTTTTTTCCCCCAATAAAGCCATTTGAGTTCACACACTGAAAACACCATTATAACTTGGGCTGTAGTCTGTATAATAATGAACATTTGCTGGAGGGGATAGTAAGTGCACTCTGTTGAGTTGATTTCCCCATAAAAGAATTGAACGTATTGAACTACTTTGAAAGATATGCAAACAAAATAACTACCAGATAGTCTACTAATATGTTAGCTGTCCAACAAAGTGAACATTAAAAAAAAAAATAATAATAATAATAATAATCTATAATACTGGCTGTTAAACATAAAGATGTCAGAATTGCCTTCCTCATTGTATGTGGGATGTTACACAAGTCACATGTGCCTTTTCCTTCCTTTCATTCTGCAGCCAACTCAGATTTCCCTCTTTGTTTTTTTTGTTAATTTTGTTTTTTATCTGCTTTACCAGAAACCAGTTCATTTTAGCACAGGTTTGTGTTGGAGGTGAGATTGAATGGTGTTTGTGTTGTTTTTTAGCTGCAGTATAAAAAACAAAGTATAATGTCCCTCTGCGTTGTTTATTATTAACTCTCAGTTTGACGGCCAGTAATCCTCTATGGGATGTCACTGACATGCCCAGCATAATTTATACATGCACTGCAGCACACCTGGGGAGGAGGGGCGTAATAATGTTCCACATGCGAAGAGAATTGATGAATTCTGCTCTGGCTCAACACGGCACCTCAAGGGTTAAGTCCGATACAGCAGTTTACACTGCGGATGGATGTTCGCTAGTAGAGAGGAGTCCCATGCTGTAGCGGAACTGCAGATCCTACACAGATCGCTGCCAAGCCAGAGGGGATTTGCTTCGATCCCATGAGCGTTTCAGGAGAGAGTTGGAGTGAGGGACACATTTTTGAAGAAAAAGATGTTGGGCGAGGACACAGATATTAGCGGGGCAGAGGAAGCATTAGGGTGTAGCTGCGGGCTGTGTTTGTTAACCCCTCACCTGTGGTCGTAATTTCAGTTGTTTCAGAGCCAAGAAAAGAGAAAGAGGAGGAAGGTGGGGGCAAGTTCCTCCTTGCACTGATTGGTGCGGTTATGTTCTGAGGCTGCTGATGTGCGTCTGCAGGAATCTCCTGCTGGATTTACTGAGGAGTAGCTGGAGGTTGGGGCCGCTTTTGTTTGTGTTCTCTGTAGCGGCCAGAATGAACTCATGTAAGTACCTCCGATCTTCTATGCATCTAGTTTGTATCTGAATGCATAGGTAAGAAATCAAAAAGATGACAGGAAGGAGGTGAAAGTGTGCGTTACTGTTTCCTTTTAAATGATGCAAGTGTATGTCTGGCCTGGCTGCAATGGTTGGTAATTAAGTTTTATGTCAGAGTTAATAGGTTTCACCTGTTAACCTTCTTATCACTTGTGCATTGCTGCATCTCTCCCGCTATCTCCTCTCCATTAGAGAATCCACAGAACAGTGTCTAACCATGTTGTATGTGCACAGTGTCACTTATCTCTCAGGGGACCCCTCACTGGTGCTAGGCATGGGCCCTCATTAGCATTTGAATATGTTCTCCGAGGCAGGGGAGTTTTAGCAGTTGTCAGCACTCCCCAGCACATCGTTTTCAATTCCTGAAGTGATCAATCATCTTATTCTACTTGTTTGCTGCTTCACTGCCAGCAGCCACAGTGGAGTGTGATCCTGTTGCTGTTTTCTGTCTTTGGCCGCAGTGCAACTCGCAAGTATCCTTGTTTTGACGAAGCAATTTGTTCATAGCTGGCATGCTATGAGTCTGTGTGTCAGTGTCAGCCGAATGAAGGTAAAATCACTGTGGAGAGTATAACAGAATGGAATTATTATCTGATCTAGCTTTTTGTACACGAATGTGGTAATAATAATGGTCCAAAATAATGTGGAATTGCATATTTTTCATTGAAAAAGGTATCAAAACCCAACCGCCCCAACGAATATGTGCACCATAGTCTTCAACTGACTTTGGGGAAACCCTGACATTATCACACTTTTTTAAAATGGTTTTAAAGTAATCTTCCTAAGTTGGTTTTGTTTCAGCTAATCAGCAAAAATCAGTACTAAAAATGTAATATATTACCACTCTGTGCAACATAGAGTTATCCATAGAGTATCCCAGCATCAACATTAAGCACCCTCTGTTGTCGTACTTGTTTGAATAGCCACATGTTCACTGCGCTGGCCCTGTAAAGGCTTTGTGAAAATGATCTACCTCTCTTTGTTTTCCTAAGGCCTCACAGACAAATCCAACAAACGGGCATTAGAGAGAAAGTAAATGTTTTCTCTATGCTGTATTGCATCATTTGTTCCAGTCACTCTGTGGCATTTAATATAACAAGAGGTTATTAAATGTTCTCCAGTGTTTTTCCTTAAATCACTCTGTTGCAGCATCACAACGGCAGAATTAATGAGAGCTATTTTTAGCTACTCTTGTCCCAGAGCGGTCAAAATTGAATAAGGTTCTGCCTCACCCCTAAACCATACTACAGCACAAAATCTATTCTCTTAGTCAGAGAATTGAACACCCCACTATATTGCCTCAGTTCCCTCTTTGGAAGAAATATGATTTTGTTTTTCTGCCGAATAGAGAGTTGGGGAGCCAGCACTCTTTAATTTTAATGATACTCCAAAGTGAATACAAAATGAAACGCCATCTTAGCTTCCCTCTTCATGTGTCGTGTTGGGTATTGTGATGACTCATTGTATATTTAGGATCTCTGCAAGTGGAGATATTCTACTTTTTTTAGTGCAGATTTTTACCTTTTTAATTACAACTTGTAATATAGCAAAGCAGTTGGCTACATCAGTTAGTTGCAGGTGGGTTAGGGTTGATGTTTTCTGTTTTTGTGGTAGCTACAGTACAGAATCTGGAGTGGGAAGAAAGAGATGTGAGGACATCTGATAATATTCTATTGCACTTGATTCAGATGGTGTTACCAGGTCACAACCACTTGTTTTGTCATTGCTCCATTTGAATTCAGTTGCTTATAGATAACTTTTGATTATTGGCTACAAAAAAAGTTTGGCCATATTTGTCACTGAACTGTCAAATGAGAGTTGAAACGATTAGTAAATTAAGCGATTTAAGGCATATGGCATTTTTTATGGACTAATCTTCAGATTAATAAGTATTGCAGGGCTGCATCTAATGATTATTTCTATCATCGATTGATCTGCTGATTACTTTTCTCGATTTAAGTGTTTGGTCCATAGAATATAAGCAAATGGCAAGAAAATAACAAATACAAGTTCTCAGAGTCCATGGAGATGTCTTAAAATTAGAGCTGCAATGATGTTGATTATTTGATTACTCCATCGACAGAAAATGAATCTATGAAATCACTTTATACACAACTATTTTGATAATAGATTAATCCTTTAAGCCATTTTTTATGCCAAACATTCTCTGGTTGCAGCTGCTCCAATGTGAGTATTTTCTGGTTTTCTGAATAGTTCAGGGTTTTGGACTGTTGGTTGGACAAAATAATACATGAGATGATGTCAACCAGGACTGTGGGAAAGTGTCATCTGCATTTTTCACCTTTTTTTTTTTTTTTGATGTTCTACAGACCTAATGATTAATCAAGAAAATGGCCAGCAGATTAATCGATAATGGAATTAATAGTTAAAATGCAGTGTTGTCAAACCGTCAGTGCAAAACCCATTCAGTTTACTGTCATAGAAGACTTAGAAAACAGAACATATTTACACTTGAGAAGCTTGAACCAGTAAGTTTGTGCCAATTTTGCTCAACTTTCCAGTAAATGATTAATGGATTATCAAAATAATTTATGATTAAATTTCAGTTGAGCAACTAATTGATTAATCAACTAATCATTTCTACTCTACAATAATTGAGAATAATCATTAGTTGCAGCCCTAAACGGATTCATATGTGTAAATGAGTAGCTTAAACTTCTTCGGCAGACATGCACTAATCGTTTGTTCTGCCGAGGAATAAAACCACACTGTATGCGTTTATTGAAGAATTGTGTCGTTTCCGATTTGTGTATTGACCCCACATAGTCCATTTTGACCGCAGCTTTCCTGTCCTCTCTCCACTCAGCTGTGTGATCCATCTGTGTTGTAGTCCATCTGTGTAGAAGTGCTGGCTCCCAAGTTGCCTGGTTGTAATCCCCCAAGCATGACCCAACCAACATGGTGCGTCTCCGCTGTGGAGTGGCTGCCAACCGTGGCTCTGGCTTGTGGCATGAAGCTTTTGTTGGCACCAGTTGTTTGTGGCCAAAAAAGGGCGTACACAACAGTGCCACAAAAACTCATCAGTCACTGGACGCTGACACGACTTGAGTACTTGAAGCTATACGCAGGAGCAGAGTCGACTCAAACGTTTCCCTTCTCTTTCTTTTATGTTTACTTGACTTTTGACATTAGTGTATTTGGCTCTGAATAGGGCACTAAAATGTTAGTTTGGTTGTGAGGCTGAATACAAAATGCCACGTGCATAACGTAGTTTTTAGTTTTATTGTAGTGCAAAGTGTTTCTCTTTTTATCTTCGCTAATCCCTACAAAGATTGGCACTTTCGAGGCGTTTGTTTTTGACAAACGTCAGGCCATTAGTGTGGTGTTTAGATGTTCATGTAGCAACAAATAGAGTGGCCATCTAAAATGCAAAAAAAAAAAAAGAAAAGAAAAGCTTTTGTTTCTAAATTAATTCAGCTGTGTCTTTTTTTAAACCTCCCACACGCATTTGAGAGGAACCTTCAGACACGGCCTGAAAATGTCAGGCCACTTGAACAACACCAGACTGTTCCCCCTCTGTTACCAGAGCAACAAGCTCTGCGGGAGGAGAAAGCAAAATTACATCCCTTCAAAGTGAAAGGTGTGTGTGTGTGAAGAAAGGGGGAGGGAGGTGGGGGGGGAGAGACACACTGCAGGACCCTCTGCTAAATCACTTATTTTTTTTCCTTCCTAAATTCTGTTTAGTTTTTACTTCATTTTAAGTTCCTCCTGTTTTGCTCCATTTGGGATTTTACATTCCATTAATTTTACGGTGATTTATTAGTATTATATCAGGCACAGTAAGCATTCTCTAATCATATTTTCCAGACAACAAAACATTTCTCACAACCCCGCTGCAACGCAGGGCTAAAACTTTACACGTTTGTGTGTGTGCATGTTGGTGTTATGCTGCATAAATGCTAATAAAGAATTTCTGAAAGTAGGAATGTCAACTGGAAACGAGTACCTCCCATAACTTTTCAGTTTAGTGGCAAACCATCTATAAATTTAGACGAAATGTTCGAGTTCTTTGCGTCAGCGTTTCCACAGTGCGGATCTAGAAGACGCAGGCATAAATCCTCCTCCCCAAAAAACAAACTTTCCAGGCATGAATTCTGCCTCTGTTTTCAGCAGTCTTGTTAATATTCAGATGTCTTTTTTTCCTCTTTCTTTCCTGTACTCAATGTAAAAGGCCAGAGGGAGTTCCCTGTTCAAACTTTGTTCCCCCTCCTTGTGTGAGTCCAGCCATAAGCTGCTTTAGGAGTTTGTGACAGTTGATGCCAAGCTTCGAACGTCTGGGGCCACTTGTGGCGATTTATTCAGCTGCCTGTATTTCCAGACACTAGCTTACGTTTGGCACTTGGCCGACAGGTTGCGACATGAGGACGATGTGTTCAAGGAAGCCTGGGTGGTAAAACAAACAGGACGGCAGCAGTCGACTAAATGACCTCATCAGACTTTTTCTGTCATACAAAAACAAAAAAGACATTGTCTTTTTGAAAATCATTTTTTTTCCAATTGTAATTTAAAAATATATTTTGCGTGTGGCTCGTCACGTTGGGGAACTTGATAGTCATACCAATAGCAGGTTGTCATGCTGATATGCAGAATTATCTTCAACATGAAGCTGCTGGACTAAAGGCCCAGACACATCAAAGCAGCATCAAAGAACTCGCTGCGACAAAGGCCGACTGTTGCGTCGCCTCATGTCTCCTGCGTCTGGGCCAAAAAGTCCCACTTGAACACACCGCGAAGACTAAAGCCAACGGCCAACTAGTACGTGCGTTCTGCGCCTGCATGCGAGGAAATAAATCTTCATACCAGCTGGTGCCGGTAGTCTATATACTGTATGTCATTCAAAAAGGGAAACCAGAAACGGGGTCTTAAGACTCGCTAGATGTTTGGGGTTTGAAGCTGCCAACAAGGTGGCAATGAAAATAAATGAATAAAAAAATACGGCTGTAAACACATCAAACTGAGATATGTTTATGATTTTGTATGAAGGTTGTTTGTAAATCTAGTAGTGAAAGGGTTGCCCATTGGAATAGTATATATAAAAAGGGTAGGTAAGAAGCCTAACCCTTTTCTGTCAATATTTTTTAGTTTTCCCTTTTAATTTAATGTACATTTTTTTTTTTAAATATGCCTTCCTTTTGGAAACTGTCAACAAGGACTGAAATAAGTTACTGCTACTACTATTACTACTAGTACTACTAAAATGGTGTCAGCCGAAGCACTGAAAGCGATGCTGCTTTAAATGTAAGGTTCACCTCCCTTCGCTCATTTGTCATTACACTTTAATGTGGCGCAACATGAGATCACTCTTCCCAATGAGTCCTAGAAGTGTTAGAGGTGTCAAAGAAATTACCAGCAAAGCAGGAGGGAAATGTGTGATAGTCTCACCTATTAAGGTCACACTCCTCGGATCAATTTACATGACAAATGGGGGTTATTGCATTAGTTGCTGTGATGTGGGTTGTAATTTGCCCCAAAGGGATGGACCTGCTAGTATTTTATACGCAGTCATTGAATGTCTAATGTGTCGTGAGATTGTGGTGGAGGTGAACAGATATAGAAGAAGAGATAAGATAAGAAGTGAGCTGTGGGGCGCCGAGGACAGCGTTGACCTAACCGCTGAAGAAGTCGACCTTCATCTTATCCTCTCTGGATGTTAATGTGACGGAGGGCGTGCTTTAATTCCAAAGACTTACTGTCGGTGTGACCTCATTGCATCCAGCAGGGTTTTTATCATTGTGTTGTTGTATAATTGTATTCAATGCAAACACATCGCCTCATACCGTGGATCTACTTTAAGGGAGAGTATGTTGATCGTGTGTGGTCTGTTTGGTAATGTGTTAGTGTACTGCAGATAAAACCGAGCACAACACAGTGCTATCTGTATCACTGTAAATAGGTAACAGTGTTAAACCTGAAACAAACTCAATAAGCTGCTGGGTGCAGCCCTGTATGTGTATAGTGGATGTGACAGTTTGCATCCTTATTAGATTTCGCATGTGAAGAGCCCAGAAACACTGAGACTGCTTCCCTCTTTTAATAGAAACTCTTAACTCGGTCGAGGGAATGAAGTGGAAATGGGCTTCAGTCAAATGATATTATTGTCTTTCAAAATGTGTGTTGTTTAGACTGTTTATCATTTTTACTTAATGTTTCCAGTGTGTGCTTTTGTTCTCCACGATTGACTGTGCGAGCTTTAGTATTATTCTTTACATCCTTTTATTTGCAGTGTAAAACAAAAAAACAAAATAATTTTGGTGGCTATTCATTTTCATTCAAATTCAAGACAATGTTAAGTGTACTGCAGAAGCACTGTCCGTACATAGTGTACACATTAGGAAGGCAATTAGCTTGATTGTGCTCATAACATCCACATTATTCACATGAGAAAGATAGTGATGGACCATCCTGCAGACTTGGATAAAGGTTAAATTCACAGTTCTGGAGGAAGGCTGCTGTGAAAATCCATTTTAGGAGCAAATGGGCTTTCAACACTGAAATGTTGCAATTCATCAATTTGAATAATTATTTTTGCATGCACTGTGATTTATTGTTTTCTTGACAGAAAAAAAAAGGTCTGCAGATTAATCAATAATGAAAATCATCTTTACGTGCAGACCTATTTAAAATGCAGTGTTTTGTCTAACCAACAGTCCAAAACCCCAAGATATTCAGTTAATCATCAAGAAGACTTTGAGAAGCTTGAACCAATGAGTTTTTGCCATTTTTTTCTCAAAACATAATTACCGGTAATCCATTACCAAAGATTTTCCAATTAAATGTCCGTCCATTGACTAGCATCTTGACAGAAAACAATAGGTTTGGGCCTCGGATAAGTGTTGAATTGATATTTGTCAGCTGTAGTGAAGATGAAAAATGACTTTGAACCTTTATATATACAGTCTATGCTTTGAACCTGGGTGTTTGGTGTTTACCCAGGGAAACTGGCAGGACACATGACTGAGTCTGTGTGTGTCCCTTTTGTTATAAGACAAAAGGACTTCCTGTGTTAATCATATACTGTATCTCCGTCTTCCAGAGCGCAGCAATGGAGGAGACTGTCATTTGGGAACAGCACACAGTAACACTACACAGGGTAGGTGCCTGTTATCCTCCCTCCCAGTATCTCTCTACCCTGCCTGTTTTTGCTATCTTTGCCTCCAGTTTCAGGATCACATCATGTAAGTGTGCTTACTGTGTCCACAGTTGCAGGTGGTCTGCATGATTCTTTCCTACGTTTTTTGTCTATGAAGCCTAAGTAGCCCACAAAAAAAACTGCATTTTGTCCATGTTTTTGCATAAAAACTACACAGAAGAAGCTAACTCGCTACAGCTATTAGTCTATGTGCTTGCTGGCAGTGAAAAAAATAAATGTGTCAATCTTTTTTACAGTGTAATGAAATAATTCAGTGGCATATATGCAAGTTGAGCGTTTGTCAGCTGTCTATATCCAGACCTTTTTATATTATGTTCAGTATTTTGGTCCACACATACGGCTAAATCAACATCCTAATCTATGTTTCTCTGCAGGCACCAGGGTTTGGCTTCGGGATAGCCATATCAGGAGGTCGGGATAACCCTCATTTTCAGAGTGGCGAGACCTCCATTGTCATTTCGGATGTGCTGAAAGGAGGCCCAGCAGAAGGCCTACTGCAGTAAGATTTTGTTCTATTATTGGCAGCCCGGTCAGATTGCTAGTTATTAGTGTTAAATTACCTTTCCTGCCACAGAAAGACGCCAGCATGACGCGTATCTCTGTGTCTCCTCTCTAGGGAAAATGACAGAGTCGTCATGGTCAATGCTGTCTCCATGGACAATGTGGAACACGCGTACGCAGTCCAGCAGCTTCGTAAGAGTGGGAAAATTGCCAAAATTGTGAGTGACAACATCCCATTATGAACTACTTGATAAAACTTTACATGTTTTGTGGTCAGTTGTTGAAAGTAAAATATAGTTGGGAACATTCTTTTAAGTCGTGTCTTATCTATTTCACAGTTGCCCAGTAGAAGAAAGTACATGATGAAGGGATTGATTGATCCACCTTTCTGTAACTGATCGCATATCTTATTTGCTTTGGCCAGACAATCAGACGGAAGAGGAAGGTGCATGTCCCCATGGGCCGCCTCGGGGAGAGGGAAACTATGTCAGAGCATGACGAGGAGGAGGACAGCTATGATGAAGAGATATACGAGACGCGGAGCGGACGCAGCGGCGCTTACAGCGGTGTGGGCGGGGCCATGGGCAGGCGCAGCGGCCGGAGCAGTGGCCGAAGGGACAGGGAACGTGAACGCAGCGGCTCGCGGGAGAGGAGTATCTCCCCGCGCTCAGACCGCCGCTCACACAACCTGCCCCCACGTCCTGCAAAGGTCACACTTGTCAAATCCCGCAAAAATGAAGGTGAGGCTCACAAAGTCGGGGATATAAAAGGAGGGCACAAAGACGGTTTTCTGAGGTAATCCAGGAAATGGCATGTCATTTTATTTACCCAACTTGTAAAGACTTTAAGAAGAGAATAAGACCTTCAAATCATCATTGGTCAACTGCCATAGTAAACAAAACTTGCCAGCCACAGCAAAATCCAAGTTTACTCAAGTAAATCTAAGTAAAAGAGCAATTAATCTTCTTTAATCAGTACTGTTAATCCCAGCGGGAGCAGCGGCTTGACGGCAAAGTGCAGTCAGTGCGGTGTGGTGACGTGAGCTCTGTGCTAACATGGTCTTTGTTGCTGTCGTTCACTTTGTAAGCAGAATATGGCCTGCGCCTGGCCAGCCACATCTTTGTCAAGGACATTTCCCCTGAGAGCCTGGCAGCCAGGGACGGCAACATCCAGGAAGGAGATGTTGTACTGAAGGTGAGGAAGACGGGAAGCCTGGTGAACATTTGATATGCATATGTCATAAAATATTAAACATTAAACGAAACAATTGAAAATGACATTACCTTATTTTCACAATCTAATGTTGCATAACAGCACTTAGAGTTGCAGCTTGATCTGCTTCATGTAGCTCAGTTCATTCACATTTTAGAGAAGGTGTAAAGTAGCTTTATGTGTATAACAGTGCTTTTTGAACTGTAGCTGTTCTGAATCAATCGCTTCTCACATCCAGCCTTCTCACACACGTCATGTTAACTTCTTTGAATGTCAGCGCTTAAGAAATGATCAAATGATTTAAAGGAAAGAATTATCAAACTGATGCGCAAGATATTACTGTTCAGCCCATTCTGGAGCTTACAAATCGATTTGACCCTCACAAACACAATCATTGTTGCACTTGTTTGCATGTGATCTTGTGCCTTTTTAGACTTTTTGGAACCTAAACTTAACTTCTCATATGACCATTTTATTCCAGTCAATGTGAATCAAAGAAGTCTTTATTTGATTTCTCTTATTTATATTATTATACAATAGCTTCTTTCTCTGATTCTCCCAGATTAATGGCACAGTGACGGAGAACCTCTCCTTGATAGACGCCAAAAAGCTGATAGAAAGGTCAAAGGGCAAGCTAAAAATGGTTGTTCAGAGGGACGACAGGGCGACCCTGCTGAACATCCCTGACCTCGATGACAGCATTCCTTCAGCCAACGCCTCCGACAGAGACGGTGAGACTGTGTTTAAGTGTTGGCTTCAGCTGAAATTGGGAGCAGCTTAAAAGTCTGACTTGTCCGTGTGTATTTCAGACTGCAGTCGTTGAACAGTGCCTCTTGTTTGATCAGACATTTCAGATATCCATTCTCTGGCATCCGACCATTCCAATCGATCGCATGACAGACATCGTAGCAGCCGCTCCCGCTCTCCAGACCGAAGATCTGAACCCTCAGACCACTCCAGACACTCGCCGCCACAAATCAGCAACGGCAGGTAAAGAGCACCCATCCATAAATGTATATTTGAGTCTTTTAGCCGTAATGAAAGAAATGCAAAGGTGTCAAATTATATTCTGTCATTTTCATATAGATTCAGTTTTGCTTCTTTATTTCTGCTACTTTCTCTCTCCGGTTGACTTATAACAGTAGTGTTCCAGCACCAACAATAATTAAGATTACCATTTTTAAAAAACATTTAAAAAAAATTAAAAAAAAAAAGGTTCAAGAGAACATTGATGTCTCAGTAGAGGCCACGTTGTTTGACTGCAAACTGATCAGAAACACTGTTTACCACTAAAGATGTTAAATCAACAAAGCTAGATTATAACAGAAATGGACAATTTTGTGATTGAAAGGGAATTGTTTTTCATATTATCAACGTGGAGCTGAAACAATAATGCAATTAGTCAATCAACAGAAAAATTATTGGCATTTTTTGTGATGTTATGTTATTGTTTAAGTAATTTTTCAAGCATATATTCCATTTTTCCAGCTTGTCATTTGTGAGGTTTAGCTGCTTTTGGTTTTCTTATTCAATAGTAAGTTGATTATCCTGGGGCGTATTTGTTGCTGTTTTTTGGGTTTGGAAAAAAGAAATGTGACATCAGCGTAGGCTTTTAGCTTACTATTTTCTGACATATACATATATACGTATACGTATATATAGTATAAAATCATTCATTCCAGCCCTATATTAATATTTATAAAAGCTGTTTATGTAACTGCTTGTCATAGTGTACGTGCTTCTATCTGTCAACGTTTATTTAGACAGGCTCGTTTTGTTTTTGCTTGTGAAGGACTTTCGATTTTACGTTTGGGTTAATACCAGCCATCAGCCCATTCAGCACTTCTATGACTGTAACCTTGTTTAAAAGTGCCTCATTAATTCTTCATTTGAGCTCAATAGAGCACCAGAGCTGTTCCCCTTTCACACTGCTCATTGACCCGTGGAGTCAACTGTTAAGCTCACAAGAAAGAACCTTGGTCCAAACTCTGCTCTACTTAGTGTACAAGTTCAGTGCTCAGCCTATATTACTGTGTGTTTGGAATTTAACGTCCTCTGCCATTGAGACCGAAGCATTTTTGATACGTCAGTTTTGAGAATGGCTCATTTATATGCTGTGGCAACTGGAAAGGTCTTAAGATGATGCTATATGCCAACACAGGAACTGAATTAGAAGTACAGTCTCGCCAACACTTACATAATGACATTTGTCTGCCCTTTTTATTCCCTTTTTATACGTCAACAGCTGGAGAAAACCGTAAGTTTGTCACCATTACACAGTGTGAGTAGTTACTAATAGTATTAGTAAATCCTGAATAGTAATAATAATAGACCAGTGGGTCTAGTTTTAGGTATTAGGAGTTTACAAACAACTCTAAACACACAGATTTTACAGATTTTGTTGATGCAAATTCACCATTTCTCTATTACAACAAGGACTGCAACAGCAAAGTATTACTTAATAGAATATTGCTGAAGTGATACTTTGCGACATCAATTATTCAGTGAGGCGTGTCGTTTTGACTTGAGATGATAGAGTCCCGTGAAAGTGTCACAGGATCCTCGTGTCTCTTGAATGTTTTGTTGGGCAAACCACACGTTTGGCACAAGGACAACATGGCTCCAACAATGAAGGAACAAAAGGCCGTCAGCAACTATCAGTGTCAACTGTCATCCCTTTTCCATGTGGCTGAGCTTTTGTGAGATCCGTCTTTATATCTCTGGATGTCTGCCTTGATTTTTGCTCTGTTTCGGTTGAACAGGTTGTATTTTGTTGGGCAATATTCACATTTATGTATGTGTTTAGTTAAGATGCCAAAACCAACAATGTGTTGTAATAATTTATTTCTGACGTATCTAGACTACAAGTCTAGACACGAGCAAGTCCTTTAATGAACAGGAAGGATTTGCCGGGACAGGATGTTATTATTTATGTGAACCTGGATCTGTGACCTGTGACCTTTCCTTTCAGTTCAGGAAGTTGGCAGTTATAAGTAGGGCCTCCTCCTGGATGGGTTTAAAAAGAAGTTTGTTCCTCTGCAGCCAGTTCAAACAGGATGGTTACTTTGTCACTCAGCCTGTGAACAAAGCAGTATTTGGCCAGTAAAGTTGTGCCAGTGAGCAGGAGGTAAGAGCCATCAAGCCTGCTTTGCTTACTTCTGTTCCCGTCTGATTTTCTCCTTTGAAACACATCGGGAATCTCAGCATTTATCAAAACACAGGGAAAACTCTGTCATCATTTCCTGACTCGTAATTGGCCAGGGTCACGGTGTGTATCAGTTTACCAACACCTAACTGTTTTGTAAACTGGCATCGAAGTCAAACCTTTGCTGGTTTGCAGCCAGAGCCAAACCGTGAAATTCACCTGGAGGACAGAATCCACTCTGACACCTTAGATAAGCTGCTCTAAAAATAGAGCACAAAAAAGTGGAAAGATAAAGTAGTGACCTTCAAGACTAAGATGAAGCCTCAGACTCGAGCCGTTCTTTTCGCCTGTTTATCTTTTCACAGCCAGTGCGTGTCCACTGCAGTCAGGAGAACATTGACTTCAGTCCAGGTCTTGTGTTGAGTGGTGTACGGCCTTGGTGTTGTTGCGTGTAGTCATGATGTTGCCATAAAGCTCCCCTGTTGCCTCCAAGCTCTACATCTCAAGAATACACTATTCATAATCTCACGTCTATTTTTGTCTGCAGTCACAGAAGTCGTGATGACGAACGTATCTCGAAGCCGGCTTCAACACCGGTGAAGCTACCAGAGGAGGTTCCTCTGCCCAAACCGAAGGAGTCTGCTATTGCTAGAGAGGACAAACAGCTCCCACCACTCCCAGGTCCGTTTATATAACAATTTTGTTCACGAAAAACTATGACTAAATATGTTTGTCAATGACCTTTTATTTCTATGACTCAGACGAGGCGATGACAAGACGGCATCAAACACTAGCTGTGACTGTATTCATCGATATTGTTGAAAAATAAAAAACTTACCATAATCTTTCTGACGGGGAAAAAAAGAGGAGATCAAAATTTCAAGAAGTTTTTTTATTTATTTTTTTTATGCAGATTGACGGAATGTTCAATATGATCTGACGATTAAAAAAAAAAAGGCTAAAATGTTTTTGTTGACTAAAACTATACTTAAATAGTTACGGTTTTCTTTGACTAAGATGCCGAGACTTTTAGTCAACTAAAACTTGACTAAAAACAACAGGATGAGGTTAACTAAATATATGATAAAAACTGACGAGGACATTTGACACAGGACTAAGACTAAATTAAAAAAAAAAATAGCTGACAAAATAAATTCTGTAAAATAAATGATTTGTAACTCAGAAGTTAACGAGACATGTTGGTACTTTGTGTACCTGTGAGCGAATACAACTAGGTGGGTTTCCCTGTCCATCATAAGCAGCAGAACATTAAATGATTTCATGATAGTAAAATGAAATCTTGTTTGAGCCAGTCATTTTTGCCCTTTTTAAATGCATGACTACAGAAAAAAAAAAAAAGTTAGATCCAATCGCCTGCTGAGCCTGGCTGAGTTCGCCCGGAGCCAAGTGAAAATAAACCGTATGAGTTGATCGAGTCTGACGTTCTTCTCCAGCCTGCAGCACTCTGCTGCCTTTCTGTTTGACCTCCCTGCTCAGGACAATCCGGGCCTCGAGTGTGTTTGTGCACAAGCGTCTGTGCGATAACACTTTGCCCTGTGTGTGTCTGTGTGTGTGTGTGTGTGTGTGTGTGTGTGTGTGGTTTTGAACAGTTCATTAATGTACTTGTTCTCAGTTTAACATGTGTCTGCAGTATTGTTAAGTTGTGACTGTGTTTGTTGGAAGTATCACTTTTGTTTTTACAGTTTTACATGTTCCTCTTCTGTCTGCATTAGTAACCTGAGTTTGTGGGTTTTTTTTATTTTTATTCAGAGCCCAAGCCGGTGTACGCTCAACCTGGACAGCCAGATGTTGACCTGCCAGTCAGTCCCTCTGATGCCCCTGTGCCAAGCGCTGCCCATGACGATGGCATCCTACGGTAATATTAACACTATAATATCTTACACCATCAAATATTAAAGTCTCCTTAAAATCAACAAAAAAAAAAAACAACTATGTGACCTTTGTGAGCGCCTCACACAGTTCACACAACAACGACACATCTTGGAGCAGCGCTTCACACTTCTCAAAAGGCTCCCTCGGTTAGCTACACAAAGTATTTTGGCTGCGCATGGCATAGATTTCAATGCCGTCAAGACATTTTTATTTCTGCACACACTGGTTTGCTGGCAAGTTGAATAAGTAGCTTTGAATATGGCTGGATGCACAACTATCAGTGTGCGCGAGACAAACTGTTTACTGTGGTTATTTTTGTCTTCAGCATAACTATTGAAATCTATTCAAATACCCTGTAGGACTGTGTCTTTCGCTTTCTACACAACAATCTTACATCTTTGCTTTTGTAAGCTCACTAAAGAGTAAACCGTCTCAACAAAAGACAGACCTGGATACCATCCAAGAGTCGCTCAACTATTCATAAATTGAAGTTTGCTTTGAAAAGAGAGAAATGCCAACAAATGGTGTCATGTCAAAGAAAATCAGCCTAACTATTGTCTTTATTCCACATCTCCAGGCCAAGCATGAAGCTGGTGAAGTTCAAGAAGGGGGAGAGTGTGGGGCTGCGCCTGGCTGGGGGGAATGACGTTGGCATCTTCGTAGCTGGAGTGCTTGAGGATAGCCCAGCTGCTAAGGAGGGCCTGGAGGAGGGCGACCAAATTCTCAGGGTGAGATACTGCTTTTTGTTTTAACACAGCAAGTGTATAACCTGACTGCTGAAATCAAGTGGTTGTTTTTTTAATTAAAGTGTTTCATAAATGAGTTTGTAAAAAAAAAAGAAAAGTTACACGTCCAAAACTTTGAGCTGCGATTCAATGTCAGGATTGTTTTTTTTTCTCCTCCTTGTTTTGACAACGGATACCTGATAGTGTCTGTAAACAGCCTTGTTTTATGGGGGACGCATCCTCAAACTTTTCCCTTTTTTTATTCATGGTTTTACACTCTGGCTGCTCCAAAATTCCTGTACCTCCAGGCTGGTCTCTTAGCAATGGCCTGGAGGGAGCAAACACAAAAAAACTGTTTCCTCTCTCTGTGTTTGTCCCATTTCCTTAAAGCCATATATCTTGCTGTGTGCACCTCCTCCTTCTTCCCCCAAGTATATAGAGGAATAGCTTGAGTTCTTGCAGTGCAGTAAAACTTGCAGTTACCCAGGCAATACTGAGAACATGAAGAGCTATGTAAACCTTTATCTAAATAAAGATTCACTCCTCCTGTCGCTTTGAAAAATAAAGCCTACTTCTTAATGTAAACTAAAGTACTAGACAACAGTGAAGTTATTATGTGAAAAGCATTAAGCAGTAACCTCTGTTTTCCCAAATTCCAGGTAAATAATGTAGATTTTGCAAACATAATCCGAGAGGAGGCGGTGCTGTTTCTCCTTGACCTTCCTAAGGGTGAAGAGGTCACCATTCTAGCCCAGAAGAAGAAAGATGGTAAGTGAAGTGAGTAAGGAGATGAGTCGAGAGATGAATTTCTATGTGGTCACACTGGGCAAATGTTTTTGACTCGTTTTCTCCCGTTCAGTGTATCGGCGGATCGTGGAGTCAGATGTTGGTGACTCATTCTACATCCGGACACACTTTGAGTATGAGAAGGAATCTCCGTATGGGTTAAGTTTTAACAAGGGTGAGGTGTTCCGTGTGGTGGACACCCTCTACAACGGGAAGCTGGGCTCCTGGCTGGCTATTCGCATCGGCAAGAACCACCAAGAGGTGGAGAGGGGGATCATCCCCAACAAGAACAGGTGAGGGCATCCTGACAGACACATGTGTCTGCTTTGGTTTGAATCATCTGTCAGTTCACTTTAAAGAGTGACATGCTTGTAGGGCTGTACCGAATAGTTTGAAGCTTCCAAGCTTCATTCATAACGTTGACATTTGAATTCTAAATCAACATTTTGATGCAGCTTTTTTCTTATTTTTTTCTTTTTTTTTTCTTTTTTTTTTTGCATGTCTATTCATTCTGTTTAAACCTGGTATTTCTGCATAGTTGCAGTCAGATATAAGGTTACACTAATATTATCAGTATTATAATATTTGTAGAATTAATTTTCAGTCGTGGCTGCGTAGGATTGTTTCCGACTTGTGTGATACAGACATTTCCAATAACTTAAGAGCATTGTAAAGTCTAAATTTATTGAAAAAAGATATAAAAACATGTTGTGAATTTTGGAAATGATTACGTCTAATGCAATATTCCATTTCAATCCATCTTTGTTGGCATTTAGCCTTCAAAAACATCATTTTCACTGCGTTTTTTTTTTGCTCTCCCATTTGCCGTACATAAAGGGAGGCACGCACCTGTATTAACAGGGAGGTCTCGCTGCAATCTAACAGCTCCTTTTTATTAACATTTATAAAAACCGCAAACAAAAAATCTTGAACAAAACATTTTTTTTGTTTTCTTCATTTCCTTCGGGTGATGACATCATAAAATAAGACGACACACTTTCAAAGCTTTATTCGAAAACACAATAGAAGCTTGAAACGTAAAAATAAATTACATTCGGTACAGCCCAACAGTAGACAGTCATTCCCCTATTTCTATTGAATTTGTTATGATTATCATTGCCATGTAGTGTCCTTAGGTATTGGCAGTGTTGAGGTTAGCCGTGCCAAATCTATGACATATCCATTAGCTTGTGTCACATTAAGAACTATCTCTGTCTTTCTGTCACGTGTCAACAGAGCGGAGCAGCTGTCCAGCGTGCAATACACTCTCCCTAAAACAGCAGGTGGCGACAGGGCGGACTTCTGGAGGTTTCGTGGTCTTCGCAGCTCAAAGAGGAACCTGAGGAAGAGCAGGGAGGACCTCTCTTCCCAGCCAGTCCAAACAAAGTTCCCTGCTTATGAAAGAGTTGTACTGAGAGAGGGTGAGGGATCTATCTATCTATCTCTGATGGCCTATATGTCAATGTGAGACTAAAGCTGCATTCTGAGTCTGTTAATGTTTTTATATTTTTGATGCAGCTGGTTTCCTAAGACCTGTGGTGATATTTGGGCCAATTGCTGATGTTGCTCGAGAAAAACTCTCCAGAGAAGAGCCAGATCTTTTTGAGCTTGCCAGTACGTTCTCATGCATTATACTGCACATATATACTAGATAACATCAACTGACAGCACACCTTTTAGTACTCAAAAACGTTTTCTTCATAAATCCCTCTAACCTTGTTTCCAGAGAGCGAACCGAGAGATGCAGGAACAGACCAGCGTAGTTCAGGAATCATTCGTCTTCACACCATCAAGCAGATCATTGACAGAGTGAGTATGCCTCCTTGTATCATATGGAATGCATTAAAGCTTTTGACTTTCCCTTGGTCACGAATATATTTGTCATTCCTCCTCTTTGCTGCCTTTCATCTCATGAAGGACAAACATGCTGTCCTGGACATCACCCCGAACGCTGTGGACAGGCTGAACTATGCTCAGTGGTACCCGATTGTAGTCTTCCTAAATCCCGATACTAAGCAGGGTGTGAAGAACATGAGGACCAGACTGTGTCCAGAGTCCAGGAAGAGCGCCAGGAAGCTCTATGAGCGAGCCCTCAAACTGAGGAAGAATAATCACCACCTGTTCACCAGTGAGTGTGCAGAGAGTGTTCAAACGCAATACATTTTAAATGTATATTGTCTCTTTTACAATTTTACTTCCATGAAGGGATGAAATAAAAACATATTCTCTTTTAGCCACCATCAACTTGAACAATATGAATGACGGCTGGTACGGAGCTCTGAAAGAAACAATCCAGCAGCAGCAGAACCAGTTGGTGTGGGTGTCAGAGGGCAAGGTGAGGCGGCTTTGTCATTTCATTTTGCTGAGCAATATTTTTTTCATTCCTTTTTAGTCTGACTTAGCGACACATGAGATGATGAATTTCTCTGCTCTGCTCAGGCGGATGGCACTACAGAGGATGACTTGGACATCCACGATGACCGTCTGTCCTACCTGTCGGCCCCAGGTAGTGAATACTCCATGTATAGCACAGACAGCCGCCACACTTCTGACTATGAGGACACAGACACGGAGGGCGGGGCGTACACAGACCAGGAGCTGGACGAGACTTTGAACGACGAGGTGGGACTGCCTACGGAGCCCGCCATCACCCGCTCTTCCGAGCCTGTGCGAGAAGACCCACCTGTAATTCAGGATACCCCTGGTTACCCCGGATACCAGCACCCTGTGCAGCCCGACCCAGCCAGTCGCATAGACCCTGCTGGGTTCAAGATGGCCGCTCCGCAGCAGGTAAAGTTCATATCTAGCTTTGCAGGCTGTGCCCGTCAGGGATGGATTTATGGCTATAAGTACTGCAGAGCTGAGTAATCGCTCCTTTGTGTTCAGTGTTGTGTCCTGACCTTTGTAAAGATTAAATGCCCTTTGCTAAGTTATAAACATGTTTTAGAAGCTACTGGTATGTTATCTATTCTAACCACATTCTCTGGCTGGTGTAAAACTGATTCAGTGTAAGGAAGAAGATCAGTGTTGGGGTGAGCTGTACTTTGTGTGCAGGCTGTGTTTATAAATGTCTCTTAACAATACTTCACAGCAAGATGAGGCTGCTCTGCCCATGCCCTCGTTGCCTCAGACGGTGGTAGCGCCCCCTGCTGTTGAGCAGCCTGTACAGCTTGAGGGTATGCACCTCGAGGAGCCGTCTGCTGCAGCCGCAGCTCCTCAGGCTGACTCACTTAGCAGCCCCAGCCCTGCCCCTGAGCTTATTCAGCCCCCACCATCACCACATGAACCCCACCCGTCTGGACCGCCTGGTCCAGAACCAAAGGTACCCGCTGTTTCACCAGCCACTCGGACCGGGCCTGGGCCCCAGCCTGCTGTTTTAACTGCCTGTCTTCTCGCACATGCTTTCCACTCGCTCTCTGCATGACATGCCCGCACTGTGTGACTCACTGAGCCCACTGTGTGCCTCTGGCTCCCAGAGAAAATGTGAGACAGACTAGTCCACATGCACCACAGTGGGCTGGGAGACCAGAAGGACTGGTACATCTGAGTCTTTGACCAGGGTGAAGACATCCACACCAAGCCCTAACTGTTGCCTTTTACTTCCTTTGCATGGCTCCTAATGTTTTTTGGGTTCCTTTCAGCTTTAACTCTCTTCTGTAGATGAGCGATAGTAGCACTTACAGTGGCATCGTAATGGTAGATGTGTCGTCCGTTGTAGTTTGACGTTGCATTAGATGCAAACTGAATGTTGGTTGCATGATGAAGCTAACCTGCAGACAGTACTCCTGGTAATGATTTCCCTCAAGCAATTCTCCCTATGGAAAACAAACGTACATCAGCACACTGCATTGTGTCTTCTGTTTAGTAGTTTTTTTCCTGAGTAGATGCCAACAAATCAACCCTCTTCTATAGGAAGTACTGTAACTATATTTGCTGTCTACAGGCTACACATCATATGTTTGAAATGAGGCCTTTCAGAAATGTGCAAATTGCTTGTTGGTTCACTATTTATAAAACATGTTAATGTGTAAAACCGAGTTGTGTACATATGGATTATTATCATTCTTGAGAGGCATCTTGTCAAACAGGCATTCAGAACTGTTTTTCAATAATGGACAAGGGTTTGCTTGTGTAATTGCACTTTGAATTGATGTTTTGTTTAATTAAACGGTAGAAGGATTTATTTTCTAATAATTTGCTTAATTTTACACTTGTTTAGTTCTTCAAGGTTTCAGTTTATATCCCAGTATTGAATTTGATCTTGAAATTATTCTTATTCTGATGTTGGGAAAGTATTTTCTTCTGACTGCTCCGTCTTCCAACATGGTGATAGATAGAAGCTCAAAATGATGGTGACGTAATGGATGTATTCATTTAGCGTTGTTTCTTCACAGATGTACAAGAAAGATCTGTACAATATGGAGGACCCTGTACGAATCAACCATGGCCTGAAGCAGTCTTTGAGCTACAGTCACCAGCCGCCGTACCAGGACAAACAGCCATACCGTGAATACGACCACCCGCCTTACGGATACGATGGAGGCGGCTACACAGAACCAAAGCCTCACAACACTGACTCTCACCTGCACTACGACAACCGTGTGCCTCATTACAACGAACAGTGGCCCCCCTATGACCAGCAGACCTCATCGTCCCAGCCCGCAGGGTACCAGCCGGGCCACCAGCAACCCATGGGCTACAGCCCGCGGTCCCCCTTTGACGACGGACCAGGGAGGGACTACAGCCCCCCTCAGCCGCGCTACGATGAGGCCCCACCGGTGGGCTACGATGGCAGACGCCGCCACAGTAAACCTGGGCCCATTCGTTATGATGAGCCCCCACCCCCGCCCCCAGCTGGCTATGATGCCCGCTCTCCTTATGAGGCAGAACCTCACGGTTTCCCAATTAATTCACCTCGATCGCCAGAGCCCCCAAAGCAGTATTACAGTGAGTCTGGTCTGAGGCCCACCTACATTCCTGGGCCTCCAAGCCGGGGCTTTAAGCAAGGGATGCATGACCCTATGATGAACTCTGAACCTACAATTCCCCCTCATATACCGGAGACCCTGCCCTCTCCAGGTGAGCCAGCGATCACTCCGGGCTCCAAACCCCTCCCTCCTCCGCCGCGGGAAGACCTGGACGAGGACCCGGCCATGAAACCGCAGTCGGTGCTCAACAGAGTAAAGATGTTTGAGAATAAACGGTCCGTCTCTATGGACAGGGCTAAAGAAGGAGGAGAATCAGCTCTCAGGGTAAGTTCCTCACAGAGCTGTCTCAAACATATGCTACGTATGATACAGGTGTGACTGTATTTAGGTGTCAGCCCAAGTAATGTGAACACTTCATAACTCTACATTTTAAACTGGGGCTGCAATTTATTATTTTCATTATCGATTAATCTTCAGATTATTTTCAAGATTAATCGATTTAATTGTTTGTTCAATAAAGGACAAAGGTTTCTCTAGTCTAAAGGTGATGTCAGTCCAAAACCCAAAGATATTCACTTGTGATATAAAACAGAGAAAAGCATATGTGCGCGGCTGAAAACAACACTTTGTGCCATTTTCTGCATGAAAAATTACATCAACGATTAATTGATTCGTTGCCGATTTATTTTTCTGTCGATCGACTAATCGATTAGTCAACTTATCGCTGCAGCTCTATTTTAAACTCTAAGTATTATAGTATAGTATCTAAGTTATTAACATTGCTAACAAAGAAAGATACAGTAGTAAGAGCCAAGTCACACTTAAAGGAGGTAGATAGTAGAATAGAATAATTAAAACATAATAACTAAAATCTTTACTAGAACCTGAAATAAAACTAACTACAAGGACCATACTCATATTCTAAATATATACAACAGTAGTGCCTGGAACATGGTGGAATATGTAAGTCTAAATGTCAAATGGGAGTTGAGAGTTTTAACAATTTGTACTGGGATATGCAAGTATTTCAAAGCAGTGTGAGATAACCAAGAAAGCTCCATAGAGGCCAAATTATATTTTCCCAAACTGCAGATGCATCAGTCCAAAAACTGCGGAACTGCAAGACTCGAAACTGCAAGCTTGTTTTTGTGAAATAATCGTCTGTTTTGTGACCGTCTGGCCTGTGAGATGTGAGGCACAGTGCTATATCCATGTGCATGCAATCCATTCATGTGAACAGAAATCTGGATCAGATGCAAGAAGCACTAAAGAGACGCCCTCCCTTTTTGCTTTTCAGCCTGCAGATGTTCCTAAACCTGCGAGTGCACCTGGCCCAGTCCTTAAAGCCAATTCCCTCAGCAACCTGGAGCAGGAGAAAACCACCTATAGGTATGTAGTCCTCATAACGCCCCAGGCTGCAGAGTAGGTGGGTGAAGGACAACTCTGAGATCCTCGCAAAGGCTTGTTGTTTGAGCTCCACCTAGTGGACATAAGTCACTGTGCAGGAAGCCAGACTGGTGGGGTGTGCAAAGACAAAAAAAAAAAAGGTATGCGAGGGCCAGTGCTGCGATTGAATATCCTTTTATGCTTAGAAAAGTTCCTAACTGAGTGAAATGACCCGGAAGTATCTAAGTGGCAGCCATAATAAGAGCTGGTCAAATGCTCTAAATGCTAAGGAAATGTGCTTCAATGCCTCCTATGTTATCTCCTTTAGCCTCGGGTACACTGGAACATCCTTTACCAAAGGAAAGGAGATGGTGCCGTCCCACAATTCCACATTTAGAGCGACGCACCATTCAGTCGTCAGTGACGTCTGCCCGTAGCTGTTTTTCGATTGTGCTCTATATATTGAAAAGATCCTTCTTAGGTGTGATTCTGTTTTGGACAGGAATTCTTACTTGAATTGTACAGCATTGAGTTTGTCCCTGTACTCATTTTCTAGCTATTGTAAATAAAATTGCTTAAAAAAACACCCGCCTATCGATTCTCTTAGCACCTCGGTTGTCTCTTCACATCTTTCCCTGACCTCATGACGTTTTCCATCGAGGTTAGAAAAATACATGGGAAGTGCTTTTTTTTGATTAATCGTACACAGTCCAAGTATCTACTAAGACTACCCGTTTTGCATGTTAGCAGGGTCATTAGGAACCTCGTTGCGCCCTGCTGTGAGAAGCTCAGCACCAGTCTCGTTGCCGTTCCGAGCTCCTCGTCCTTTAAATGAGCTGTTACTAACATCAAAACTGAAATGAAAATCAGGATTTATGAGATGCCTTCCATCAAAAAAGTTGTCCAGCAGGCTTGAGGCCAATCCCACTGTCTGTCCCTGCTGTTTAAATCTCTGCAGCTGTTTTACTTGTTTCTTTTTGCTTCCTCTGCAGGGCCCCTGAGCCACAGAAGCCCCACACTAAACCCCTGGATGACTTAATGCGTTCCAACCACTATGACCCAGATGAGGATGAGGAGTACTACAGGAAGCAGTTGTCCTACTTTGATCGCCGTAGCTTCGACAGCAAGGCCATGGGCCAACCCAGTCCTGGCATCAACCGCTTCCACGATGTTCCCAAACCAGCTCAACTGTCTTACCCGTACAACAGGTAACACTACACACCTCGTGTCGGCACTGTTGGCTGACGTTCAAAACTCCTGAGCACTGAAGTTACGCCCGCTGCAGAATCTCAATTGTTTTTCTTTTCCGCCGTGTTTGTGTCTGCCTACTGCAGAGTTGAGTCTGCAGAGAAGGTGAGTCCAGTGGAGAAAAGATATGAACCCCTGCCCCAAGTCAGCCCATCATCACAGTACGGCCCCCCCGCGTCCGCCATCCCACCCAACACACTGCCCAAGCTCAGCCCCAATGACGGTAAGCTCTCTGACTTTCAAACTTCACCGTGTACTTACCTGCTACCCTCTGTTGTTATGATCAACATAATCTGCAACTATTCTGACAATTTAGCAGGGTAAATGAAATGATTAATTATTATTATCAAAGACGCTCTGGTCCCAGCTTCTTCAATGAGAGGATTTACTTCTTTTCTCTTTTCCTTTTCCAACATTTGTTTTGTCATCTTGTGCTTTGGAAAATGTGATCATTTTATAGACCAAATTATTTATCGATTAATTGAGAAAGTAATTGTTGGATTCATCAAAAATGCTAATACTTGTTAGTTGCAGCCCTAATATATATATATATATATATATATATTGTAATGGTTACAATACAGTTTAATTATTGCTTACTGTAAATAAAATGAATCCCTGATCCCAACTTCTAATGTGGGAGAGAATATATTTGTTTTGACTGTATTTAAGTGATTGTATCGTCCTTCTTCCAGCAAACTCTATTCCCGAGCTGTTGACTTCACCTAATCCTAAACCCGAGCTGCCAGCTCTCAGGCCGCCCAGCAGGGACGAACCCACACCAGGGGGCTATATGCCCCCGAGGGGCCTCCCCGACAAGTCCCCGGTCAACGGCACTGATACGGGTCCCCCAAAGACGCTGGGCGCTCCCGCTCCAACTAGCTATAACCGCTACGTCCCCAAGCCGTACACCAGCTCCGCACGGCCCTTTGAGCGCAAGTTTGAGAGCCCCAAGTTCAACCACAACCTGCTGCCCAACGACACACAGGTGAAGACGGACCTCCTCAGTAAGCCCAGTGTGGTGAGCAACAGCGGTGGGAAGCCTCAGCTGTCACCACAGCCTCTGGATCACGACAGTGGCCTGGACACCTTCACACGCACTATGGACAACAGGCCCAAATACCAGCACAATAACATCAACGCCATCCCCAAGGCCGTCCCTGTAAGGTGAGAAACTGAGCTGCTGAAAGACAGAAAGAGACGCGTTTGTTCTCGTGTCCTCTGCTGTGCATTATTCTCTGCCTACACTGTTATGACTGATGATGCTGACTTTTGTGCCTCCGTCCCTCAGCCCCAGCACGCTGGACGATGACGACGAGGATGAAGGACACACCGTGGTCGCCACCGCCCGGGGGATCTTCAACTGTAACGGAGGGGTCCTGAGCTCCATCGAGACGGGCGTCAGCATCATCATCCCCCAGGGTGCCATCCCCGAGAGCGTGGAGCAGGAGATTTACTTCAAGGTGTGCCGGGACAACAGCATCCTGCCCCCCCTCGACAAGGAGAAAGGTTAGTCTTCTTCATATCCTGAATATGTCAAGGAACAAACAGTCACTACAAATAAAATAACATCCATGCCAGCAGTTATATTTAGAGGATTTTTTAAAGTTAACATTAGGCACCGGGGGGGTGTGGTAATTGAATTAACCTGGCAGGTCAGTTAACAGTTCATTCTAATTCACCATGAAAGCCTGACAACAGACTCCATGTTGCCTCTTGATTGGGTCATAAATAATCCTGTGTGCTGATTAAATCCTGCATGTTTCATTTGTGGAATTTAAATCTTGTTGTGTATCCGTACAGGAGAAACGCTGCTAAGTCCGCTGGTGATGTGTGGCCCGCATGGACTCAAGTTCCTGAAGCCGGTGGAGCTGCGCTTACCTCACTGTGCGTCAATGACCCCTGATGGTTGGTCTTTTGCTCTAAAATCCTCCGACTCCTCGTCGGGTACGCTGTCCTCTGTCCTTCTGGGGTCTTTGGGCTGGCTTTTGTGATTTAGAGAGGAGTCTCTTAGTGCCTGACTCATTTTAATCACTCACCTGTTTTTCATATTCCCCTCACTTCTTCTTCATGCTTGTGCTGTTTGGAGATTTGAGTTGCTTTCTTATTTTATTAAGTAATGTGAACTGAGGCGCCTTGTTTATCAAATCTTGGGCTTCCACGCAAAACTTCAATGGCACTAAAGCTGAAAACTTCAGCCGATTTATTCAATTTGAGTGAGTCACAGAAAACATTTTGATAATAAACTTTTTATAGACCAAACAATTAATTGAGACAATGTTCAGCAGATTAATCTGTAATTAAAATAATCATTAGTTGCAGCCTTACATTCCTTTTACATTAATTACTATTGTTTAACATGGCAATCAATTATTTTGAATACTAACATAGTGTTATAGGAGACATGCAGTTTATTTTAGTTTTTAGAAAAAAATTATCTTTATGATTTGGAATAGAAATTTTTAAAAAAAAGCTTAACAAAATGCCATTTTGTAGTAAAGTAATGCTTGACATACGGTGATCATGTCACTATTGGTTTATGTGATTACTTAACCATCAATTAATGAACAACTCGCAGTTACTCACCATCTTAGCTGGTATTCAGTTACATAAAAAAGGTCATTTGAAAGCAGAACAGTAACTAATCTGTACTTATTAACACTTAGTTTATGTTTACTGAAACTATCGTTTGCAAATGGGGATCATGACACACAAGTCAACCAGGTCATTTGTACTGTAATAGTTATCTTGTGTAACTTTATGATAAACACATTATCTGTCTTGATTACACTCAGTAGACCTCAGTTAGCTTTTAAAGACTCAACAGATTTAGCATTGTACTCCTATAACATCGTTGGACTCAGAGTTGAAATACAAAAAGAGATGATGTAGTTTTTCTATTCCGCATATTCTTCATCCTTTAAAAAACCTAGTGCCTACATGACCCACAATGCAACTTAAGTTACCGTAAGCTAGTAGCAGCTAAAGTAGCCTTGAGCCATCAGCCTCATAAAAAAAGACCGTCCTGTCATGTTGAAATATGTCGATTATTTTTTTTTTTTTTTTTTACCAAAAACACAACATTTCTCTATGAGAACCGGTACTGTTGTGCTTTCAGAAAACCCTTTTCTATGTAATTAGATTCCAGCTAATTTGGTGGCATATAAATTCATGTATGAAGTAACTGAGTTAACATTCATTCAATTTAAAACATCCATTACGCATTAACTTATCACATAAGCTCATGGTGAGCCGCGGGAATGAATTTCGTGCATTAATGTATGCATTCAATCATCATCAGTCGTACATTATTTATGAAACATCTGTCTCTGCTGTGTTTTTAAAGAGGAAGGGAGGTGCTCCGGCAGCTGACATCATGTCTCTATTTCCTGCAGGTGATCCCAAAACCTGGCAGAACAAATCTCTCCCCGGAGACCCAAACTACCTGGTGGGTGCAAACTGTGTGTCAGTGCTCATTGACCACTTCTGAAGAGGGAAACAGCTGGCCTGTTACTGAATGTGATGAACAGGGGACGTCAGTTGCTCCTGCCGTGCTCCCTCCACCGTGGCGGGGCGCACGATGCTCGATGAAGTATGAACCTGATACTCTCACGTTGTTTACTGTGCCCAAAAATTAAGAAAAAAGAAAAAAACCACACACACAAGGAGAGTCGGAGGAGTCCAGCATCCCCAACGCTGTACTCTTGTTCTTTTCTTTCTTTTTTTCCCCCGGTGCTTTCAAGGCTTGCAAAAAATAAAGATTAAAACAAGTTATTTAAACAAAGGAACTGAAGTTGGAATGCATGACCAGTGCCACAGACTGAATAATCTCGTTTTGACATTTTTAGCTAATTTTGTAAAAGGTCAGAGCGGTGCAAGAAAAAGGAGAATTTTGGAAACTCATTTAATATTGCAATGGGATTTTTTGCGTACTGTTAAAAAATAACGACAAAAAAAAAAAGAAAAAAACACTCACAAACAGCAAAGTTGGTATATGCAAAACTTTTGTTTGTGAGTTCTGTGGTCATGCGTTTCACTATTGAAGGATCTCTGAAGACTTTGAAATGCTGAGCCTGACTCATGAAGGAAGGCATGGTAAAGATGAAAAAATAATAAAGAAGAATGAAGGTTAAGTATTAGTATCAGGCGCCCGTTTGTTCTGACCGGGCGCTCTCTGTTTAAAACTGATGTTTTGTAGCAATGTTTTACCGTAGATAAATATACTGACTTGATTTTACAAACTCCTGCTGTCTAGAGATCTATGCATGTGCTATGACTCAGGTCCAGAAGCCTGCTACTACTAAGTTCAACACATGAAAATCCCATCGTACACTGCAAGCAGTGATGCCTTATCTGCATATTAACTTTTCAGTGAAACTTTAAAACATCGGATCCTTCAGTTATAGCGATCACTACGGAAGAAAAAAGTTGTCTCTGCATTTTCTCATAAACAGTGAACTTGGATTTAGCACACAAGAATAATTGAGGCTGATGAAAAGGTATGCTTTCTTTTACTGCTATGCATATGAAGTCTGAGGAAATACAAAAAGCTAGAAGATGTTTAAATTGTGGCTGTACATATTGCTAGTATATGGCCTTGGTTCTCTGTAAATGAACTTTTGTACATCTTTGTTATTTTGTATAAAAGAGAAAACGTTTGTTTAAAAAAAGAGAAAGCGGTTACATTGGTTATGTTTGTATTCTGGTTATACCCCTGAGCCTTGGAACTGACATAAGCAGTAATAAGTCTGACTTTTCTACCAACATATACACACACTACTTAAGGCATTTTTAAACAGTCAGAAAACTTTTTATTCTTATTTACAAAATAGAGAAGTGCTTGGTTTAAATGATTTTAAAAGATGTACTTGAGGGGGTCTGCTGTGAAGAGTGGTCCCTTCCTTTATTTGTGATACTGGATGCTGTATTGTGTGCCCTGAAATGTATTTTTGTACTAATAGACAATTTATTATGGCACATCAGTACTATTTTCTTTTGATATGATAACACTGCTTCAACCCAACACTAGTTTATTTTCCCGTGTGGCTGATATTCTTTTTATTTATTTTTGATTTTTCTTCGGTTCACTTCGTTTTTTTTCCTTTGCAACACATTTCTAAGTATACCACTGTATTAATAAATAAATTCATTTTTAAAGTAACTGCTGCATGGATTAGTGTGTTGTGTTGATATAAACTACTAGATGTTATACATAGACACATCCAGACACATCTGCCAAACTGCTCAAAGAATTCCTTTGTGGTTTTTAAAGTTGGCGACTGTATTGTCAGTATGCAACACTTGATTCAAGTGTTTTGTCATTCTCAGCTGCTTCCCAATGTATTCCACATGTACACAGTAAACTGAGTTAAGTGGATTATTCTGCTTACAATAATGTAAATCCAGTGCTGACTATCTTCATTTTAAGATTAACAGTTTGTGGAATGCATCCTATTGGTTTTCTAACCACAACAGCATTTTATGTTCCTTAAAAATGAATTTCCTGGTTTTGTTTCTGGTTAACTGGCTGCTTTGAGCCAGAAATAAGTTCCTTATTTCTAAAAGATCCCCTCCTGACATGTTTTAAAACTTTCACTCCGTTTCTTAGCTACGCCTAGCTAAAGCTAATGCGGCCGCTACAACAGGCTTACACTAAATCCCACCTTCACAAAGATGTTTTTGTTTTAATGCTGTTCATTCAACTTTAGCATCATATTGGAGGTTGTTTGTGGTGCTTTAGAATTGCATTGTGTTATAGCGTTATTTATAAAAGGGGTGGACAAAATAATAGAAACTTATAATGCAATACAATTCGACAGCCTCCAAAATTACCATAAAATTTAATCGGCACCTCAGAGACAAAAAGCAACATTATGGCAGGATTTATTGCAGGTGGATTAGATTGGCTTTAGCTGGGTGTACCTGCTAACCTGGCAACTGAATGTATAAAGCTGGTTGAAATAATTTGTTATGGTCCCCCCCAAGTACAAAAAAGATGTTAAGATCACATCTACGCCTTCTACCTCCAAATCTAAGAATATGAAAATATTTTTCTTTTTTTAAAGTTAAACTCGTTCCATGATGTCTTCTAAAAGTCCACTCATGGTGCACTGGACCAATAGGCGTTTATTGACCAAGTAGTGGGTGAGACTAAATTTCAACAACATCAAAAATGTCTTTACTTTCTCTGCATTATGAAACCTGCTGATTTAATCATTTTTGCCATGTTTGTCATGTGATTAAGCTCGTGACAAAGTCATGGTTGTGTGGGTCAATCACCACACCAGTCAGAAAGTAGTTCCGTCTTTAAATGTGGTTGCATTACGAAGGCTTTTAGATTAACAACAGAGAATTTAGGGGCAGAAAACCTTAAGACCCAGACGTTCCCTCACTTACATTACATGTTAAAGCTGAAGTCTAACAGTATGAAGTAAAACCTGGCTGTACTGTACGTAACATCACTGCAAAGGTTCACTGATGAACCCACAACACATTGTACCAAGGTGCGACATAAGTATGTCCAAAAAGTTTAGTATCAAAAAAAAAAAAAAAAAAAAAAGGAGTCTGGAGAAATACAATCAGAGTTTAATTATTAAAAGTTCAACAGTGACAGTAAGACATACCTGTATATCACATACTGTCAGCATTATGAAAATACATTTTACATTACAAAACTGTAGACATGCACAGTAGTTGTGTTAATAAAAAAAAAATTTAAAAAGTAGTATCTTAACCTTCCTATTGTCTTTGGGCTCAATTTGACCCCATTCGATGTTTATCGTCTCTACTTCATTTAATTCCTTCAGGTCAATCTGTTTTAGTTAAATAAAATACTTTACACACATTTGTTTAGGCTGTTTTGGCTGATCAGGTCACTATCACAGGCAATTTTATAATCTTTAGGGTCCTAACCTGCCATAACCATACTTGTAGTATTGCGAGAACCCCCGATATTTCCCATTTTCTGCCAATGAGGTTTAGTCACAGCTCTTTGATAGTGAAAGTGACGGAGGAGACTGTGGATAATGTCCGTGGCCGTTGTCCCCCTCAGACAAAACATACCAAACACACCGGACAAATACGCTATCAAAATATGGGCAGCATGTGTTTTTTCACACCAAAAATACCAACTTTCCAAAAAACAGTAAGATTTTATGGTGATTTGCATATTTTTCCATAGTCGGGGGGGGGGGGAATACAAAGAGACAAAAAGCTAGGTAATAACTACTATAATTTTCTGGAGGTTTAAATAGCTGGGGTCAAATTGACAAATTAAAAAAGATGTTAGTACATTAAGGGTTAAAACATGACGTCATTTTCAAAGTCAGTCTGTCCCTGAGATTAGTTGACTGTTAAAAAGGTCCATGAATGAAATGTTACATCTTTGTAAACTAACAGGTCGGTCTGGTTCAACCGTGACTTCTTGAACGTTTCTGTGTTAAAGTTTTATTTCCCTACAACTGATTGCTCTGTAGATGTCCTGTGTCAGGGGAACGTACGACTTTTTCTCAGGATCTAAAAAGTATAAAGCATCTTCGATGAGAGCTGGGTTGAATCCCTCCTCCACCAACTTCACTTTCTTCATCTTGAATGTCCCCGTCATCTCCAGGCAGGGCTACAAGACACATATTGTGAACCTTTTAAAATGATTTTCTCCAACTTACATATGAAAAACAACAGAGGACGGATGCTCTCGGGATGCACCGCAGATACTCATGTTAGTACGCGGATGGAGGTAGCAGCCAAATGTCACAGATCCACATTTGTCTTTCCATCAATGTATGAATAAAATTGAATAAAATTAATTAAAAAGTATGTAAAAGTAATATAAATGTTATTTTCTTAATTTTTTTAATAAAATGTATATAATCTAGCAATGTTTGAATTGGCTTTCATGCCGTCTACGTTAGTATACCAACAAAGCCATTATTTGCTGCATTATAATGCACTAACCCAATAATCACCTATAATTTCCTTGATAGAGATCAATATTATTATGTTTTATAAAAAGAAAAGTTGAAACTATCATTTCCAAGGTCAACAACTCTCCTTTAAACTCAATGGATAATATTTTATTTCTAACTTCACTAGAGAGAGCCCTGTCTATTACTGCATTATATTTGACTGATGACTCTTTTGGGAGAATTATCTGTAAATAAAAAACAGCTGAATGATTTTATTTTGACCCGGAAATGCAAAGTCATTAAGGTACTTCTTCCTCCCGAGTAGTGTCTGTAGTTCTCCTCACAAGCTGCGTACAGCCCCAACAACCTCCACCAAATAGACAGGGCAGCTTGTATGCTGGCTGAGAGGCAACGCTACCGATAGTAAAACTTGTAAAATCTTACTAATCTGTGGTTTTAAACGGCGGTTCGGAAACATACAAATGAGGTACAATCCAAGCCAGTGTAGATCATGTTCTAACTTCTGCCACAAGACTGCAGGTGCATGAAATAAGACAAAAAAGCAAAGCAAATGATTTTTTTTTTACCTGAATCCTAATGAATCGAGGTCTTGCGTACGCTGGGAGGTAGTTGACCACCTGCTTGTAGGTGTGCGAACAGTCAAAATCTTCTTCTTCTTTCAAAGTGACAGCTGCCATGCCGATCCGCCCCTCGTGACCTTATCAGACAATTCAAATGAATACATACAGAAAATATTTTAAAAGCACATAATGGACTATTTGCTTTGATTGTCGTCATCTACACCAC
>CALSBV010012175.1:7210941-7228546 GCA_943590825.1 Bovichtus diacanthus | reverse complement strand
GATCTGTAAAATGTGGTTTAACATTTCGATCAGAGTTTTTACCTTCAACTTTAACACCGTAGACATTTGCCTCCGAAATGCTATTAGCCATTGAGAGAATATCTGCAACCTCTGATGTGGCAACGTTTTCTCCTTTCCATCTGCAACAACACACAGCAACATGAAAATACTTGTTCATCATAAATGACTTTACCTGACTGGCACCAAATTTATAGAAACCAGAATTACCGCCTTGTGGTTGTACTGGTCAAGTTACAGTTTACATCCATGTCTGTCAAAATGTCATCGCTTCATTAAAAAAAAAAAAAAAAATTGTGTGAAATTGTCATAATTGGCGTATGAATTCTTGAGCCATGGACAAAAATGTGTTTTGTGAAGCCTTTGACCTTTGACTACCAAATTCTAATCCTTTCATCCCTGAGTCCAAGTGGATGTTTGAGCCAAATCTGAAGAAATTCCCTCCAGGCTTGCCAGAAATCTCGCACTCACAAGAATGGGATTGACATGAGGTCAGTGACCTTTGACCTTTGACCACCAAAACCACTTCTTCCTTCAGCTGGCGCAGAGGCATCAAAACTGAAAATATATCTTGGTGTGTTTGGAAAGAACTGGCAAGAAATCTTATGATTTCAAAATGAGAGGCGTGCAAAGTCAGAAATGTTTAACTGTAACTCCCCAATTATGCCAGTATTTTATAATGTGAAAACAAAAAGATGATATGACCCTTAAAATTGTACCCAAAAGATTTAGGGTGAATCCACACCAAGCCTTTTCAATATGATTTATCCATGATGAAACACCGAAACAAAAAAAGGAGAACCGCCTATCCTGAGAGATAATTCAAACTAACAGCACAAAATGAGTCTCTACTTGCCTGAAAGTGTCACCAACTCGATCCAGAAAGTACACAAAGTTCATTTCATCAAACCGAAGCAAATCTCCAGTGTTGAAGTACAGGTCGCCTTTTTTCAACACGTCACGAAGCCTCTTCTTCTCGGTCTGCTGCTGGTTGCCAGCGTATCCAACAAAGGGAGACCTCCGAGTAACCCTTCCCAACATAAGCCCCGTCTCACCTGAGGATGAAAAGATGCATTCGAAATGTCCATCAGTCTCCTGTAGACCCAGGGGGACGCTTTAAGGTTATGTGCGACCAACAATCCAAAACTAATCCACATAAAATGTACAATGAATGAAAGAGATAAAAAAGAAGCTGGAAGAATAGATTATCAACATTGTTGTCAATTTCAGTCAACTAATTGATTAATAGTTTCAGCACTGAAAACAACAAATTAGGTAAATAGATCAAATGAAAGATAAATAAGTTTCCTCCACCGGTAATAGAGACTGACCTGGAGCTGCCTCGATGCACAGACCCTCAGAGTTCCTCACAGGTTCCTCCTTCTCAATGTCAAACTTGATTAAAGTGTACGGGAAGAAAAACTAGACAGAAGAAAAGAAAAATGGAATTAGTTAAAAAAAGGTGTATGTGTGTGGATACTTTAACAACAACTGAGCCGATGGTGGCGCTAGAGGAAAAGTTAAGAATCACTGACATAAATACAATTCATAAAAAAAATCACAAGAAAACTCCAATGCAGTCTCCTTTTAACAGCGACTACGCTAAAAACTGTTGTTATGTCTAACATGACTATTCCATTACAATAAAGGCATTTAGGTTGTTTAAGAAGAGAGTTCCCTGCAGTGTTCTTGTGATTTCTGTGTCTATGTAGGCTTATGCTTATCAAAGAGCACCTCCAACAAACTCTATTTGAGTTCAGGAAGCACTCAACAAAAAATGTTTGGAAATACAATTTATCTTGATGGATATCTGTAAAAAAAAAAAAAAAGAAAAAGATCCATGTAACAGTTATTGAGACGTTGCTCTGCTTACTCTGTGGACCGGGTTGACCCGCCCCACTGCGCCGATCTTAGACGTGTAATTGATGAAGCCGATGTTTCCCTCGGTGGCAGCGTATAACTCTCTGACTTTAATGTCCCCGAAGCGATCCAGAAACTCCGACCAAATGTCGGTTCGGACTCCGTTGCCGATGGCGACTTTCACTTTGTGGTTCCTCTCATTGTCTTTCTGCGAAAAAAGTCAAAAAAACAGGGACATGCAAAGCTTCATATCTTTCATCAGATCAATTCTTGATTCATGTTATCGTGCGCTGAGATTACTTGTACCTTAGGCGTGTTGCACAGATAGCGCATTGTTTCACCGATGTACTGCATCACTGTCACATTATACTTCCTGCAGTCGTCCCAGAACTGAGAGGCGGAGAACTTTCTCTTCAGAACAATGGTTATACCTGTAATTAACATCACATAAATAAACTAATACAGCTGGTTATACAGGTGTGTGAATGCTTTTCAGGATTAAAAGGATTTTAATACCTCTCTCGATGGCTCCGACCATCCCGATGAGGAAGCCTGCGCTGTGATAGAGCGGCAGATTGATGTAGAAGATGTCCTCTGAGGTGATTCCACATGCCGCCTGGATGAAGGAGGCGGCCCAAACCCTCTCATGGGTGACAACGGCTGCTTTAGGCAAACCTTCCAAGGTCAAAACAATAATAAATCATCTCAGGTTCTTGAATACAACAGGTAAAGTTAGTCTTGGGAATATTTTCTAATCAATATGTTTAATGCGAACTATGGATGAAATGATTATGTGCCATATGAAAAGGGATGAAGGACGTCATACAGAGAATTAGAGAGAAGTTTCGGTTCCTACAGACAGAGTCAGAGTCTTGCCATGAATCCAACAACAGAGTGTGGGAAGAGCTCTTCTCCAACACACCACTCAGAAATACCGAGTGTGCAAGTCTTGTTCTGCTTGTGTTATCCAGATGGAAATGTCAAACAATAGAGAAGCTAGTTAAAATCTTACCATCTCCATTAACACGTCACAGAAATGTGAGTCTCTTAAGCAGTTTCAGCTCCCATTGAATCATGGAGATGGTCAACTACCGACCAGAATCTAATGTCTACCCTCATTGGTATAAATGCAGTCGATAAAATATTAGAAACACCTCTCAGTAAGATTAAATGCAATTTAACAGCAGCAGAAACTCCCAACCTCTAAAATGACCCTAAAGTTGAATCAACACGTCTCTAAAACAGCGACAACTTTTTGATTCCTTGCCTGACTGTTGTATCAGACTGCATTAGTTTGAGCAGAGGAGTTTCTGTGTACCTGTGGTGCCCGACGTGTAGATGTACAGAGCAGTGCTCCTGATGTTGACGTTGGCTCTGAGGTCCCGGGACAGCGGCCGATCTGAGGCCCTGGAGATCTTGTCAGACAAAGAGTTGATTCCCTCGATGCTGCAGGCCTCTGACAGGAGGTACACGCTGGTACCTTGCTCTCTCAGCGTCGGTAAAACCTCCTCCACGGCCCCCTGCAGCTCTGCAAGCACAGAGAGGCATTCAAAATCTACACAGTAATCTCACAGCGATGTGTTGCGCAATGCAGCACATGTAGGTTTCGTGTTACCTCACATCCCACTGGGACATAAGCACGTGGTGCACGATATTCAGCCTAAATGTGTGCATTTCTCCGGGGGAAGCTCCAAAATGGGAGAGCAGAGAAACAGGTTTTCAGAGTGAAAATGAACTCAGCCATCAGGACTGAATGCACAGCACACTGACTGAGACCATGATTAAACTACTGTTGCTGAGGAAGCCGTTGGTCCTGTCAAAAGTGTCTTTTCTCGTCTATGTTGGTATAAATGTTCGCTATTTTAAAATACAAAATGAAGTCTTGGTTCATCCCAACTCATTATAGTCAGTTGTCTTTCTATATAAATCATACTGTGGCGAAACTTTCACATCAGAACATCGTGCACCTCTAGTGCAGACTAAAACAAATGAATCATTAACAGCCTTTAATCAGTGGGACATGTTGTTAATGAAGGCTGATTAGAACTGTCAGAGTTGTCACCTCCACAAAACTACAATAGCAATATATGTAAAATCAAAGTTTCTTTGTGTTGTAATCTAGTGGTGGAAGATCAACTCAATGCTCTTACATAATGACTCGTAGAGTTATTTGTGTGGCCCTACTGCAATCATTGTGTCAAAATGAAGTTTTAAACACTATTATTTCAGTTTATACCGTGTTAACACGGCGAGGAGTCCTAATATATGCTAGAATTAAATTACAGGGCAGAACAGTGGGACAAGGTTTGTAATGATATGAAAGTTGAAATAAACTGACATGAGTGTGTGTGTGTGTGTGTGTGTGTGTGTGTGTGTGTGTGTGTGTGTGTGTGTGTGTGCGTGTGTGTGTGTGTTGATGGTACAGACAGGAGCGGTCTGGATGGGCTATTGCATGCACACAGTATATGTAAATTGTTAATCATAAAGTGATATTATTTTAAAAGCTCACAGCTGATGTTTTTCATTTAGTAGTTAATTTAACATGCAGCTTACATGTAAAATAACATGCTTTAGTTATGTACCAAGTTATAGTTACATGCTATTTAAAAAAAGAAAAAAACAGGTTTATAATTCTGTTTATTAATATTATGCTGTTCTTATTCCTTTAAAAATAAAAATAAAAATAAAATGTATAATAATAATAATAATAATAATAATAATAATAATAATCATAATAAAATGTATCGGTTATCGTGCCGCTACGACACTAGTAGGGCTGGTACAAAATAAAGAAACTACCATGTGCAGTCTGCAGTTTGTTCTGTACCTGAAGGTCCCTTGAAGGTGTCTAGATTATTAAAAGATGGAAGGAATGAGAGTCATTGAAGGCAAAAGTCTCTCTCTATGCCTCAGCTCACTCCGGCACTGATAGCAATAGATTATGTTATTATCTTATCTGATGCTTTGTATGTAAACTGCATGCCGAAACAATCATTACCTGCAAGGTAAATAAAGCTGTCAGAGGAATGTATTGCAGTAGGGCTGGGCTATATGGCCAAAAGATTTGACCCTATAATTGGTCATTTGATTGATTGATTTTAACAAAATTAAGCACTGAGTATTTTCTAATTTAATTAAGAACTTTAGTGCAAAATAAACATAACAGTTTTAAGTGCAATTATAGGGAAACATGTTTTTATTACTTCCATATATACACCATTTGTTAAAGTGTGACATAAAAAACAAAATCACAATATTAAAATAATTCCATCAAAATATTTCACAATACAGTTTCTGAGAAATCGCATGTCCTTTTTGTGTATCACAGTATCTCATTATATGATTTCATCAGGATATGATTCCATTGAAAGAAAATAAATGATCATATTGAATTATTGCCCAGCCCTATATTGAAGTAACAAATGTCCGTCTGCAATTGTGTTCATGCAAGTCTAAAGTTGCTTGAGATCATTTTCTTAAGTAAAAGTGCCAATACATTTATATTAATATCCCATAATGCCTTTAGGAAAAGGTTCTTTATTTAAAATTATATTTAAGTAAAAGCACAGAATTATTATCAGCAAGATGTACTGATATATAATTATTATTTACTGTAGCTGCTCGAGGTGAGGCTAGTGTTAAATACTGTACAGTTGTAAGTCTAGTTTAGTATTTGTATTATATATCTTTTGGGAATATTCTCTAATCTTTGTTTGTTGTGAAACACCAGTGTATCTCTTTGAGCCTTGTTGTTTAAATGAAACAATCAGAGAAGTTTAGAGGAGAATTGTCTCTGGATGATGTGTTAACTCATAGGCACCTGAAATGTGACAGAGGACCTAACTCCACCTCTTTGTCTTGGTTTAATATTTAACTACTTGATGCATTTTAGAAGTTTTATCATGTGTTTAGGTCAACATTTATTTAGTATGTAAGTATTCTACAGACTTAAATACAATATATGTTAGGTACAGATCACAAAACAAATCACACCAAGATCATTTAAATATATTTTTTCAATGAAAATGAGAATAATGCTGCAAAAATGATCATTGCCTCAAATGAATGAATGATAACTACAATATCAGTCAAAAATAATCGCAATTTGATTTTTTTTTTTTTAAATAAAAAGTTTTCAAGTGCAATATTTACCTCTGAAATGTAGTAGAATAAACAGCAATCGAAATACTGTAGTGAAGTACAAGTAGCTCAAAACTGTACATAAGTATTTCAGTTATGGCACAACTGGAAGTTGCACAAAATGCAAATACTGAAGGTACCTGCACCTCATGGCCTTTGTACTTTGCACTTCTTTGCATGCTTACAGATTAATGGTGGAGACCCTTACCCTCCTTTCCTGCGCCCCTGACACAAACATCTTTCTGTATCTCACCTTCAGATGCGATGATCACTTTGGCCCCGCAGCAGGAAAAACAGTGCAACAGAGACTTGGACCTGATGTTGAAGTTGAGCAGAGCAACCGGACAGCCCAGCTTGGTCAAACCGAGCCAAGTCCACACGAAACTGGGCTCGTTGGCCAGAAACAAGGCGACCGCGTCCCCCTCCTTCAGCCTGGCTTCAGCCTGCAGAGCTCGGGCCACCTTGTTGCTCTGTTTATCCACTTCTCCATAAGTATATTCTCGCCCTTCAAAGTGCAGGAAGATCTTGTTGGGATGCCTCTTCACTGCATCCAAGAAACAGTCCAAGACGCTGTAAAAAGGCTTGACTTTTGAGTACTTGGTGAGCCTGATGCCGAGTTTAATGCTCCTCAGGATGTACGCGCAGTCCTCGCCAAAGTAAGGGAAAAATGTCCTGAGGAAAGAGAGGCACAGAATTGCCAGTCCGGCTAAAACAGTGAACCAGATGTACATGTTGCGCAGCGCACTACTCCGGAGGCATCTATCACTGAGAGCCACAGCAGCTGAATGTTGTGCAAATGAAATTTGTGACAAAGTTCACCCACTCAACCCGGGGCGGTGCTCAACTCTGGCCCTTTGACCCCTCCTTCATTCCGGAATGTTTCCTAGTTGCCAGACCGGGTGTTTTTCACATCCACTCGGGACTGATTTCACGCTCATTTCTACCCCAATGTGAGTTCTCCTCCTGCTGCGTCACTCCCCTGTTGTGCTGATTCTATTAAACAGTGAGAAAAGTGATTGAATAAGATAACAAACACTAAGAGAGAAGCTCTGCTTTTTTTTTCCTACTGATTTACACCTGCGACACCTCCAGGTCATGACCGTGAACTGCAGTTTATTGCCTGCTAATACTTAGTTTTGAAAGGGTATTAATTGCCAGCAGCAGAAAGTAGACCGCAATCCACTGATTTATATTGATGACGAAAGTCATAAATCACTACAGAAGCTCAGCAAAATGGCAACCCGGATCATAAATCCGCCATCTGAGCAAGTGGTGGGCACGCACCGCTTAAACTGAGCCGTATTTGTCTGCTGATTTATGAGGAGGGGCGCAGCTACAAGTCACACACACACACACACGCGCGCACACACGGGTCAGAAATATAAAGTGGAGAGGGGCTTATGTTCTTGAGACTGTTGCTAATGGAGTTGTCCCATGTGTGGAGCATGGCTGCAACTCGTGATTATTTTCATTACTAATAAATCCGCTTTTTTTTTTTACCCCTCTCCATAAAATCAATTAAGTGTTAAGTCTAGAAAATGTAATGCAGAAAATGCCAATTGCTAGAACTCAGGGTGATGTCTTCGAGAAAAAAAAAGAAATATTTTATCCAATCAAGTCGGACAGATAGGCCTCACACAGCCACACACTGTTTTTATTGTTATTAGGCCCTTTTTTTAGGCCCACCAGCAGGTTTCTGTACATGTGCTAGTTGCTTTATGTTTCTCTGACATTTCACTTGTAAACATGTCACCTAAAGCCTAAATAAATCAAACACAGGGAAACTCAACAACACTGGGTGAAAGATACAAGACATTTGGTAATCATCACAAACTATGGCCTCAAAAGGACTGTGTAGTTAAAGTTCATTCAAAAATGGGAGAAAGGTGAATGGTTCATTTATAATCAAAGTGTAGGAGTGTCGTGATATAGGACTACCAGCATTGACAATAACCATGATATTAAAAAATGTAAATAATCCAGTGCCTCTTAAATCCTCTAAGTTTCTTTCTGTTCTTGCTTTGCCTCCCTTCCCCCACACACAAATGAAGGCCATGATTTGCCAAAACAAAGAGACTAAACGCACAGTTGAAATGAATTTGACTGATAGTATTTCTTTATTTCATTTATCTTAAACATTTTCTATGGATATCGCGATAATCTCCCTCTCGTGATTTCTTTTGACTGCGATAATCATGAAGTGAAAATCTATTGTGACAGACCCAGGTTGCACATTTTCAAAAATAATTACATTGGAGAGATTTACAGTGTTTTTGATTGTCTCGTTAACATCAGGGACCTTTTGGTTAATGAGGTTGTTCTCGCTGCCAACCTCAGTCCCCATGTGTGTCTTTACCTGTGTCCTCCATGCTGCTGATCCCCTGTGGGCTCCAGGGGCAGCACAGTCTGGGTCAACCTGCACCAGCCAGAGGGTGAAGGAGAGTTTCTGTCCCCGGAGCTGGTAGGGCATATTGATTTACTCAAGGTACATGAAGGAAACTGTTTTTTAAACATTACTATTCACCATTATGAGATAATAAACCCGTCACACGTGATTGTTTTCAGAAAAATACTTTAGTTAGCATTAACCATCGTTCCTCACTTATAAAAAGTTGCTCTAAAGTCCTTAGAAAACAAAAATGTCCGCATAAAAAAATCTGCCATAAAAATACTGTATATTGATATTATTTTCCACTTTCACTGAATTAAATATTTTATCTAACACCTGTCCTGATCATAACTACCAAACATTCATTTATTTTCAGAATTTCAACCCTTTAAATGCAGGTTTGTTTACATAACTCCACCTTTGTGTTTTATGAAAAAAAAACATTTAAATTATTTTCTATAAACTAAATGCTATGGGGATATTTTTCACAGTCTGGGATATGTCAATGATTAGCAACATTGATGTTGATGCATTGCATCAAACACATAACATATCAGCGATGCCCCCGGTGGAAACCAGGAAAAAAGCATGTATTTGCCCCCATAGGGCAAACATGAGAACATGTTTCAATCTGGTAGGAAAACCTGATATAATAATGCATGATTGTGTCCTTAAGGGTCTGAGTGACTGTATTTTTATGCTGCACAGTTTATTCTAGACTTATTATAGGAGCTGAGGTTGAACTTCCAAAATAAAATTAAAAAACAACCCTGGCTGGAATGTTTGCCATATACATTAACACAGTCAAAATGATTGAAAAATTATAAATTCAAAAGCCAAAATTGTCCCAAGTGATGTACAATGGTTAAACTTAAGTTGCATAACTTTTAAAGCAGGAAGAGCGCAGGTGTTACTTATACTGGTAACAATGTACTCAGCTGTAGTTAAGTAACGTTGCAGAACCGAAATAACTAGCAACTGCATTACTTTCCTATTCTATTAAAGTAGAAACAAGATGAATGTGTGCTGGTGACTGCTGCAATAAAAGTGTGTTTACAACTATGTAGAGCACAAATAAAGACTCAGAGTTGAATTTATAGAAAATAAGAACGATTCAATTCACAATATTGATCAGAAAAATCAGAATATATTATATTTCTCAAATGGTTCAGCCCTCAGGTGAGAGACGGAAGTACCAAACATTCAAAAACCACACAAGAAGAAATCTATTGTTTACAAGGCAGAGGGTCCAGCTCCTACACTGACAATGGCCTCACTGGACCTGAACGCTGCGCAGCGAGACGTCATGTTTGAGTAACGAGCCACCAGCTCTCAGTTTTCTCAACTGGAAAGAACTTGCTTTACTGCTTTAAGTGAAATTACATCTCAGTGCAACAAGCTCAAACATGTTCTCGGGAGGAGAATTTAAGGCATTTAGTGATATACTGTATATATGTATGAATTTACTGCACAAGTAGAAGTGCACCTGTTAACAGATCAAGATAAAATCACAACACCTCCTGACAAAACAACCCCTCAGATGTGCAGAACATCACAGGTGGCTGATGGGATACAGTGCAAGCAGGTGAAGAGTCAACGAAGCCACTTTAAATTTTGATCTGGCCTGATAAAACTGAGTTGAATATGTCCAGGGTAAGTGGGACGTAATTCTTGTCTTTTTCATGCAGGAAGTAAAGCCGGTCGGAGATATTATTTGGGTTGAAACCCTCCTCCACCAGCTTCCCCTTCATATGCTTGTACGTGCCCGTGACATCCAAGGAACTCTGTAATCACAGTCAAATTCATTATTAGGAGGAGGAAATAAAAATTTTAAAAAGCTGTATATAAAATTGACTGGAGTAAAAGTACCTGAATCCTGATAAAACGTGGCCTGGCGTAGGCCGGCAGGAAGTTCCCAACATGTTTGAAAACACCTGCGGAGTCAAATCTCTGTCCTTCACTTAAAATCACGGCAGCCATTCCTGCTCTCCCCTCCTGACCTGGAAAAAGTTCAAAAGTAGTTCACTCAAAAGAAACCTTCCTGATGTAACAGATTACTGATTCAATGAACATGTGCTGAAGGTCAATTCGGCAGCCAAGGCTCTACATTGAAGGCCTGATAATTCATGATTTCATTCTGTAATGACCGTGGGGAAAAGAAAAAGTGGTTTTAATTTTTTTTTCTTTTTTTTTTATGGGGACATTGTTGTCCTTAAGGGTCTGAGTGCCTGCTGCACAGTTTATTATAGACTTAGTATAGGAACTGAGGTTGAACTAGGTTGAACTTCCGAAATTCTAAAATAAAAGGTTGAAGGTGATAGTGAGCGGCCACTTCATTGAGACAAACTACAATAATTGACTTCCTGCTTGTTTTCAGAACACTTTTCAGTTCACTTATTTGAACTTTGCTCTCTGCGCTACTTACCTGTCCTCCTCCCCATCTGGTCTCACAGAGACGAAACTAATGATGCATTCAGGCAGTCCCTGTCTACTTGTAAAGTGGAATATATGAACCAAAGTTCATGACTAAGACACTGATTTCAACTGACCCACGAAGTGTAAATACATCTGGGGCAATCGATGGTGGACTCCTGGCAAACAGTGTGTCTGGTTAATGGTAAACGTATCCAAACCTTTATTTCTCTGTATGTCCCTTTGATTTGCAACATAACCAGACAACATTAGCAAACAGCATCGTCTATGTGTTTAACAGAACAGCCATCGGAGTGCAAACACCTGCTAAATATGAAGTGGTCATAAAATATTTACTGACTTTGAAACACCTGAACACTTCATTAAACACCTGACAGACCAGTGTAATACAAGACACAGAGGACAGACGTGTGAGCTTCAAATCTGGACTTAAGAAGCTTTCTCTAAGAAATTGGACATTTGTGGGACTGTTACGACTCAGTCAAGAAATGCATCTTCGAATAAACAATAAATGGGAGGGTTTTTTGAGGAGTGAAGTTTCTCCAAGCTAATCTACTTATTCCTTTCAAGTACAAAATAATGACATTACAGGAGGCCCAATATCAGTATGAATCTGAAAATCCATTTTAGGGGAATGAGACAAATATAATATGAGAGGAATTAAATAAAGCCAACATTTACATTTCCAACAAAGATGACCTTTTGGATAGACCTGGGGTCTTTAATATTCCAGAAATAAAGTTAACCATAGAGCTGAAACAATATGCTACTTTTTCTTTTCTGTTATTGTAAGTTGAGTATCTTTATGTTGGACAAAGGGACATTGTGAGAGGCCTTTTTCACCACATTCTGACATCTCATAGACCAAAGGACTCATTGAAAAAAAATAACCAGCGGATTAATCAATAATGAAAACAACTGTTAGTTTTCAAAGCCATAGTTTACTTCACTATTTCTGCTCACACACTTTGCTGCTGAAATTAGGACGAGAGCGAACAAAGAGAAGAAGAAGTACGGAGAAAATTACCTGCCACTTTGACTCCATACACGTTGGCTTCTTTAATGCAATCTACCATCGTGATGACGTCAGCCACCTCAGTTGTAGCCACATTCTCTCCTTTCCATCTATTAATTAGAAAAAGGTTGCGTGCACTCAGGTCTTTAAGCGTCACTTTAACTCAGGTGGCTGAATCTGAGAGATGAGCTCACCTGAACGTGTCTCCGACTCGATCGTGAAAGTAGAGGAAGTTATCTTCATCAACGCGCAGTAGGTCACCAGTGTTGAAGTACAAGTCTCCTTTCTTGAAGACGTCATGCAGCCTCTTCATCTCCGTTTGCTGCAGGTCTCTTACGTAACCAGAGAAAGGAGCCTTTATTGATATTTCAGCTACCAGAAGTCCAGGCTCACCTGCGGATAGTCAAACATAAGGTGATCCTGTCCTCACTATGGCCTATGAACCTTTTTTCTAGCGCCATCATCTGGTCAAATCTGGTTCAATACTTTGTTTTATGACCAAATACATGAGTATTTAGCTGAAGAACAGCCTCACAGAGCCGCTAGAATGGCTGTAGACTCATTTTTATACCTGACAGCCCTAAAGTAAAATTCTATATTTTAAAAAACGGTTGTCTGTCCCAGAATTTCTCTACATGATGATCTGATGATTCTTTACTCCACTAGGAATAAATTATGTTAAAATGTTCTATTTATTCCAGTATTTCTTTTTATTGTTGTTGCCTAAAATGGTCAAATTTAAGGGCATTGAGTCTACAAAAAAAACCCCAATATGTGTTACTTTAAATGAGCTTATTACAGCTGTGGTACTAACGCACCTTTTGCAGCCTCGACGCAGAAACCAGAAGAATCCCTCAAAGGAGTTCCTGTATCTATGTCGAATTTGATCACAGCATATGGAAAAAATCTCTGCAAGATACAAAAAATAAAAAATAAAAAGCCTAAACAGTGCTCAATGATTAACAGCTTTTACTTTATAATGTGGAATGATAAATGGACTTTTACCCTATGGAGGAAGGTGTCTCGGCCAATAGCTCCAATCTTGCCGCTGTAATTCATCAAAGCAAAATTCCCTTCAGTTGCTCCATAAAACTCTCTGATTTGAACGTTTCCAAACCTGTTTATGAAGTCCCTCCAAACATCGTCTCTCATGCCGTTGCCGAACGCAAGTCTCACTTTGTGGCTTCGATCCTTAAGTTTCTGTGGGGGAAGAAACATTGTTTTGTTCTCTTTTTTTTCCCGGTGACCTTTATCGTCATAGTATCACCAAATGTTCGTGCTGTGATACCTTTGGCGTGTTGCACAGGTAACGCATCATTTCACCAATGTACTGTATGACGGTGACGTTATATTTTCTGCAGTCGTCCCAGAACTGAGATGCAGAAAATTTACTCCTCAAAGCCACTGTACTACCTACACACAGCAACAACAAGACACATAACAATCGGAAAGGATAAGATTAGTCATTTTTTCATATCTTTCTTCTCAACATATCCATGAAAAGACCAAAACCAATAATGAATTAATCTACAAACAAATGTCTGTGTAGCCAAAGCCTAATGGGACTTGTTCCTCTGTGCCACAGACCTCCATTGTTTTCTGAAAATGATGAAAAACACATCAATGAGCCACGCTGCTGCACTATGTGACATATGGCTTCATCACTATAGGCACTGAAGGGGCACTGAAGTTAATTTACTCAAGGTCATACTCAGTCTCACTTACACCATCCTGCTGCTGTAAATACTCACTAGAGCAGTTGTTCTGTCTGACTTACCCCCACATCTGAGCTCAAGTACCCCTTCATTCGCTTCATCAACACCACTCATCGCGATCCGGACAAATAGATTTTAAACTGGATTATATTCAACACTATTAAACGTACAAAAGTGACACTGATCCTGGAAATGTAAATATTTAAGCCTGGGTTTTTGGTCAAGTTTGCAATGGAATCGGCATGTTTTAATCATTTATCCGTAACATTTGCTAGTTTTTACTCACTTGCAGTTGCAGCACAGCTGACTCAGGTTGATGCGGAGCGAGTCCTGTTGCATTCAGCCTATGATTACTGGGGGTTTATTAGTAATTGTGACAATAAATATATTTAGATAGGATCAGCCTTGCATTCTATTCGTAATTACATCCATGTGTCTACTTTCCTCCGAAACACAAATATGTGGATATACATTTTATTTAACATATCAGAATTTCCTAATGTTTGTATTAGCTGAGCTACCCCCGGTTGAAAATTAGTGCACCAAATGTGTTCAAATACGCAGCTGAAAATAGTCCCCAATAAATACATAATTTACTACAGTTTGACTGTTGTTTGCTAAAAACAAGTGTTCAGCTGTTTAAAGAAAATACTTAGTCTTTTTTCTTTTTCAAACAAAAGATTTTTGCCTCCCTTTTATTCATTTTTAACACATTGATGTCTTTGGTATTTTTTGGTTTTGCTCTTTTCATTAGATTTGCTGACAATAAGAAAAATATAATATAACACCAGCCTTACTCCTTGACAAAATTTTATAAAAGTTTATAAAATATATACCCTAATGTGTTTGTACCTCTCTCAATGGCTCCAGTGAATCCAAGGAGACCGGTGGTGTGATAGAGAGGGAGGCAAATATAAACCACGTCTTCGGAGTTCATTCCTGCTATAGGCAAAAGGCCAGCCATGGTCCACAGTTTGGAATGAGAGATTATTGCTGCTTTAGGGTAACCTGTTAAAAGACAAGCCAGAGGTATGTAGTGTAAGTAACATTTCTTTAACTGTTGAATCCTGAACATTTAACATACTTCACCCCCAAAATGACTATTTGCATATCAATTACTCACCCAGAGTTACCTTGAATTGCCTCCACGGTAAGCGAAGTATCCAAAATGGAGAAAAGTCTTGATGAATTCAAGTAAATTAAGGGGCCACGTATCACAACATCAGTTTACAAACTCTCACATAATTTGCGCAGTATAATCCAACACTCCTTCATCCAGTCCTATGTTCACTACTTCCCAAACACATGGCCCCCCATTTACTTTTATTCATCAAGACTTTTGTCCGTTTATGGATTCTTCCTTCACCATGGAGGAAGTTTTCTTCAAGAATTCAAGGTAACGCAGGATAAGTAATTAATATACAAATGGTCATTTTCGGGGTGAAGTATTCCCTTAACACCTGAAGTAGGTTACCTGTTGTCCCGGATGTGTATATGTAGGCTGCTGGACTCCGCAAGGTTAAATGTGACCTTAAATCCTTGGATAGAGGCTCAGAGGAGGCCTGGCTCATCTTATCTTTGAAACTCTCCACATCTGCAGTTTTGCATCTATCAGCCAGGATGAAAACAGTGACCTGCTGCTCCACCAGACTGGGCAGGACCTCGTCCACAGCATCTTGTAACTCTGGAAATGAAACCAAATGAACGTATTCTTTGCAGACCTTTTCAAAAAGTAACTGATGTTTTTGCTACCCTGCAGCTGAGGCAGTGTTTTACTGCACGCCAGTGGTTGGAAAGTAAGTGAAGTAAAAGTACCAATACAACAATGAAAAGATATTCCATTCTAAGTCTTGCATTCAAATCTGAACTGAAAAAAAAAAAAAAAGTAGTATTATAAGTGAAATGTACAGCATTTTAATGTTGTAGCTGGTTGAGCTAGTTTTAACTACTTTATAAATTGTTGAGTACTGTGTTCAGTGGTTCCCAGCTTAGCGGTCAGGCCACTTGAAAGCATCAGAAAATAAATCTTAGAGGTTGTGAGATGATAATGGCGTAGCAAAGAAATAACGTGTATTCATTTTTTGGCCTTTTCTTATTTAATCTTCTTAATCTACTTGTTTTGTGAAATATTGGATACTTTCACCTCTTTGGGATACAAACAGTTATTTAAATAAATACACTTTTGCCACACAACACACAACAAATGTGAGTGGATAAAGTGGAAAGGTAAAAACCTTTCAATGTTAAACCTCTGAGGTGGTGTGTCCCGCTCTCCCAGTCCCCTGCTTGAACTTGTTGCCTCCCACAAGGCACTAATTAAGTGTTCTGTTCCACACAGGTGGAAGAGGGCGTGACCCGGGAACAACGGAAAAGCTAATTGTTTGGGGAGGGACTTTTGGTTGGTTTTGTTTGGTGAGGATAGACAGAGGAGTAAGAGAGGAGCCTGGCAGCGTGCCAGAGAGAGAAACAAGCATTCAGCTCTTTTTTAAGGTGGTACCTCGTCCAACTGGAGGAATAGGAAAGCCAGTGTGACCACTGCTCTACTTCCAGTGGACGTTTTTTGGACGTTTTCCTTTTTTCAATGCATTGCTTTTACCTGGATTGTATTTTTGCATTTTGAAGGGCTTTGGACATATTCTGTTTTCATTGGATTATTCGGTCCCATTGAATGAGACTGTTTTTGAGTTGGACAATGTGGACAATCCAGTCGACATTTCACCAGTTTATTTGTTTGAGCTTTTGTTGGACATCGAGTGGTGTTGTAATAAATTGTCTTTTAAGCTTCCAATTAAGTTTCCTCTTAGTGTTTGCCTTTGGGGGGATGTGTGAGAATAATCAATATATAAGCTGTTACTATGTGCCTTAGTGTGTCCTTATTTAGAAGTATTAAATGTGATATGAAAAATGTTATTGAATTAAGTGACTACACATAGTATAGTGGCCAACTATTGTGAAATAAGAAGCAATATTTGTAAACTGTGAAGCGGAAGAGTACACCACCTAAAAGGGTGGCAGAAGATCTGATTGGAGCAGAGAAGCGACGTGATTTGGAAAGAGAAGACGCCATCTGGAGGACTGCAGCATGTGGCTAACACTCGTACAAGGCCTACAATTAAAAGGTAAGCAGAACCTGTTACATCCAAATCTGCATAGTATAAAATATATTCTGTTTAGGTACGAGTGTTGGCAATAAGTTGTAGTCCTACAGATTCTGTCTGTTTAAAACTATAAAGTGAAAGTAAATAAAATGATGATGTGGTAAACAGTACAAAAGATGGTGTGAAAAAGACCTAGGCATCCGGCAGCGTCCGGCATTGATAGTCGTTAAAGAGTCTAGGTCTAGGATAGTATTACCGGAAGATTACATGTAGATTAATGACGATTGCTACATTGTCTCTTTTATTATATCTCACCTCCGCTGTACAAGCATAGATATAGTCGGTAAAAATAGGTTTATAATAGATTGTTTGTTGGAGCGTTCAGAGAGACGGCTACAAACAGTGTGTTTTATAAATAACAGTGTCTGTACTGAGGCAGAGAGTGGAAACCTAACGGTGCTAACGAAGCTCTCTGTCGCGGTATATCGAAGTCAGTTGCTCGGGTGAATTCCATACAAACTGACTGGCCGTTATTAGTGTTGGGGAGGGAAACAAAGAGACTTAACAGAAGGAACTGGTTGTACGAGGCCTTCTCTGGTCCAGTAACCTGCACACGTGTGTAGAAGCTTGGTTACTAGGATTGGAGAATAAAGCCAGAAGACAAACAGAACCTTGAGTCTACTCGGAAGAGACAGGGATAAAAATGTTAAAGGGTAAAATAAGCAGGTAAAGCGGCATAAAATAATTAAACTACAGAGCGTGCGATTAGTTAAATGAAACAAATCATAAATTAATAAGATTGAGAAAACAAAATACGGAGAGGGAAAGTTGTTTCCCTCTAATGGTGGTATAAAAATTACAGGACTGAAATCTGTGTATTTGTCAGACGGGATACAAATCACACACACTTCTCTCTGATACAAATCACACACACTCC
>CALSBV010012175.1:7194915-7210931 GCA_943590825.1 Bovichtus diacanthus | reverse complement strand
TCACACACACTTCTCTCTGATACAAATCACACACACTCCTCTCTGATCCATGCTCTGTCTCCCCAGCATTGCAGACTCTGCCTCAGATGCTGTGGGCTGAGGGGAAGTATGATGTTGGCCTGATAAGAAGAAACTGGTCATGTGGTGTTCACACCTAAGTCACATTTCCGACCATGTAAGCGACAATATCCTCTGAAACAAGAGGCTGTGGACGGCATTAAAGCAGTTTTTTGATTCTCTTTTACAGGCAGGAGTAATTGTCCCCTGTAAAGACTCACCTGTCCAGGGTTACTGTGAGCCTCCTTCACTCTATAACCAGACACTGCAGGCTAGTTTAGAACCTTTGGTTTTGACCAAGGGCACGGCTCGAGTGCAATATCTGGATGATTTGCTCATAGCATCACCAACACAAGAACAATGTGACGCAGATAATTTGCTGTTGCCTAAGCATTTAGCAACAGAAGGTCAAAAAATACAATTTGTGAGCACAGCTGTTACTTTCTCCTAAGAAACATCCCAGGAGAGGGTGAATCTTTATCTCAAAACCGCAGTCAGGATCTCTTATTCTTCTTGAACAAAAGCATCACATCTTTCTACAGCCAGGTGGCTTAGATATCACACCCTTTGAGTTTCTGTTTGCAGTCCCTTCTCACATTGGTGTGAGACCTTCTATCACTCTTCCTCTTTCCACAAGCTACAGCCTGGTGACTACATCATCGTGAAGGACTTCAGATGACTGACCATATTGCTAATAACACACACATGAATCATACACGAAAGAAACATACAGAAGGTTCAGTAAAATACTTGCAACACTTGTGGTTAGAGCAAGCGGGTAATGCACCACACGCTTATGCACATAATCTAGGATGGAGATATGCCCATTTCAGTGCGCATGTGCTGAATCATTCAAACTGCTATGTGTGTTCTAAAAATGCCAGTATATTATAGCAAGCAACATAGCTAATATGACTCATTTCATTTTATGAATAATGTAGTAGTTTATGTAGTTTGTATCGGTTATATTCCACAACAAAGTTGGCGTCACGAACAGGATCCCTTGGATCGTCCGGAGCCGGCGGAGAACGGTGACTGATCATCTGGAAGTATTTTCTTCCACCTCAACTAAAAGTTAAAGAGAGAGAGGTTCTGCCAAGGTTCAGACTGTCTTCACTGGGATCCACAGGACCCGTTGTGTCCTACCTCAAATTGAATCTGGTGACATACTGAAGTATTGATATTTGATGACTAAGTAGTTAAGGGGTATGTTATGTGTATGAATGTTGAGTTGAGTGATGTGAGGTACCTGTCTAAACAGAAGAAAAGGAATGTCCTCAGATGAGTGTTCTTTTTACATTGGAAATGAAAACAATTATATTGAGGAAAAACATCACCTGTGACCGCCAATATATTCTGGCCGTTTTAGGTTAATTAATTTTAACGTTTTAAACAAGACCTACCCAAAAGATAAAGGGAATAGGACAGAGAGAAATAGGGAACAAGGCCCTATTATTGACCTCAATGGTGTGAGAGTAAGGGATTTCCAAAGGGCGGGGGGGTCATTGAATAGCACTCAAAATAGGAAATAAGAAAGAAAAAGACAATTAACATAGAAAAATATAAAGAAATGCAAAATTATGTCTGATTCTATTTTCATCAATGTGTCTTAATTTTAATTTGTGGTTTAGTATGCTTGCTCTTTGATGGGCCTGCCTGTCTCTCAGGACAAATCAAATGGAAGAAATGATTTTGAGCATCATTTAAAGAGAGAACCAGAAAACAAAAGGGTGGATGTTTGACTCAGTAACGGTTAAATATTGAAGTCCTTTGACCAAAGATTAAACCAGTGTTTAATAACGATTTTACCATGGTTTTTCCAGAAACTAAATCTTGGACTCATGAGGACGACAGTTTAAATTTACTTTGTACAAAGGGAAGTAAGGGAATGACCAGAGAGGTCGATGCCCAATTGAGTTTTTCATGAGAACCAGGTACGGTGCAGAAAGTTGTAAACATTTTAAAATTAACAAGACTGGTTTTTCAGAAAGAGGTTTCTCTGAGTTTGATATAACTCTCACAATTTAAAAAAAATAATAATAAACAAAATGAAGGTGTTGAAAGGAACATAACTGGGGAAAAGTCTTCTCTTTCTCTCTATCCCTCTCTGCATCAGGGGGATCCTGATCTAAATGCATGTCCTCCACCACCAGCATATGAACAACAAATGGGTTTCAGATCTGGGCGCAGCCATTTCAACAACGCCCAGCACCGAGGCATTCCTAGCCTTTTGCAAAGACTTTCAACCTACAGATGGAGAACTAAGACGTCTTCTGTTGAAGAAGACCAGGGTCAGGTCAAAGAAGATTCCAAAGACAACTTAATCCCAACGAGTGCTACATCTGCCATCAAAAGGGACATTGGGTTTGAGATTGCCCCATGGCAAACAATGAAGATACAAACTGACGCCAGAAGAAAGAGGAGGCATGCGGAGAGAGAGAGAGGGAGACACCCAGCTGCAGACACAGATGAGATGCAGCAAAAGGGAAGTGAAACACACACACAAACACATGTGAAGAAAAGCCGGCACTACTAATCTATCTCTATCTCTATTTCCAAGTATAAGAACACGACAGATGGACCCACATGATTTTTTTCGTTATTTTCTTAACCATTTTAGCACCACAGCATTCCATGAACTTTTTCTTGTAACTAGGTTTAAAAGTTAAGCTGATTGAAGTGCTAAAAACTCAAAAGGTTTTTGTCAAAAGGTGACAACTAGACACTACTTTTTTGTACATGGTACCAAGCCAAAAAGGTTGGGAATCACTGGTTAAACACGGCATTGTATTTATTTTATAACATTATAATGTTTTGTGTAAAAACGCTTAATCTGTGAAGTAACACTCAACTAAAGCTCTCAAGAAATGTAGTGATGTAAACGGAACAATATTACCTGTTGAAATGTAGTGGAGTAGAAGTATAAAATAGAAATACTCACGTAAAGTATCTCAAAATTGTACTTAAGTACAGTATTTGAGTAAGTGTACTTTGTTAATTGTACTGTATGTCTTTCTGGGACTAAATGCACTTTTTACTTTTTACTTTTACTAATTCAACCTTACCCAAGTTTCCTTCTGTTAAATAATGACCGATGTGCTTTTTAAGTAAACTGCACTGAAGTTACATTCAGGTTACACAATAAAAATCCAGCCCTGAACTCCAGGTACAAAGCGAACAAAAAGTTCCAGATCTTTAATGTTGAATCCAATCATATTTTGCTTTTAACCCTCATCCTGTGGTCCCCGATGGGGAAGTTGGCGTACGTTTGACACGGTTCTGTCTGGCCTGTGGAGACTTGCATCATTGATGACTGTCACCTGGCCTTCTCACTGAGCCTTGGGTTGAACTTCATTGAGAGGACAGGGGTCCAGATTAATGTGGCTGAACGCAGGTACGGACTTATGGCTGAAGGGAGATGGACATGTTTCCCCTTTCTTAACCGGGGCCCTGGCCAGTTGACTTGGGCCACCTGCAGGCCACGGTTGCCTTCCCAGATCAACCTATATGTTGCTATGCCTTCCCCTCTTTAGTTGGGTTTCCCTGGGAGCCATCCGTAACACACCATGACTAGGTCAAGAGCCTGCCTGAGGAGGTGCAACCCCTTCTCTGAAATGGCCCTCAAGAGCAGATCGGTAGAACCACTGTCATCAAACACTGCATCCCCGCCATTGATAACATTCCAGTGCTCTGCAAAGCTTACTGGGTCTCATTAAAGAAAAGGGAAATCATTAAAGAGCATGTGGAGAAAAGGCTAAGGGAAGTCAATCTTATTGGGGAGCCTGAGGGGTCTTGATAGACAAAACTGATGGGACCCCTAGATTTTGTGTTGATTTCAGAGGTCTGAATGGCAAAACACCTCAAGGATGCCTACCCTGTGCCTTTTTTAATTCATGACATCCTGGAATCTCTGCATGGGGCGGAGTGTTTCAGCACACTGGATCTTCGGTCAGGGTACTGGCAGGTGGACATGGATGAGGAAAGCAGGGACAAAAACGGTTGTCGTGACTTTGTTTTGGCTTGTTTCAAAACTATGCCATTTGTTCTTAAGAATGGGAAAGATTCCAAAGGTTGATGGAGAGGGTCCTCTGGGATCGAAGGGGGGTCCTGTGTTTCGTTTACTTCGACGACGTCACCATATATTCCCCCAGCCGCCAGCAACCCTTTAAAGATCAGGATGCCGTTTTAAGCCAACTGCATCATATCAACCTGACCTTGAACCTTGAGAAATTAAATTTGTTCAAGTCTCAGCTGAAGTTCCTGGGCCATGTAGATTCAGGGGAAGGAGTGGCGATTGATCCAGAAAAACGCTGAGTCCTGGGCCACTGATCTTCCTAAGGCTCAAGGCCTTGATGACTATACACAAGAAGTAAAGAATAAGGAAATATCAGGGGCTTAGCAGGTCAAAGTCTGTCCAATTTTGAGAGATGACATCTTTACAAGGTGGGGAGTGCCATACATATACATAATACATGGTGTCAGACTGAGGACCCCAATTCACAAGTGAAATCCTCTCGGAGGATTGATCCAGAACTACCATCATCAAATAAACAAGGCTCACAGAGAAGGTCAATAGGACCGTAAAGACCATGATGGTCACTTTTTGTCAAATACAACCACGAGACTGGGATAAGTGGTTGCCAGAGTTCAGATTTGCCATTACCAGTTCCAAGCATGAGACGACTAGGCACGCCCCCTCTGAGCCCATGATGGGAAGGCAACTGAAAGGACCCCTGGAAAGGCTTATTTAAGCTCCCACTCCAGCTCAGCCACAGAGTACACCTTGCTTGAAAGGCAGCATCACATTGGACAAGACGTAGGGAGAAGGGTAGGGGAAGCCCAAAGTGACAAATGTGAGAGAATAAAGTGGAATGGTAAAAACCTTTCAATGTTAAATTTCTGAGGCAGTGTCTCCCGCTCTCTCCTGCGTTTAGCTCTTCTTTTTTTTTTATTTTTTTTTTTATAAATGGTAGTACCTCATCCAACTGAAGAAATAGGAAAACCAGTGTGACCACTGCCCTACTTCCAGTGAGTGTGATTCCTCTTTGGATGTTTTACCTTTTTTTTTTAATGTATTGCTTTTTCCTGGATTGAATTTTTGCAAAATTGTACTTAAGTACAGTATTTGAGTAAATGTACTTAGTTAATTTCCTCTGCTGCACACTGTAATATAAATGTAACTCATTGCACATTGTGTTAACCTATCCTTGTTGTATTTCTTTCTGGCACCAAATGCACTTTTTACTTGATAAGACAATTCAACCTTACCCAAGTTTCCTTTCGTTAAATAATGACCGATGTGCTTTTTAAGTAAACTGCAACAAAGCGAACAAAAAAGTTCCAGATCAACAATTCCAGCGTACAATTTTGAAGTGTGTTGACTTAAAGGTTCAATGTGTAATTCCAAGCCACCTGCTCCAAAGAAATAGGGGGCAGTATTTCACCTCTAAACTGGGTCCCTACAATCTCTAATGTTCATATTGAAGTATTTTGGCATATTTATTGTATTCTAATTTATTCTTTATATTGTGTATTGAATATACTCCTGCGTATGCCGGTCAGTCAGTGGGCAAGAATACCAAAATTCGACCAAACTGCTAAAACTCAGAGCCGGTCAAAAAACACTATTTTATAATTTTCACGTGGGGCTGATCCATCTGTGTTTACTGGGGCACTAATTCTAACCGGGGGCTGTAGTCCGTGTAATGTTACTTTAGTTTTCTAAAGTTACTGTCCCTGTAGTTAGTTCACTGTAAATCGCTCTGGATAAGAGGCTAGTCAGCAGAGACAGCACCAACATGTCACTGAGAGGCCATTTAAACCTCATAATTTACACGGGTGAGTTATAAAAGATATATATATATTTTTTTTATACCTAGAGTTGTCATGACGGGATATAAACTATTGACCAAAACTGTTTTGTACCAGGCTGTAAACATGTTTATTTCTGCTGTAAAGTTAGACATTTTAATATTGTTGTTGGAAATTGCTCCCATTTGGAGCCAGCCTCAAGTGGCACCTCTGCATTAGCTCCACTGTTCTGCCCCAGAGTTTGCCACTTGGGCAGAAACTAGAAAACAACCAGCACATTCGTCTCATCTTCCCGGAGGCGGCACAGCCTGCACTGACTCACTATCGCCCCCCAGAGGAACAAGTGGTATTACAGGACAGGACAGAGAGGAACAGTCAGACTGCTAATGTCAGTAGATCTCTCTGCAACACAACACATGGACGTCTTTAACATATAGTCAACACTGTTACCTCTTCACTCTGTTGATAATGTTAGTTCATTATTTTAATGGTTTAAAATTATATTCTGGCATATTTTACACTTTGAACCTTTTAAGTTTAGTTATTTTTACACTAAAGTACACTTTGCTTGTAATGCTTTTTGACATGAATAACATTTTTAGAACAGGATAGTTACTTACAGAGTGGTACTGCGCACTACATGATGTGAATTTAGAGCAGACACACATGCAAACCTCACCTGCAGCTGCGACCAGAGTCTTGGCTCCGCTGCAGTTGAAGCAGTGCAACAGGGACTTGGATCTGATGTTGAAGTTGAGAAAAGCAGCAGAACATCCGATCTTTATCAAACCCAACCACAGCCACAGAAACATCGGCTCATTTCTGAGGAACAGCGCAACAGTGTCGCCTTCCTTAACGAGTCCACTCTGGAGAAAGACTCGTGCAGCTTTGTTACTGAGCTCATCCGCGTCCCGGTAGGTAAAAACGTCATCTTCAGAAAGGACGAACGGCTTGTGCGGATGCGCCTTCACGGAGTCTAAAAACCGATCCAGTAGGAAGTAGTTAGTCTGCATGTATTTGAAGACACGGCGCCTCGTTTTTAATTTATTCCGCACGTATTTGACATCCTGGAAAAAGTGCGGATTGCGGGAAAAAAGGGCGAGAAGAATGACTGCTGCAAACACTAGCCACACAATCATGTTTATTTGCGCAAAAACTTCAGACTTCAAACTTCAGTGTCTGTCGAGTTTTACACTAAAACGAGGTCTGAGCATAAAGGAGGAGCACAGCCTTTATATCAAGGGTTGGGAAATGTTACCAAATTCAGTTATCACACTGCTTATATAACGGATTATGTTTTAACCAAATTATCATTTTACAGCATGTAAACCATTACAATGGAAGAACAGAAAGAGAGGCTGAGAGTTAATGTTTCATTATTTTGTTTCCAATGTCAGCAAATGAAACATGCCCCTCACAATTTACTAAAGCCCAAAGGGAAATTAGATAGTGTAGAAGTGTGATTATTTCATCTAGCTAGTTTTTCATATGCTCACTGAAGAACCATTATTAATAGGTTTGCTCATACCTAAAATTGTGAATGAAATGCTGCTGTTACTAAAAAGGTCTGAAATATGCAGACATTGAAAGGTTTACAGAAATGCGCATTATAAGTTAATACACTGAAGGAAAGGTTTTTAGTCTCATATCTTTTATATTTTATATTCTTTTTTATATATCTTTGTGTGAACTCATGTAACCAAAGGATAAGAAAAATACTAGTGGAAACTGTTGTATAAAAAGGTGCATAGTCTTGTGTGAATAGGGAGGTTACAAGGTAAAGCTACAACTCAGGGTCACAACAGCAGGCTACACCTACTGTCAAAGGAGGGACTGTTGCCAAGAGGCGTGGACATGTGCACCAACCAGAAACCAACAAAGAAGATCATGTTACAATGTTTACGTTTACTAACCAATGAGTGAGAGGCAGCGCCTGTAACAAAGAATGTATAACACTTTGCACAAAACTTGAATTGGGGTTCTGAAACAAGCGAGAGACATAACTACATTGCTCTGCTTTGTGGACTGTGGACCGCGACTTTCAGAAACCTCGGCCGAGATATACTCTCATCACAACTTTATACTAAATAAAACTTTACTATAACCTCATTCGACCAGAAGTCCTTACTGCTTTTCTCAAAGATTTTGAACACGACAATAAGTATTGTATTTACTTTGTCACTCGATATTACCAAAAGTAATCCCCGATTATAAACTTTTTTTTTTTTTTTTTTTTTAAACTGGATTTGCTTAAGAGGTTCCACGCTCACCACAAATTGTTCCCACTTAATTTGCAATAATAAGATTTATTAAAACAAATTAAATCAATATATATATGTATATAAAAACATTTAGCATCTATGCACAGCATATCTCATTAACGTGATATAAAATATTTAAAAATAGATAAAACACTTGCTCCAGTACTCTGTGGCAGGTACGTTACAGGGGACAGTAAGCTGCCAGTATCTGTCAAGGTATCACAAGTTATATTAGACAAACGATATATAATTTGTTAATTAGTGAGTTTCAGAGGTGCTGGAAGGGGAATTTTGCTAACTTTGGACAAAGCTAGGCTAACTTTTCTCCCCCATTTCCAGTGTTTAAACTTAGCCAAGCTAGCCGGCTGCAGCTTCATATTTAGCGTACAGACATGTCTGAGAGGGGCATCGATCTTGTCATCTAACTCTCGGCAAGACACTATTCCTTTAACAATGTTAATGCAACACAAACACACACTGCAAGCAGCTACGGAGACAAAAGGTTCTACATCATGTAAACTTTATACATTCATTTAAGGCACTATTTGGTAAGCTAACTGAAATAGTCAACTTAGTTTTAAGCCCACCTCCCTACTTCACTTTATACCCGCCTTTCACTTTGTCATTTTTGTTGGTAGAATGGACTGTCGAAGCCGCTGTCCTGCTGGCGTTGTCTCAACTCAGAGAACAGAGGCCTGGAACAAACACCATGCTGTTGCTCACCTTCAGAGCCAGGCGTGGGCTCTCTGTGTGTGCTTATCTTTGCATGCTGAACGTTCAAGGTCTGTGTGTTAGGTGTCTTTTTGGTCATTTCATTATAGACAGTCAGGTCAGAAACATTCGGGGTGAGGCCGCCAAACTCTCCCAAGTCACTGGCTGATGCAGCGGAGACAGAAAAGGGCTTCACTGGCTCTACTTTCCTCCCTAAATAAGAGAGTGTGGAAACCTGGAAGCCTGTGTCTGAGTCACTACTGGTAACACTCCAGTCGGTCCTCCTCTCCTCTCGGACAGGAGCCTCCTGGCTGAGGAACGGTTTGCTCCGTCGCTCTGAATCAAGGCAGTCGTCTGCTTTGCTGGAGTCAACTCCCTGCAGGTACAGCTCCCTGCTTTTACTCTTCACAGACACATTGACAAAATCCGCCTGGCATGTAGAAGCCATCTGATGTGAAGGTTTGTAAGAGCGGAGGTGTGTGTGAACAGCAGTTTGGGGTTTCAGCCCTACATCTACCGAGGCCTCCTCCTTCCCGGCGGTAGAAAGGTCCTGGTGGCTCAAAGGTTTAGTCCTCGCTGCAGCGGTTCGTCTCTGCTCTGAATCAGCAGAAGTCTTTTCCCTGTGGGATCTCTCCTCAGGCCTGATGTCAGGGAGCTCAGCTAGTGTTGACGGGTTCTTACTGAAACCTGCATTTCTACCTGTGGACACAGCCGTCGAACAACCTGCCAATACAAAACACAGATTCCCACCACATTGATATTTTGAAACAGAAAAAGAGACATCTACAGTCAAGCAATTCTGTTTGACAGGACTCACTTTGTAAACTGTAGTTCTTTCCAGATTTACTTTTGATAGGCGTCTCCAGCACTTTAGCCATGGCTGCCAGCTTGCTTGCAGCATTCATTATTTTCTTTTCAGCCCTGCAGAAGACAGGAAGATCAATACAATTAGCCTGAAGAGCCATGATGAAGCAAGCAAACAAGTTTAGGACAATTATGGCCTCTTGCCCTGTAGTCTTTCCTCCGTCCTCCAATAACTCCTGCAGACAGGTCAGATAATAGCGCCGCATCTTTCTGGCAGTGTCCTGTCTCTCCCTCTGCACCTCAATGCGGATCATCTCTGCTGCTCGCTGCCGACTCTCCTGGAGGTAACACAGCATGTCTCCTGCCATAAAAAACACAAATATGATAATGACTTGGTGAGGTTCGAAGCACATGTACTTAAACATGCATCAGATACACAAGTGAGGACATAATAAATACACAGTATGGTAGAGGACATCATAGTGTCTAGTTTTACCTGCAGCGTCTCCAGCCTAAATCCCTCCAGGGGGCTGTAAAATTGAATTCTGCTGTCCCTGAATACAGAATATTTTTAAATCCACACATCCATCACTAACCTCTGATCTTTTCTACAGTCATCACGTATTGTTGCTTCATCTCCTCGAGGCCTTGCTGAGCATTTTGTTGGTGGTCAGAACTCCTGCAAGCAAGAACAATTCATTTGTTGCCATTATTTTTCATTGAAATTCATTATTCTTTAACTTGTTATCACTATAGTGATGCTAATGCACAATGCTACTGCCACCATGCTCATCTTGGAGCTTAAAATAAATAAGGAAATCCACATATGAAATAAAAGCTTCTTGTAGAAGTATAATTTATAGTTTCACTGAATGCTTAGCAGAAATGTACTATTATCTACTGAAGTAAGTTTTTGTGAAGTAATAATGAAATAATGTACAGTAGATCACTCATGTTCATTCAACCATTATAAAGACTTTTCAGACTAAGGACTGTTTCTTCCCAGCCATCGTTTCCCTTTCTATAAATAGTCCAGAAATGACTGTATAAATATTTTTGAATATTGAAGGGTCCTCAATTATTCACTTATTCTAAATCAAAATATGTTACAGTTAAGGTTTTACACAAATACAACCTTATGGAGCCTTAAGACACTAAATATTTATATATTTAACAATTAGCATATGTTGTTGCTCAATTAAAAGTGGAACGTGTTAACCATCAAATGCTTTTTTTAGATATGGTTTCTCAATGGATCATGATGTTGGTGCTGGATATAATGTCTAGAAGGACTTGATTTTAATATTACTGAGAGTAAAAGTCCTGCTCGAGCTAGTCATAATAGTGATGACAGTATACCGGCATATTAATATAATGTGAAACATCTGTACACAACATTGTATTGGATAAAATATCTAAATATGCCTCCAAATGCAAGATGCTTTAGCAAAATCTATGACACTTGAGGAGGGAGGGAATTCGATATTACAAAAATTGAAATTTGATTCACTTTTGACAATCGCGGCATGTAAGAAACAATAAAACAGCCAGGGGAACAATATTTCATTGGACTTCGAACTAAAGATAAGAAATGATAAAAACATCACAAACCCTGAGGATTCTTTGGCCCTCTTCACCTCCTCGAGCTGCTGCACATGTCCCTGCTTTGCCTTCTGCAAGCGGCTTTCATGCTCATCTACAAAACACAGATGCGTTATATGTAGAGTGAATCCATTTAAATGCCATTTAAAGAAACATTTGAAAAGCATTAAATACCTTTCAGATGCTGCATGCCAGCTTTGTGCTCTCGAACGCTGTGCTGGAGTTGACGACAGGCTTTCTCTAAATGTCTCTGCAGCTCTTGGTTCTTCTTCTGCAGTTTACCTAATGTCTCAGCGCACTCTTTCCTGCAGCAAGCCGGTTTCCTCTGGGACAAAGAGCCTGGAAACAGTGGACAATATTGTCGTGTAAACTTGTTGATGGGCACTACACTATAGTCTAATTAAAATAATTAATACTGCACGTCATATGGATTTAAGTAGTAAGTGTTCACAATGCCCTGCTTAGTGAAGAGACGATAACAACACATTACATACTTTGCATTTTGTCGATTTCTTTCTCATGCTGCTCCTGAGTTTCTTTTAACACACGGCTCAGTCTCTCCTCACTCATCTGGGGGGGGGGGGGGGCATAAAAGGGAAAAGCATAAACATTGTACCACATAAAAAGACACAAAATAATTTGTCATATCATAATTGACTGCTACACCATTTAAACAGGGCAGTGGCTTTTGTAAAAAAAAAAAAAAAAAGGAGAGGCTGTTCTCACACTTAAAATTACAAGCTCCAACGTTTTTATTAATACACGACCGGCAAGTAAAAACTTGACGAAAGACTTGCAGGTCAAAACATAGAAATGATAAATACTTGTGAACTTGCAAACGTAAGTGTGCCTCTCCTTTTCATTTGTTTTTGTCCTGCAACTACACCCAACTGATGAATCATTGAGCAGAGCAAGTCCTCCAAACTGAAATCATTGACAGATATCTTAAGATGAAATAAGTGATAACAGATACAAACTCACTCTCTTCCAGTCCTTCTTGGCTTGAGATACTGCCCTGGTGACAATGTCTTTGCAAGATGATTGGATGATGTGCGTTATTGTGCGCTCTGATGTGGCCCCGCTGCTCCTCTTCGTGTCTTCAGGGTGCTGCTGATCCGTTTTTGGTTCCCTCAGAAGTTGTGCCTGGACATGTGCCAGACCAGTCTGAAGCTCTGCTAGTAATTCATCTCTCAGCTGCTTTCTCTGGGCATGCTCCTTTTCTGCATACTGACATCTCCACTCCTCCTCTCGGGCCCTCAGAGTCTGCTGTAGCTTGGCCTCCATCTGCTGGAGCAGCTCCTTTTTACGGAGCTCGTCATCCTCTCTGGCTCCCTGCAAAGCCTGCTCCAGCTTTTTGCGCTGCTCTTGAAGCTTGCTTTGGTACACCTGCTCACTGCGGACCTGGATGACAGAGACCTCCTGTTGTTTGTCTCGGTTCCAGGCTGCTCGAGCTGCGGCCAGCTCAGCCTTCAGCAGGGCAGCTTGCTCTCTCCTCCCTTGCTCCAGCTGACTCTGGAGAGCTGCCACCTCCTCTTGGAGCTCCTCCACCCTCTGTGTTCCTGAACTCTGCTCCTCCAGCTGGTTCTTGTGCTTCTTGTTCCACTGCTCCTCTGCCTGGGCTACCTGATCCATTTAAATTAAGAAACACACATGATCAGAAAAGAAAAGCAGCAGTGACCCTTTTTAACTCAAAGATAAAACCCTGTCATACCTGTTGTCCTGTGTGTTCTTCTTGTAGTTCTTCCCATTTCTCCCTCTCCATTTGGAGAGAGGCTTGGTATTCTGGTAATGAAGTCAAATCCTCAATCCAGCGATTGTAGGCCCTGGTTACTGCACCTTCAACCTGAAACACCACCACTAAATGTGTCAACCCCTGATGAAGGCAAGATAGCTGAAATGTTTTGGGGAATAGAGGATTGCATGTTGGAGAAAAGTTATGCAACATTTGATTTCAAACCACTAATTGATTTGCTCATTTCAAATAATGGAGGGATGAATCGGCTAAATCATGATGCATCTTGGAAATCCAAAAGTGTAAGGAGAAAAGAAATCTAAACTGTGCGTGAATAACAAAGTGTTAGCAAGTCTAATGGCGTTGAATTCAAATTGTTCCCACTCATACACATGTACAGTGAAGCTTGGCTACCTAGCATAAGTATTATTAAAGAGAAAACACTGACCTGTTTGCCCATGTCATCCAGATGTTTCTCATGTAGCTCTCTCTGGGCTTGTTTCCTGGCCTCTTCCACAGCTTTGTGTTTGAATTGGTCAGCCTCCAGTTGCAACTGCTGTTTCTGGGCACTGAGCCTGGAGTCCAGCTCCTCAACAGTGAATGTCACACTGCTGGCCTCAACCTCATCTGCCTGACAGGTTGCCTCAGTCGTCTCTTTGTGTTTCTCTCTCTTAGCCTCCTCCAGCTTCTGGACCCAGGTCTTCTCCATCTGCACAGTAGCAGTAAAAACGTTTAAGTCTCAGGTAAAGTCGCCTTTAGGGAGTTAAGGACAGTTATTACGGGAAACTCTACCTTTTGCAGTTCCTCCTTCCAAGCAGCCATGGCCAAGGCTATGTGAGAGTCCACCTGCTGCTGGATCTCAATCTCCTTTTCTTTGGACCAGAGAGCTTTGAGCTGGTTCATTGAGGCCCGATGCTGAGCCTCAAGCTCAGCCCTCAGCTTCTCCACAGCTGTGCCACTGTCTTCTCTCATCTTTAGCTGGGAATGAGAATCAAATCATTCTCAGTGCACAGGTAATCCATGTTGGATACAGGCAACTTCTGCATATAGCAATACAGTAAACAAATTGTCAATAAATTTATTTATTTTTTTTTTTAAAAAGTAAGTGCTTCGCGTCCAGCTGACTCAACGCATACAAAAGTAAATAGTTACTTACAAATAGTGATCAACACAGAAAAATTCCAATTCATCATATCATATATTATAAATATTAAAAAATCTGTTCATTCCTCCCTTTTAATGGTTGGACGAGTGTAGGAACCATGTCCAACTGCTTCTGATAAACACATTTTAGATTCTTGTTTACCTCAGTTTCTCTGATCAAAGCCTCCTCCTTCTCTAGCATGTCCTTCTCCTTGCAGACGGATATGTAACACTCTTGCACGGCCAACATCTTATCACTGGCCTCAGACAGCCGAGTCCTGTGAAGAAGTAATAAAAGGACTGTAAATAAGCCGCAAAGGTTTTTAGATAATGCCACCTTTCAGTGACTGACACACAGGACTCACTGTAACTGTTGGACTTGCTGCTGGTGCTGTGCAGTCAGCTGATCAACCTGAGCGTCATGTTCCAGCATGAGCTCGGTTTTGACCCGGTCCACCACATCGTCCCTATACTGCTGATGAATACGCTCATCTCTCCAGGAATGAACAGAAAAGAGATAGATATAGATATATATGTTAATACTCACTTTGATCATTTATGGGTAAGAAAACATTAAATATAATCTTATTTCCCTCCTTTGTGCCTTACCTTTCAGCAGCCTCTTGCTTCTCCTGGTCCAGTTCCTGGATCATCTCTCTCATCTTGGTGCAAAGCTCCAGGTTGGCAGACCTCACCTTCTCCTCACTCTGTTTCAGCTCCTTATTCTTCTTTTCTAACACCTAGAGTTTGGATAGAGCACCACCAGTCTTTTTATGATATACATTTGAAAAACTAAATTACAATTAATTTGAAGAAAAATCTACAACCAACCTCAACTTGTTCCTGCAAGTGTCGCTTGTCTTCCTGTGGTGTTGCGAACTCGTTCCGAGACTCTCCAGTTATGTCTAGATGTTTCACCTGACTCGTCTCTCTGACCTGTGAACACAGATGCAGTGGGTTTATAAATCACTATTTGCATTAGAGCCATTTAATCTCTTACCTTTAATGCTTGCATTGTCTAATGGTTGTACCATACCATTGTACTGTGTTGGTTTCTTTTTATGCCAACACAACTGGATAGTTCTGGTAAGAAACATTCATGAATATAACAATTTAATCCTTTCATGTCCATATTCGGGGTTGGGGGAAGAATCGATATAGCATAGTGTTGCGATATCTTTCATGGCAATACTGTATTGATACACGTCAAGTATTGATCTTTTATTGTATTAATTAATTAATTTGAATTAATTATTTATTGTAAATACAAATTACTTTTTTTGGTAACAATTGCTTTTTCAGTTTACTAAATTGGGCTGAGTTTTTTTAAATGAGGTCAGCAGGATTGGAAGGGCGTTGCGCAAAAGAAATATGGAGACATCTGTTTCGAAAGAAATCAAAAATGCGCCGGAAAACTTTATTTTAGTAGATATACCGTATTTTCCGGACTATAAGGCGCACTTAAAAGCCTTTAATTTTCTCAAAAAACGACAGTGCGCCTTATAATCCGGAGCGCCTTATATATGGATTAATTCTGGTTGTGTTTACTGACCTCGAAGCGATTTTGTGTGGTACACGGCGCTCACGGCGCTCCGTCAAAATGTTTTAGTACGACTTTGGTAAACTACAAAGCTGCACCGCTTGCTGCATTACGGCTTCCGTGGTCAGGAGCGTCGCGGAGTGATACATACTGTGCTTCACCATAATATTACAGCGTGTGTGTGTATAAGGACCCAAAATGGCGCCTGTCAAGAGACGCGTTTACGACGCGGACTTCAAACTCAAGGCTATCAGTCACGCAGTAGAACATGGGAATAGAGCAGCTGCAAGTGAGTGTATTGTGTTGTATTTTACGTGTTACAACTGAACAAGGTTGGGAGTTATTGTGAATACGC
>CALSBV010012175.1:7105612-7194905 GCA_943590825.1 Bovichtus diacanthus | reverse complement strand
TTTACGTGTTACAACTGAACAAGGTTGGGAGTTATTGTGAATACGCTCATTAACGTTTGAACAATGTTGAGAGTTTTTGTGAACACGTTTAATAAAGTTTGACTTATCTGACTGGTTTGTTTCGCTTAATGCGCCTTATAGTCCGGTGCGCCTTATATATGAAAAAAGATCGAAAATAGACTATTCATTGACAGTGCGCCTTATAATCCAGTGCGCCCTATAGTGCGGAAAATACGGTAACAGATGTTGACAAACTGCATAATTTGCATTTGAAAAAGCTGATAAATCTCAATACATGTTACTGCAATACTCAGCATATCGCAAAATGTTTAAAATGACAATAATAACTTGACTTAAGTATTATGATAATATTGTATGGTTGGTTTAGTGATGATTCCGATCTCTAATCCATACATTTAATAGTTTTGTCATCATGTAATGTTTTTCCTTTTTCTGTTTTTATCAGGAGGAAATTTAATTGGCCATTACCTAAATCTGAATAATAGCCATCAGACCGTGTATACCATACAGTGCAGTTTTAAAGGCCTTGCTCAGCAATGCAACATTAAAGCTTGTGTCTGGTCATGTAGAGTGCAGTCCTGCTCACCGAAGAGCAGAGTTTGGCTTCATCTAACTGGGTCTGCAGCTCGTTCACTTGACCCTGACAGAGCTGGAGCTCCTCCTGCAGCTGACTGATCTTCTGCCGCTTCCCCTTCAGACTCCCCAGGCAGCGCTGCATCTCCATTCGCAGCATCCGCAAAGCTTCATCTTTGGGCAGCTTGGAGTCTGACAGATGAGCCAGGGCAGGACTGACCAAACAAAAAGGGAAAGCTTTTGATTGATGGGGAGGTGATATTAAAGTAGAAACATTGCCAATAGTCAAAGTTTCACAGTATATATATATATATATATATATATATATATATATATATATACTAGCGCTCATCATGGCATGAAGACGAAATGACGCAGAAAGAGAGACTCAGAGTCTTTGTAATGATGAAAATGATTCTACTCTATAAATCATGGTGTACCTGTGAAGAAAGCCATTTTTCTTCAATCCTAAATCCACACAGGATTCAGACAGCTGGTTCTGCCCCTCCCTGCTCAGGTCTAATGCAATAACACCGTTTTTCACAGCAGATTCATATAGGGTGATCTGCTCTTTCAACTCAGCCAGATCCTCCTTTTAGGATAAAAATAAAAGATGAAAAGTTTAAAATCAACCAAGTTTAAGCACATCTTTATTTGAGTAATAATGAGTGGTTCCATTCTGGGGCAGAAGAATCTGAGAGCAAACCTGTAAGACTTTGTTCATGTTTTCACTCAGGGCCTTGGCTGATTGAGCCTGTTGGAGTTTGATTTGTATCAGACTCATCTCCTGCACTGAATCTGAAGAAAATAGAAACCGCAGCAGAGAGGAAACGATGAATGGAATTGAGCAAATTCCAAATTAAAAAAACACACATGCATAGAGTGTTTAGTGAGTACATAAAATACAAAAAAAGTGGTTGCAGTCCACATTCACTCACTTGTCTGGAGCAGCTTGGCACATTGTTGCTGACTCTCCTCCAGACGCTGAGTGAGGGCGTTGACAACTCTTGCTCTCTCCAGTTGCTCTTCTTCTCTCTGGCGCTCCAGCTGCTTCACATGCTCCCGTAACCACTGATCAACATCAATCTGGAACCAACAACACAGGAGTTTACTATGTCTGCAGGTGACTTAGACTATATCTCCTGTGACAGGAACACTACAGACCTGTTCATTCAGAGCCTGAGCGCTAGAGTCTAGCTTCTGCTGTAGCGTCAACAGTGCACTCTCATGCTGCTCCTTTATCACGGCGAGGTCTCTGTCATGCTGCTGCCGCGTTTTGGACAAAGTGTCAGAGCGACAAAGCTCCAACATCTGCTGCTTCATGCTGTCCACTGCAGCCTCTGCAACTCTCTGCTTCCTCGTGTTCTGCAAACAAAATAAAACTACTGTATGCATTGAAAAAAGATGCGTCTCACGTCTCAGCTTTACATGAAGATATTCATGCTATCTGCACGTTTCAGAGAGCAATTCAAGCAGAATCCCGTATGACTGATTATTGCCTTCTCAAACTTTTTTTTTTTTGTTTATTCCTTAATAACAGCTAACCCTATGTATTGCATACTGTCTTATATTTGGCTTTAAACTATTAAGAAGAAGAATAGCGGGAAAACAGTGATGCCCAGAACTTACCTCCTGGTCTCTCTCAGTAAGGACCTTTACTTGCTGCTCCATTGCCCTCACTTTATTTTGCATTTGAAGCTCTCTCCCCTTGGCCTCTTCAACCAGTTGACCCGATTCCTTCAGGCTTACAACTAGGCCATCCTTTTCATCTATTGATGATAAAAATAAAAATAAACGACATCATGTTCCCACAAGCAGCACATCCAGCAAGAGATCAAGGACACACGAGGCCAGTTCTGGACCCACTGCGTGTGTGGATAGTGCAAACCCTCTTAACAGCCACAAGGGGTCATATATACACAAGTATGTGAGAGCACATCCTCTTTTATTTACCTTTACTTTATCAATCTCAGTCAATGCCAGAGATTGATAGATAACCAGTCATTTGACTTTTAATGGTGCAACGGCAAAAACAAAACATTTGGAAAGTTTAAGAGTCAAACACAATAGTCAGACACAGGGGAAACTATTTTTTAAAAAGGTAGTCCCTCATAACTATAGAGAGTTATTTATTTATTCATTCCAAGTTCAAGTGATTTGTTTGTTTACTTACATTTTAGCTTTTGAATTCATGTAAGAAAAGGGAACACTAAATGATAACATGCAACAACATTAGATTTCAATCCTTAAAATATCACAAAATAAATAAAATCACATTACTTTACATGGGCAATGTACTGCAGTAAAGTGAACAACAATGCCCACCCCCCCATTGTGTGAAACATACCTTTGGCAATTGCAAACTGATGCTCGATATATCTCATATTACGTCTTGAATCCTCCAGTTTTCGCTCCAAATCTTCAATTTGCCTCTGTTGAGCCTTATTTAAAATCTGCACCTGGGCAAGCTGCTCCCTATTAGCAGTTTCTGAAATACAGCACATTTATATTCAACATATTATATTCAGCAATGTAATATGAGAAGGTGCATGTTGTACAAGAACACTTTGGGCAACCAAGGGCTCCCGGGCTTTACATCTTGATGGATAATAAAATCCCAAAAGGGACGAGTATTAAGGCTATTAAAGTTACTTACTAATGGCAATTAAAATGACACTTTTCATGCTGCCTGCCATAATTTTGTACAGCTAGTTCAGGAATACCCTTAATTGACATTTATGGTAACAACACCAATTTTCAACAGTTACTATGATTTACATGTCACTGTGCTCCTGTGCCGTTAATCCAGCAACTAAATCAAGACTGTAAGACTCACGCTGTGCAGAGTCAAGGAATTCTCTTTGCAGATGGTCAAATTGACCTTCTTGGTGGACGGCCTGCGAGTCAAACATCTTTGGCAGATGGGCAGGATGGTGAGGATTATAGCTGGCCTTGTGCTGATCCACTCCTCTGTCCAACGCTCCGGATTTTAAATTCTGATTATCGAACACGAGAAACTCAGTATGTTTGAAATTAAAAAAAACATTGCTGCGTTCAATAACTCAAAAATAAACCAAGTCAAAGTTACACAAATAAACTATTCTCTCCTTTTTTTAAAAAGACAATAAAATTGTACAACATACTGACGACTGGTGGCCTTCTGGATATCAAGATGTTAATTTCAAATTATTAAAAAGGGAATTTTAAAAAGACAAATGTATGTATATTTCATACACAATGAAGTACATTTTAAAATCACATGTGTGATATAATATACAAACATCTGCAATGACAAAATAGACCAAACATACTCCACTCACTTGAAAATGCTTTCTGCCGTTGTTTTGATCTCCGTAGTTTTGGTTGTCTCTGCGTCCTCCTTCTCCGTTATACACTACAGCGTTATTAGTGCCTTGAGGATATGATTTAGACTCATACTCGTCTGTGGAGAAATCAGTGCTCTCTGTAGATTTTTCTGTGCCAATGCTGGTGTATGTATAATCTCCCCGGGTGAACTGATGATCCTGGTTCCAGGTGTGAGGCAGAGGTTGACTTTGAGGAGAATGTCCATTGATCTGAACAGCTCTATCCTCATAAGCGTGCTCGTCATGGCAGCGTTGATCATTGTCAACTTCACAGTTCTTCAGAGAGATAGGGACAGTAAGAATGATGTTTTTGTCTTTAGAAAATAAAAACAAAAATCAGTGGGGAAAAAAACAACAACCTACCTGTTCATGAGAAGCTGGCCTTGGATGATCGGACCATTGCTGAGTCCACGTGGACTGTGGGCTGAGTGAAGAAGGCAAAACGAGCATAATTATATCACAACGCGCTCTGGTATGTCTGACTGTTTTGCACCACACCAAGAGTAGGGCTACAATTAAAGATTATTTTCATTATCGATTAATGTGCCAATTATTTTCTCGATTGAAAAATGTTCCTTCCAGTTTTCTCAAAGTCTAAGGTGATGTTTTTAAATGTCTTGTTTGTCAGTCCAAATTCCAAAGATATTGGTCGACTAATCGTCGCAGCTCTAAACCAGATTTCCACAAATCTGAGTTTACTTGTGTCAACAGCACGATGTGTGTTACCTGTTGCCAGTGTTTTTATTGCTGCAGGTAGAGTACTCCAGCTCTGGGGAGGAGTCTCTGCTGTCCTCCAGCATGTCATCGGGCAGGTCGGTGAGCAATTTGTGCAGCTGCGGAAGAATAGAACATGGAAATGAGTCACCAAGGTTGCCCCGCAACAGAGTTATAATGTAATGCAAATAGAAAAAAATCTCAGAAAAGCAATCACTGACAGCCTGAGAGACAGAATGTGTCAGGGGGCACGTTGGCAGAGTTTTGCTCTACAAAGTCATTTGAAAATAAGCTAAACCAAAATGATATTGTCTTGAGAGGAAAAAGGCTCAATGTATGTATTTAGTGTTCACAATCATTTTGTTCTTTAGGAGTGTTTTTAAGCATGTATAAATTAATCATATTGATAAATCATTTATGTAATTTATCAAGTAACATTTTCAAAGATAATGTGGTTTAAATGTGAGGCTTTTAGATTAATCAGTAATGAAGGTAATTCTTAGTTTCCGCTGTAATATTTCTACTGTTTGTATAAAAAATGGTTTGGTCCTTACTATCAAACTGAGAAACAAAACACTGACAATCAACAATGTATTTTTCAGTCAAAACATCTTAGCTCTTAATGATACAAAAACAGCAAGTTAAATCCACCTCTGCGTCAGTAACAAACTGACCAGGCTTGCTTTGCAAACCAGCCATGTGTGATGGAACAAGCGGAGCCAGCTGGACTTACTTTCCACAAGGACCGTTGAAAATCCCTTAAATCCTCCACTGTGTCCACAGCCAAAGGACCCATATTATCCCGCTTACAAATTTAACAAAAAATTGAAGTGGCACTTCTGCTTCAGCTGTGAAGCCAGCTGATAACCTTCTAGCTTAATCGTTCTGAAGAGAAGACGTTCTGTGTGAAACATCCAAAACGTGCCCGGCATGTTGTTTGGCTCCCTGCGGTATTGCTGTGTTTTGCTACCAAAGAACTCCATTGTTTAGACAAAACATATAGCAAGGTTAACTGGAGCATGAAACATTCCAATTACTGGTGGCAAACATTTTCCACTTGACCAACTTGTGTATACTAAATAGACTATAGCAAAGAAATAAAATCCATTTGAGAATCAATATTCAAAAGTCCCATTCTTCTGAGTGCTGAAGCCGACTGGTAATTCAGTTTCTACATACTTTCTTAAGTTACTCAAGTACAAGTGGGGTCATGAACAGAAACAAGGTAACCTAAATAAAGAGAAAGTAGGGAAACCACAGGGCAGACCTAGTTTCTGTGCGCCACACCTGGAAGGAGGCCTTTTCTTGAGCCAATAATAGCTCAGGTTTATGGTGCAACAGATTGTAGGCGTGAGTAATGACACAACATGCCTGTCTAGCTGTGAAGCTATCAGTGTGTGAAAAATTCAAACAGCGCACACCTCAAGGGCTTCCACAAAAAACATAAACAACATTAACTCAGAAAAAAACAACAAATACGAACCTGACAAATGCAATGCTCAAAAAGGAGCATAAATATGTTTGCAAATATATCAATATGACAATCTGCATAATCAGTAAGCAAAAGGTAATTAACTATTTTAATTGCTTTATAGCTGTATAACGTCTATAGTTAGCACAGAGAGACAGGTTATGCCTACAACACTGCACATACCAACTGTTATTGTTTTACAATTCAAGCATGCCCTGGATATCTCCTGCTGTCTGATATGTTGGATGACTGATGTATGAAAATATGTATAATCAAGAAACCAGCAGGAGCTCAAGCAATCAGTGAGTCACAAAATCACACTGGCAAGTGACACAAGAAGATCCAACAACTGAAAACAAACGTAACTGTAACACAAACGCTATCCCAACAACTTAAAAAGGTTGTAGCTATGAATCCTACCTCTTGCTCTCTTGCATAGTCCTCCTGGTCGTATTCTTCTTCATCATGCTGGGTTTGCAGAGCAGCACTGTCAAAATCAATAGACATGATGCAGCGCCTGTTGCTCTGCGAAAAGGAGGTACAAAACAGACTAAAAGAGCGAAATCACATACAACCAGGAAAAACATTTGTTGCATTTGATGACGGCGTTATCATTAGAAGTTATGTTAGCTAAAAGTTAAAAACACTGATATGAACCAGTCAAAACAGACACGTAGTGTAAGCTTACCTGTTGGCATGAATGGGACAGACGTCTGTTTTGTTGAGTTGTTTAACGTTATTCCTTTATTTAAGTTACGTTATTAGCTAACCGCTAGCCACATTACCGTTTCCATTACAAAGCAACGCTAACTGGCTAGCGTTCATATTAGCTTGCAATAGCAACAACGAGCCCGACAAAAACTCAAAACAGACCTGGCCATGCTTTGAAAACACACGCTTAATACATTTGATCAAATGTGTGGATTCGTAAGGCAATAAGAAAGTTTAGCATCAGTTTACGTGTAATCTGGCAGCGCAGTATCTTTGTGAGGTAGCTTTACAAAGCTAGCGGTTGGCTAACTCCGCTGCCGGTCGAACGTCCTCTTTAAGAGACTCGCCCACTTTGAAAACTCGCGCGCATTAGCAGCGGCAAACCACTGGGTCCTATTGGCAGAACGCGCAGACTATACATATATCTACTATATACATTATTTCACTAACAGCCGCAAATACTCGTTTAATATATATGTATGTTGACAAATGCATCATCAACATGCATGGTAGAAGCTATTTCATAATCTTTATTGTTGTTGCTGCTGCTCCCAACCCCGGAATTGAGACGCTATCCACGCCTCCATGGTAACAGCGCGTCGAGAATTATGGGAAGTGTAGTCTCCTCTATCCATTGAAACCAAACCAGTTAATCTGAAACAGAAACAAATAATGTTAATATTTTACTATATTATATTCTTTATTTTAACATCTTTATTCACAACAGCAGTCATAGAAAGATAGGATACATCTGTAAACTCTATGCAAGCCAGTTCATATAAAGACCCCTATGAGCTCCATTTAGCTGTTTGAATTCAGATGAATCCATATGGAAAATCTTAATTTTCTTTAAACCATTATTGACGTTGCAAGTCTGCAGGACTACATTGATAAAATCAGGTTGTTGCGTTGCATTATTGACCTGCGTTCCGCTGCTGAACCACGCTTTAAAGAATATATTAAGACTATTACACTTTTAAATACTGAAATATGTGATAAACTGTCAAATTACATGAATAAATCTTTAAAGAAGAATAATGTATACTTTTTTCTTAGAATTTGTTATAGTTTGTGTACCCCTATTTTATTTTATTTTTAATCATCATTATTATTTCTATTTATTTAAATTCATTATGTTGAGTTGATGAGTATATGTCTGAAATGTTTGTACATTTGAACGTGTTTTCAATAAAGATTTTTTAAAAAAGCGCCTTCTCACTTCCGTGTTTTGCTGCTGCAGCCTCGACTGTTTCAGAATCAGCTCCTCTGTTACAAACGGGAACTTAACGTCATTCATTTTGCAGAACTCGTGTTTTAGAACTGACCGCAGTTCAGCGCTTTGACATCCGGGACCGTCTTGTGATAGTCAGCTGATCGCAGCCAGGATCTGCAAACAGCTTCGAGCTCTCCTGTCTGACTTCACGTAGTACATTCATAGTTATTTTAAACGGTGTAGAAATGGCCACAAACCCACCCAAGTTAAAGACTGTGATTACTGCCAATGAAAGGTGAGTGGAAGGAAGACATGCTGGTAGTCAGTGAAACAGAGGGACGAGGAAACGCATGTAATACTATTCACTTCTTTTCTGCATTTGTAATTCTTTACAGGCTGCAAAACTTGAAAAATACTTTTGAAACAAAGTATGGAGAATCTCCTCTCTTCTATGCATGTGCACCTGGAAGGGTCAATCTAATAGGTAATTGTATGTATATAGTAGGATTTAGTTGATTTTTAGGGACAGTTCATCCCAAAATAAAAACAATTGATATTGTTCCTTGAACACACCAAAACAATCTAGATTGATAAATAGCACTACAGTTAAGAGCAAAAATATGTTTTTTAAGATTTTGGTGTGAACTGTCCCTTTTTAAGACAGTGTTCTGACAACTATCGCATATTGGGCTAATGTTGCTGTACAAAGTTAATATGAATATGAATATTGTGACTTAAATCTGTGGTGAAAAAGGTTTTTCAGACACACTTTTACTATTTGCCCCATGTTTAAACATGTTTGTATTAATTGTTAGATGAATAGCTTCTGCTAATGATAATCCTTTTTTGTTTAATTTTCTCATATTTAATAGGAGAGCATATCGATTACTGTGGTTATTCTGTTCTCCCGATGGCCATTGAGCCGAGTATCCTCACGGCCGTCTCTGTGAACAATTCAGGGACAATCACACTGGCCAACACAAATCCTCTGTACAAGTAAGGCTTGAACATCCATGATCATTGTTTAATATTGACATTGTGTTTAATTCAGGAGCTTAAAATGCATGTACAGTATCCACCATCTGCTTGCAGGGATTTCACTGTGTCATGTTCAGAGGACATTGCCATCGACAGAGTGAATCCAAACTGGCATTATTATTTTCTCTGTGGAGTAAAAGGTATTCAGGTAACATCTATTATCTATTCTTCATTCATGAAACTTAAGTATCTAATATGCAATTCTTTAGTAAAGTGATACTTTCCCCAAATGAATGGAATTAATCTTCCTGTTGTGTTTTTTTTTCTTTACAGGAGAAGTTTGGGATTGCTCATTTAGCAGGTATGTCGTGTGTCGTAGATGGAACCATTCCTCCGAGCTCCGGCCTCTCCAGTTCTAGTGCCCTGGTTTGTTGTGCCGGGCTCGTAACAATGGAGGCAAATCAGAAGTCCCTCTCCAAGGTAAAAATTTTTACAATACAAGCATTTCCTTTAAAAACACTATATATATATTCATATAGGCACTGTAAGGAAAGGGTATTTATATAGCACAATTCCGCAACAAGGCAATTTAAAGTGCTTTAAATAAAACAACAAAAGCATTGAGTCGAAGTGCATAAGAAACGCATTACAAGAGGACATTTAAACAAAACTAAAACAGTCATTAAAGAGCCAAGAGAATAGGGAGAAGAAAAAAGCTCAACTAGAATAGGTCATGTATAAAATACAAGAATAAAAGTTACAGTGTAAGAAATTAATAATTATTTGATTGAATAAAAGGCAGCGGCAAACAGAAAAGTCCTCCGCCTCGATTTAAAATAAGCGATAGTTTCACTTGGAGTTTGTTTCAGATATATGGAGCATAAAAACTGAACGCGGCTTCTCCCTGTGTATTTTTGACTCTGGGGACAGAAAGCAGACGTCCTGAGAGGTCTTGATGGTTCATAATGTAGCAGAAGATCAGAAAAGCGTTTTGGCCCTAAACCATTGAGTGCTTTATGAACCAACAGTAGTATCATGTCAATTCTTTGACGGACAGGAATCCAGTGTTGAGACCTCAGAACTGGAGCGGTGTGATCCACTTTCCTGTTGTTAATGTGGCCATGACTACATCAAGATTATAGGAAATGGTGCTATATTTTACAAGCAAATGTGACTCTTAACTTCAAAACTAACCTATAATGTGCTTACCGGTAACTTTCATGCCAGTAGTCAATATAAGAGAGTATTTTTGACTTTGTACTCTGTAATCCTCCAGGTGGCACTGGCTGAGATATGTGCCAAAAGTGAGTGCTACATTGGCACAGAGGGAGGCGGCATGGACCAGTCCATCTCATTCCTGGCAGAGAGAGGAACTGTATGTGGCTCTCCTTTCAGTACATGTGGGGAAAAAACATATTTGTTCATCCAAACTATTACTACACTAAATAGATGTCTAGAAGAATGCAAGAATACGTGTATGTTTTTAGGTATAAAGTCCCTTTTTATAAGTAGTGATTCGAATAATGGTGTTTGTTTCAATGTTTCAAATTGTCCTTGTAGTCAACAGTTGCCGCTTGTTTTATTACTTTTCTTTATTTGTATTGTCTGTCAGGCAAAGCTGATAGAGTTCCACCCTCTGCGTGCCACTGATGTCAAGCTCCCAGATGGAGCCGTGTTTGTAATCTCCAACTGCTGCGTGGAGATGAACAAAGCTGCTTCTTCGCACTTCAACATCCGTGTGGTGGAGTGTCGAATCGCCACAAAGGTACAGTGATCCTGTCCAGTGGTTCTCAACCTGATCTTTCTTTTTTGAGGTGGGGGCAAAGGATGATTTTAGGAACAGGAAAAATATTAAACATTTTCGGAAAAAACTTTTATGATACAAAGTTAATGACCATTTCTCTGTATTTAGATTTGCTCTTAAACACATCACTTAAAATCAATCAAATCAAATCAAACAATAATTTATTTGTACCTATTATTACACTTCATATTAATGAAGTAATGGGAGTCTTTCAAAAAGGCTTGGACCCAGTAATCTGTAGGACCTTGTGCTCTTTATGGGACCATGCTGCATGGTGATCTTGTACTTTAAATAAAAATAAAAAATGTGATTAATTTAGATCTTCAAACAAGAACCTGTCAACATAAATATTTTTATCTGTAAACTTGATAATAAATCTCTAAATTGGGTTTCTTTTTTAAACATTAAGATTTGGTGCAAATCTTCTTAAGTGGAAAGAACCATGAGAATCTGAATACAGAAATTCTATAAAATGGATTATCATGCAACTTTAGCATCATCTGGCATGAATGAAAATGAAGATTTCTCATAGACTTGTTGTGATTATGCCTCCCTTGTTGCAGCATTTGACTTAATTAAGTAAATAACCTGCACCTATGTTGTGTCACTTTTAAAAGAACACTGCCTAAAAAACATTTTTGTCATTATTTAGAATACAATTACTATGTATTTTGAGGATTTACCACGTAGTGAAGCGCTGTACTTAGAAACAGGAAAGTGTGTTGTTTCCTGTTGTTTCCTTACTGGCAAACGTTATGATAGACCTTAGACCAGCAAATATGTGCAAATATCAATATAGTTCAAGTGAGAGGGGAAAATAATCTCACATTTGTGAACTCAGATGCTGGCCCAGGCGCGAGGTCTGGACTCGAGCCAGTTTTTGAAGCTGGTGCAGGTTCAGACGGAGCTGAAGGCCTCGCTGGAGGAGATGCTGGCTCTGGTGGACGAGGCGTTGCATCCTGAGCCGTACAGCCGAGAGGAGATCTGCAAGGTGCTGGGCGTCACCTCTGAGCAGTTTTCCACCGAGCTGCTGAGCGCCAACACTCAGCATGGTGAGCAACAGTACACAGAAACATCCGTGTACTTTTAGAATTCAGAACTGAATCAAGTCTGAAACAAATTGTTTCCACAGTCAGTGGATTAGTCAATTAGTGGATTGAAGGTTAAACAATGACTGATAAATTGATAATTCATAAACTGTTTTCTTGTAATATTCCCCAAAAGCTGCTGAAATATATAAACTTGAATACAAATATGAATAAGACTTATTGATTTTCTGTCATTTTGACTGCTGGTCAGTTTAAAAATGGCTTTTAGGCTGTGGTAACTTGTGGTAGGCATTTGTTATTTTTCTCATTTTACAGATGAAACAAATAACACAATTATCAAATGATAAATCAATAATGATTTATTTATTTATTTTTAATGGAAGACCAAATATAATCTGGATTTGTACTTAGTCATATTGTGAGATATCTATATTTTCCTGAACTTAATTATACTTTAATTATACTACTATTAGTATAAATATATTTAAGCAACACAAATTTCATCTGCTCTACCTGTAACGTCTAAATCTAAAGAGCTATAAATTAGTCTGAATATATCATCACATTCTACTGATATTGAGGCATTTGTATACAAATGCCTCAATATCATCACACCAAGTAGATGAATGACGTGACAAATCCTCTTCTTCTCCTCTCTCTCTCTCTCTCTCTCTCTCTCTCTCAGTGACGCATTTCAAGCTGCATCAGCGAGCCAAACATGTGTACGGTGAAGCTGCGCGGGTGCTGCGGTTTAAGAGTCTGTGTGACTCTGCACCTGCCGAATCCGTACGGCTACTGGGAGACCTGATGAACCAGAGCCATGCGAGCTGCAGAGACTTGTACGAGTGCAGCTGCCCTGAACTGGATCAACTGGTGGACATCTGTCTGTGAGTACAGAGAGTCAGGACAGATTTACCACGTAGTGAAGCTGTAGCCGGTGCAGTTTTAGAGTTTTGACCAATAAAAAAGTGAAGGACAACCAACTTTAGGCAAATTTGCAAGTTGTGAGGCTGAATTCCATTCAGCTGTTTCAGTCTGAGGGTCCTGGTATTTTGAGTATATTCTCTACAAAAAGATGATGATAAAGTACGTGCACTGAAATTTTAAATGCCACTACCTATCAAACATAAGACTGCAAAATCTGCTTACAGTTTTTTATTATTACTTTTAATTTCCTGTCTTTACATTTCCTTTGTGCATGGTATTATGGGTACGTAGTGTACACCAACAGCACACTCAAAAATAAAAGGGGTAAATGTAACGCATTACCACCAACCACTGGTGTTTGGTCCTAATTAGCAAATGTTACCATGCCAACAAGCTGAACCAAATTGGTAAACATGGTACATTTGTACGTGCTTAACATCAGCAAGTTAGCATGTTGGTGTTAGGATTTAGCTCAAAGCACGACTGTGCCAAAATACAGCCTCACATGGAAAAGCAAGTGGGATGAAAATAAGAAGAAACTGGGACATAAATGGACCTCTTATCTTTATGTGCATATTTAGTTCTGGTCGGTCAGTAATAAATAGAGCCCTGTGTACCGTGTACAGGGGATTCAGAAATATTGTCTTTAATGAATTTTTTTGTTTATCTTGGTTACAGGAAGTCGGGGGCAGTGGGCTCCCGGCTGACAGGAGCAGGTTGGGGCGGCTGTGCTGTCTCCATGGTTCCCGGTGAGAAGGTGGAGTCTTTCTTACAAGCAGTGAGCGAGGCCTACTACCTCCCCGATCCACGCAGAGCAGCGATGGAAAAACAGAGTTTGTTTGTGTCGAAGCCGGGCGGAGGAGCTACAATTTTCCTTGCGGAGTAAAATACTTCACCTGTGTCTGTTCATACAGCAATCATTCCTTCAAATACACTACTGTTGGGAAGTAAAATACATTTTTTTACTCTTACACTTGATTCAGAACACACTTACAAGATAATCCAAAATGTAAACCTTACTTTACTCATTACATTTTTGGAATATAAAGGCCAAAAAATCACGACAATGGTAAATGATTTCTTACAAAGGGAATATGCTTTTCAGTTTTTGGAATAAATTGATTTTGTACAGCTAATTCAATGTCTCATTGTTCAGCTCAGAAAAGAACAGATGACAAATAAAAACAACAATCAAGTTTAATTTGTGCTGCTTTTTCAAAAATTCATCCATCATTCTTTTTTTCTTTTTGCATTTTATACATGAACATAGTGTAGTGAACAAGGGCAAACAATCCTGGAGAAATAAATAAACGGAATATTGTCAGGCATTGCATGTAATTATTACATTTTAAAGTAGTCTTCATGGGAGCAGCATCGCTCAGAGGTTTCTTCTGGCTGTTTAAATGTGTCGGGTTTGTGTGTTGGTGAAGGTGTGATTATACGACCTCCCGCTGGGCTTGAGCTTCTGCACAGGAGCAATTTTCACTTCATTAGAGCAGCGATGGTGATGAAGGCACACTGTACTGTACTGAATGCAACTGCAGCCTTCTGCATTAACATTATCACACATACTCACCCGGACAGTTTTATCTTTCACTTTCTGGTCAAATGTCGACTAAAAACCCTGATGGATAAAAGAGGACGTAATTGTTGTTGGTTTATATACTTAAGATATTTAAAGCTAATCTCTACTGTATTTTACATTTATTCATTCTCTTTATATTGAGAAGCAGCCTAAGAACCAAACTGAGACAAACATCATGTTTGGAGTTTGATAATGATCGTTCAAATGTTGTGCAGCAACTGTACAATGTTAAAAGTAAGAGATACATCTGTATTTTAAAAGAGGATATTTTTTTGATTTTTCTTTTTTTTTTTTTTTTTTTTTTTTACACATTTCTTTGAATAAAACTTGAGCCAAAGAACTGAATATCAAATTAAAAAGATTAATGATCTTTAACAGGAACCATACAAGGCACAGCACAGGGAAAACAGATGCATTAATTGAGTAAGTAAAATCAATAATTAAGTTGTGCTTATCATATTCAGCACCTTTATGTCAGTATTTACAGAAGCACACTTTAGCACTTTGGCTGTAGGTTGACAGGAGATTTTCAGTGTATAGGCTTTACAGACCGAAGCCTATTAACACACTTCATACCGGTGCTTGGGGCTTTATTTTTGATAAAAGATAAAAGGTTCATCTTAAGAAACTGAAATGTCCCAAGTCAATCAGAAGAAGACATGCCATTAAATTAAAATCTAATAAATGTACCAACCGCTCAGTTAACACAGGAGGACAAAAATGTCTTTAATTTTTGGAACTCACTACATAATGCATTCCTAAAATATACCGGCTGTTGTTGGGCTGAGTTTGCACATTAAACAAATGCCTTACATGATAAAAGATTACATTGAGGTAAGCATGTGTAGTTAGGTTTGAGCTTAAATGCACCCAGATGAAGGACACTCGTACCTTGTGCTTGGTCTGTGGAACCACCATATGATGTCCTATAGTGTTAACACTGTCTGTTAGTCAGAGGTCAAGTTCAGTCGGTTTGCTGTCAAATCTTTTTCTGCTCTGCTGCTGCTTTCTGGTGCTCCTGTGCTTTCATCAGGTGCACAAGAGACTTCGTTCTTTCTCTTTAACATATTTTCAATCCAGGTGGCGTTGTGCGGTGTCCTTCCGGGGGAGCAAGCAGCAGACACTGTGCTCCTCTTCATGTTTTTGCCTGAGGTAATAAGTTCTCCGTAGCCCTGTTGGTGGGAGAAGGCATAGGCAGAGCGGCGGGAGCTCGTCCTGCGTACTCTCCTCAGGTTCTGCTCCTGAGGTCCTTGCTTATTTCTGAACTGTTGGAGAGGACGAACCTGTCAAAATACAGCAGAGGAGGAAGTTATTTGATCCTTTGCTTCAGTAAAAGTACCAATACCACAATGTAAACAAGTACTTTGCATTTAAAAGTGTTATCAGAAAATTGTACCTAAAAGTATCAAAGCTAAAAGTACACATTCTGCATAAAGTGGTCCATGTCACTGACATTATAGGACATTATAGGATCATTAATAATGATAGATTGATGTGTTAGTAGCGGTCGAGGTGGAGCTAGTTTTAACTACTTTATATACGTAGTAGGTAGGTTATCCAACCTTGGGATCAGGCCCTTCCAAAGTGCCACAAGATATGATGATTAATGGTCTTTATCTGAAAAGTAACTACTAACTATAGCCATCAAAGTGAATAAATAAAGAAAATGGAAATATTCAATTAAACTACAACTAACTCAAAATTTTACTTGAGCAAATGTACTTAGTTTCTTTGTTCTAACACTGAAATACAGCCATGGGAGAAATGTCAAAGTTATTGTACCTTATCTGTTAGAGTTGGGAACAGGTCTACTCTCAGGAAGCTGACTGCTAAGCTGGGCACAACACACACCACAGTGGTGAGCAGAATGACCAACCACACACTCTTCTCTGATAGACAGTTACGTGCTGCGCCTGAGGACATACACATTTATTTATACTCAATTTCCATGCATCAGCATTACTTTTTTCTCATGTATCCAAATGAGCCAAACTTACCTATGAACTGGAAATTACTTGGAAAGATGCCAAAAATGCCATCACTTTGCAATGCAAATAATACGGCAAAGTACACGGTCAGGCTTCCCCATATGAAGAAGTGATTGACGGCTGTCCAGTAGTGTGTGTCGAGTCCAATCTAGGAGCAGATACATGCGTCATGGACATAGTGTTTGACTGTCTAATCAACGCTGTTTTTGTCTCTTTATACTCTTACCTGAACACTCACAACAATGACCAATGATGTTGCTATGGTAACAGCAAACGCTTGTTGGTCAGACAAATGAGAGCCGTCCTCCTTCACCATGACAGAGAAGGCTCCATAGGGAATAAAGAAGATCAGGCATGATGTGCCCATCCCCTGCAGCGTGCACAGGAAAAACTGGCGTTTGTTGAAGAGAAGGTTTTGCTGGCCAGGTTTGTAGAGGCGCGGGTAGCGAAGGCTGTTCTGGTCATTGACATCCTGCATAAAAAAGATATCACGAGAGTTATGTGATATTATTACAGTATATACAATGGTAAGGATAGGGGGAAGTAATGATGGCTACATGGTAGTTGTATGTCAGATGGTAAATTCAGTATGATAGATGTACAAAATATCATATATTGATATGGGTTGATAAGGTTAGTGGTTATCAATACACAGTAAACTCATCATTACACTTAGTATACAAGTATAAGATGGCTTAGAAGGTTGCCATTAGAGACTAATGGAAAAATAGAGGGACTTTAGTCCACATTTAGAAATGAAGAATTTCTTAAAAAAGGAAGTAAATTTAATTTGATATTACCCATATAAGTATTACCTGATCAAAAAGTCCCATCGCCAGGACTGGTAAAGACGTATAGACTATATTGAAGAGGGTAATGAACCATTGGTCATACACAGTCTGTGGAATAAAGGACAGTAATATAAATCATTTTATAAAATGTGAAAGAGTTTGTGCCCTTTAAATCCAGGTCGGGTCTGTGTAGCCAAAATCAACAGTCCCATTTCAGAGTAATTGCCCGCAGACTGACAGAAACAGTAGACGAGGCTCTTAACCCTTATGCTGAGTTCGGCTCCGCTGTGTGAAGTTAAAATGATAGAATAACTACCATCTAGGGGTTTTTTATTGGAACAAGGCTTCATGATATCCTCCACAACAGCTATATAAACACTACAAAACTGATTTTGACCATTTTAGCCAATTCTGAAGGTCTCTAAAAACAAAGTGTATAATTTGGTGTTCGGGTCTGGGAAGACCCAGCAGAGCATTGACATGTTGTGGGTAACTCTGGGTCAAATTTGGCCCAATCAAGATTCATCTTTGACTTTAGACACCCCACCCTTCCTCCAAGGGAACAATTATTTTCACACAGTATGCACCTGTACTCCCAATCCCTCTGGCACCCATTTTTCAAAATTGAAAGATTTTTTGTGTTATAAATATATATTAAATAATAATATATTTTATGTGGTAATGTTTTCAAAATGAAAGGTTCTTTTGAAAGTTGGGTTAAATTTTTGAAATTGAAAGATAAAAAATAAAAAAATTAAGTAATTTTTTCAACATTGAAGGTCCTTTTGAAAATTGAGGTCATTTTTTCAAAATTAAAAGGTTTTTCACATGAACTCAGCTATTTGTCAGTGTGCGGTCAATTTTTCTATGAAACGGGATTGTTATCGTTAGCTCAACATACTGTATATTACAGTATACTGTATTCTTACCTGAGCTGAGAAACCACAGAAGAAGCCGTACCAGAAGTGTACCAGTGTGAAGGCAAAGTTCTTGTAGAAGAAATAGCACAGGAAATTACACATGCGGAAGTAGGACCAGCGCCCATGCACCAGCAGGAGCCGCCGCAGGTAACGAAACTGAGCGAAAGAGTAATCTGATGCCAGAACCGCCTGCATCCCCTCCTGACCGCTGATGCCGACACCGATGTGAGCAGCTGAGGAAGACACACGCAGTGTGGATCACTGGCCTTTGAAACTCAAAGTAAGTAGGTCATTTATTTTTCAACCAAAAGATTCCCAGCCCTCGTGGGCTTACAAGACACTACAAACGTAACAAATAGTAGCAAAGACATAATGAGAGCGGAAGAACGAATATATTATACCTCCATGCATGTCAAACAAACTCAAAGCAAATATGAACACAATTTATCACCTTATGAATTACAGCTGTAAAACACAAGTTAGGCACATCTGACTGTGCCTTTAACCCATCCAACATAAAACGCCCTCCTACGCTGTTGTTAAACATTGTAAACTGTGCAGATACACAGACACTCAATCTAGCTACTAAAATGTTATGACGCTGTAAAAATGTTCCTTTACTTAGCTTTAGGTCTCTGAGTGAGACTTACTCTTGATCATGCTGACATCATTGGCACCATCTCCAATGGCCAGGGTAATGGCCCTCTTGTGCCTCTTCACCAGCTCCACCACCTGGGCTTTCTGCATCGGAGTGACCCGGCAGCAGATGACTGCTTTACACAAACATGCCAAGTCCAGCAAGACATGCTCCAGCTGTGGCTCCATAGCGTGAGCCTGCAGGGAGAACACACACATCACACCTATTAAACCTATCATTACCATCCTATAACGTCAACCCCCTGCAGAGGCAACACCAAGCAACAGCTCAATGTAACGTTTCCACCAAGCTGTTGCTGCATTGTGCTCAAGGCGCAGCGAGGGAGCAGCTCCTCTGTGAGGAAATGGATGTTAATGAAAACCTGTAATAGAGCCGAGAGCCCTCAGCAGCACAGCAGCTCATTACGGACTCGGCACAGTCAGCAGAGAAGCCAGACTCGGCAACATATTCACCGTTTAACAAACCTGGAGGCATCAGTACCAAAATAAAACAAGCTGATGATAAAGTTTTAGAAAAATGCTGTATAATGTTCGACATTTGAGTATCTCACCAAACTGTGTCCATTGATGATTAAGGCGTATTCTGCAATGATGGTTTCTTCAAACACTGAGTCATCTGCCAGCATATATGCCTTCTCGACATCTCCTACACTAACTTGACTCAGGCCGAGAATGTTCTCTTTAGCACTCCTGAGGAGAGAGAAACGCCAGTTAAGAAACATTTCAGCATGTTTATGAATACTGAATGACAGAATTAACTTCAACTGGATAAAATATTACTTATAGGAACTGAATTTTCAAGATGTTCCACACATAAACTCACTTGAGCTGCTGCTGCACCTCCAGCAGCGTGTGGCCCGAGATAACAAACACCTCATTCATGTCGTCCCGTAGCATGTTGCAGGAGTACCCGATGTTCATTGCCGTCTCTGAAATATTTGACACAATTTACGTCTCTGTAGCTTTTCACAGTATCAGTTTATCTGTCTATTTCAGGTGAATGATGCTACCTAGTTTGTCTCCTGTGAGGACCCAGATCTTTATGTCGGCTAGAGTTAGACAGGCGATAGTTTCTGGGACTCCTTCCTGAAGTTTGTCCTCTATTGCTGTGGCCCCTAGAAGCTTCAACCAGGACAGAGGAGCAGAGGCTTAGTGAGTTTGTTCGCTTCAAGGATGTAAAGAAAAAAATGTCGACGTTACCTTCAAGCCCTGCTCGATTTCCTCGTAGAGGACAGCCAGCTGATCCTCGCGGTCCTCAATTACAGTGCTGGCGAACAGAAGCTTCTTCATCCAAACATCTAAATAATCTTCATCGAGATCTTTGTAGGCCAGAGCTAATGTCCGAAGCCCTTCTCCTGCAAATTCCTGCAGAGAACATGATTGGAAAACAAACACAGTTGTACAGGGCACAGTGCGTGTTGTCAGAAATGGGATGAATCACATACTGAATTTAGTAGTTTGTGTAAGAAGAGTTTTTTTTTTATAAGCATTCATTGCTGTCATAAAGGGCACAAAGTATAATACTTAAATAGTATATTTTTCAGTAGAGATACACATCTCTTTTGATAGAGCTATCTAACTTACATTACTGCCTGCATCAGCTGCTGCAAGAGTCATCATTATGTTAGCACACTGATGTTTTTAGTACTTTGCCTGGTTTATCGATGTTTAAAAGACTATAAATACAGATGCACTTAAATGCATAGTGCACTTATTTAAAAGTGTAGACATTGAGTGATGGTATCCAATCGAAGAACACTTACACTGAGATGTTCTGAGGTAGTGTACATGAGGTCTTCACTGGATGGATCCAGACAGTCAAAGATAATAGTGTCAGCTCCTTTGGAGTAGAGTTTAATCTGGCCCTGCGGGTTTCTCACTATAAAACACAAGCAGGGGAACACAACTTTCCTCATCAAATTCTATTTGCATACATACAACAAATACATGGAACACAATGCCAACAGAAGCATGTACATAGAGACTGTTAACTTCATGCTATTCTAGAAAATAAAGATTTATTACTAATTGTCACAGGTATTGTGCATTTATTTAGTTTTTTTTTTTTAACTCGGAAGTCAAAAGACTTGTTTCCTAAATAATTAATGTGCACGTAATGTCATGATGACTACTTGTAGGCTAAAGGGAGCATCGCTGTTATAAGTGAAGACCTAACCAATGACACTCATTCTCTTGCGCACGTTGTTGAAGTCCAGTATGGCCAGCAGCTGGTAGGTGACGGCTCGTCCCATCTCACACAGTGTGATGGTCTCGGGGGTCCGGCCCCGGAAGACAAACCCAAAGTTTCGTGCCGCAGTGACCAGGGCTCCTTCGTCAGGTGACTGGGCCTGGTACACCAAATGTCCTTCATGTTAACAGAACAATCTGTCAGAACCACTTCAATGTATTCAGTTATCTCTGTCGTTACTGCCGTTACTTCTGGACCGTGTGTGAAGTTTACCTTCACTCTTCTCCTCTGGCATGACGGTGTGGCACAGAGCCAGCAGTCTGAAGAACTCTTGTGCTGCAGGATCTTCCAGCTTAATGGCTTCGACCAGGCTGCCATCATAAAACTTAAACCTTCTGTCACAGAGAGCGTTGAAGGAAAAGTCCACACAGGCTGTTTTCTGAATGCACACGGACCACAAACATAGTTGTTATTTTATTATTAGTGTTGTTGCAGAGCAAAAAAACGTGTTCTTATTTCGCGTCACTTACTTCTGTAATTTCCACCTTCCGCTCCAATTCATCATAGACGTCACCTGAAACAAAAAAAGGTTAAGTAATGAATTAAATATCAGAAATGTGCCAGTGTCATAGGTTATTAGTTCTATACTGGATCAATATCGGTGGTTTGAAGATTAAACTGACTCCTTTTGTTGAAACAGCTGATTGCTAAATGTTTGCCCTGAAATTTAATAGATTAAATCTGACAAACATAATAGTAATTTCTGTTTTCTAGAGTTATAATTATAGAATTCCATGTTGTTTTAATGATCAGCTAATTATCCAACTATCATAAACCAGTTTGCAAAATCTGTTAAAACACACATGAAAGAGGTGTCAGTTTTTTCTGTCCTTTTTATTTATTTGTTACATTTTTCAGTAATATTTGTGTGTTCCCTACCGTAGGTCTGGCCATTAATGGAGCACTTCCTGAACACCATGATGTTCTGGGTGAGGGTGCCAGTCTTGTCAGAGAAGATGTACTCCACCTGGCCAAGCTCCTCGTTCAGGGTGGTGGTGCGAGCTTCAGCCGCAGTGTCCGTCTGACTGTAGTACATCCTCCTGTCCCAGTTAATGAAGTAACTGTGGCCGAGCCGCAGAACCTCCACACTGAAGGAAGGTTTAACCGTACGTTTAGTTGTAAAATATCACTTTTAACGAAAAATCGTTTGCAAAATGAAAGGAACTACTGAGTGAAATACTCATAGCTTGAAAAGGGTATATAGTGATTTTTGGACCTTGTCAGAGCAACAATATAAACTGTTCTCAGAATAGTTATAGAGCGTTTTGGAAATAAACTTTGTCCTAACCTGACATACAGTGAGATGGGTACGACAGTGTTGAGGATGATGATGTAGGACCAGAAGGAGAGGAAGCCAGAGAAAACAGCACTGCTTTGAAACTCATCCAACGGCAAAAACACCTGGAAGTTTCTCCCAATCCAGATCTCCCAGAGAGTGTTTCCAATGGCCAAAATGACTCCAATACAAATGAGGAAGGCAAAGATCTGAAAAATAGATAATCATTTTTTGATCTTACAATTTTGGACGTTTCTATAGCTTCCGACTAAAGGCAACAACTTACCCACAAAACCAAAGTGTTCATCAGTTTGTCGATACGTGTCCTTTTGAATTGAGTCCTTCCGCAGTTCTGCATGAGTTTGGTTTGCAAACCTGTTGGAGGGATGAAATAACTATTAGTGTTGAAAGACCATTAACAACAAGAGGGTTTCAAATTCAAAGCATCAAAATAAAATAAAAAAAATCATACCAGCAAAGATGACCATCCCAAAGCACCACTCAGTGTTTCTGAGTACACAACCTCGCAGCAGCATTTTCTCATTATCCAGAGGGTGTTTATTGTCTCTCCAGTATAAAGTTCCTGTAAATTTATCCAGCTTATTGTTTGGTGGCTCACAGACGACTTCTCCTGAGGAACAAAGCAGATGCAGTCTTACCAACATCAGTCCTTACTGAAGAGAAAGCCTCAAGGGTCCACAAGTGATTTATTTACGCAAATATAAAAATAAACTAATATGTTAAGCGTCATCTCACCATCAAAGTCCCCCAGTTTTATAATATCTCCCAAATCTGAAGTGACGGTCAAAGCCTGACGAACTTTCAGATTCGTCTCGCTGTTTGATGATAAATGGAAAAAACTCATTTGTCTTCTTTGGTGATGTGGAAACGTAGAAATGTAAAAGTAAAGCAGTTTACTGCAGCACTTACCCATCTAGCTCTGCAGTCTCAATATAGCACAGTCCATATGGCTCACTACTACAGAGGAGGAGGATGTCTGCCTGTGTGCAAAACCAATTTTAAACACTCAGTGGGGAGAAAAGGCAATCAATCAATCAATCAATCAATCAATCTCTGCACCACTGAACCTGCGAGAGAAATCAGCAGCTTCTGAATATCCCAGAAGAAACCTTCAATTATTGACCTCAACCTCTCTTACATGTGAACATGAGAGACATAAATGAATAACCTCTAATAAGAGCTGCAAAAAAAATTTAATCAGCAGCACAAAATCATCCAATTCACAGAATAGTTTTACTCACAGCGACAAACTGATTATTCTCTAGTTTGATGATATCCCCCACTCGAACGTTCATCCATTTCTCATTCTGCAAACTCGGGATTCAAAAAAAGAAAAAAATGTATATAATTGAACCGCCTACATGTCCTTGAACTCACAGTGGGCTTTATAATCATATGTGCATGTGATTAGATTAGAGAGACTGAGGATCAAGTACCTTCCCCTGATGAGCACCTGAGACTGCCGATTGTTGACTTGCTGGTCGCTCTTATGTCTGAACTGAAATTAGAAAAAAAAAGGGGTAATCATTTTACCATATGAGATCAAAGAGGAGCATTTATAAGGGCTGTAAAAGTGAATAATTGCACAAACATAGTCATCTGTGGCGTCCTTCACGGCTGTGATTACCAGCACCAACACCAAAGGCACGATGGTTGTGAACCACGACAGAGAGGAAATCTCCGGAATTAACTAAAGAAAAAAAAAGCAGGTTAGTCCACTCAGTTTCACACGATCTCCCCCCCAAAAGAACTGCATTCACCAAAGCGAATACACAGTTTCTCCTACCTGCAGTATGAGCAGCACTAGGAAGTAAGCGTTTGCCACCCTCTGGAACTGCTCAAACAAGTTGATGGGCAGGAAGGTCAGGAGGTTGTACTTTGAGGTTTTGATGTGATTGTCCTGAAGAACCGCAAATTCAAAAACAGCACCGATGAAATAACCACAGCCTACATTTGTGACGTCATTTTGAGTTGTACTTACAGCATAAGAGAACTTGTCGTTGTAGTCCAGTGCGTTGGCTTTCACATGACGTTCCTTCTCTACATACAGAGAGCACATGGTCGTTATCCAGAGACAAGGAGATAAAAGTACAAGTACGTAAAAATAATACTTCAGACTATTGTGTTTAAAATAGCAGTAAGACTTTGCGTTGGAAGAACCCTGTACAATTCTTCGTACCTCTGCTTTTCTTTAATCGACTGAGGGGGATAGAGCTCAACATTTAGTGGATAGAAGTGAAAGTGGCATCGATCTTTTCATGTGATTCTCAGCAAAAAAACAAGGCGTAGTGTCCCAAATGTGGAAGTATTGCTTTAACTTTTCTTAAATGCAGAAGGAAGCTTTAAACGTTACCCATAAAACGTGATATTTACCCTTTATTGCTGATTGATAACATGTTACAGTGTCACATGTGTACACATATTATTATATGCCACGACCAGTCGGCCATAACTTTTTGACTCACACTTTGGTTCCAATTCTCAATGGATATTATAGCGTTAACATTCACAAGTTCATAACTCTGCTGGACATTACTCTTTTGTTACAGTTCTTTTCCCAAAGTATCATTCACCATATCATATCTTATAGCATGATAATGATGGGTCAGCCTTTGTTTATGCACATGGATCCAACACGTCGTCATTGAAGCTCATTATTATTCTAAGTCGTGCTTTTTAAACCGTTTCAATAGGAAATATATTCACTCACAATAAATCATCTGCAATATGACAAAAAACATTTATCAAAGCGATCTAAACTTTCAACGCAGAGAAAAGCCAGAAGCAGCACATTGCTAGAGTTGTTGTTGCCTAACAAGGTTAAATCATTGTTGAATTATGCATAACGCACAAGCACAGAGCTGCAACAGGATAGACCTTCTCACACCACAGGCTGGCCTCGTCCCGCTATCAGTTACTATGACAATTAATTATTAAGAAAGGCTTTGGTCTGCTTAAACATTTAATTACGAGATGTCTAAATTCTATATTGTTTTGTTTTTTTAAATACAGCAAGCACAAAGCTTGTTTTTTTAACATGCTCATTTCTGTAGGAGCTTTTTATTTTCTTGAGCGAGACTGTAAATTCGAGCAGTTTACAGGGAAATGATTCATAAACGTTTCAGGAAATAATCCAGACCATTTTCCTCCTGGGTCCAAAATCAATACAGGAAGCTTTTAAATGATCAGTGTCTGTAGCTACAGGAAATGCTTCTTTCCAAAAAGATGACAACCCAATATCTGTACTTAAAGGTCCCATCTTAGTTTTTTTGAGGACATTTAAAACATATATTGAAATATACCTGAATCCCATTCAAAACATGGAAATATGTGAGTCTGTCCCTGCAAGGCACAAGGTCAACTCCCTCTGTGTGTGTGTGTGAGGCAGATACGGTTTACAGGATGCTACAAATGACAAACACATGCATACACACAGAGAGAGAGAGAGAGAGAGAGAGAGAGAGAGAGAGAGAGAGAAGCTAGATAGATAAATAGAACTTTATTTATCCCGAGGGAAATTGCTGTAATGCTGTTTCAATTTATCTCTCTAAACCAGTGGACTGGACCAGGACAGGATGAGGAGACACAAGGTCTGTGTGTCTCCTGCTTTTGAAGGACAAACACAAGGTGAAGCTGCAGTTTCAAGTTTAGCATTTTTCGACAAAATTAGAAACTGCAACCAGTTAAACTCCAATTGTTCCTGTTGCTCCTCTAAATCGTTTTAAATCTTGAAAAAAAAACTTACCAATGTGAATATTTCTCCTCCAGAATGGCATCTTTTCAGGGGAACTCCTGAGGATTTCCCGAAATGTCATGTGAAGAATTAGAGAAGGAATATCTGTAATAAGTACATCAACTCAAATACTGTACTTTTTTTTTTTTTTTTAAAAAGGTACTTTGCCTGAGTATTTCCTTTTTTTGCTACTTTATACTTATTATACTTTATGCTTCCATGACAATCCAGAGGCAAATATTGTACTTTTTACTCCACTACATTTATTTGATGCTTTAATTACTAGTTACTTTGCAGATTTAGATTATTAATACTAAATATGATTAAATAAATTAGATGTTGAAGTGTTATTATAGTTCAAAATAAGATTGTATCGATCCCAGGGGGCAATTCACAAGAAAATATATTACATATTTAAAACCTTTACCAGCTGCAATATTAAAGTGATGAACACATTAATGCATCAATTATAATTATATTATGATTATAATCCAATAAAATACAAATTATTCTGAAATGGGCTATTCATTCTACATGAGTACCTTTTTAAAGTATTTTAAACAACTGTTGTTTTTACTTCAGTACATTTATTTGTCAGTTTTAGTTATAAGTCACTTTACATATGGTGCTTTTACATACATACTGTATAATGAGCCTAAAACCTGATGCATTGTTATTGTTTAATTTAGCCAACTCTATATAACACTGATCAAATGTTCTCCATGTCGACTAACCACAACAATAAAATGCTACTTACACATGAATGCATAAGCAATTATAATCCAATAATGCAATATACTAGTAACCTATAATACTCACAGGAGCCTTTTTTTCCCTTAAGATTACTTTTGAGTTTTAAGTTAATTGTGCTAATACGTACATTCACATGACAAGCGACATGTTTTATTTGAAATGAAGTATTTTTACATTGGCTTTATTTCTGAGGAACACACAACGCATACTCATCGTCTTGTATCTTTTCTGTTCAGAGGAGCAACTTTAATTAAACTATTGGTGTAAGCAGCAGCAGGTGACTCCCCAGTGAACTGTGTCTCCTTAGCAAAAGATCCCAGGTGAAGCAACACTAAGCAACAAGGTGTAGAGTTACCTCATTTTCAAAAGAAGTGTTTGTGTGTAGAATACATGTTGGTTTCTTACCTCCCGCAAGTTTGTCACAGGTGCATTCTTGTGTTGTCTCCATGTATCCTGTCATTTATTTCAAGCTCCACATCCCGCAGATTTATCCGCAGTAAACACTGTTAGCTTCCTCCTCAATAAATTTTTTTTTAAAAATCACCAGACATTAATGCACTCGTGGAAATAACAAACACAGGCAGTTTAACTGAAGAAGAAGAAGAAGAAGAAGAAGCAGACGGTGCAAGGATGTACAAAAAAATGGCTGCAGGCAGGCAACAAACAATCACGATATTCCGAGAGATCTGTGTGGAGACTGAAGAGAAATCACCCAACTGATGATTACAGACACAGAGCGACACATGAAGCTGAGGCTGGCACCAGGGAGGTGCGCGTGTGTGCGCGCGCTGCAATGAGCATTTCTCTTTGTCTCGCTCCATATGAAAAAAACATTTAGAAACACAATTATAGTAGCATACACTTGTGATGCTAAAATTATGAGTTGGCTCTGATTAAGTTTCACCAGAAATAACTGAGTACGTTCAGGCTACATTTTTGTAGTTTGATGTGACTACATGTCAGGAGGAAATATTGTACTTTTAAATCTGTACCTTGGTTCAGATTAATAATATAAAATATAAATCAACAAATACATTATGGTGTATTATTTTGGATAAAAGAGATTCAATAAAGTACATATTAATACATCAGTAAATATAACTAAACAATAAAATATTTGTATTAATGTTTATGGTCCATTCTGCATACAGTCATTTTTGTACTTTAAGTATATTTTGTTGCTAGTACTTTTGTACTCAAATAAAACTTTTACTTGTTACACAGTATTCAGTAGAGAAAACACAGAACACAAAAAAAAGCAGGAAAACACATTGTGCAAAGATGAACTGTCAATTAAATTCTCCTCCAAAGGGGAGCGTCTGTGTGAGACTTCCCTGCTCACACTCAGGAAAAAACCGACAGAAGGCGAGATGGGTGAAAACCGACCAGTTTATTGTAAAATAATAATATATTTGTATGACTGTATCTTTTCAGACGCCTTTGGTCAAACAATACTTAATAATAATAATACACTTTATTTATATAGGCAAGCAGTTTTCTCAACAATGTTAAAAATTGCAAAAGGAATAAAATGAAAGAAAACCAAAGAAGGCAGATGCAGTGAGAATAAGGCCAAAGAACATCACAAGAGGAAGTAAAGACAATAAAATTAACAAGATCACAAAAAACAGTTTGAATAAAAACAGTTTAAATGAAAAGGTAATGCTGATGTAGGTCGTTACATAAGCATTTTTGATTGATTTCACCACGTTTTAAATTAAGATGATACTGATTTACTTTGATGAAGTCGAAAGGGGAAGAAAGTGTATCATCGTATCATTTATTCATATATATACTTTCTTTCACATTTCCAATTTCCCACAACATATCATCTGAGTTGAAATTATAGTTTCTAAATGATGTAGCCCCCATTCAGTGTCCTTTTAAAAGCAAGGGCACCTTACAGAGATGAACTCATGCCTTTAAACTAATCTGGAGCAAGACAGGTGAAAATAACACAACAATGACACGTTGATGGATGTATTTAGTGTCAACATTACCTTTTGAGGTTGAGGTTATCACTATTAAGTCAAGGTAAATGAATGGCTATTATTATTATTACTATGATCACTATTATTGGCTGACAATATAGTTTGGAGGCCACTTTATATAGTGTTACCTTATTTGCAAAAAAAAAAAAGAGGATTTTTTTATCACATGATTTACATAAAAGGGAGGACAAAACATTGTAAACACCTCTTGTTGTAACACAATATAATTCAACATCACCGCAAACTACAGCCTCCAAAAAGCCTATAAAGTTGAATCAACATGGCAATTTATGATTCATGGATATCATATCAGCATTTGATAATATATTGTAATCAACAGATCATGATGAGAAAATAATGTATAATAATAATAATAAAACAACAGAGACTATCACATAGAGGTCAAAGGTCAGACACATGCGTCCTGTTAGGTTGATCCCTGCAAACCACGTGGTGAATTAAAACTCCCTTTAGATTGCATCGACCCAGCAGTAGAGGTGATCTCTTGTGGGCAGGTATTACTATAAACTTCTACTCGTTACACATTGCAGCTTTAAACTGGCGGTTAACAATCATCACTTTTGATTGGTCGAACGGCGGAGGAGGCGGGACTAATGTAGTACATCTACCGTGGCACGACCGCAAGTTCACGTCGGGGTGAGCTTCACACGGGTTGTGGAAGTCCTGCCTTCTACACCCAGTCGAAAGTAGGTCGTCGGACTTAGTTAACCCGGATTTTTATCTAAAGTGACGGTCAGACAGAGAGTTAAACGGGCGGTGCACGGTAGTGTTGCCGGATCGATTAAAGGCGAGTATCACACAAGTCTGGTGTTTGTCGACGTTACGTCCGTTGATTACGCAGCATGCTGCAGCGACGGTTCAGCTGTGGTTAGGCTTCACAGACGACCATGCAAACACCCCAAATACATGTAACCTACGTCGTTATAGCATGAGTTGCTTGTGCTACTTCTATAAGGGTCTCCGGCTTCTGTCACACTGTGGCACAGGCTGAAAAGTGCGTCAGAATGTCTCACTAAAGCAAGTGGCCTTGTATGCTAACTTTTACTCTGCACTTTGTCAAGTCACCTTGTAAAAAGAGGTGTCCCCTTTTGGGAATTTGCTCCAGCAGATATTTTGTGTGTGTGCGTGCGTGCCTGTGTGCGTGCGTGTCTGTCTGTCTGTCTGTGTGTGTGAGACAATCAAATGTATAATCTCATTGTTGTGTATCTCAGAACACTACATATTTAAGAGGTGTAAGATCTACTCTCCACCAAACCCCACTTGGATTATTTACAGTACTACTCATTACTCTAAAAGGCAAAAGATATAGTTACTTTCTACTTCCTGATGGTCAAAAATGTAAATGTGGAGCAGCCACATGTGACGTGCAGGTCGTTGGCATATTTAGTACATTTGAGTAAGAGATGGCATGGCTGAATTGTTGCTAACTGAAAGGGCTTGTTATTGTTTCAGACACAGAATGGCTGCACTGCGTCTGAGGCAGTGCCACCCCACAGGCATCGCTGTGTCTTATTTTCACACAAGCAGCCGTGCCTCTGCCAAACAGCACTACAAAATGCTTGTGCTCGGAGGAGGAAGTGGAGGCATTTCAATGAGCGCACGAATGAAGAGGATGATGGGAGCTGAGAATGTGGCTGTTGTGGAGCCGAGTGAGGCAAGGATCCAGCAGAAATAGGATTCGTATTAGCTCCACCTCCTATTTGTGTATCACTTGAAAAACAATTCCAACTACAAATGATGAAATGTGGTGGCTTTCATTCATTGTGTCTTAACAACTTTTTTTTTTTGTTCCCCCAGATGCACTACTATCAGCCTATATGGACCCTGGTTGGTGCTGGTGCAAAAACTGTGACCTCATCAGGTCGTTCCACTGCGAGTGTTATGCCGTCCGGAGTGAAGTGGGTGAAATCTAAAGTTCAGGAAATAAACCCAAACACAAATACTGTCTGCACAGAAGACGGGACTGTGGTGAGTTTGCTTTAGGAAACTGTTTGATATATTGAAGTTTTAAAATTGCTTAATCATGTGTCATTGGTATTGAGTGGTAGTTTAATTGATGATTCTGGTCTATGTGCATCTAGCCTCACTTAGACTTTCTTTCACATTGCAGATCTCCTATGAGTATTTGATTGTGGCACTTGGTTTACAGCTCCATTATGAGAAGGTGAAGTAATGCTTTGTACATTTCTAGTAATCTTGTGCCATTCTATACAATAAGAGCTGCAACAATTGGTCGACTAATCGATTAGTTGATTGACGGAACAATATTCACCAACTATTTTGAAAATCGATTAATTGCAAAAAAAGTAATTTTTCATGCAAAAATGGCAAAAAAAAAGTTTTTTTAAATGGGGAGATTTCATGCTTTTCTCTGTTTTGAATATATTAAACTATACATCTTTGGGTTTTTGACTGACAAAACAAGACATTTAAAGACTTCACATTGGACTTTGAGAAACTGGGGTGGACATTTTATATACCGACCGATTTACTAAATTATTCTAGAAAATAACCGGCGGACTAATCGATTAAGGAAAATAATCATGAGTTGCAGCCCTTATATAAATTCCATTCCATTACCCCAGGAAACTTACTTTTTGAAAATATTTAGATCAAAGGACTGCCAGAAGGATTTGACCATCCAAAGATTGGGTCAAACTACTCGGTCCAAACTGTGGAGAAGACGTGGAAAGCACTGCAGGACTTCAAAGAGGGCAACGCTGTGTTCACTTTCCCAAATACTCCGGTGAAATGTGCTGGAGCTCCACAGAAGATCATGTATCTATCAGATGCATTTCTCAGAAAAGTACTTGCATTTCAAAATACATTTTGAAACTATCAAGTGTGGTTCTCCAAAGTAAATGAAGATATTTTTATGTTTTTATCCAAGACAGGAAAAAGGGAAAAGGCCAATATAATGTACAACACATCGCTACCTGTGCTCTTTGGGATCAAGAAATATGCTGACTCTTTGTGGGACATTGTAAAACAGCGTGACCTACAAGTGAATCTGAGGCAAAACCTGATTGAGGTGCGGGCAGACAAGCAAGAAGCTGTGTTTGAAAATCTTGACAAACCAGGCGAAACCAACGTGGTAGAGGTAACTGTAATAGTGTACCACAACAGTGGCTTTTACATATATTCTATTCTAATTGTGTAATGTTTTCTGTTGTGCCTTGTTTGTTATGAACAACCTATTACACGATACATTATGTTTTCATGTGCACCTAAATATGTCAAATTGTGAAAAGAGACTCCAGTGAATAACTCCGATGTTCGGTTTTTTTTTTTTTATTTTTTTTTTTTAGTATGAAATGCTTCATGTCACGCCACCAATGGGACCAAATTTGGTGGTTAAAGGCAGTGAACTGGCAGATGAAGCTGGCTGGTTGGATGTCAACAAAGACAACCTCCAACACAAAAGGTTTCCAAATGTGTTTGGGATTGGAGACTGTACAAACCTGCCCACAGCCAAAACGGGCGCTGCTGTCGGTACGTGATTATTGTGTCTTTAGTTTGAAGATTGCACGCAACACTGGTATGCACTATATTTATGAATACAATTCATGCATTTATATCTGCAGAGAGGTACTTGCCACAGTTAGGGTATTGCACAATTGCCTATTTACTCAAGACTATAAAATCATGCACCACACCCTATAAAGCTTGTAATGTCTTCTCATTATCTTACGGATTGTGTCTTTATCTCGGTTTACCTTTTGTGTTTGAGTTTACTAGTCACATTACTTTTTCCAAAGAAATATTTTTGTATGACACATGTGTATGTGTCATTTCTTGTCTGATGGAAAGTTCCTGGCAACTTCAGATCACTGATGATTACATGGGGTTTTAAATCCGTACTTATCACTTCCTGCACAACTGCAATGTGACTGCAGTAAAGAATTTAGCCCTATCATGTTCACATGTATTACATTCACGGGCAAATTCACGAAGAATGGATTGTAGCCACTGACGGCGCCCTGAATTGCGCATCACTTGAAACGCTATCTGCACCGTCTTAAGGTCCGATTCATATTTACATCGCAATTTCTGAGCGTGACATTTGATGAAAGCCTAAAAAGCCAAGAAAGCCTCTGGTCCCACAGTCCATAAACATGCCTGTTAGGTGAATTAGTAACTCTAAATTGTCCGTGTGTGCGTGCGCGCATGCATGTGATGTTCAGTGTGCGTCTCTTAGGCAGATAGGCTCCAGCCTTCTGCAACACCACATTTGATAAGTGGATAATTAATGTGCATGTATGGATGGTAAAACATCTTGCATTTTCTTTTAGACCAAATGTCCAACTTTTAAATGATTTGCCCCAATAAGAAAAATTATGTTGCATCACCATTTTTTTTTTTTATCCAGCCAACAATTTTGCTTTCGACTGTGTATTACTACAGCCCCTCGAGGCGACGGCATGTCTGCAAACTCGTACGTTGTCTTCCAGATCCATACTACGTCCTGATTCTAAGCAGATTTGTGCATATATAGTGTGTTCACACTGGAGAAGTGACAAAATGAAGTACACTTAAAGCAGACAACATACATACTAAATATGATCCATTTGTGAGTGTGCTGTTGATGGATACTATTCTCCCACAATGCAATGCACAAAGGAAATAGAGGAGCTGCTCACAGCTGGAAAAACTAAAATATATTGTGAAGGGTGGTAATGCAGCTCCACACATTTCTTCAAAACAAAAGTAATCAATCTTAAGAAAGGCACTTTACTTTTTATTTGAAGTTTGACTTGTTGCACATATTGTGTTGTGTATACTAAATTATAATTCTACTATGGCAGTTAGTATGTAGTACATACTTTACAGAAATGATGTCAGATGACTTTGGGACACATTGTTAGTATTTTTAATTCCTACAAAGAGAATTTACACATTTAATTCAAAGCTTACCATTTTGTTTTCTTCTCAGCTGCACAGACTGCTATCTTGAACAGAACCATCAGCAAAGTGCTAAAAAATGAGAAGCCAGATAGGACGGTAAATCATGATTCATCTTTTTGATTTTGAAAAATGTTGGGGTTAAAAATGTGCAGACACGTAATCGGTAATCTCCTTGTTCACAGTATGATGGCTACACCTCGTGTCCGTTGGTCACAAGCTACAACACAGTGATTCTGGCCGAGTTTGACTACAATGGACAACCACTGGAAACATTCCCCGTCAACCAAGCCAAAGAAAGCAGAATCATGTACCACATGAAAGCTGATGTGATGCCTCACCTCTATTGGCACGGGCTTCTACGGTATGTATAAAGTTATTTAACAACATGTTAATAGATGCTAGTAATGAATCCTACCACATTTTATTCATTTGTCTTTATTTTTCTTGCATCAGGGGCCTGTGGGGTGGACCAGCACCATACAGGAAACTCTTACATCTTGGAATGAAATGAAACCTCACCATCAGTTTGCAAGTGAATAGTTGCATTCTCTAAACCTTTATGGAAATAAGTAGCACATTATCTCCATCATGCTCTAAAAGGGAATATCTCAGTGGTGGCGTAGACATCATGACTAATCACAATAAGTTTGATCAAGTTATCATGAATATTTAAATATCTGTTTAGTTAAACCTTCTGCAGATGCTGCATTGATATCACCATGGAATAAAATAACTCCCTGTAATGAGGAAGGATTGCTCGTAGTGCTGAGAACACTGAGATTTAACTATCTATCTATAGATGGATGTAGGTATTTCTTTTGGCAGCACATTGAACGTAAGGGGAGGACCCATGTTGCTGTCATCAACCCAATTATCCAACCATTAATGAGATTTATTATAGGAGCCTAGAACAAAGGGTTTGTAGAGGATTCCTTGATTTGCTTTTATAAGCTTGTAGGTTTCACCTAAGTCCCACAGCCTAACTGAAGTTGGATCTTGCAAAGTCCATTCATCTTTTTGCTGCAGGAAATATACTATAGTTCATGTTGCCGATGTACATCCAATAAACTGACCCTTAAAATGGTCATAGTGTAAAAGAACAATTAAAAATGTTTGTTTTGGTACAATTGCATGATAATTATTTGTTTTTTCTCAGGATATTAAATGTACTCGACAGCTGTAATCATTATCAAGTCATTCAGAGTGTTGTGTTGAAAGTAATAATTAATCACAGTATACAAATATGTTCTTTTTCAGAAGTCTTATGAGTGTACTTACTTGACAATTTTCAATGTTGATAGTCTTCAGGTTTGTCTGCAGCTCTGAAAATTAGTATTATGTTAGTTATGTGTGCTACCAAACTTCTTTTTTTTTTTTTGCGATTGTGTTTGGGATGTTTGGGAATGCTTGATTATTACGGAGCAAACTACCGCATGTGCTTTTTTTTTACACTTTCAGAAATATATTTCCTATACTGATTATTTTTCTATGAGTGCTTAACTGAGTTATAAAAATCTTGGTGGTTATTCAGTCAGTGCGAACTTCATTATTGTATTAAGATGCATTACTCTTTAATCATTAAAATGAATGTGACTACTGAAACTCACTGTAATTATACTATTGAAGTAAAAAACTGAATTAGTCGATGAAAAATCCTGAATATTTTCTCAGTACATACAGACCATGTTTGCTCTGCTAAGGTGCTGTGGCAGAAAGGGTTCTTTGCAAGTGAATCATACATTTTGCTAATTAACTGCAAGAGTATTTTACTTTACATTACTGAACATTGCCATATTTATACCATATTGTGTTTAGATTGAAGAACTTTGTCTTTCCTTCCAGACGTCAAATATCATCAGTGGATTCAGCATTTAGAACCCAAGTGTGTTGATTTATTACAATTCTTACTGATTACTAGGGGCGTTACTACCCTCTGGGTATGAAAGTCAAACCCTTAGAGCCTGAAACGTACTTGAGATTATTTAAACAAAATGTCAATGTTTTGAACACAGTACATTTCAAAGGCTGATGCAAAGTTTGGAAAGCCAGGACTTGATCCTAGGCCTTCTACAGCAAAATATATCAAATTAAGGTGACCTGTCCCACCAGCTGTATTTGCTTATTTTGCTTTTCCAACAACATAATTCCAAATAATCACTATGCTGCTCACCATCTAACTGGTATCTATAATCTAAAATGTCCCACAAGAACCATTTGAGCTGCATCTGACTGAAAACTATGCTCAGAAAGTTTATTGTGATGGAATGTCATTCTCAAGCACTGTAATGCTGAAACAACAGCTACAAATGCACTCTCTTTAGGCAAAAAGTTACCAAACATCAGTCTGGTCCTATGCTGCCCCTTCCTGGAATAATGTATAGTACCTGGAATTGTCCGAGCTGATTATTTAGGGGGGAATTTGTTTAATCTTTTGAAAAATGATACCTGTTGTATGTAATATGATTGTTTTTTTGTATTGCACATTAACTCGATATTTTTCTCATTCATGTGTAGTGTGTGGCGGTTGTATTTGTGTGTATATTGTAACAATGTTGTTGCTGCCCTCGTCACTCTTGAAAAAAGAGCTTTTCATCTCAATGAGACTTGTAATTACAGATCATGCACTGTTTAACAAATACCCGTTGCGCACCAGTCTGCACATTCTTCATAGCTTCCTTGTAGTCGCACAACAATACCAGCAGGGATAAAGTGTGGTAGAGAGCCTCGGTCCAGTTGCGCACACGCACCATAGCCATTTTTTCTGTTGACTCCGCGCTCCGCCACGTTGGTTCCCCTCTACGTGTGTCGCATTCCGCTGCGCACCAGCAACGTTGTGTTTGTGATGAGGCGGGAAATGGCGTCCGCAGACATGTTTGGTCTGTGACTAGCTACCGAGCGACAGACACAGCTGGCAGCAACAGCCACGGCCCGACCTCTACCGGTGGCCCGTCGCGGCCGAGAGCTGCCAACACTGCGGCAAGTTTTGAAGAGCTTCCTAGATCGTCAGTGAGTAACGAACGTCAACATGTAAACAAAAAGGTTTGTCCCCCTGGTAGCCTGGCTGCTAGCGGCTAGCGTTAGCCAGCGAAGGGGGCGTAGTCTAATGGTTGAAAATAATAATTAGGGACGCGTTAGCTAGAGCGTAGCTAGCTGATAAATGGCGTTATTTTACCGACGAATCGATGGATGGTTTGCATGTTAAAGACGTATGTAAACGGCGACACGTGTGAGACGTGATGTGGGAACCGAAGTGAATAATGTCACGGCCTTGCATTGCTGCCATTGCCGATTGATAGCACGAAAGCTAACTGTAGCCGCCTGTGTTAACTAGCCACGGAACCCGCCGACAGCATCTGCTTTAAGTTAAGCTACATTGCGATTGATAGCAGACACGTTTAGCCGATAAGTGTCGGTAGTGGCCACATTTCCCGGTGGTCTTGTCCTACCATTGGAGCGGCAACGTCAAGTCAAACCAGCCTTTAATGCTAAAGACCAGCGGCTGGCTAACGTTAGCGCTAACTGACGTCGTTAGCGTTAATACAGCCCGTCTGATGTTACATAACGACAGGCAGCGATGCTGTTATGATACCAAATCTGATTTAGCAACAAGTAGCTGATAAAGCAGCGGCATAATTCACCACACGTGCGTTACATGAAGCGTTTGTAGCAATCACCAGCTCGATGTGAACATATTAAAGGCCTTGCATTTCCGTGTACCTTTATTGTTTATCACTATTGTTTATCACGTAGTGATGCACCGCCCACTACACTGACATTTGGTGCTGATAACATCTGATGCTCTAAACTTTGTTTGTAACCTTGTTAAATGGCCGTGACAACCAATGTGGTTGTTATCTGTGTATATACACGCATGGCTGATCCTCTCATTCAGACTGATGCTGATTTAAGTGCTTCTATTTCATTGAAATATTTTTATGGAAATTAGATTTTTCACATTGCGTGGAAGCTATTGGGGAAAACAATCTATTTAGTTGCCTAATTGATTTTTATCTACTTTTTTTAATTGAGAGCGCTTAGCCAAAAATGTCTTAAAACATCAATTTTGAACAATATATCATTTTGCAATCTACACAAATCACATCATGTTTTTACCAAATGAATTGTAAACAGGGAACATTACTGTCAATGAATTTATATCGTATCGATAGAGTACCTTTTTGTTCCTGACCGAAAGTTGCAACAAGTATCAAAAACTATTGTAAGTTGGCATCAAATATCTGGTCCGATACACAACTGTGTTTAATTAATATTTTATCCTATAATTCCTGATTTTAAATCTCAAATTGCCTGCTTTTAGACTATTTTATTATTATTTTATTTTATTCAGGCAAAGTTCTTGTAAAGCTGCTTGTGGTTGGACAACCTGTAACATTTAACAAGTTTGTTCTTTTGTTCAGTGAAAACAATGATTTTGTAGAAACACATTTTGATATTTAACAGAGTGAGTTATTGTTTTCATTATTAAAGCAATGTTTCTAACCTTTTTTTTTTTTTTTTTCATTGCCAGATTTTTCTATGTGAAGTTGGAGCATGATGAAGCTGAGAGTGCGTAAAGCTCCTCAGCAGCCGAACTTAGGCCGTCGAACCCACGCGTCCCCGGCCAAACGGAAACACCGTGAAGTGGAGCCATCCCCGGTGAGAGGTCGAGGCAAAATGCAGAAGAATGAAACAGGCCTGTTCTCCACTATAAAGAAATTCATCCGTGGAAATGCTGTCAAGGTAAGTTTAGATCAGGATCCACAGCCGCTCTTTCACAATTTAGTTTTTTCATTCTGTGACATAAAAAGTCAGTGTTTTTGTACGCAGTGAAAGCAGTGCCTCGGCTGCATTTTGTGATCATTTTAAATAGTGACTCACGCATAATAGTTAGGAGTGTGTTTAGATGCTTGACAGAAAGTCTCAACACACCCAACCATGTTTCCTCCTGACTGGCTTTTAGTTTCTCTGAACTTCCTCTATTTTTATTCAGGCAGTTATAAATTATAATGATAAATGGTCAGCTTATTGCCAACTGTAAAAGCACATACTGTCAGTTTATTTCATTGACGTTGAAAAAGTAGAGCCGGTTATGAGCATTTTTTGAAAAAGCTAAACTTTCCCCTGCTAAAAAATTGCTTTTCTTTATCTTGAGCCCCTTTCAGACAACATGCACCTTATTACCTCACTACCCTACTAGGTCAGCCCTGGTAACATTTTATCAACTCTTTAACACAGTTTCAAGTGAATGCTGTGCAACAGCACAAAGTAAGAAATGTGCAGATTAAAATGAAATAGTTCATGTATTTTTAGATGTGGATTGAGATGCAACAGTACCATGATTTAATTGCTGTTATAAAAATATACTGTCATAAATTATTTTTTACAACGCTACTAATTGTACGTCTCATTTTAATAAATTGTAGCTTTTCAGATTGAAAGACTAAATAGCCACCAACAAGATGAAATGATGTGAACAATCTGTAACTGTTCTGTATACCTGTTGTTGTTTCTTTGTTTGTTCTTAGGTAGAACAGGATATCCCGGCAAAGAGGAGTCGTATTGAATGTAATTCTGAGAGCGATCTAATTACTTCAACACCTCAGACTAGAGGCCTTTCCAATAAAGCAGTCTCCAGAGTTTGCCGGAAAAGTCCAAATAAAGGTAAAGACCCAGTAAGACATGTTGTAAAAGAAATGTCTCGTCTTGACTGCAGCGTATCAGATCATGTGGCTCCTCCAAGGATACAAAAAAACAAACAACCGATATGCAGATATTTCGTTTTTGGGTTGTTATTAAAGACTTTTTGTCTTTTTAGACACAATGACCTGCAACAGTAAACCCGTGAAACCGAACGGTAAACTGGAGGTCCCCGTCGAGGCAGCAAGCAGCCCGCCACGCACCACCCTGCTCGGAACCATCTTCTCTCCGGTCTTCAACTTTTTCTCACCAGCAACTAAAACTGGTAATACAAAAATCATCCACAGATATTAATGTATATAAATATCTAATATTTTTGATTGATTGTTAAAAAAAAAAGTTATAGTTATATGTGACCAAACTGTACTGACTGCTCTTGTCATTCGTATTCAGCCACTCCTGGTTCAGACCCTCCTGGCCAAGCGATGGCGGCAGAGCAAATCATGAAACAGCTGGACATCGAGCCGGCAGAAGAAATGCCGAGCAGCACTCTCGCGTCCACAGAGGGCATCACTCCATGTCACACAGCCCCAATGTTACCGCAGAGGCTTCAGATGACCTCTGATGCAGCCATAGAAGAAGGAGAAATAGTAACTGAAACTGACATGCCGCCATTAACGGGTACGACCACTCTCACATTAGACCTCGCTCTTTTAATTTGGGAAACTTTCCTGACCGTCATCATATGCTTTCAGAAGACGAATACTAACCATAAACAGTTCTCATTGTGTATTTAACCTTCTTTCATGACTAGATGGGTGGAGTTTACAGTAGTAGGATGTTTAAATTAAATGAATCTTCTTTTGGCCACACAGATTTGTAAGCAGGCCCCTGCTCTTTAGAAACCTTTGCCTTTACTTTCAGGTTTTGTTTCAGACGTAAGAAAACGTCATTTAAAAATCCCACTGACGTGTAATAATGTGCAAAACAAAAATCCAGCCTTTGTCAACAGTATGTCATGTGTTTCACACCATATATTTAGATAAGGGCGGTAATTGTTAAAAGAATGATGTAGCATTCAACATTTCTGTTTTTTTAGCAGCCTTTAACAAACTGCATTTCCCATAAGCCCTGGAACATTGTGGGTAAACGTTTGCTAAAAGATGAATTGTTGTTTAACTTCGGTCTTAACTTCTAATAGCAGGCACTGTAGTGGATGCTGATTTGTGTTAGAATATGGACGGTAAACCTCAATAACAGATGTATGTTTGTTTTTAAGAAAGATTGATGATATATATGTGCAATGAAAGATTGACTTCCAGGAGCTAGTGGAACAGAGGGTTGCCCAAACGGGACGTCACGACTTTGTTCTCTTTGCTGCTCAAAAATCTAATATTTTAACTGCTTTTCCATCTGTCTTCATCAGCTCCTGGTTGTATGCCAGACGGTGTTTACCCTCATGCGTTACCTGCAGCTCCTGCAGAAACCTCATATGAAGAGGAATGGGAAGTTTTTGATCCGTAAGTTGAATGATGTTGTTTTTTTGTTTGTTTCTTACAGCTTTTAACAAAATTAGCTATTTTCGAATTTAAAAAAAAAATGGCTGTTCAGTAAAAGTAAGCAGCTGCAAATTGATTTTGGGGTTAAGATTTTAGTCTGCACTTTTGACAACACGCCCTGTTTGTGATCAGATGTATAGTCTCACTTCCAAGGTGACATTGCATGTTGGTGTTGCGGACGGAGCTCGCTGCAATACGAAACTTAAAACCACTAGATGGCAGCAGAGACCACTCTGTGATGACATGTGACGCCATGTTTACAACTGTACTGTTCTTACTTGGACTACAGATTGTTAAAAACGGGTCACTTCAAACATCTTCTTTGAATCTTTTCAGACCGCTGTATGATATTGGAGTAGACATTTTCGGTTTATTAAGTCGTGAAAAGACAAATTCGGTGCCTTTTACTACTTCACATTTCTCCCAAGAGGACCAACACTATATTTAAAATGTCGCTCAACCCTTGTTTGTTTTGTTTAATGAGGGTGTTTCTCTACTTTAAGGTACTTCTTCATCAAGCACGTGCCTCCGCTGACAGAAGAGCAGTTAACACGCAAACCAGCGTTACCTTTGAAAACACGCAGCACGCCAGAGTTTTCTCTCGTCTTGGATCTGGTAAGCAGTAAAATATTTCTTGTGCTCTATATTAAAAGTTAAATTAATGGTTTTTCCTACTGATTTTCTGTCCTTTTTTTTCTGTTGTCAGGACGAAACTCTGGTCCACTGTAGTTTGAATGAGCTAGAAGACGCAGCCCTAACATTCCCTGTGCTCTTTCAAGATGTAATATACCAGGTACTATCTGTTAAATGTCGTTCTCTAATCCAAAGGTCTCTATTCACGTGCTGCTTTGATTACATTTCTCTGTTTTGTTTTTAATCTGAAGGTGTATGTTCGGTTGAGGCCCTTTTTCCGCGAGTTTCTTGAGCGAATGTCTCAAATGTATGAGGTGAGATGCAACTTTGATTTCCAAGAGACTCCACACAGTGTCTGTTTATTCTGGCCTGATCTAAGTTTACGTATTTCCCATTTATTGTCGCTGTCCATTACATTTTCAGATCATTCTCTTCACGGCTTCAAAGAAAGTGTACGCCGACAAGTTGCTCAACATCTTGGATCCGAAAAAACAGTTGGTCAGGTCAGTGACAACACAAGACTCTGAAGCAGCTTTGAAGAAATAAAGAAATGATAATTTGATTTAAACCGGATGTGCAACTACAATAAAGCGAAAGGAAACTGTTTGTCATCCACGATTCAACCAGGAAAGTTGACTTGCTTTATCTACACTCGGCCTTGGGAAATAATGGAAGATAAACGTATAAAGTTATCGTCAGCGGGACAAAGAAGGTCCTTAACACCAAAAATGACTTCTTGGTTGGTGTGTTTTTAAAGTGTGTGTGAAGAGGTGAAGAAGGCTTCTTTTTTTAGTATAAATTATAAAAGTATAAATTCTCGTCACTAAACCTAAAACCCTCTGCGAAAATAAGTGAGGATTAACACTGCACTTAATACGTGATGCTTTTAGTCAATATGGCCTTTTTAAATACTCCACTGCAAATAGATTATGTTAACAGTTCCTTTTTGTTTGATCTCAAGAACTTGAAGCTGTGTATTACTGCGTGTTTTAACTGAGGAATATTATCTCTTTCTGTGTTTTTTTTAAATTCTTTTTTAGACATAGGCTATTTCGTGAGCACTGTGTGTGTGTTCAAGGAAATTATATTAAAGACCTAAACATTCTTGGACGGGATCTTTCCAAGACAATAATAATCGACAACTCACCCCAAGCCTTTGCCTATCAGGTAAAAAAAAAAAATGTTTTTATTTGCAAACTTGCGTTTTTCTTCCAACGTTTCTGTGTCACAGTGATACTCGAGCATAGATTATTAAAAAAAGAAAAATCTTTTTATTTTTTGCAGCTTTCCAATGGAATCCCTATTGAGAGCTGGTTTGTGGATAGAAATGACAACGAGCTTCTAAAGCTTGTTCCTTTCCTCGAGAAGCTTGTGGAGCTGGTATGTATCTAGACCAATAGTTACACTTTCAAACCCTATTCTCACAGGACTAGTAGGACCAGCTGACCTCATGTGACCTAGATATTGTTTTACTTGTATTTACTGACATTATCCCCCAGATATGATGTCAAGGCTCTACATAACATCTGCTTATATTAAAAAAATACTACACTATATGATATTTATATTTAATTTTATAAATATTCTTTATAACATATAGGCCTATTTATGTTTCTATAATACTCCATAAGACTCATGTGTAGCTAGATGAGCCTCCTGAATTTGCACCCAAAATGCTGTAATAATTGGCAACGCAACTTCCATGATCCTCAACCGGGAACGAGGAAGAAAAAAGGTTGAGAGGAAAAAACGCACAAAAAAAAAAAATACAACCCCAATTCACCGATCAAAGTTAAGCCGATTCACACGGGACTAATATCACTTCTGTGTTTGGCAAATTATAGTAATAGTAGGTAATTTGTGGTGGAATTTTTACTTGACAAATTACAGACATGGCGGATTTGCAGGGGGTTAAGATCACAGATGACCTCCGCAAATATAACACATTACTAGAGGTCATGTGATAATATTAGTCCTGTGCAAATCTGCATCTTGTGATTTGGGGGTTGTATTTTTTTCTCTGCGCTTTTTTTCTGCCTCCCTTCCCGGTTCAAGATTTCTGGAACTACAGTTTTTTGATCTGTTTGATCTCTCTCTTTATCACAGAATGAAGATGTCAGACCGCACATCCGAGAACAGTTTCGTTTGCACAACCTCCTTCCTCCAGACTGACGACCTCGTGTTCGTCTCTCAGTTCAAGATGGTATCAACATAGGAAGAAAACAAAAACTGACTCCTAGAAGAATATATTCAATGGATTTCTCTTTGCAAACATTGCCATTATTATTATTTTTTTTCAATCATGCAAAAAATTGAAAGTTATGTTTGATTCAAAAAGCCCTGGATGTTTTTATACACACACACACACTCAAACGAGATTCAGAACAAACAAACCTGCTCGCTGCAGCAGACGTTCCACTTTTTGCTCGCTTGTTTTTCGTGCACCTTTTTTTTTTTTTTTTTTCTTTTTGTGAAGGCGGCTTCCTGAAAGGTATTTTGTCTTTTTAAGAACCATTTTGGATTGACAAAACTGAATGTCATGCAGTGTTGGATTATATGGACCCTGGTGGCTTCAACCTGACCTTGAACGGCCAGTCAAACTGTATAATATTCACTCTATTTACTTGTAAATATATGTACATAGTTTTTTTTCTTCAAGGTTTTTAAGTCATTTTATTTTCACTTCAGATTTTAGTATGTATTCTTTGATTCGGTTGCTTTTATAAAACCAACAAAATGTTAGTGTGTTTTGTTTGAAGTTGTTGCTAAACGGCTGCATTTCTGTTGTATGCCTGCGTTATTCCTGTGATGCTTTACTCCATTACATGCAGTTGTCTGTAATAAGGTGCAGTTGAAAAAAAAAAAAAAAAAAAGTATCTTTGGGAAGAAAATGTTTCGAAACAATATTTTAAAGCTATATAATGTAAGCTAGACTTGGGTCTCAACTGAATACAAAGCCATAATGGCTGAATGATAATTTTGGAGATTTGTATTTGACAGTCCATTTCTGATTTCGACACCTCGATCGTCCTCTTTAATGAGGGGTGGGGTGGGGGGGTTCAGGCATCTTGCACTTTGACATCCAGCCCTTTGTAAGTTAATGTAAAATCTTGTCACTTTTCTATACAGGTGTGTATCACCTCAATTTGTTATGTGGGGGGGGGGAAATGAAATTGTAGCACCAGCAAATTGCCAACATGTTTGCTTTGAAATCTTGTTTTCCAAGACGTCTTGTATGTGGGATCTTTATGATGTAGGAGTCACACGTTTTATTGACTATTGAATGATCACTCCTGTTGTATTCAGTGTTACTCAATGGTTTCCTTGAAAATAAATACATTTTTATACGACTCAAAGCCTCCTACTAATAATTATAATGCAAAAAAAAAAACTGTGATTGAAGCGTACGCAATTATAGCGCTGGAGATGTCATCTGGACCATGGAAACAAAATCCCGACTCAAAGGCCACTTATTTGTTTTAGCGGTTTGGACTGTGTCTCACTGTCTTCATCGGCACATTGACGTTACTTTCCATGAACCTCTGTTGTTAAAATGTTCCTTGAGGATGAAAAATGTGAGATTTGGGTTGATGGCTCCACAGCAAACGTGAGTAAGTGGATCTTGAGTTGAAATTGTTATGTCAACATACAAGAGAAACTCGTAAAATGAGATTATTTGTTGCCATGCAACAAGTAATTTAATCAAATTTTGAAGTGCATTTCTGCGTTTTATTTGAACATCACTTTATATTTAGTTTTAGTTGGTGTTGAAGTCACAATTTATTGAGTGTAGCTTTTTTATGCTGAATAACGTACCTTACAATCGCCTTGTGCCTGAAATACTGAAGTGTGATTTATGGGTGAATTTATTGTACTCTTCAGCTGCTTATTATGTACACAACCTGTCTGAGTTTTTATTCAGAGATACGAACCTTACGAGATGTCCCGATCAGATAACCTGCTGATGTCTTAATCCTTTTGTTCTTTCAAGAAATAGGTCATTACCTGATTGTAGGTGTGCACTGAATTGCCCCTTCCAGAGGTCATGTCACTCCAAATACAAAGGGGGCCAGTCTTCATTAGACTTATCTAACAGAAGAATTATTTCAAAACAAAATCCCACTGTTGATAGTGTGAAGATAAGACTGTGTATTTAGAGTAAATCCTCCCATTGAAAACCCCTCTACCCTCATCTATTGGCTGCTGGTGGGGGGGTGGAGGTTGTGGCTCATAAACTATGAAGCCTTACTGGTGTGTTATCCCAGGGGCCGACGTATATATAAAAGGCGCTGACAGGTGCTCTCAACTCAGCATAACATCAGGTCGATCAAGGATGTGGATGCTCTTCTTTTTGAGTGCCTTGTCCCTGTGTGTGGGCTCACAGGAAACGCCCTCTGGAGCAGCGCAGCAGCTTCAGGCCCTTCACTGCCCGCCCTGCGAGCAGATACACTGCTCCACCCGGCGGGCGCTGAAGCTCCAGTGTAAAGGCGGCGTCACGACAGGTGTGTGTGGCTGCTGCCCCGTCTGTGCCAGAGCAGAGGGGGAGACCTGCGGAGGAACATGGGACTATCTGGGCAAGTGTGATGAGGGCCTGGTGTGTGTTTACCAGGACTCAGGAGCGACTGATGAAGCAGATGCAGAGCGCAGAGGAGTCTGTAGAGTAGGTGAGATTATAGTTTATAACCTCAATCAGTGTCATGCAGGTAATGTGATGACTTTTTAATCACTGATTAATATAACATGCCACAGTGAGCCAAATGTCTTGGTACAATAATCACCAATAAACTTTTTTTTTTTATTTTTTTTTTAAAGATGCAGCAATCACAAAAAGTCAATAATGTAGACAAAAAAACAACATGTAAATAGCAGTACCACAATGTATAAATACTCAATAGAGTAAAAGTAAAAATCCTTTAAAATGTTACTTCAGTAAAAGTACAGAAGCATCATCAAGAGAATGTAGTTAAAGAATAAAAAGTAAATGTACTCATCATGCAGTAGCATTGCTCCTGTTAGTGTTATATTTATATTTATTAGAATATTGTATTATTACAGATTCATTCAAATATAAGCTGCATTCTGTCACATGTGTAAGGCAATTGAATGTATGACCCTGTTATGAAAACTAAAAGAAATATTTAAAAAAAGAAATAATAAGATAATTGGATAGTTTAACCTATAGCATCATATTTCAAAACTCATATGTTTTGAAAATACTTTATCTGTGAAATAAATGTAAGTAAGTAAAAAGATTCTCCTCTGAAATTCAGTATCATTTAGTATCATTGTAGTGGGAACGTTGCCAATGTGGTAAATGTTTTTTTTTTATGAGCTGTGAAGACTGATATTGTGGTCAAGGCTTCCTTTGATTCAAAGGTTTCTGCTAACAGTTAAGCCATCATTACACCTCTTATCTCGTCATGGTGAACAGAGTTGTCACCGTTATCGATACGGTATCAGACGAAGTACGAGATTAGACATTTTCACGCTTTGTTGCTGCACCGGAAAAGATGTAAATATGAAATTTGATAACATGCATTGTGAATTTGCAAGTCCCAGACTTGTGTTTCTCATTCAGTGTTTAAAAATGTCGTTTTGTGCAGTGATAGAGTCTTTGGACCCAGAAAGCTGTCACCCAGAGTGCACCAGGGAATACTGTCAGGCCAACCCCTCTGAAGTCTGCTCTGCCAGGTAACTAAAAAGAGAAAAAGAACGAAAGATGTTTTTCCTTTCTTATCTTCTGGTGCTGTATTTTTCACAGAAATTAAAATTTCTTGCTCTGTAGGTTTGTGTCTCTGGAGAAGACATCGTGCCAGGGCTCCTGCCAACACACCTCCTGTTCAAGCTGTCTGCTGCTGAAACCTCCGTCATGCCCTCAGACCTGCACCGCCTCTGATTCCTCCTGCCTACGCCACTTTGGGAAGTGTGTGCACAATCACCTGACAGCCACTCATAATACTGTGTGCCACAACAACCTGCAGGTTAGTGGGAGAAAAGCACAGGAAAGCTACATTATCATGTATTTCTTCATTAAGATGTACACTTCACCCATTAATCCAACACTCTGTCTTTCTCTTTTTTTTCTCTGTAGAGTCATCCTGAGGGACATTTCCTGTGTCTGGTCCCAGCCTGTCCAAACGCACTGAAGTGACTCCCTTTTGTAAAGAGAGGAAATCTTCACTAGTTCATGTAGCAAAATGGCAAAAGGCAGCTATCTATAAACTTTGTGTATAACTTTGAAATTCTTTATCCGAAAATCACCTTTTATATGCAATGTAAACCTGAATAAAAACCTGTGAAATGCAATGTATTATCTAACCATGGGAAATAAAAAGACATGTCGTCATACTGTACTTTCTTTGATATCTAGTGGGAGCAATGGTGATGTTTTGTCCATTGATGATCGGGTTGACAGTCACTTATTGCATATTGTTATCAGTGAGCTTGTGGGTTTTAGCATTTGTTTTTAAAATAGTTTATTGCAGGTTGTATGTATATTATGTTTAAGCCTGTGTGAGCTCTATCTTTTCACTTTCCTATAAGACAAATCCTCCCTTGTGGACACAAAGTTGAAGTTTAATAAGAGTCAAGTCTTCAGTACACAAAATCCACCTGCTTTGAAAAGTTCTCTATTGAAAATACTTACGCTCCATATATTTGGACTCGATTAATCCCACAAGGCAGTAGTGTTACATACAGTTTCAGCTGTGTGCTCAGCGCTAGAGATGGCCATACTCTGTCTTTGGTACACACTGAAATATCTCAACTATTTGGATGGATTGCCATGAAGCTCAGTTCAGATGTCCATGTCCCCCTGAGAATAACTCCTCCGACTTTTCATGTAGCGTCATCATCAAGTCACAATGTCATTTGGTCCAATACTTTGGTTTATGACCAAGTAACTAACGGCATTCCCATCAGCCTCAGCTGTACTTTGTGTTAAGCGCAAATCAGCAAATGTTAGCATGCTAACGTGCTAAGCTAAGATGGTGAATAAGCTAAACATTATACCTGCTTAACATCAGCATGTTTACATTGTGAGCATGTTATCGTGGTTATATCAGCATTCAGCTCAAAACACCTTGTTCTCAAGTTTAGTCTTGAAAGAACTTGGACTGTCTTGAATTTTGACACGTGCGTTGGAATAAGGAGAAACAACGCAGCAAGATTTTCTTTTTTAAATATAAGAAATAACTTTGAGGTAGGGAAATGAAGTGGAATAATTTCATGTACAACAATGTAGTATATTAAACCTTCATTTCAGTCTAGCACTGTGTCTCTTCTGTTTGAATTGTTCCCATTTTGGGAGTTTTTCTGGCTCACAGGAGAAGTGAAGCGTCTGGAGTCCCCTCTGCCATCGCTGCCCCCCTGACAGTTGGTGGTTATTGAATAACAGACGGTTTATGAGGCAGCAATAATGAAGCTTGTACAGAAAGGGAATAAAGTGTGGACCAACAATGGACAGTTTGTTCTGTGTCCTTCAATTGTGAGCCGTTTCTGAAGAGGAGAAGCAGTTTATCTGAAGCATTTCGCAAGAAGGAATCGTTTTTTTATACCAAAACAAAGGCCTGTGTTTTCTTTCATCTTCTTTTAACTTTGCCAGGCAGTTGCATCATTAAAGTTGTGTGATATCTTAATAATATCCGGTGTTTAATCAGACAGAAAGGAGTGTGCAGCTTCTTGTCTCCCGTCTGTGCTTTCAGTGTTATACAAGCGGTTATGCTTAAATGAATTAAATTATTGTTAAATACAAAAGGTATTCTAATTGTTTACAAAGCTTGCTATAATTGACCTACCAGAAAATATATATAATATGTAATTCACAAACTTTCCTGTTTGTGAAATGGGTAAATATAGTACTCATTTCATCATTTCAGTAAATAATGTGTCCTCTTACAAGGTTGTATGGCAAACCATAAAAACACTATCCAAATAATTTTCCTTTTGTATGTTTCTTGTGCTTCTAACTGTTGAAACACATCAGCATATCAGGTGTCTATTAGAAGGACAGGATCTGTCACCAAAGCAGGCCGCCTCTGTTATCAACCCCATATAGCCGTCTCATTTCTTTTTACTGATAAAACATTGGAAAACAAAGGACTGCCTGCGTGCCAGCGGTAATAAATGTGCCCCTGTCGGAGGAAACCCATGTTAAAGTTTGAATACAACACAAAACAATAGAAAAGTAGGCTACAAGAGATTGTGATGAAAGAGTGACCTTCAAGTAGATTTTTATGTACAGGGAGCCGCTGCAGAGATTTCCCTGAGACATGATTATTTTCAGCTTGTCTGAATAACGTGTGATATTCATTTTAAGTCAACCTACCATTTTAAAGATTTTAAAAGGTAAAATATGACATTTCTGCATTAAAATGACAAAAAAAACCGACTAGACCTATGTTAAATATTTTCTTGAGTTGTGTTCTTACATTATCCCAAATGTTTCCTACAATTTTCAAACCTAGAGAAATCTCCGTTTCATTTGGTTGCCGGTCAATGGCGTTGTATTCCATTAGCGCGTGCATCAGCGCTATGGTTGTCTGCCAGAAGCTGTCATAAATGTACCTTTTATCCAGTTTTAAATCACATTTTTGCAATAAACTTTTAAGATCTTGGTAATTTCTAACTATATATTTAAATCGGATGAAGGATTTTAGTCATCAGATGTCTGGTTCTTAAATTATCAGAGAAACAAGCTGAGCAAACGTTAGCGGTAGCTTGGCTCGCGTGCCCATTTGTCAGCAGAACAGCATCGGATAAACACAGATTTTTTATGTGAAATGCTTTATTCAGTGTTTTTACCGGTTTTAATCACCTGCTCCATTTGTATCAGATCGGAGGAGACCTCTGCGAATAATTCGGCTCCCGGTCAAAACCTCCTGAATGATGAACAATGAAGGAATCCTAACTGGGAGAAGCTAAATGTAAAGCACGAGCCCACGCTACTTCACCACCTCACTCCTTCTCCTTTCACCCCTAGCGGTAGCAAATAACACATTGTGCGTTTAAGTGAACTTTGGAACAAACAAACACTTAAACCCTTGAAACTTAAATCAAAAGTATAATTTTATTAGTGCTAAAAATTGTAACAAATTTTCAGAACACATTGCCTTTAAACGGATATACAGTTTACTTCCTTTACCATCTTAAGGATATAAAAGCATATCCAAAATTATTATAAATGAGGTTGTCAGTGGCCTTTCTGTGATACATCATTATAAATACAGCATGTCAGAGCAACAACAATGGCTACCTCATATATTTTTATTTTCCTTTATTAAACCCATCCAATATATTCAATACCTTACAATTAGACTTAAATCATTAGTTATTAAAAATGTCCCTACCCAAAAACTGTGTGATACAAAATCATAACATTAAAAAGTAAAAGTTTAAATTTAGACATTGTCATCACTGACCCTAATGAGTCAATGCCATCAGTTAATGTGATACTAATAATTCTCAGTAGGCCTACTTAAGACCTAACAAACCAAAAAAGAAATCTTAACGCTCAACTCTTTGCTGTGCAGTTATTTAAAAATATATTTTCTTCTCTTAACCCTTTGGTTAGTAGGACTGTGTCCTCAGAGGATTAAAAACCACACAGCGACAGATCTCATCCAAAAAAACAAAAAAACAATTACAGATGAAACATTGCATAACAGTTTCAAAATGAATTCCCATTCCCATTTTAACTAAATTAAAACGATAAGAACAAAATATACGTTATCTTGGAATAACAGTAATAATGGTTATTTGTACAATTTAGAATGATTGTAGAGAGAAAACAGTATAAAAAGGTGCATAAAACGTAATCTTTGTTCAGGCCTCCAGTCAGTCTCTGATCAGGAAGGCACTCACCGGCCGTCTGTCTTGTTGTCTTGTCACCTGAACAGTCTGTTCCAAAAGGATATGAAGGTGGTGGAGTTAAAGGCACCGATGAATATGAGCAGCAGAAGGTAAAGACTCATCATGATGACAAAATGGTGTCTGAGGAGCCAGGAAGTGCTGCGGGAACGTCTGAAGAAGAAAAACAAAATTTTTTACTTTTGTTTACAATCCAACCAAAACTGACTCAAGTCAAAGAGTTATTTTGTTTCCAGAAACACAACGCCTATATTGTACTATGGTTTTGCACAGTTTCTATATTCTAAAAAAAAAAAAGAATTGTAATTATATAATCATATGAATGTGGTTTTTAAATGCATTTATTCCTGTGCTGTGAAAATGTGTCATAGACATTTGCACAGCACTTAAAAAAAATATTTTTTGAATGTGTAATGTTAAATATAAATACTTTTTCAGCATTTACATCCTTTAGCCACAATTGACTCTTACCTGGACATGTGCCTCCTCTGAGAGTAAACAAGCAGGTACTTGACTCGCAAAAGCTGATTGTTGGTGACTACAAAGTACTTCTGCGGTACGTCCCCTCCTTCGCTGTTCCTTGCTCTCGAGCGCTGACGGTCAATGATTTCAGAATCTGGAAAGGGAAATGTGTGTGGAATTTTAATATGAAGCAGATCAGTGTTACAGGATTTTAAATTTGACACACGGTTCACACACCTTTTTTCTTCACTTGGCACTTAACATCTGGGTGATCAATGACTTCACACAAGGCAACACAGCTGAGCAGTGGACCCAGGAGACTTTCTCGCCAGCCGCTGCTGTGGGGACTGTAGAGAACGGCCATGCTGAGGTCACTGGTGAGGTAGGTCCCCTCTCCAAACACTGAGTTCTGCACATAACATGTGAAAAACAAACCAGATCTACTGAGTTCTTGAGTCGGAGAGAAACAACAGAATTTCTCAAAAACTCCATGAAGACATACGTTTTATATTGCACAATAATAGGTCTAAAAGGGACGATTTCAGTATTTTCAGCACTAATAAAACAGCCATTTTAATTGGCACAAAACAGATGAACCAGTGGTGACTGCACTAACCTTGTTGAGGTGACAGTGCAGCCCATTGTGAATGATGGAGTGAAAGTTTTCCAGGCGGCTCCCGTGGAATGCATAGAAGATGTCTCTGCCTTCCCTCATCTTCTCAAACCTGGCGTTCATCTGATCACAGTACTCCAGCTCAAACAGAAAGTCAGGCACAGGCGCAGACATCCCTTCATTTTCCGTCAGGTCACAAAGTTTGGCATACTGGTTGAGATCGAAGAAACACACTGTAAACAAAAAAGCTATGTCGTAAAAGACATTTCTGTATTTGAACTTGTGGTGACGTACTTCATCCTTCTGCAGGGTCTTCACAGCGAAGCTCTTTGAGGAGAGAATCCAGTGTGTGAGAGCCAGATGATGATCTCCATCTCTGGGTCGCAGTCTAACCAACTCTCTCACACCAGGCAAAGAGTGCACATCTGCCAACTAGAGAAGAAAAATTTATTTTTTGATCATATTGCCACAACAGGAATAGTCACACCTGTCTTCCCTTTCACTGTAAGTGAAGCTGCATTTTCTTTGAAAAAATGTTTTCTTTGAAACTGAGTTGTCGTCTCTGCATCGATGTATTCACAAATATATGTCTTAAATGTGGCCATGTAAGTGATTCCATATCATGACCGTGCCCACAGAAACCAAGATACAAATCTGTAATATACAGCATGGATATACAGCAAATCTAAAAATTCTGAATACCTTTTGGCATTTTTTCATCAAATGTTACTTAAAAATTAAACATGCTTATTCCAAATACCCTAAAATGATAAATGACTGTAAAGGTGATATAGATTCAGCATTTCATTCCTCAGAGTAATAACAGTCTGACATTTGCATCCCATGACAACTAATGAGTCACTTAAGGTGGCCCACCAAAAATGTTTTTTCTAAGTACCTGCTTAACTGAAAAGATCTCAAATCTTTACATGACTGTGTCTGTAAAAATGTTTTATTGTAAATAAATACAGTTTTGTTGAATGTACTTTCAAGCTTTCTCACCAACATGCATTGTTTACATCAACGCAACATTCGCAAATCCACTTTAATGTTTTGGATCTGCTTCATCTCCATGCAGTCATGTTCTTCTTCTCTTTACTGACACACTGCTGCCTCTAACAGCACATGACTGCCACCAAGTGTACAGGTATCACACCACCACCATACTCATGGTGTGCATGCATTCTTCTAAACGAAAGTCCAATTTTTTTCTCAATTCACTTATTGCCGTTATTGCCATTATTGCTTACTCATTATATCTAAAAATGAAGGCACTTCAAATGATGTCATCAAGCACAAAATACAATAGTGTTCAAAATATTTTGACTGTGACTATATATCTTACCAACTCCTCAAAGTCCTTATTGTCCCCACTTATGTATCTCGGAGGAAACGGCCTGAGCAAAGAGTCCCTCTTGTAGTTCTGTGCGGCGGCAACAAACAGGCTGCAGCGCAGGTCTGCTGCAACTGGGTCTCTGTGCAGACAAGAGCGCACCAGCTCTCTGACAGCCTCAGGTGGGAGCGGTGGCTGCATTCCCAGCACTTCAGACAGAGGTGATAAGTCAGCACATAGGTGAGCACAGCCAAAAAATAAGTTGGTGTTAACAGCACAGAAAATACCTCCTGACAACATATGTGAGGGCTAACAGAAATGGAATATTATTGTTTTCATTATTGATTCATCTGCAGACTTTTCTCAATGAATTGATCAACCGCTTGGTCTTTAGAAAATAGTGAGAAATGCCAATCACAATTTCCCAGAGAATAAATTGCTTGTTTTGTCAAACCAACAGCCCAAATCAAGACAAGTAAACGCATAAAATCCTCAAATCAAAGAAGCTAAAAACCATTAAATATTTGACATTTGTTATTTAACAAAAACAACACTTACATGATTAATCAATATCAAAATGACAGCTTATTAATTTTCTGTTGACCGACTAATTGATTAAATCAACTAATCCTTTCTGCCCTGTTCTATAATATATATATATATATATATATATATATATATATATATATATATATAGGTGCATTCTCTTACTTTAAAGGGAATATATTTTGTGATAGGTAAACAGCATGTTGGCATTACACCTAGCTTAGCTTGTTTTGAATCTGTAGTGAACTGGCTTAGGTTAGCTCATCTACTCATTTAGAAAACTATTGAACACTTAACAGTTATGTTACTTTTATCAATATTTAACGTCCACTGTAACTTTTACGGTCAACATCAACACAAAAACAGGCACAAAAAGTCCCATATACTGTTTTTTTCCTGAGCTGACAACTTTGCGGGAAATAACGGAAGTTCTGTTCCTGTGTTATCTTAGCTCGTAATGTTGTCCCTTTACTAGCATAGCAGGGTGTGAGGAAGCTAACGTTAGCTAACATTAGCAGAGCTACAACAAGTGAAGACCTGCTAATGTAACGTCACTGATGCCAAATACAGCATTATCGGACTGTTTTAGGATCCTGGACATATCAAGAATACACCCCTGTGGCACACAGACATATTTCACATGATTAAAAAAACTATTTTTATGTCATTATTTGCCGTTACCTTCAGTCTTGCTCAACTCATAGCACTGCAGGAAAAGCTAACGTTAGCTACAGGAACTGCTGCGTTCACGTACCATACAAATATCGGTATTATGAGATTTTCACGAACGGACGAAATGTGTAAAAACAAACGTGGCAGATATATTAGCGAATGGAAAGGCGTAGGTGGTCGTGTCAGTCAATTAATACAGACAAATATCACACAAATACCTTTTGTAAAAATATATTAAAAACAATAAACCGTCAATACATGTTTAGTGCGCGTTTTTCATCTTCGTTCCATTATGTGCCTCAAGCGCCGTTAAGAACATTTTTACGAGGAAACTTGAGAGCAGCATTTTGCATACTTGGCTGATGTGCAGAGAGCCATTTAATTTAGTCATATACAACAGAAACAAAAGCTACCCTGCCCCAAGATAGATACAGACTGTGTGTGTGTGTGTGTGTGTGTGTGTGTGTGTTTATTTTTATCAACTCCTAAAATGACAGTTTTTCCATCCAAGACCAAAAGGGTGACACATTACCTGAAGACTATTTTGATGTTTACATTAGATCTGGTTTTCTTGAGTAGCAAAATCTGACATCCAGCCAATATAATCCATCAACCTAAAGTTTACCTTGACACTAACTCCTACCAAGGCTTTTGTAAAGGCCTAGATAAACCAAACATATTCTTACTTGTCATTAACCTGCACTGACAAATCAACTGAAACCTTCCAGCATGATTTGTCCAAAAAATGAATCTTAGAATTAGAGGATTCATGTCCAGGCTTGGGTGTCCTTGCCTTAATTTCCAGTAGGATATACAACTGTTATGGTCTTTTCTCAGGATTCGCAATAGACTCTATGGATCTGAATCTTCCAAAATAAAAAATGTCAGGCAAGTTTAGCCCATTCAGAATTATTCTGTTAAAGTCCTAACAAAGACAAACAATTTTTGGTTTGCCAGATTGTGAAAAATCTGTCTTGCTAGTGATTCAGTTTTCACAACATGCCAACTCAAAAGTTTTTCTCAAAAATGGCTTATAACTGATCTATAAAGTATTGGTAAATAATTCATCAATCATCTGATAATAAAGTCATGAGTTACAATGTATAGTCCTAGGCCTTAGTAAATCCTTAATAAAGACTGAATTATTAGAACGTGATACTGCAAACTTTTGCGTTCTTCACTGCCTTTCATTGAACCCTGAACCTTAAACATTATCCACCTTGCACTCACATCTTTGTACATTTTGTATATATTTAGTTAGTTTTTTTCTTTCTTTTTTTTTTTAAATGATGTGCCTTTATTAGACAGTCTTTATTGCTTTACTTTCTGTTTAATAATTGATTGTATGCATTACATATAGTTATTTGAATTGTAGCCACAGATAAACTTACATTGCCTTAAATTTGTTATTTGGGCTGCAAAATTTTTGAAAATATTTAACTCTGAAGGCCTCTGCCTCCAGTTCATTAAGTGTCTACCCCCTGTATCACTGTGATATTACTTTTTTTTCAGAGTAGTTCTGTCATACACCTCTTTATGTTCTGCTGGGATATTTGTATAGGAGTATTTTTGATGATGTGATAACAGGCAGCCAATCAGATGAGATTGTGTCATTCCTCCTGTGATGTTCAGCACTGTGGGCAGCATCATGGAGGGGCGGGGCTTGAAGAAATATTCCTGAATTCTAATTGGTCGGTTTAGGCCAGCAACAAATCCAGTTTTTTTTTAGGAGGCCCTGGTCCTGTCCGGGCGGGTAAAGGCAGCGGATGGGGAGGGGGAGTATATGTGCGTAAAGAAAAGACCTTACGTCACGTGACCGCCTCTTACTCTCAAACCCGTCATTTGAGGAATAACGTAACGTCTTTCTATTTTAGCAGCTCCACATACGACCGTTTCCTCCAATGTGTTTTAATGCAGATTAATCTATAGGATGCTATTTAAACGAACGGAGGAATTTTAGCGACATTCTCGGATTGAACTGGAGGTAAGGCGTTTCATTCAATGCATCTTCATTCATAACAGGAAGAGGGAAACGAATGTATTAAAAAATAAACCGGATTGTAGCTCCAGTGAAGCCTATAAAATGTGTATCTCTGGTGGTTTATTGTGAGGAGTTTGGGTTTGACCTGCACGGCGTCAGGATGAAGAGGAGGCACCGTGTCGCACAGGCTGAAGGACGCTTCTCCATCGCCTGCGAGATCACGATGCACTGTGCCCCACTGCAGCATCACTGCCATCCACCGAAAGAAACACACACATAGAAGACAGCTTTAGCATCAAAATGCATATGAATCAACCAGCATCAGCCTGTTTTTCTTGGGAGAAATTGCTTTATATTGTGGAAGAAAGATGCCCTTCAGAGCTGTAGCCTACTCCACATCCACCATCATATGCATTGAAATATGGCTTACAAACACAGCCAAATAACTGAAAGGTGGTTGATTATAGCCTATTGGCAGGTTAGAGAGCTAAACAAACACATCTCTATCATACTGTAGGTCTATAGTTCAATCTGTGAAGTGTGCAGGTCTGTAACGCCTATTTAGCGCCCATAGGTTATGAATATATTTTCAGGAATCGCGACAAGGCCAAAGTATTTCACACCGCGCGGATTACACAGCTGTAATATGTGGCCCAAACATGTTTGTCTCTGTCGATTGTAATGAATGATGCAGAAATATGGGTGGATGCACTGGAGGGGCTGGGCACCACCTCTATTCAAATCATATAGGGTTTTAAAGTCTTTTATCCCAGGGCCTATGGAGGGTTGTGGCCCTGTTGCCTACAAGGAGAGCAGTGTTAGTGAGTGATGTTGCACTTAATAAAACAGCTCTGTCCTTTCTCTGCAGTTTGGTTTTCAAAGCAGCTGAGATTGAAGTTCTTGTGCCTCTTTGAAAGTGCAGGAAAATAATCAACGGTCATCATGGCAGGTAAGCGTTTCCTCTCTGTTCAGTGTGCATGTGAGTCTAAATGCACAAAATCAACCCACCTATAATTTGTAATCCTTGAACTGTGTCTTTGTGTCCTAGAAAACAACTTTCCTCCCCTGCCTCGATTCATCCCTCTCAGGCCATGTTTTTACCAAGACTTCAATGAGATCCCAGACCAGCGTCGCACCATGTGCAAGAGGCTCTACTACCTATGGATCTGTGAGTCGACCCGCAGTAGAAGTTTGTGTTTTGACTGATGAGCTGCAGTACAGTATTACATGTACAACATCTTTCACTGCAACTGAAGTTTCAGCATGTATGTTGCTTGCGTGATGGTATAAGCTGTTAACCTGTCCAGCGCTTCTGTGTTTTCATGTCGCGTCACTTTGTTTTACCCAAAACACCATGAGAGCCCAACATCAGAGAGACTCCAGTATAGCTGTGGGGCCAGAATGACCGGTCTCATTGTCTGGCACACAGCCAGACAAAAACGTTTGTTTGTGCATTTTCATGCATAGTCTGAACAATTGTGTCTTAAGTTTGTCTGCTTAGGGTAATTTTGATCAAATTGATCAGCTGAAAATTGCTGAACGATGGAGGATTTGCTGCTTTTCTTTGTTGCAAATCATTGAAAATTGAACATATTTGAGTCTTGGTCGGAAAACAAACGAGATATTTGAAGACATCTCGGTCTCTAGGAAACATTTTCTCGCATTTTGTTGTTGCTACATAGACCAATCGGCTTATCTATTAATCGATAAAATAATTGTCCAATGAATCTATTAAAAAAAACAATCGGTTGTTGCTGCCCTTAGTGATAACAGTACATAGTAGTAATGTGTCAAATTGTGATTTTTCCGCGAGCATCATTGTATCTTTTTCATTGCCACATAGGTTCTGCAATTTGAAAACAAGAATGTAAGTCTGCTGAGAAAGTAGATTAGTTTGGTACTTGTAGAGCAGAAACTGTGTGCTGTGTGTGCTACATTATAGCTGTAATATAGAACTGAAAATCTGCTGTTGAGTAGTTGCTGAGATTCATAGTGATTCGATCCTGCTGAATTATGAGTAATGCAGCCTGTGGGGTATTCACTATTGAGGCTTTTGTCTTCAGTCTGCCATGGTTTGGTCATCCTCGCTCCTTCTCTGTGATGTTGACAGTGAATAGTGCCACACTGGCTGTTAATCTGATTGGCTGTCTGGCGTGGATGTGTGGAGGTGGCGGAGCGACCAACTTCGGCATGGCCTTCCTGTGGCTCATCCTCTTCACCCCCTGCTCCTACGTGTGCTGGTTCAGGCCCATCTACAAGGCCTTCAAGTGAGCTGGTCCCACTCTGAGCTTCCTCAACATTGTGCACCTGTTGTTCTGCTGAATCACATCATGTCTGACGTTTATTGTTCTCTCTGCAGGACCGACAGCTCCTTCAACTTTATGGCGTTCTTCTTCGTCTTCATGGCCCAGGTGGTGATCAGTATTATCCAGACTGTTGGCATTCCAGGCTGGGGAGTGTGGTAAGAGCTTCGACAAACACAGATATGTAATATGTTTGATATGAAGCGTAATCACAGATGGGTGATAAATTAAAGAAAAATAAACACCATACTTCTCAAATGTATTCACACATTTTGGATTTTTCGGTAACATTTTATAACAACCATCATTAATAAATGGTCAATTGAGTCGATTCAACTTTAGTTGATAGTTATTTTACTGTTAACAAACAATGAAATGATAACTAATGATGTTTACTAATTATTAGTAATGCTATAATTCATTTTATTGTAAGTATTTGTAAATGATTTCCAAATTATTTGTAAACTTCTAAGACATCGTTTGTAAAACATCTATAGACATTACATATATAGATGGACCAGATGTTTGTAACACTTTGTTAATGGTTAATAATTGGTTTGTAAAGCATCTATAAACATTATCAAGATAGTGATTAACACTTTTTTTGTGGTTAATAATTGGTTTCTGGGCCATCTATTTATTAAATGTTTATAGATGTTTCACAAATCATTTCTTAAAGGTTTAGAAATAATTTTGTTATCATTAACAAATACTTAATAAAGTATATAAGATGTTATAGTGGGTGCAACAATAAACCGTTAATAAATAGTTTACTAATGTTATCAGAATGTAATTGTTATCATCTCTCATCAGCTGATACAATATAACATGTATAAACTAATTATTTCACATTACACAAACTAATGATAAAATGAATTATAGCATTGTAACTAATAATAAAAAAAACATTATTAACTATCATTTCATTGTTTGTTAACGTAAAGTTTAATTAATGATCAATATACCATTTGTAAATGTAAGTTTGACATATTTTTGTTTCTAGTGGTGGAGGGCGAGGTTGAACAAACTCACACCAAAATCTCCCACAAATCTTCAGTTGGTTGAGGTTCAGTGACTTTAAAGGCCCGAGCACATGATTCACGTCATTTCCACACGTCTCTGAGTCTCTTCTTGTGTCCTGTATGCACGCATCTGTATTTGTTTTGTTTCTCTACAGACTTATTTCTTATTTTTCCTCAAATGTGTCACCCAGTCTGTACCCAAGATTAAGGCTTAGAAGCACAAATATTGAGATCACAGCACAGGTCATTAAAATGGGGTCAGTCTACCGGGATACTCCATCTGCCAGGTCAGCCTGGTTCACATAGGATGTATACACAACCTCTACATATATATAGACTTTAAAAGTATGAATTAGCTATCAGCAGTCCCTGTTTGCAAAGTGCCTATAAATGTACAGATCTCTATCACACTACTTTAAAAAGGTAAAAAGAGCATCTTTTTTCTATTTCTAAGCAGGTTTTTTGCAAGTTTATTTTTGTGATTGAGAGATAATGCTGTCTTTGGGAGGTGTAGGTCACACTGAATCTAAACACATGTCTATCATATCTGACTGTTCAGATTTGACTGAGTTAGGTCTCTAAGGAGAAGTGCAAGTTTTGTCAGTAAGGGTTTTAAATACATTTTCCTTACGTCTCTCCCTCCATACTCCCCCTGAACTCTCCCACACCCCCTGGGGAGGGTTCGCCGCACAGTTTGAAAACACATATTTTCGTGCAATTTTGCATTTTCATAGGTCATAAGTGCCAGAGGTGTGAGATGTTACTAACTCTTCTGTTGTTCCCATCAGTGGCTGGCTGGCTACCATCACCTTCTTCAGCACCAACATTGGTTCAGCTGTGGTCATGCTGATTCCCACCATCATGTTTACTGCGGTGGCTGTACTCTCCTTCATCGCCCTCACAAAGGTGACCTATACATTTCTTCTTCTTCTTCTTCCAGTCAAAAAAACTCTGAACTGTTTTAGCTTCTTCTCCAGGAGCAGAAATTAGCATTTTGTGGCCTTTCATTTGGTAAAAAAAGGCTCTTTAAAGTCAACTGAAATTGGAATTTGGCTCCCTTTTTGTGTAAACAAATTATACTGTCACTAGTATTATACTATTAGGCTATTATATTCCATTTTTCAAAAGAGTTTTTTTTTTTTTTTACATTTGTGGAAACAGCATCTTAGCTTCAAGCCTGTCTGGGCTTGAAGAAATTAACCGAATCAAGCCGTTAAGTTTGTATTCCACTGAAAGCTAACAAACTAGGCTACCTAGTTTAGACTCGCAAAGTGAAAGCTAATGAAACTGGCTTGCTAATGTTAGCACTGATTCCCCTCGAGTGGGAATGACTTTTCGTTCTTGTTATTTCAACACCTGCTGAATCATTGGCGGCTCCCACACACTCAGTGCTGAGCCACGCTGTACAGAGGGGGTCGAGCTCGCGTTAGCTGTGTCTCTCTTTCATGGGTCCAACTGTTCTAATGGCAAATCCCCAAATTGTCAAATTAAAGCCACAAGTAAACTTGCAAACTCTGATATATCTGACTTGGCAGTTAATTATGTGCAAGCGCTTGGAAAACAAACCAAAATGGAGGCCTCACATCAGCCAAAGAATTAGTTTAAATATAATTAAACACAAACGCCATTGTGCTAAAGTACCATGGGCCATTCCAGGTCTTGTTCAGTGCCACTTTTCATGTAATAATACCAATGTTTTCTAACCTAATTTATATATTAATTAATTGATATATTTTTTTCTGATTTCCCATGGACCCTCCCCAACTGGTTCTTGGTACCTCCTGTGTGATTATATTGTCAATGCACAGTATTTTTAATCCTAATATGACCAACTCTAGAATAATATAAGCGTCTTGATGACACGAGTGCTCTCCAGTCGTTTCCCGTCCTCCCCATATGACATGAACATACTGTAGCATAATGCATGCAGTCAAATGGGACCAAGCAAGGCTTCTTTACTGCTTAGCCAACATTTATTTAAATGTCAGTTCGTCTTTTATACTATAGACATTTTTTCTCCTGAATTGCAGTAATGATGGTAAAATGGCTTTTGAATTACAACTTCTTTTGCAGGTTCATAACTTTTACCGTGGCAGTGGCGGCAGCCTGGGTAAGGCCCAGGAGGAGTGGGCCAGCGGGGCCTGGAAGAACCCCCACGTCCAGGAAGCAGCCCAGCAGGCGGCCATGGGAGCCGCACAGGGAGCCATGCAGCAGAACCAGAACCAGTACTCAGCAGCTCCCACCTACAACTACGACGACCCAATGTAGGGCAGAGGAGGGGGCCAGGCTGCCTAGTGGGAGAGATAAAAAGGGATCAATTAAGAACACAATTCAGAATTAGGTGCCCTTCATTATAACACTGTACAAGCTGAATTCAACCAGAACAATGTAGAGAAAAGTCATGTTTTTGGTGGAAGTGTACTTTTAAAGAATTCTGACACACGTGGGAGTTAATAATATAAGTCAGTTCACATTTAAATCAACAGCCGGTTATTATTAAAACAGTGGGGGTTTTTTTTTCATCTCCTATGCTGCTCAATTTTAGCTGGTCAATTTGTGTTTCTTTCCAACAAAGACACATAATATAGCTAAAAACAATCCCCTGAGCTTCATCAGTTTATTCAGGTAGGTTCATCTGTGGTCAGCACAGCGTGACTCCTCTGCCTCTGCCACACCTTTAAACCCTCTTTTAATTACCTTTAATGTCTTTCATTTTTATTTTTTTTAAATGTACTGTAGTAGCTATATTGTTAACAGTGTTTTCTTTCATTAGCCTTGAAGGTCACCAAATGCTAAAAATATTTGCCCCCCTCAGTTGATGTACTGTAGCTGCTTGATATACTGCTGACAAGTCTCATTAAAGGGATCGTTCGACAATTTGGGAATTACGCTTATCCGCTTTCTTGCTGTGAGTTGGACGAGGAGACTGATCTTATGTCTGTACGGCAAATGAAAGCAAATAATGTCAAACAATTCCTTTAAATTTAGGGTACAATTAAACTTCAAGGTATTTATTATCCTTTTGATACTGGCCAATGTTCTTACTTTGTATGTAAACGTTTTGTTGAAAAAGAAAAAGTCGACCATGGCCAAAATTTCAACAATAGAATCAAGATTTCAAAATATAAAAAAAATGTAATTTAATAGTTAGATGAATAAAATATATCAAATAATTGGTCTCTAAAATGCTTTAAATCAGAAGACACTTGCTGGAAGTGATATCTAACACAAAATGTCTCAAGCAGGTATTTTTAGCTTAATTCTATTTTTTTTTTACTTTCTCAGGAAAGGTGTGATCGCTGGTTTTAAATTCTACCTTTAAAGCCCTTAAAGTGTCAACATGTCGGCCTTTTGTCTCCTTTTAATCACCATCATTCAACCGTCCGGGGTGTTTGGTTTCGTCACTACGCACCGGTTATGAGTTTAGCGGGTTGATTTCAGTGAAATGATTTATCATTACATGTTAAAGTGAAGCACATGCAGTACTTAGGATTGCAGTTCATTGGATAAAAACATTCCAAACCAATGTTGTACAGGTTAAAAGTGAAAGAAAACCAAAACACTTGCAGGTTGGACATACAGTAAATATTAATATTCATTGTTGTAGGTGGTTATAGCATTGTATGAAGTGATGGATGTTTTCACCCCTTTGGCAAATTCTCCCACTTATCCCTACATGTAAATGCTTAAATGACTACTTGTTTCTGAAGCTCTGGATTTCAGGCCTTAGTGTGTCATTTCGTGGCTGTTGGTGTTATTCTATGAGTAGGTGTACTATGACATTTATATAAAAGAAAATTCAAGCCAAATATTTCTTTTATGAGGTGAAATTGAAAGAGAGAATATTTGTGTGTCGCCGTTCGGTCAGAGACAGTGTCATATGGGTTTCAGTGTCACTCAAGTCTTCTTTAAAAAAAAACTTCTTCAAGATTCAGTAGATGGTTATTACAGTAATACAGTATTAGAGTTGAAAACAGACGTGAAGATTCGTGACTGAATGCTCGTTATTTCAAAACCTGTGAGTCGTCTCGTCTGATTGTGATGATGTGGTATTCAATAGCCTGTTTGTGGATTTACTTTTTAGTTGTTGCCTTTTTGTACCAACCTATTATTCTTTTATGTATTTTGGATGACGTGTGGATGAGTTTGAAGCACATGTTCGTTGTGTCTTTCCATGGCTGTGGGTAACAGATTTCTGAGTTTTTTTATTTATTTTTTGTAATTTGTTTTGATTTTAGATAATGTTTTGCACCTGTTGACATCATTGCAAAGTAAAGTCATAGTGGATCACAGTGGAGCAATACTGACAGAAATATATTTAAAAGTAGACTTATTAGGATCGAGTGGCTTCCTGTCGTGCAGGCTTCAAATCCAGACATGAATAGTAAAGACCGTAACGTAAACTGTTATGGATTGAAAATGGGCCTGTTTTTCAAGTTGGACACCACTACTATAATTTCACACCTGCATAACATTTTCACCAGCAGATGCACATACAGTAGTTATGAAGTGTAACGGTACCATCCACACGCTCGTGTTAGCAAATGCACAAAGTTTAGCTCACCAGTTCGATAAATTAAGTGTGAAGTCTGCACAAACATGAACTAACAAGCTACTTTTCCCTGTGTGTAGTAAGTTATCAAGGTGAACTTTGGATCTGCCATATGTACATACAGCACAGTTAATGTGATTATGGAAACTACAGCTGTATAGTTATTGTGCAGCAGGAACTGCAGTGCATTTGATATTCTGCATTTCATGTATCAAAGCTTCTTAAAAGCCATTTCCCATTAACCCCATCATGTTCCCACATGTACTGTGTGTTGTTTGATATGTATTATCATGTACTATATCTCAACTAGATATAACTATAAAATTACTTGAGGTGGGGTATATACTGTATTTGCCATGGATAAACACATTCAATAGAAACATGTTCTAATTAGCTGAATGAAACATTTGAGGAGGCTGTGTCTCCATGAGTGAAGTAAATGAGGAATACATTTTTGTGTATTACTTTTGTATTATTTGGTCTTACCCTAATAGATATTAAACAGTTCTTGTTGCATCCTGTTTTTTTATTTGATGAATTGTTTGCATACATTGCTGTAGCTGTAGAAGAACCATGGATCTCATTAGGTTATTTTTACGTTTTGAGAATAAATTAAAAAAACACTAAAATACTCAAAACCAACTACCACAAATTTCCAAACAAGTTTTTAATTTCATGAGATAACAGACAGCGGCACACAGCTAACTTATAAACACCCTCCTGTCCAAAAAGATGTTTCTGAGCTTCATCCATCCAATCCAACGTGAATTCATAATTGTGCCCCTGATTAAAACTGACTCAATTTTAGTGTGAGCTACTCTGAACAGAGCGGCTCCTATTCCTGATGAATACTGGTGTGTTGTTTAGTGTTTAATACCATCAACAAGAACAACAACTCTTCTCAGGAGGTTTAATGTATCCAGCTCATTTATTTCACACAAGCAGAGGATGGACATGACTAGATTTGTGTCGATGCGCCATACTGTCGTCAGTGGTGGTGAAATAATAACGTAAGTTTATTTACTCTTAGTGCTGTACTTTAGTAGTTTCTGAAGTATGTGTACTTTACTTGTTAGTTAATTGTAGAATATCTTTGGTATGAAACATGATCATCTTCTCATACACAAGGCATCGCTCAGTGAAAACAAGCTCTTGTTATACAATCATAATCATAGAAGTGCTACGACCTTCCTCTCGTCTCAATACAGCAATATTCTAGTGATTCGATAACATATTGATTTCCTGAAAGGCAGTCATTTTTTTTTATTATTTCAAGCGTTACAATGTTATTGGGTGTTTTGCTTTGCCATCCTTGACATTGTACATACAAAAGTTCAGTGAAAATCTGACCGAAGAAAGTTTTTAATGTGGATTTGCAGGGCTTTAAGACAGGAAACAACACTTTTATACAAAATCAAATCAGTATGAAAGTTGTGTCAGCAGTAAATTATTTTATTCATTTAATAAAATACCAATATCAGCCCAATACATCTGCAATCAATTAAGTAACAGTGAAAAATAATACACAGGGACCCCAGTAAAACAGCAATAATCTTAAAATTCTTTATTCATAAACTTGATGCAAGTTTACAAATTACTGTACATGGTCAAAATTTCTTCAAATGGAAAATGAGAAATAAAAGAAAACCAAAGCAAGCCAACGGTGACAGACTTGATCGTGTTTTGTCGCTGCCAGACAGTCGAGCTAAACTGATCTTTTCAACACAGTCCAGTTAAAGAAGCGTGCAAGTCTGTTCACCGCGACATGACTATCAAACTCCAATCGTCTCTGAATATCCCCTCTGACCAATCGTGGCCGGACAACACAGGTCCTTCAGGTGAGGACTCTTTAATGAGACCTGATGATTTCTTCTCCCTCAGCTATTTCAGACACGTAACAACAGGATGTGTGCTTTTTTACTTCCTGATTTTTAAATATTTAGCTCAGAATGCATTTGTTGTTATAATTGACCTCTCCAGGCACATTGTTGCCAGTTGTGCAAATATTATTATTATTTTTTTTTTTAAATCAGGAATATTTAAAGATCACACACTGAAATCAAATCTACTTCAGTACTTGGGATGAGAAAAAAGAAAGCATAAAATACTAGAGTGTGTATTGATGAGCCATTACATGGGATGGTCATCATGCAACTGCGATCCTGTTAAAATGGCATCTTCCTGCAAATGTCTTTCCTCTTACATTATTTGAATTATAAGAAACAAGTGGCCCATATTATTGTAAAGCTCATTACATTATCTGTTTTTGACATCAGATCAGTGGGTGAGTAAGTCTAAAAGTCAGCGGAACACAGCGTTAATAAATCCAAGAAAATAACCCAAAACTTGACATGTACATGTATAGATTCCCCTCCTAAGTATTGTTTGTTACCTGAGTTGCCATTCAAACATACTTTTGCAGACAGTGTTAACAAATAAACTGCAAAAGAGCCGACAGACTGATAGATACAGTGTGTGTCCTGTAGTATGGGGAACAGCAGTAGTGATGATGGACTACGGTATATTGCATGGTCAAAGTGGAGTTTCATACAGAGTTTCAGGTCAGTTCTGAAGGATCCTTATTGTTACACACCAAAAGCGACACCGAAAACATATTTATGGTACATTGTTGTGGCAAATGGTGGTTGTTTTAGCTGCTAACTAAGAAAACAGCAGAAAGGAGATGAATCCAGCTGCATGTGTGACGTCATGTAACAGGGAAGCAGTTTCAAATCTAAACTGGGCAAGGGCAAACCACTACAATCGATGTATGTCAGGAAGATATGACACACACATTTGCTGCTATGCTGGGCAAAATTATGAAGAAAAAAAAAAAAAAAAATCACATCCAAACACCCTTCATTTATTCCCCCTGTAAAGCCAATCCCAGTGTGATTCTGCTTAACACAGTGACTGTAGTTTCAGCATCAAACTAAGCGTCCACCTCTACAGATTTAATCAATAGAAGGACCAATAGCCAGACTGAGCGCTTGCAGGGACGTTGTGTTAAAACAAAATCAGGCAAAAAGAGCTCTTTAGCTTCAACATTAGTTCTGTCAAAAGTTCTCTTCTGGTGAAAATATATTTATGTATCCTCTTCCCAGGATATGCAACATGCAGATTCTGAGATAGTTCATGTCCATTGGCCCTGTTTTTTAAATTTTTATTTTTTTATTTTTTATTATCAACCACTGGTTGATTTGTTCACAGACAACAGCTAATCTTAGTTCGACAACATTGCAGCATTTGATTCTGCTTTGGCCGATATTCTTCACATATTTTAAAAAGTAAGAGCTAAAAGATACCGAGTGGTAGGTCGTCTCAATTTTAAGATAGGCTTCCAAAATATGAAATGTATTTATTTATTGTCTAGGATGCTCAAATAATAACAACAATTGCTGAATAATATTTCTAAAATATTTGCATTTAGGTACCAGTTCATTTCCAAAAGAAAGAAAAGGGGAAAATATGTGGCCAACAAAAACAGGTGCAGTGAGGCCACATCAAGAGCTTCAGTATCAATCTTCTAGTAAAATTCCCATTTTGAAGATGGGTAACTGACTGTCTGTGAAGCCCACTTTGTCAAAGCAGCTAAAGAAAAAGCATTTCCCCACATCTAAAAGGGAGAAAAGTTTTTTTTTTTTTTAAAGACAAATGAGCATATTTAGAAAACAGGACTAGTGATACCCTCACGTTCTCCTCCTCACTAAAACAGAGAGGGGAGAAGCAAAGTGATACCAGAATAAAGTCTTTAACGGAGCGGGGCGAAGGTATACTTGTCAGATGAGCCAACGACATGGTTTCCGCGAGAAAGATGATCTATCCCCAGTAAAGTCAGAGGGGGGGGAAATATTCCAAAGAAAACAAGATACTTTGACCCAAAGACATGTTCCCAGTGCATAGTGGTAGTAGCTCCTTATCCGTCCTCTTTAGGTGGTGTGTACCAGCCTGTAAAAACAGAGAGAGAAACCCCTTTGCCAATGGATCCAGACCACCGTGTGTGTATTGAGGGCCCAAACATTAGGAATATTTACTCACCATTCTTTTCATGAATCTGCACAAGGGATTTGTACGACTGTTGTGCTCTGGCAAGATTGTACTGGTTCTGAAAAACAAATAATGTTCCGTTAGAAATCCCTCGCTATGCAGCAGGCGGCATGTCATTTCCCATCTCTCTCTCCCATAATTCTTTCTCGTCATCTTTCTACTATTGGCTCCAATAAAAGGCACGCAATGGCAAGACGCATACGTAAACTTTACTCCTTCGAAGTTTAACTACATCAGTAAATGCAGAGAGATACATTTTTCAGACAACGGATTGTCGTATGTATAACCGTGTGCAACATCATGGAAGCGTTTGATGAAAAACTGTCCTAAAGTGTGTCTGGGTCTCCCCATTTATAAGATTCACCGTGTCTCTGACTGCAGGCTTCCTGTTGTGCCACCTCGTTCATTTCAAGCACACCGAGACCAGAATAATGACATCAGTTACCTTATTGGCTCCAAACTGCACCCTGGCTTTTCCTTTCACCAGTGTTGCATTTATCTGCATAATGACAGATTCTATGGAATAGGCACTGCTCCAGCCCTGAAAACACACACAACACCATTAACTGTGCTGTTAAAAAGGTGAGGGAAAATATGTCGTATGACGGATCAAACTCATTTACAAACCTGTTTTGTGAGAAGCTCCATGCACAAGGCCCCTCCTCCTAGAACATAACTGAAATGCAAAAATTGAAATTCAGTATAAAAAGGAGTGTTAAATAATCTATATTAAAGCAGGTACATTTGACCAAGAAAGTGTTCATTTGACTTGATGCAAATTTGTTGTGCTTCAATACAAAATCTTGATTTGCCTTTGAAATTAGACCCCGTTGTGAATGCAACTTTTGGGTGTAACACGAAATTCAACCACTCATTTCCAGACTTATTTATTTATGCGCATTATTAATAGTCAGAACCCTTAAACAATCTGTATGATTGGAGGTGCACGATGGATTTGTATCAGAGTTATGGCATTGAATGAAATGCCAAAGAGTCTTTTCAAATGCATTTTATAACCTAATTGCATTGATGTATGCCGATGGCAGTCATAAGCAAAGCACAAAGCAATTCATCCAAGGATCTGAGATCAGGTTGTTACAACATACAGCACAAGTTAGTACTTCACAGATGGGACTAATTAATATTGTCAGTAAATCTCCAATAAAAGGTCAAAATCCATCAACATTGTGTGCACAACAAATGTGGACCAAGTCCCCTTGAGTGAATACTTTCTTCAGAGAATTTCATATGCAAACTGGGAGATCACTACACACTCACCCTCCGGAGAGCACAGGTGAGACAACCCGTACAAAAGGTGGGTCAAAGGGAAAATTATCCTGTGATGTGAAGAAAAAAACATACAAACTTGAGTCTCGAGAAAACAATTTTCCAGAATAAAACTATTGACTAATACTATTACAGGACTTACTTTATAAGAGAAATTGAGCAGAATGTAGTCCACTCCTTCCTTTTCTTTTAAGACCTGCAAGTCACTATGTAATGGACTATCTGGGTCTACCCTGTAATAAAGAACAACAAATCAAATCTAACAGAAAAAACTACACAACACAATATTTGAACATTTAAAAAGCAACTGAATGTGAGAACTTACGTCCTTAACTTGACATGCCATTCATAAAGGCTGTCGCCGACTAGTTCGACTGAATAAATACCTGTGAAGTACGTGACACAAACACAGAGCTTTACTTCACTCTGCTGATGAGATATTAAAAAAAACAAAAGTCACCACTGTGGGGAAATGTGTCAGTGCAGTCACCTGTCTTGTAACTCTGTGATCTGTAGATCTCCCTGAGTTCCTTCATTAGGCGGTCTGAGGCTTGCACGGAGCCAGACACAGCACCCTGCAACGTAAAGGTGAATCACACAGATGGCAGGACACCTGGACAAATAGGAAGATGCACTATACCTACACTATAACGGTGGGCAGGGCTACATCAGGCCAATCAGACATCCTGACCTGAAAGTCCTGTACATTTCTGTCAATTGATGGCAGCATACATTGAACTGTTTCAACATTTGAAAGGTTAATAAACTCTTGAGTGAAAAAAAGTTACTAAACTTAAGCCAAACTGAGAAACCTTTGAACATAAGCATGCTCATGCAGTAATGATACCAGTTATCTTAAGATATTTCACGGTGTTGACCTTTATACAATCTGAATAAGTTCAGCAATTTTGAAATCCGTTTAAGTTTGGATAATTTCACCAACTACAATCTGGCGTATTGTTTCTGATTCCAGCAGACATCTTTTATCCACTGCATTGTCTGATGATGACTGTGATGCTGCGAAGGTTGAGGGCCAACTAAACTTTTTGCTGTACAGCCTAGCTTTTATTTCTGCTGGAGCCCTCTGCGGCAGCAGCCACACTGTGTCAGCAGCCACACTGTGTCAGCAGGGAAAGGAACGATGAGTCTGCATTTTGGACACAGTGCTACTGTTGAACATAGTGAAACTGACAGAAGGAATAAAAAAGAAAAATGTATATCCAGTGGCTATAGTGCAACCTATAGTACTGTGAAACTATCCAGGGAAAGGGTTGGGTTTCAATAAAACATTACATTTTGCCAAATGGCTCCTGGTTGACAAAATATACAGAATTGCTCAACTCCAGCACTAACAATCTCTTATCGAACTTTTTATCTCTCCTTGTTTTTATTTGTACCGATCTAATTCTGCTCATCTCATTTCCAGGTTGATGGATATTTACAGGTTGTGAAAAATGTTTGGGCTGCCACCAGAAAATACGGTGCTTTGGCCTTCTCAGCAAACAAATCGTGATTAGAAAGGATTTGGATTGGATACGTGGATTTGATACTGGATTCAGATTCAATAAAAAGGCTCTCCAGGAAACTCCAAAAGTTTACATTCAAAATATAATTTCCAGGGACTCCACTCTATTACGGTCACCAATCCTTAATAAAGAAAACATGACCTGAATGAGCACTTACATTCAAGTGATCCTGTCTCTGGTTTTTACGAATCTTCTCCAAGATGGCCAGATTTTCTTTTTCTATCCCGTCATCTTCGGACTTTTTCCCATCAACTGGCTCCTCTTCTTTCATGTCGTAATGGTCCAAGTCTTGGTCCAGGTCAATGTCCTGCTGTTAGTGTATCAATTATGTTTAGAAACGGGATGTAAAACAATATATGAAAATAATATGAATTCATGAGCTGTCATTAATACGCCGAGGTACCTCTCCCATTTCTTCCTCTTCTTCCTCTTCAGATGTCACCTCATCAGATGGACCATGCTGCAGTGTGGTGAAACATTGTGAGTTGACTAACAGGGAGTTTTCAAATGCAATGAAAAGACATGGAATTGTTTTTCTTGCTTTAAGTGAGTACCTTTCGCTCTTGGGTTATGGGGCCAGCAGGTAGAGGCTGGTCGAGCATTTCTACATCGGGATGCTGTGGCAGGTTGTAAAGCCGACAGAGATCACAAATGAGGCGCTTCAACTGCTGAAGGAGCTGCGGGTGAAATCAGCAAGATAAGACATCAATGACCAAACTGCAATTAAACAATTCTACCAGGTTTCCACTGTTATAGCTTATGTGACATTCTTATTTTGAGCAAGCATCTGTGAAACTGGATCCACATCAGTCAACTTACCAATGTGCTGCCCTTTCTCACATCCTCTAAGCGCTCCAACACTTCAGCCAGACTCGGATCATCAGAGTCAACAAACCATATCGGGGGTGTTGAGGGATAGGATTCCTGTAGTCAACAGTAGGACATAAACATTTAGCAAGTCATGCTTGTACGTTAATGGCTTTATTGTCTTCAGATAGTACATTAGGGCTGTATCGAATGTCATTTTTATTTTTTTTACATTCAAAGTTTCTATTGAGGTTTTTGAATGGAGGCTTTGATATTTTTTTTCTTCTTTTTTTACTCAATGAAAATGTTGTTTTTGAAAGGCTAACAAATATGGATTCAATATTTTGTTAGATTAAAACATGTTGTGGATTTTGGAAATGATTTCTAATCTAATGAACTAATTTTGACTTTACACACACTCTTAAGTTATTGCAAATGTTATGATCACAGGAGTTGGAAAGAATCCTACGCAGCCACCACAATACTAGTGACATTAGTGTACCCTAATCTTTATCTGCAACTGTGCAAAAATATCGGGTTCAAACAGAATGAGTAGACATGCAAAAAAAAACAAAAAAAAACCTGTGCAGCATTTGAATGTTGATTCAGAATTTGAATGTCAACGTTCTGAATGAAGCCTCGAACTTGTACAGCCCTATTGTATATTACCATATCACTTAACAGAGAAAACCACTGCCTGTATGAAACCAAAATGTTGCCCAGGGATTTCTACGTAAAATGTTCAAGTTCATTCCAAAGCTATAAATGATTTCAGACCGAATGTCTTAGCCCACACAGACACCCACTAAACGAAGTGATCCGTCTACTGCCAGCAGTAGAACAAGAGTATCTCCAGCACTGAACCTTCCATTAGACCTTAAAACAGTTGTTAAATCATGTGTGACCTTCAGTTTCTGTGACTAAAGATGCAAGAGAATTCATTAAAAAGGGCTAATTCTCAGTAAGTAAGCTCAAACTGTGTGGTACGTACAGTATGTAATATATTGGTAATTATTTTCAGTGGTAAGGATCCCATGTATAATTTCCAGAAAGGAAAATAGACACATATTTTGTACATATTTATACAGCAATGGTGATGTTAAGGTATAAACCTTCCGATGGGAATGAGTCTGAGACTGTACCATGTAGTGTCATACGTATATGGGGATGGCAGAGATGGAAAAGACTCCTGTGTTTACAACTTGCAAACAAACGGCATTGGACAACTCAACCCGCTTGTATAATTATGATGTCAGTCATGCGAGGGTTTCAAGTACTGTGCAATGACCATATAACTCTATAACCATTCAATTTGATCTTAATTACGTCGAATGACAGACTGCGGCTGACACGAGGAGTTAATGTCAGGGTCAAGTCAGATATATAAGACTTGTATGTTGAAGTGAACGCTACTTAATATTTCAGCTAAGTCCATACTTATTTGACTACCATGAAGCCAAATTCAAAGAAGACACTCACATTGGATCATGCCCTATACAACCGATAACTAAAAGGCAGTGGTTTTTAAATCATACTCCGGGGTATTAAAATCCCTGCTCCTTCCTATAACTGATAAATCAGGTGGGTTCAGCCACTAAAGAGCTGATGACCACATATTATCCAGCTAATCAGATGTGGGAAATGTGCATTTTCTAGATTCAGATTGTGATGCTGAATGTACTCGTGCGCCTTTGAGATCGAGCTGACTGAAAGACGACTGACACAGCTTGAGTCTCGACATGACATCGCTATGTAAAACATTTGAACAAGCCATGTCTGTATCACCGAAAATCGAGCAAAAGTGTAACTGCGTGTGTGGTAGAGGAGGATGTGGTCGGGGTGTTAGGATGGTGTATGCGAGTGATCTGCACCACCGGAACCATACACATACAGGTGCCATGACAAGAGTGAGCTGTTCGTGACACCACCTACACTTTCTGATGGTTCACTTCAAGTGCTATGCACACGATTATTTACATTGATAATAATGTATATACAGCGCTTTAAGGAGTTGGTGTTGAAATATCAAAAAAAAATACCAGGCCCATTTGACGTTACCTAAGATTAACAAAAATATATTTACAGCCAAGTTCACACGATCAGTTGGTAATGCTACGTAAGTATAATACAGTGCATACTCCTTCATATCTACATTACATCGCTTTCAACATATGTTGGTGTCCTGCTAAAGGAACCATTAACGTCACAGCTTTAATATAAGTTCGACACAGGGATCGGTCTATTTACTGAAATGGCAGAAAACAAAATTCCGTTAAACCGCCTCTATTTAACGTTAAAAATATGAACGATACACTCAGCGGTAAGCCTGTTCAGATAAATCTGTTCTTTGAAATATATTTATTTTTCAAAAACAGCTGTGATGTTGTGAAAGTCCCCATAAGACTAAGCTAAATCACGTTAAAATTAAACTAGATACGGTTCAGTAGTTAGAAAGTTAGCGGCCGTAGTACTGCAAACAGTAACGCAGTTAATTTGGCTAACAAGACAAGCTAGCGTCAACGTTACTTTCAGTGCACAGGCTAGCAAAAAGCTACCGCAGCGTCGATACTAAACGACGTTTTCTGGTTCACTTTTCCAAAGTGAAATTAACACCGGTGTTGTGTGTTTTTTTTCTTTAATCAACGAGGTTACTTAAATCTTAATGGCTTTAAACGCAGCGTGAAAAATAAAAGCGAACACTTTAATCGGAGTTAATTTGTAAACACGGAACCTTCCGCGGAATGATTTGGTTTCAGTCGATAGTCAGTGGCTGGGTTAGCTTGTGCGCAGAGCTGGCCTGGACTCACCGTGATGTTGCAGTGAATGATCAGCAGCTTCTCTCCTGTTACGTTGAATTGGCAACTGAGTTCATCGGGTTTCCAGTCTATTATTCTGAATCGTTCGTGGTTTGGGTCAAAAATGGACTCCAAAAACTTCAATTCGGCCTTCAGCCCCGAAACCGACATCTTCTACTCATCTCAAACCACCAGGCCGCTGGCAGAGGGGAAGTCGGGGCGGAATGTGACCGCGCAGTTGAGTCGGGTCTACGGATCTCGCACATTAGCGTGAGAACAACAACAAAGGGCTGGAGGGTTAGGTCTATGATGAACATTGTCACTGGTTTTTGACAGTTATGACACTGCACAAATTTGATTTAAATGAACTTTATTATATTTAGTTTTATTGTTTGTTGTTTTTTTTGTTATTATTACATGCCATGATTGTATCTGGCACTAATTACATAGAAGTGCTCACTACATTCAGGAGCCCACAAAAAAAAACAAGATCAAATCATTCTAAATACAATAATATGTAATAAATATACTTTATTTGTATCTCACTTTTGTAAAAACAATGTTGACAAAGTGCTTAGCACAATTAAACCAAAATTAGCTACCAAGGAAAATAAATAAAAGGTCATGCATGAGGTAAACAGATACAATTAAACACACTAACAAACAGAAATACAATTAGGAACAGACTTTACATACAAGTGTGTGCCAAAAAATGATTACAGAAACAAATAAGAGTAAAGGGTAATACAGGAGAAACTGGAAAGAAATTAAAGCTCCTTGTTTAGCTTTCAAATAACACCTGCACATGCAGTCCAGTAAACACATTCAGATGTTTTTAAGGTTGTGCGATAGAGGTTTCAGCAGAATATCTTTAATGCAGTACTAAATATGCTGCAAACAATGGCTTCAAAACTTTCATATAGCGCCAAACTAATCAATCAAAGCTTATAACCCAAAATGAATCTGTCCCTCCTCTTAGAATTATGCCAATTTATCTTAAATTGTCTTCTGGCTTGTATTTATATATAGTATGTATGTAAATCTTTTTACATATTTTGATGTTTGACTTGGAGTGATTTTGATGTTAATGATATAGGCATTTATTGCGTTGGCTTGTTGGTAATGTCGCCTCGGCACTTGAACACCTGCATCTTTCTTATTTTCATCAAGGACCACAATGGAAATAAATCTTGGACTTAATTGTGTCTTTTGTAGTTGTGTATGATTCCTCTTTTTTTACAATGTCAAATAAGCTAAACTAAAAAGAAAATGCATGTGGTCATGTCACATCAACAGCTGTCTTCCTATCATTAATGGAACATTATCAATAAGATCTCAATTTACCTTTCCTTCTTTTATGCAGATGCTGATACTATGAACACAAGAATCCTAACATTAGCAGACCACCTTGAATCCCCTTTAGTCCCCCTGCATATCTCCATAAAACACAGGTATTCTAAACTCAAGTCATTGCAACTAAGTAAAGATTAACATATAGTCCTTAAGGTGCAAAACATTAAGCATATTTAATTAAACACATCAGAGTCTAAAATATAAGGATATATTAGTCCCACTAATGGTTAACACTCAACCTAATGCACATACAGTACTGTAAAGTGTGTTTACAACATTTATCTGCAATAGATTGTGGTTATCAACTTGGGTGTCATGACCCCCAAAACCAAAATACACCTGAGGGTCATGAGTTGATTAACAGGACATTAAAGCACAACATAATATATTTCTACTTATTTGTGGTTATGTTTTGTAACCGTCACTTTTTGCATTTGAATCAATGTAATTGTACACCTTCAAGTCCCTGAAAAGTATTCAGATAAAACATTCTGGGAGAGAAAAATCTCTCCTTGACGTGGCCATGCCCTGTGGACGTATGCAACCTTTAAGGAGGGGTGGAAAGTAATTTAGTTCTGAGGGGTTAGAAACCTGGATTAGATTTGGTAAAAACCAGATTAGTGTATTATGTAAAAGCAATTTGCAAAATGTATTGAGTTTACTGTGAAAAATGTGATAGCTACTGACTAATCAACAACCCGCTGTGTTTCTTTTCTCCCACCCTTGTGTAATAAGTACCTGGCTATGTATAGATGTATACATGTGCTTTTATGATTAAAACCTCTTCTGAGAAAATCGGTTGTTAAGGAACATTTTTATTTTAAGACATGGGTTCAGCAGATGTGAAAATATAGACGTTTAGATGTATAGAGGTTTATATTATTGCTCTGATCAGGTAAACAATCACGAGAAATAAAACATTAAATACACTGACTTGACACTAGATGGCATAACAGATAAATGTATTAATCTTACAGCGTAACATGATACATTGTTGTTGAACTACCAGTTTGCACATTATACTACAGGGACATTATAGGCATCAGAACACACCCTCTTATATAACAGCGCTGTTACATGTAACTACATGCCAGACAGTCATAACTTTGAAGAGCAGGCTGGGAGGTGCAGCCACCACTCTTTCTTTACAAGGGTTCACAAAACCTACCATCTTATCAAATAACTAATACTGTTGTTGAACTGACACTTTGAAGTTGGATTTGGGTAAGTGTTCATACAAATCTATGCGTTTGACTTTGCGTTCTGCACGCAAAGTAACAACAGCCGTGGAATGTGCTTTAACGAGTCTTGGTAGTCACGTGTACTGCATGAGAAAAGTTTAACAGAAGATACAGTTATTGCATTCAACTTCTATTTTTTTTAAAACATTATTTTTTTTGGACTCAAACTGTTATTTAATTAATAACATTTTAAAGGTTCAGTGTGTAATTCCGATCCATCTGCTCCAAAGAAATAGGCGACAGAATTTCACCTCTAAACTGGGTCCGTACAATCTCTAATGTTCATATTTTAGTTGTAGTAGTTTGGCATGTTGATTATATTCTAATTTATTCTTTATATTGTGTATTGCATTTACTCCTGTGTAATGCCTGTCAGTCAGTCAGTGGGAAACAAATACCAACATTCGACCAAACTGCGGGTCAAAAAACACTATTTTATAATCTTCACGTGGGGCTGATCCATCTGTGTTCACTGGAGCACTAATGTTAACCGGGGGCTTTATTATATTTATTATGTTTTTCTCGTTTCTGCCACTTTGCATGTAATCCAATAAACAAACTATAAAACCGACACGGAACATAACTAATATTTACAAGCGAGCCAGGCAGCTGCACTTCTTCTCCCTCTGGTCTGAGGCAGACTGGCGCTGCACTGACTCACTATCGCCCCCCAGAGGAACAAGTGGTATTACAGGACAGGACGGAGAGGAACAGTCGGACTGCTAATGTCAGTAGATCTCTCTGCAACACAACACTCAGTCTTTAACATATAGTCAACACTGTTACCTCTTCATTCTGTTGATAATGTTAGTTCATTGTTTTAAAGATTAATGTGTACATTCTGGCATATCTTACACATTGAACCTTTAAGACAATCAGAGAAGTTTAGAGGGGTAATTACCCCTCTAAACTTCATTAGTGGATCTGCTCAACAACTCAAAGACAACTGAAACATGACATGAGCCCCCACTCACAGGTTTAATCTTTAACCATGTATTTTACATATGTGTTTTATGTCAAATTTTAATCTGCAAAGTAAGTAACTATTGCTGTCAACTAATGTAGGGAGCAACAAGTGCAATATTTCCCTCTAAAATGTAATGGAGAAGAAGTATAAAGCAGCATCAAATTAAAAAGTACCTCAAAATTGTAATCAAGTAATACTTCACAAAATAATTTTTTTTCTGCCACTGCATTTTATATAAGTATAATTATAAACACAAAAACATGTGCAAAGCAGACAGACTCTTATTGAATTGTTTTTGTGCATTTTTTAGGTTTTTGAAGGCAGTCAGTATGAAGGGGCCTCACTCGTCTCTGATCACCTTTGCTCTATTCTTGATTCAACTATCTAGTGCATCTGGGGGAAAAATCCTGGTGTTCCCATTGGATGGAAGCCATTGGGTAAACATGAAAGTTCTTATTGAGGAACTACATGCCAAAGGCCACAAGGTCACTGTGGTTCGGGCATCTGATAGCTGGTACATCAGTGAACATTCTTCTCTCTACACCTCTGTTACTGTTCCCAGCCCTGGTGGATTTGATGAAAAGTACTTTGAAGGCTTTTTGGCTCGACAGCTTGAGATCCAGTTTCAGGGTAAGGATGCATCTTTTTGGTTTAAAATCTGGAATCGTATTCAGTTGGAGTGGCTGGTTATGAATCAGTTCTCTCAGCTCCATAAGGTAATGAGTGAAATGGCGATTCAGATGTTTGAAGATGAAAACCTGATGCAGTCTTTCCAAGAAGCCAAATATGACTTGGTTTTGACTGACCCCGGCATCGGCGGAGGGACAATGCTGGCACGTTGGCTTAAAGTTCCTCTGGTTTTCAATGTCAGATGGACCATTCAAGGTGAGGGACATTTCCTTATTGCCCCCTCACCTCTGTCTTACATTCCTTTCACTGGAACAGAGTTGACAGATAAGATGACCTTCCTTCAAAGACTGACGAATGTGTTGAGCTATATATTTGGGATGTACATAATGTCACTAAGCACAGAACCGCATTACAAACCAGTAGTTAAGAAGTATTTTGGTCCCGATGTGGACTACTCAACATTTTTCCTGGATGCAGATATATGGCTTATGAGGAATGATTTTGTCTTTGAATTTCCACGTCCAACAATGCCAAATGTTGTCTACATGGGTGGATTTCAGTGCAAGCCCGCAAAGCCGCTCCCTGCCGATCTGGAGGAGTTTGTCCAGAGCTCGGGAGACCACGGCGTCATTATGATGACCTTAGGAACTTTAGTCGGGAAGCTCCCTCAATATGTCGCTGAGGAGATTGCTGCTGCCTTTGCACAGTTGCCTCAGAAGGTTGTATGGAGGTATATGGGACAAAGACCAGCCAACCTGGGCAACAACACATTAATAGTCAACTGGATGCCACAGAAAGACCTCTTAGGACATCCCAAAACTAGAGTGTTTGTGACCCACGGAGGCACTAACAGCGTTCAGGAGGCGATTTACCATGGAGTTCCTGTAGTTGGACTTCCCTTATTTTTTGATCAGCCTGATAACCTCTCCAGAATCAGAGCAAAGGGAGGAGCTGTGATTGTGGATATTGTCCAGGTTGACAGACACATCTTTGCAGATGCTCTAAAGACAGCTCTTTACAATTCCTCTTACAGTGAAAACATGCAGAAGCTATCAAGGCTGCATAGAGATCAGCCCATGAAACCATTGGACCAGGCAGTGTTTTGGATAGAATATGTCATCAGGCATAAAGGAGCGCGTCATCTGCAGACACAGTCCTACAAAATGTCCTGGTTTGTTTACAACTCTGTTGATGTCAGCGCTACTTTGTTGGCAGTTGTTTTGCTTGTAACATTCACCTGCTTTGCAATTGTAAGGTTACTGTGGAGAATTATTTACACAGCTACAAAAGTTAAACGTGAATGACATGAAGAATAAAATGTTGTTCTTTTTGTGTGTGTAATTCAAGGTTTACCCAACATTAACCCAATAATTCTGTGTGTGTGATGTTGCTAAAGTTGACAGCATTAAAGAGAATACCATATGCCAGTGATTTTGATTAATAAAATGTGAAAAATAATTATGTCTGTCAACATGATAAAGGTTCATAACTCCAATATACCAGCAGTATTTTATTGAGAAAAGCCCTAAAATGAGGACTGAATGTGTTTTGTAGCAAATATTCAAGAGCAATCAGTCATTGTCTGCAGGTCTGATTAACTGCACCCCATATTTGTATCCTAACACAAATACATTCAATAGTGTTTGGCAGTGATTTAAAATACTTTTGTTGTACAGCCTTTTTTATACCTTTTTTTAATATGTTTTGGGATAGAATAGAATCGCCCAAGTGCAAGTTTTGTAGTATCAAAGACATTCATAGTGCAACATCTGTCTTTGGAAAGATAACTGACAGAAAGCTAATTGTCAATGTCACTAAGTCAGCTGAACTTTGCATTGTGTTAGCTAGTATATGACTTATGAGTGTGGATATTAATGTAAACTTGATCTGTATATGATGATTAAAAGCAGTTGAAGAAGTTGAATGTCGCCTTTTTGTAAAACCTGTACTATAAGATGAAATAAGGTATTACTTGGAAACAATTCCTTTAGTTATTAAAACCTAAAAGCTAAATCTTTTTAATTTAACACATGTTTTTTTATTTATTTATGATACAATAATTACATACATGAAAATGAAATGCATATTACATATTGTTATTTCACTTTATTTCTTTGTTTGATTTGTTTTTATTAGCCATTTTAAATGTTCCATAAAGAAGGACCAAACTGTCTCATACATTGTAAATGCAGTCAGTTTTAGCCTTTGACTGCTTCAGGTACCAATTTACTGAGCCAACAGAAAAGCACCATTTTAAATACAGATGCAATGAAATCCTGATAAAATGATGTCTCCTTACCCACATGCCTTTACTTCATTTGGTTGACCCAGAGCGTTCTTGCTATAACAGTGGCAATTTAAGAAAACACATTTTTGACATTTTTATTTTTGTTGGAAATTGGACCATTTTCAAAAGTAATCATAACTTTTTCTATTCCATGGTAATGTTTGCCTATTTTACTGTAAAAAACAGCTAACATACCATATAATAAAAAAAAAAAATGCATGTCAAACTCTATAGACATGTTTTGCAATTGGAAGATTGAAGGATTAACAGATTAATATGTAGTAATGTGTTTTTCTGATCACATGCTTATGACGATGCTCTTCCTGTCTCCATAACAAGGCAAATCTAATACGTTATTCATCCAGAAAATACTTATTCCCCCTTTCCTTCATATTGTGTGCATTCTTGTGGGTTGTTGAGGTATTTTCTGAGGCACTTCATTATCCAATCTAAAAGGAGAGCCAAGGATGCAAGTTTGATTGGACGGTTGACAGAACATTTTGTAAGACAAAGAACCAAGATGTTCATCAACACCAAGGCTCCTGCTCTACAAATCAATTTTGGGCATTGTGCCAAGAAAAAGCATATTTTTCTCAAAACAATATACAGTACACCTTTGAGTTCTTCTGATGGATGTCTTGTTGTGTTGTTTGGCGTACACCACTTTAGAAAAGTTTTGTTAGCAGAAATCATTGGCAATCAATGAAAAGGAGAGCCACTCATATGAAGGGAGAATCACTTGGAGACTTTCCTTTATAGATTATCATCATCAACAAGAACAATTACAAAGGCAGAATTACAGAAAATACAGCCGCAAACCAGATGTTCCATCTAGGATCGCAAAGGCAAGAAAACTTCACCTCCAGCATGTTCCCTCTGTGTCCAAGCTCCACCTTGAGTTTCAAGATCATCTGTTGGTTTACTTCCATCACGAATTCTACACACAGAGAAAAGTGTTACAGCATATATAATACATGTACAATAAAAAAATGGAACAAATAAAATACATGATTTATTTTCATAAATATAGTTAAAGATAAAATAGACTTTCATGTTAAAAAGGTTTTATTTTCAATAGTGATATACATGAAATCCGATATCAATAAAATACCATTAAAGTGAAAATGTACTGTACTATATAACCTAAAGCCTTAATAACACCTGGAACCAATCTGCTGTGGCTGTCTCCCAGTATGTACGCCTATTTCAGCAAGATTAAAGTTTTACCAACCTTAAGATTGACCCTGAGAATACCTTGAGAAAAGAAACTCTTCTTGAAGCCTGCGTTGAAGAAGTCAAATTCTTTGAACGATTTTCTCTTTCATTTTTGTACTTTAGTTTTGATCTTTGCCTGCCTGTTTCAAGTGTGGGAGTTTCTTTTTGTGACTTTTGTTTACCTCACATTTGCTGTCCTCAAATTGTTATTCTGTACCTTGTGTTTATATAACCCCATAACGTCTATGATATTATCCCAATCCCAATAAAATCATTTATTGAGGTCAAACAAAACATTAGTTGAAGACTGGAATCTGAAAGACATTAAATGGGACATTGAAACGCATCTATGCTTACAAATACTAAAATGGAGGTTAAAGTTAGAAGTCTTAAACTTATGTGACACATTCCATATTAGGAAAAAAGTTAAAGGGATATTCCACTGATTTTACATATGATATAACATGTAACTTACATTTTTTGGCACTTCAAATGTTATTAAACATAATTTGTGGTAAAAACATGTCCTGTAGACTTTCGGTTTATCTGACATTAGTCACAACCACATATATAGTTATAGTATAACATTCAATAGCCTAATACCTAGATTACTGCAATAGGAGTGGAACCACATCTCCAGAACCACCTACATGTCCTGGTTTCTTGCCACAGAATGGTTGTTGGATTATTATTACAGGTGAGTAATGCTCTCATTGGACTTTTTGTCCATACTCTGTAAATCCTACGCCAATGAGTAGACCATTACATGACAGATTCAAATGACATAACAAGTAAAGTGTTGTTGTAATGTTTAATTTAGTCCACTTTATAAGCTCCATTTAGTTTAGGAACATGGTTCGAATGTGTTGTAAGTGTGCGCCTGCCACTACCCTACATTACTTCTAAGAGAAATAGGATTAAAAGTCTACTTAAAGCCGTAGGTGCCGTTGAGGTCAGGGCTTAGTCAGCCTGAGAGAATGCTTGACCCATGGCACAGTTTCAGGCCGATAGCGGTTTGTTAACAACTCCACAAAATCCCTGAGGTGAATAGTGTAAAAATATGAACTAATAGATGTCACCATGAGACTTCCCCAGCTGATTTTTTTACATTAAGACAATTTTGTTTTGTATAAGATGTTTGCTCAAATGTTTTGTCTAAATATGCTAATTATCCATTATCTTAATAAATATGTGCTAATTTGCATACATTTTCATTTCCTTTTGTTAAAATGTTAGAATAAAAGGTTTGTCCAGAGGGGATTTTGGATATATCTTTGTTTCACTCCATAAATCAGAAATGACTGTCAAAAGCCATAAGAAATCTATTTGCGCCATGATTTTAGTAATAAATGTTATAGCCTTTAAATCAGGCAATGATTGATATATGAACAAACCCCTCCATAAAAATCTGCAGGATATAGAGAGGAATGAAACTGGAAGGTTTAGTGTGCGTAAGTGCAACTGAAATGGAGATTTCTGGCTCAGAGTATAAACCCCCCCAAAACAACAGCTTTTAAAGATATGTATTGTAAAATACCACACATTTTGCAACACACTACAGGTGAATAGGGTTGAAAAAATGTACTAATAGATAAAACCGTGAAACTTCCCCAGTTGATTACTTAGGCCTACATTAAGATGATTATTTATTGTAAGTTTTCTGAAATGTTATGGTTAAATATGCAAATTAGGCATTATCTAATGCTAATTTTTGGTGAATGAAGGATAAATCTACAGACACAAATAGACAAAAGTGTAGAATAATAAACACCTAGTCTGAAATATGACATAGCCTAAACTCAAAATTGTCCAGTGCATTAAAAAAAACACGACAATATTTACAAGTGGGTTTACGTTGTTTAAACACTATTGTAAAAACCTGGCAGAAATAAATAATAGTGTCTTTTGTCATCGTGTCTTTTGTTTTCATATAATTGATTTCTGCTCTACTTTATGACAGGACGTTAGTCTACTGCTTGTCTCTGCGCTCCTCCAAGATCTCGCGGGATTTAAGATGAAACGGGTGGTTAAAAAAAGGTGGTTCCCTTGCTGCACCGGGCTGACACACAGCAGAGAGCTGCACAGGTAGCTAGCAGCAGTGCCGGAGGCTCCCGCTAGTCTACCTAGCGACACTTCCCTCCCTGCGTGATATCATTACAGTGAGTGGAGCCTCGGCGAATCCACCCCGCATCCTCATATCCCGCTCAGCTCACCTTAGCGCTCGCTTACCGGCATTTTCTCCCGTCTCCGAAGATGATAACTGGCAAACGAAGAGCTGCAGTCATGTCCTTCTCGCTGGCGATATTTGGAGCCCTGATGCTGCAGTCCGTCTCTTCCCAGAACGGTAAGAAAACGAGCTCCTTATAGAAAATACATGACGGTAATCTCATACTATGGCGAAATCAATGCGGGTTTTTTTTTTTTCTTTTTTTTTAATTTTTATTAGGGATGGATGTCGCCTGCATTTCTGCAGTGGGGCATTTCTAATTAATAATTACAAGACGTGTCTGTTCTTAAGAAGGCTGTCCATCAAGGATATCTCTCCAGCAGCAGCCAAAGTCTCATTGCATAATCCCTTAACATAAAAGAAACTGATATCAGTCGAATGAAGCGCTGCTTCCGTGCGTTTTGAAATGAAGGGTCAATAAATCATTCATGGGAAACGATCTGTATTCGTTGTGCTGAAGTGGGCCATACGGAGGCCTGTGTCCCTAAAATGTCCTTTGAAGTGTGGACCTGAATACATGAGCCGCTCAGCCAGCAAGGACAAGTTCTGCTCATTAGGCAGAAGAAGGTGGATAGGGGAAAAGGTGTCACACTGAAGTTCAAAATATGTCATGCTCTCCTTGGAGATAAGCACTCACACACAATCAACATGCTGTCACGCTTGGGTCTGCTCAGGCATGTCGGGATACTGCTCAGGAATTCAGTATCCAGCAGTGTATCAGTATCTCCTCTCCTACGGGGTGAGATCATTCCCTGCATCAGCCCAGCTCCTCGTAACAGAGCATAACATGCATGTAATTAGCTGTAGGACCTCAGAAGTCCTGTAAATAGCACCAGTCCATTTTGCTGCATGCTTCTATTTTTAGAGCGGAGATGCTGCACTGGGAACCATGGCTTTAATGTCCTCTTGCAACAGTGAATCTGTTAACTCTTCGCTGAGATGTGCTGCATTGCAGAATGGCATTGATTTCTCAGCGTGGTTCTACTTGTCCAATTGACCCCTCTGCTCATAAATCTCACCCCCCACCAGCAAACAGTTTTCAGGGGAGTGTAAATCCGTCTCAGCGGAGTATTTGGGGGTAGATACTGCACAGTGTAGATTTGCATGCATTGTGTGAGAACGAGTGAGAATGTATTCAGCTCTGGTCTTCCCTGGAGTTGACCATGTGTAGGAATGCATCTCCTCCTATACTGCACTCACCCACTCATTCCATCTTATCTTTAATCAGCACGCCAGCGAATAAAGCTCTGCTTAAATGTAATGGCTTTTTATCTGACAGACAGCTAGAAAGTGTGATATTTTCACATCATCTTCACACTTTCGAAGAGTCCAGAGTGGCTGGATGGTTCAGAGAATGTCACAGTATACTGTAAATATTATCAGTGTATATATTCTAGCATTAGCTGAGTCTGGTAATGCAAGATATTAACGCTTACAACAGCCGGCCTCATCACAGAAGCCGGTTCTATCTGCTAATCACATGTGAATCTATTCCTGTCAAGGTTCCCTAAGGATGTGTGTTTCATCTAAAGTAGAGTAGCTTTTACCAAGGAGGCTGTCGTATCATTCAAACCATTATTCATTTGTCATTTTTACTTTAATTCAAGGGTTGAAGTCAACTGTCTAACGATAAACATCAGCATAAGGTTACAATACAATCACTCGAGTAACATTTCAGTACATTTACTTTTTGATATATAGATATATATATAGGCTTATATATTCTTAAACTTTTAAAATAATTTTCAATATCTAATTATACTTTAATGATATTTACCAGCATGTAAATATATCCAAGCAATAAATGCTCTCTGTTGCATTTTCTAATGTCTAGTTCATCAGGTCTCACTTCTGTTCTATTCATTCAGCATCCTGTTAGCGGGTTTTTTTTTTTTTGGTTTTTTTTTTTAATGAATTCATCAGGAGATACAGAGAAAACATCTGACTCATGGCTATTCCAGGCCATCTGTTGTTAGGTTGTGGTGTCAGATTTACACTTTGAATAATAAACCAGAAATGAGCATCAAGTCAGTCTTCAGTAATAATAAAAAGTGGAGAAGTGTTAAGGGTATTAATTTAGGATTGTATTTCCTATTTTCAGGTTCATGCACGGTCTTCTCAGTTTACAGTCACTATAGTGCTGACAGGATGTGGCTGAACGGCAGATTTTGATTGGTCCACACTGAAACACCAGAGTGTCTGACTGGAGATGAGTACTATACAACCTTATAGATAATGATAATGCATTGGTTTGCTCTCTAGAGCTTTCTATCTTACTAAATACAATGAGAAATACAATTACTTTTGAATGAAAATAACCCTATACCATGAAGTCATATTTAGAGCTGCAACCATTACCCAAATAATTGTAGCTCAGCAGGAAAATAATTGCAAACTATTTTTTATAACTGGTTCATCATCAAAGTTGGTTATCAAGCTCAATGGGAAGATTTGCTGCTTTTCTCTGTTTTATATGTTCATAAGCTGAATATTTTTTATTTTTGGTCGTACAAAATGGGACGTTTTAAGATGTCACCTTGGCTCCTGGGGATTTGTGATTGTTATAGGCAGTAACACAAAGACACATTTATTTATATAGCATAATTTACACCCCAGGGCAAAACATAGATATAGAAACACAAAAAGAATAAGCTGAAACCAACAAGTGCTTTACAGACATTTAAACTGTAACATTTATTTATATATATATATATATATATACACACACACACACACACAATGCAGCGTTTATAGTTCTAAGATCACCCATGTGAGACACGCATGCCAAAATAAACTAACATCAACTAGACATCAGTGATGTAATTATATATGTACAGCGCATGGCTACTTGCTCAGCCATTTTTTAGACTATCCGAGGTGGCAGGATCTGTCTCTCAGCAGTTCTATGTTAACAGCTGAGGTGTTAGTTTTCAGTTTGCTGTTATTTACTGGCACTTCTATACACTCAGTTGCCAGTTTTATTAGGTACACCTCTCTGAAACTAATGCAATCTCATACTTCAGTCTTGAAATCAATCCTCCCTTAATGAAGGTGACATTGTTCCGATTTTTTTGTCAAACCTGTTTTAGAAACATGTTGCTTCAACTGTATGTTTATTTTGGAGGCTGCAGTTTGTGGTGTAGAATTGTTGCCGTTGTTTCTATTATTTTGTCAACCCAATTATTTTTAATGAGGGTTGGCTAGATAACAGAAACGCCTGTCAGTATAATGCAATACTATTCAACATTCTAACCTTCATGAAGGATTTATTGCAAGATTATTGCACTAGACTGCATTCATTTGTGCTACGTGTACCTAATAAACTGACAGCTGAGTGTATTTAAAAAAAAAAAAAAATGTTATGCATAAATAATATGCCCAGCCCAAACAGGCTAACAAGATGCCATTATTTAGAAAAAGAGACCAGAAACCAGAGCAACATAAATAACAAATAAACAATCCTGAGGTTTTTTCCAACCTTGGAAACAAAAGGTTGTTAGCTCATAGGCATTATGAGTGCAGGTCGCCACGTTGCTCAAATAACCGCCATCGTCGGTGCACCAAAAACATTTCTGTCTTTTGAACAGACATTTCATTCAATATATTTATTCTTAGCTCATAATAGGACAATACAAAAGAAAATGTGATTTATTCTCAACCTCTCCTAATTTGCATGATTCACACAACCATTGTCCTTCTGGATGTTTTTGAATCTGCCAACTCTGAGGGCCAGAGGAAGGTTTTCTTTTGACTGCTTGATAAGCTTGCTATAACATAAGATTTAGTGCTATAACTGCTCGATTTAAAATGTTTTGGTTCGTAATTTGGGTTTTAACAATGTATCTTTGAACCATTTTTCTTCAAATCTAGCAAGTAACTTTCTTCTAATTGTGGTCGTGCTGCATGATAAATTATTAATGTACATTTGTTGTAATTCAGCTTCCTCCCCAAAAAAGAGAGAGAGAGAGAGTGTGTGTGTGTGTGTGTGTGTGTGTGTGTGTGTGTGTGTGTGTGTG
>CALSBV010012175.1:7065405-7105602 GCA_943590825.1 Bovichtus diacanthus | reverse complement strand
GTGTGTGTGTGTGTGTGTGTGTGTGTGTGTGTGTGTGTGTGTGTGTGTGTATATATAGGAATCTATTTGTGCTTACAATAAATGTGCTGGTCATGTGGGCTGTACAGCAGGGTTATGATGTCAGCTTGACAAAAAAAACCCAACATGTCTGTCTGTCTCGTGATGTCCTTGGTCCGGTTGTCTGTCTCTTCCTCTTCCTGCTTTGTTGCCGTAGAGTGCTTCTATGGAAACGGAGGGGGTCTATCACCATGCGCCCACACGCTCCCCAGAGACCCAGAGCTGCAGTTTCTATAAATCTGCTCTCAGTGTGCTCTGCACGGTGCCATAGACCATGCTTATGATTACAACCCCCCCACCCCACCCCTCCTCCAATCTGTGCCGCCATGATCAATTATTTCACTTTTATTGCTTTCAGTTCAGAAAGAGAGACATTTCAATCCCGTAAAATTAACAGTATGTAGTTTGCCCGGTGTCTGTGACATATTATTGAATAAGCACTTAATGATGTTTTTATCATACAGACGAGATGTACTGAAAATGACAAGGTCACTTGGAGGACTTTTGGATGCGAGTGCTGCGCGAGCCGGCACAAATTTTATATGATGTCATTAATTGGCCAAAATGAAGTGAGAGCAGCCTCGCAAAGACGTCCCAGCAGAAAAGAACGAAAGCTTCCTAGAAACGGCAGCAGCAATGGCTTGGGAATCTGACATCGTGCTGCAGTTTGACGTTCATTTCACTGTTTTGGATTTGACGATTTGTAATGTAAAAAATGTCCAAAGTTTTTTGTTTCTACCTTTTTTTAAAAAATGTTTAATATTGGCCTGATTTCTTAAACTTTTATGATAGTAAATGTAATTTAGGTTTGGGACTGTGCGTACATGACGTTGGGCTCTGGAACATTGGCCTGGATGGACATTTTCACTACCAAACAATGAATCAAGAAAATTAGGTGACAGATATGTCCATAATGAAGATAAAAGTTAACTGCATTTCTATTATATATTTTACATTTTCTACTTTTTTGTTTGTTTTAAAAAAAAATCTTAAATCAACCTTTTTTTTTAAAATTTTACAATAATTTGTCTATCAGTGTCTTTTTGATTATTTGACGTTCTTTTTTTTTTTTCTGTTTGTCTTACCTTTTTCTGGTTCCCTTTTATAATTTACCCTGCATTTTCTTGCCTCTCCATCTTTCACCTGTTCTCCTTTTTTTGGCCTCTTCTCTGGACATGCTGCCCCTTAAACCGCCACCACCAGCGGGCTTTGTGAAATCACCTTTTTCTGAGACTAAGCTCACTGGCGACACCTTTGAGCTGTACTGTGACGTGGTGGGGAACCCCACTCCAGAAATCCAGTGGTGGTACTCTGAGATCAACCGAGCCGATTCCTTTAGGCAGCTGTGGGACGGCGCCCGTAAGCGGCGAGTGTCCATCAACACAGCATACGGCTCCAACGCCGTGAGCGTGTTGGGTGTCTCTCGTCTCGCGCTGGACGATGTTGGTACCTATGAGTGCAGAGCCAGCAATGACCCGCGACGTAATGACCTGCACCAAAATCCAGCCACCACCTGGATCCGTGCGCAGGCCACTATAACTGTGCTGCAGAGTGAGTGGTCACTGTAGAGAACCCCCCCCTCCTCGTTAGCCTCCCTCAGACCTCTAGCTTCCTTCGTAGGTGCCATCCTCCCATTCCAACTTGGAAAATTAAGAAAAACACCACCAACTAGTCTTTGTGTACTTTTACCAGCAGAGTTGAGTAGTATTTTACATGTGCTCATCCCTCGTTCTGTAGATCCTTTAACCTGCAGCCCAATCTCGTCCCTGTCTGAATTTTCTCTCTACTTTCGTTCTTCTCTCCCTTTTTAGCTCTCATTTTCTCATTTCCCTGAACTGTATATCATTATATTCAATTTCATTTTTTCTTTTAATTATGATTATTGTCGTAATCTGTTTTGTTTCTGTGTTTTTAAAATGTCATAATTTGCATCCTGACTGAATCCTCACACACAAATTTGGTTAATGACCTTGGGTGTCGAATCTCAATACTTATTTGGTGCTGACCGAAATATATCTGTAGCCCAGAGTATCAAAAAATACCGAAAGCTGCCATCAAATGTCCGATCACATAGTAGGAATCTGATTTACTTATTTTTTGATCAGATTATTCCACATTTATATTCAAAGTTCTGCCAATTTTAGATGATATTATGTGGGCAAAGGAGTCTCACAGCTGTTGTGAGGTTGGACGTTATATTCCTCACATGTTGGCATCAGTACCAAATCTTAGGTGTTGGGTCGGTGCTAGTTTTAAAAAGAAAATGCAAACGATGCCGAGCTGTACTGTTTATATTAGTGTTTCAGCTTGTTGCTCAGATTGAGAGGTTCACCAATGTCTACGTCTGCAAACAAGGTAATCAGGAGTAAGCAGAATACGACACAATTAAAAGATAATCCGAGCGACCGTTTTCCACAGGTTGAATTTCAATTAGATACACGTGTTATTGTAGACCATGTTAGTTTCACTTATGGGATTCATTCATAGCTATTTGATCTCATCTCAAATTAAAGATGAGAGAGTTGTTGAATTGACCTTGACCCAGAATCATCCTCTCTGGCTCCCAGTGCTGTGTTGAGCTATAATACATGTAACAGAAATAACAGAACATGTAACAGAAGTACGCTGTGATTGTATGCTTCTGACTAAAATGCACCTTGGGAGCTGTAGTTGGCTTCTTTCCGTACATTTTTAGGTACACAGACTTGCACCTTAACTATTTATCAAAGCACCAGATATTTCCGAACACGGTTGGACATCTTTTGTACTGATGATTCAGCTGAGGGAGTTAGATGGAGCCTTGGAAGAGCTCATACTTTCCAGTCACTTAACAATGCAGAAATGTCTACTTAAGGAACCCTGGATGCCTGAAATAATTCCTCCCACTTGACAACTCTATTCCTGTGCTATATTGTATAAGTGTGTATAAAGTGTGGTTAGCTGTGGTGTCTATCTGAACCCTTTGTGCGTTGTTGTTTACATCCTCCAACCCTCACCCACGAGTCCCAGCATGCATCTCTTCTGTCGTAGCTGATCTGTGTCTTTTCTTACAGAGCCGTCAATCGCCGCCTCTGAACACACCACACTTCCTGTGGAAGGCGACGTTTACATGCTGCAGTGTAACCTGACCACCGCCCACAGTGTCCACCAGGAGAGCTTCTGGATGAAGAATGGGGACGAGATCCCGGAGACACGCAGCCCAAATAGGAACACTGAATACAAGTAAGAGTCACGGCAAAACTTTCTACAACTTTTGCGTGTGTGTGTGTGAGTATCGAGTGTTAAACGCAGAGTCGAGCAGCCTGGTGTGGGTTCACGTGAGCTGTGTTTCTGCTCTGCAGGCTGAAGAAACCAAGAGGAGACGCCGCCGGAGTGTACATGTGTGTCTACACCTTCGAGATGGCTCCTCCAGCAAACGCCACCATAGAAGTTAAATGTAGGTGTTGATTTGTGAGCTGCAGGCTTTTTTTGTCAGTTTCAAGGCCACATTAGAGATGTCACCAATAAAAATGGCCTGAATGGCCTTGAGCACCAGCAGCCCGGTCATGTGAGGACCTGTGATTTCAAACGGCTCTGCTGGCTGCTCATGGGGCAGCAGGCGCCCTTGACACCTCCATCTAACCAATGGCCGGCTCAGTGGCAGCAGATGGTGTCTTGTTTGTCTGATGGTAAGGGATTATGTCTCAACGTTAAAATCTGGTCCGCCTTTTCTGCTGTCGCACGCATCGCTATAGAAGCAAATTGGATTTTTATTTGCTTTTATTTTATGGGGCATTTCTTTTCAAGTGGGAAGAAAAAAACATTAACAGGCCGGGCAGATTTATAACATACAGAATACACAGAATAATACAGGATCACAGGCTGATGATAGAGGCAGTCTTCCCTACTGTATGTTGTACTCTCTGGTCATGGCTAGAAAACTTCAATGGAATTACCTTTTTTTTATTTGGTGGATTAGTCCAACAACAACAACATTGTATCTATGTTTTTTTCTTTTATGTTTCTCTATTCTCTATTTGTAATAGTGTTTGCTGCATTATTTACCCCCTGCAGCTGTTTTAATGCCAAATACATTTTATATCCTGGTATTATCTGGAAATAAAAAACACCCCTGCAGAAAAAACAAAAATCTATGATTGTGAACAAAACTTTATGAATCAAAAATAACTGGGTGAATATACCAGGCTTCAATTATCTTTCCGACTCTGTGAAGTGCTTTGTGCATCTTGCTTGAAAAGTCTTCTATGAATAAATAATAATAATTATTAGTATGATCTGAACACAGTGAAGCAGATGGTAATTGCCTTTTTAAAACTAGGCTGTTTTCCTTTAGCATGGCTTAAGTAACCATTATTTAAAAGATATATATATATATATATAGGCAATAAAAAGAACATTGTTTATTATCAGTTTCTACTTAAAAGATGAAAAGCCTAAATTAGTAACCCATTTATCATTTTCATGCAACTCGCATGACTATACCTGCATTTATAAATGAGCGCTCTCACAGTAGACCTGCAACACTTTATATTCATACATTTCTTGAACGTATTGTAACATTTGATCTTTGTTATTTTGTTGTAGCTGCTCCTGACATTACAGGCCACAAGCGCAGTGAGAATAAGAACGAGGGCCAGCTTGCTGTGCTCTACTGTAAGTCTGTGGGCTATCCTCACCCTGTCTGGACCTGGCGCAAGTTTGACAACGGCCTTCCCAGGGTACGTGGCATGAACACACTTTCCCTGGCCAAACCTATAAGATCTAATGCTGTCCAATACAAGTTCTATTATTCTATTTAGAAAGATTATAATGTTCAGATTTGTTGACACTGTCAGAGCAGTGTTAATTCAACTGTGTGTTTTATTATTGATGTAGTAGTTAGTGGTGAAAAAACTGAACATTATTATCTTTGTAAAGGTAGAGTTTATGGCTGGTATTTACCTGTTTACTGTTGCGTGCAGACCGTTCTCGTAAATCCTCTTCTCCTCTTCTAGCTACCTAAGCAGAAGGGACACGTCGAGGTTAAGATGTTAAAATCCACTTTGGTTTAAGTTTGCATTTTCTTCGACAAATGCATTCATGTATGCTTGTTTCAAGGTTTCTTTGCAGAACTGTATTTAAAACTGAGTTATTGTAAAGTTTACAAGCTCAAGAAGCAATTTATTTATGACCACAAGATTACATCAAATGAAAAAAATCATGTCATCATAATAATGATATAGTATTTTTGACAACACCTTTCATAACAAAGTGCTAAAGTGCTTAAATATTGGGAAAATTAGATACAATTTGAATCAAATCCAGACAAATAAAGTAGAGGGAATGAAATGGAAAATAATACTAAAATATATAAAACAAGATAAAAGAGAGATTTCCGGAGCCAGTTCATGAAGTTCTCTATTGCTAATTCATAACATGGTCCTGTAATATAGCATTACATATTGTGTAACGTTTTAAGAGCTCATGAGCTTAACTAGAATATAAAATCTACTTTGTCCATGTAAACACAACCACTGTCGACCCTCAACCTTATTTAGTATTTATTTCTTCTCCTTTTGATAGGAAATTGACAACTCAAGCGGACGCTTCTCCATCAGCAGCAGAGACAACTACACTGAGCTGCACATCGTCAACCTGGACATTAATTTAGATCCAGGCGAGTACCAATGCAATGCCACCAACATGCTTGGCAGCCGTGACGAGAAGATCGTGCTGAGGGTTCGCAGCAACTTGGCCCCCTTATGGCCTCTTCTGGGGGTTTTGGCCGAGATCATCATCCTGATCGTCATCATCGTCGTTTATGAGAAGCGTAAGAAGCCAGATGATTTACAAGACGGTGAGTCACCAGTGGCGGTGCTCAGGAGTTTTAATTCCGCCGTTTTTAATATATCTGAGGAGAAACTGGTCTTATCGCAAAGCCCCGTCAGCGTGGCGTTGGGAAATGAGGCAGCTATGAATAGAGGCACACTTTGTTTTTTGGTGTCTGCTGGTTAAGTCATTCCTTCGCCAGAGACGCCAACATGTTCACCTGCTCTGCCTGCATTCAATAATTTAGTCTGGCCAGGTTGACCCAACAGGCAGACACTGTTGCAGGTCGCACCTTGTCAGGACAATTTAATGCATTTAATATTCATGGGAAATATGATACTGCAGTGTTGCGGAGGTGGACAGTTTCAATTATTAACGGCTTTCTAGGGACCTTGGGCCGTCCCCAAGCTGCTGCAAGCTTAACACGAGACACATCGCTTAGCTATACAATCTACGTATGCCAGCCTGGGATTTTTCTAATACTACGGAGTACTTCATTTTCAAGAGTCTGGCTGTATCATAAATTATGCATTAATGGTATTTGGGGTGACCTTTTTGTCTCAAACAGAATTTTGATGTTGTCACATGCTGATAAGACGCAACGTCCAGCGAATGACTGACAGCTCAGAGCTGTGACAGCCTGTCAGTCAGTGACACTGTGCAGGGATACAGTATGTTGTCATTATGGTTCATTACATGGTGTTTAAGGCACCTTGAGAATCCGCACAGTCTTACAAAATGGATGTAGATTGCGTGAATCACACCGGAAATTCTAGCCTGAAATCTTAATACTCCATATTTTACATAGGTTAGCTTTAGCCGTTGAATATTTAACAGATTGTTGTAATATCTCCCATCCTCCTCTTCCCCCCCCAAAATTGCATAACCTAAACCATGTTGGTGGTAAGTGTGAGAGTTTGCATGCTTTATGAATTTCAATAAGCATTCAGCCTCATCTCTTTCCAGCTCACAGCACAGCTCACAGTTTTGTTTAGCCCCAACATTTGCACCATGTGACGTTCAAAATCTACATTTTTAAAGATTTTATTTTACAAATCGTAACTTCATGTTTTTGCAGTGAAATGCATGCATGTAAAGAACAGACAATATTTTGTGTTTGTCAATTATTTCTACTGTCACACTGCTTCAATGACTTTATTACCCTCAGTCGAGGGCTGATATTAATGGAGCTGCTCTTCACTAATCTCTCGGAGTGAACAGCTGTTCTTTGTGAGCGCTGCCTGTCGGTGCATGACAACAGTTTTTATTTTTATTTTCAATTTTTCCTGTATAACAGTTTTTTAATGTGGTGTTGTGCTGGATTTACTTGCATTCTGTGTGTTTTGTGAGTGACTTCATAAGGGCAACGTTTTCATCCCATAACACAGTCTGCACATGCAGTACAGCTGAACCATGAACACTCTTTAAACCTCAAGTGCACCGTGCGTCAGTCACAGCTACTGTTCTTAATAATTTCTGTAAAAAACAACAAAAAAACAATGTCATCAACATGAGCAACTTCTTTTCTTTTGGTCCTCATTTCTCCATATTTTCCCTTGTTTGCATCAGATGATGACAATGCAGGTCCAGTGTAAGTATAAACATTTTTACTTTCATAACTTATCTCTGTTTAGCTCGATAATGTGTGTTTTGTTGTAGCTATCATGATGTATCCACCTCAGACTGTCTTTAGAGCTCAGTGTACAGCACAGAACAAACACTTGGAGCATCGTCCCATGGTGCTTTGCTGCATTCATATAAATCACAAGAAGACACAATGAGTGGTGCAACTCATCTGAATTGTCCTGAATAGGGAAGCTCTGCATTATGCTCTAAAATTGAAAAAGGCCACATTTTATTTTAAGGCCCTCTGTTATCATGCAGCACACATTTAATAAATTCAATTCAGTTGTAAGCAGGAATAGGTGTTAATTAATATTTTTTTATCAACAACTACTTTTATTTACTCCTCCTCTAAACACCCATAAGAGGGCTGGTGTATATATGAAAATATGGTAAAACACAGTTGTAACGTATCTTCATAGGAGAAGTTATAACTGTTGAGAAATACTGTACATTATTAATTATTTATAAACGTCCTTTTATCTACAACTACATTTGTGTGTTTTAAAAAAAACATTTATGATGTGTGTGTGTACTGCTTATACATGGGGCGCGTAAAGTGTTAACTTTTTTTGTTAATCAAATGTTTTGTTGTTTTTTTTTTCTAAATGAGTATTACAAGTAAATAATCAGTCTATAAAATACCATAAATGATGCTTAATTTCCATCAAAAGTTGGCAGAGCCCAAAAAGATGACTTAAAATTGGTTAGTTATTCTAATTGGAATTAAATTATTTTTTTTTTACATTTTGTGCTTTTATTTGATAACTGTTAAATCATTGTAGTCATGTATTAGATTTGAATATACAATTACTTTCTGACAATCGATCATTTGACTGGTTGTTTCCACACGATTATACACGTTTCATTTGAGCTATCAACTTATTTTGTTGTTCGTCTTCTTGCTAAAGGAAAACTAATTCAACCAACAACCACAAAGACAAGAATCTCCGCCAGAGGAATACAAACTGAGCAGCCTGTCTGCTGAGTAAGTATTAAATTATTAAGAGGTAGCCTGATGATTAATATGTATTACAAGCCTGTGGCCACAAATTACAAGTTGATCCACCATATGATCTGATCACTGAACGCTCTTGTTGACCAAGATTAGGATACTGTCAGACTGCGCTAATGAGTTGAATGTTCTCTTTATTTGCAGGTTTCATTCCACAAATGTATTGACCATATGAAGGTAAAAAAGAAGGGTATTCATACCAGTTGTTAATAAGAGGTATCTGCCATTATAAGTATGGTTGTGGAGGAGTTCAATGAGGCATGCCTTATGATTTTATTGTGTGAGGAAGCGAATATGGAATTGTTAACATTATAACCATTGTTGCTGCATGCAGTTATTGACGTTTTATGATTTCCCCCCTCTTATCTACTAATTTTACATTTTTACTACTTCTAAAATAATGCATGCAAGATGTCGACCTTCTGTTTGATACAGAAATGGCTTTTCTTTTTTGCTCTTTTCTCTGAGAGTGGCTTCATTTAGATGATCTGTGCTGTGTGTTCTAGAGGAAAAACAAAACACGGCAATCCAAAAGAAAATGCCGCCATAATCTGGTATGACAGTTGTGTACAGTTTTATCATTCCACTGCATACCATTTTACCTGAAGATATCTATTGCATTTTAAGGGCTTCGCAATGTCCCTCTAAATTTTATTGAGATTTACTTTACTGTATGTACTGTATGTATTAAATCACTATAACTATGTATCAGATCACCATTAATATAAAGACTATTCATATGATATGATGCACTTAGATGTTGAGGGTAACGAAAAATTGTATAAACCTACTTTAAGAAATCTGTACTAATCATTCTAACATTGTTTTATAATCATGTGTATTGTACAGCATGGCTAGTATCCTATGCAAATTATTATTCATATCAATATATTGAAAAATCATTGCAGCTTTTGATTTCTCTGTGACAAAGCTTTAAACTAGTAGGATCACCGTAGAGCGTTGATGGCATACTACACAGCGGCATGAATTCTCTACAGCTGACGTGGGAGGCGGCATAAGAAGCCCACGTCAGCATGACACATGTGAAGCAATTCCAAAATCCCCGACTCATTTTTAAGAATAAATATCTCAAAGAAGAAAGTGTGTCTGTCGAATTGGTTTCTTTGTAAAACATGGGAACGTATGGGAATATGGGAAATGCAGAAAAATAAGAGTATGGTGAGAACAGCACCATCTAGTGGACAGTGAGAGACTCAGCGGACATGTTGGACATGGTGATGAGCGTCACATCGGGGAATCAAGGACCAACACACCTTGATAAAGAAACCCTCATTTGATGCACACAAAAAAATCGCAGAAGTGTCGGACGAAAAACATCGAGTTAAGACTCGAGTGTGCTATAAACAATACATACTCGTATGTTGGTTTATTATTCTTTTTTTTTAAGCATATGACCAAGTATAACTGGCTCATTTACAGTTCTGTCTTTTCTCTTGATCAAAAAATAAAATACTTTAAAACCAGACCCCTCAATTCAAGATTAGCACTGAATGTAAACTCTTTCCAGTGTTTTTGATGTAAAAGCTCTAGATTAGATGTAAAAAAAAAAAATGGAAAATGTGACCGCAAGCACCGAAACTTTCTGGTTCGGATTATTCATAAATGGAGGTGAAACATCTCTGCCTCAGTATTTCTATAATCCTACGGGCCTGAAGTGATGAACAAACCTATACATCAGCAACACTATCAGTAGCTGTCATGTGTGATTTTTTTGTGCAGTTACCATCTTCATATGGAGCATATAGAGCCCAATTTATTCATGCAGGATCCTTGTCCACTTGCAATTTAGAACATGTTCCAACCTTTGTACCAGTGACGGTGATGTTACTGATTGTGTGCAGTTTTTCCATTTTAGCGTTTTGCAAAGTCACAAAAACACTGCATATAGTACACTCAGTTTATTATGTACAGCGACAACTAATGCAGTCTAATACAAAAGTCCTGCCATAAATCCTACTTTTATGAAGGTGTTGTTTCAACGCTGTGGTTAGTTTGGAGGCTGTAGTCTTCTGGTGCTGGTGAATCGTGTGGTGTTCAGAATGTTTAGTACCCTCACATATAATATGAGATCATAAGTGGGGTAGACTCAATGTTACTTGCATATGGCTATAGTTTAGTTACTTTTAAAGTAGTAGGCAGCACATTCAACACATTCTGTGTGAAATTGCAGCATCAAAGCAGAGGGGGGCGCTGTTTTATTGTGCCTGCTGGCTGGTAGCACCATTGGTCATAGGTCTCATTGTTAAACCTCCTGCAACATTTCTATTACCAGCTGAAGAGTAATGGAATATTGTAATGTGGTTCATACCTTTTTAAAATGCTCTTTTAATTGTCTGGACCTGATTCCCACGATGTAGTGGTTTCCTGGATTAATATGTCAGTGGGATTCAAATCTAGAGCAAAACGAGACATCTGTGACTTTGTGAACCCTAGAAAAAAACCACTGAAAGATAACTTTTAACAAAAAATGATTTGTACTTCTGTTTGTGTGGATTAAAGATGTCAGGTGAAGTTTATATATAATATAAGTTATAATACATCTGATGGACTAGTTCTTAAATAGGCCAGTATTTGTATTAAATAAAACATTTAGTGGGTAGATTTAAAGTTTATTGGAAATATTTCTAGTTTTATCTTTAATTAATTCAAACTCTAGCCCTCTCTTTGGACTTGTTGTACTTGCCTCCTCTGTGTCCAGACTGAGACTACTTTAAAAGATTCCCTCTGGACACGTTTTACACCGTAACGCATAACAACACAAAAGAAAATCTGCTTTGAATAGCATTTTCTGTCTGATCTGCCACATTGTTCTCTCCATTTGTCGAATGTGTTGGACACAAGATGTCTCTCAGTGTATGTGCACTGGAGGCTACACGTCTCCACATCACCCCAGTGGATGGCTAATGGGTTCTTTTCAGATGCGCTACCCAACATTGTGAGGACTCTTACCGGTTTACCACCCGGGCGTTGAGATTCACTCCTGTACAGTTTGTGTTTCCCATTTGAGATTAACAGAATAGTTCTCAATCCTTCAAACTACACATGTAGTTCATGACAGCCAGAAAATTACACATGTGAAGCCACATATGTTAAGGTGAAAATATCACACGGAACATAACATGTGACATGTACACTCAGTCGCCAGTTTATTAGGTACACTTAGCTAAAACTAATATTGAGCCCGCCCTAATTGACGTACAAAGGGTGGTCATAATATTAGAAACGGTCCAGTTCAACAGCACCACGAACTACACCCTCCTAAATGACATTTCCGTTGAATCAACACCTCTCCACAACTATTTAAACTAAATCTGAGCATGGCAATTGTTTTTGACTGCATTGGTTTTTTAGTTAGGTGTACCTAATAAACTGGCAACTGAGCGCAAATCAGCCATGTGATATGAGATGACCTCCCACACTTGGTGATAATCGTGCCTGCAAACATAATGGAGAGTGATGACTGGAGTGTACTAAATAAGGCACCAAGTGTGAACTTCTAATCTGGGCATTTCGTGATCAGGAGACTGCGAGCTTGATGCCAAGACACAGATTGTATTGCACTCTGTAGGATTAGTGCAGAAAAGAGGAAGAAAACAGGACAGCCTGCAGATAGTTATATGCACTTTTTTTAATAAAGAAAAATCTCAATTCATGCCATTTACATCCCATGTTATGTGACCATGCATTGTTCGCAGCAGAATCTTGACCTCTGATATTAAAATGTATATTAGTTTATCACTATATCGTGATTACATATTTTGGTAGGCACAATCTGTTCACCTCTCCCTGTTTTATGGCATTATGCCATATTAAATTGCTGTTGAGGGAAGTTTGCATTGAATCATAGCACAGTAATGCAACCAGCTGTCAACATCCTTTCACTAAATTAATCGTCCATGTTGGTCTTTGCCGGGAAAGTATTTCATCACTTTTCTATATGAATGAAAATGTCTTCTGCAGGGAATAAAAATGAAACACTGCAGAGAATTGATGAGACTGAGAGTATTAATGCATCTGCCATAATACAGGGAGTGGGTGGCCGAACATGTTGTACCTCGATGTATTATCATCACAGTAAGTAAGTAATGGAGGTTGAAAAAAAAAAAAAATCCAGCATTAACAAGGAAAGTATTGCACATTATTTACATTGACTTCCCTCCTCTATAGGTTCAAAGGTTGATCATAAGATGTCGGGATGTAAAATTGGAAACCTCTGTTCATTTTATATGTTTCAGCCTCTGATATATTCCAGATGAAGTCAAGTCAATTTTATTTATACAGCCCAAAATCACAAATTTGCCACAATAATCTTTTGTTACAGACCCTCGATTAGGATAAGGAGAATCTCCTGAAAACCCTTTAAAATATTACAAGGCTTTTTTTTTTATCATCAAATCAGACATAGATATCTGGGTTTCCAAAGATGCTACACCTACGATATCGTGTGGGTATTTAACAATGCAGCTCTTTTGCATAAGACTTTATAAATGTCACAGGCATTCCTCAATGCTGATTGGTTTGTAGGGTCATCCGCGACTTGAACTTGTGACCTCTCACACCCTAAGTGAGAATCTCACCCCTAGGCCAACATTATGCTGAGCACTATTGATTCTATTTTTAGTTGGTTTGTTTGTTGTAATGTGTTAGATAGATTACAGGTCACGTATATGTTATTGATGTAGACCAATATCACAAGTTTGCCTCAAGGGTATTTACAATCTACAGCAAAAACACCCTTTATCATGAAGGAAAAACTCAACCCTCCCCCCAAATAACTTTGCTTTCATCGAATGAGAGAGACATCACCAAATCAACGGTTGTCCAAAGGCACTCCACCTACGACATTGTGTGGGTATTTGCAGAAGCCTACAGCTCTTTCACATAACACTTCATAAATACACCGCAATGTTTAAACTAAAGAGCAGTGGGCTCGTCCGGCATTTGTCGTTTGTTTCCCCTCTGTAATCTCTTGCTTTAAAACATGGTTAAACCGCTTTGTTTTATTTTATTCACCTTTTCATTTATTCATCTCAACATTTGGTACACATATTATATAAAACCCATATCTCTAATGCAGTCCCACGTAAATGCACCATTTAACAATGAGCTTTAAGACCTTAAGAATGAAAAAAAAAAAAAAAAAACACTTTGACATTTGTTTTTACATCACCATGCCTCTTAAAAGCGGAAAGCAAGTCTCATAATCCATTATGCATGCTTAAATACATTATACAGGTATATTAAAATAATCTGCCTTTCATACGATTTATAAACATAATTTGGCTTGCAGATTATTACACAGCATTGTTTCTTGCGTATGCAGGGCCCGTCAGAAAACATTTACAACGATGCACAAAGACCTGGCTTTATTCTCTGACATCCCGTCGCTTTCTCTCAACTAGTGAACTAGACTATAAACTCCGAGGCTGGATCGCATCCTTGAATCATCCTCTCAGCTGTCCTGACTGGGAGGGGTGAGCGCAATGTGCCACCCTGGCTCCTATGGCAACCCGATAAATTAGCTCCATCGATATTCACGTTATTAGAAAGCGGGAGGCTGATGGATCACTGATGTCAGCGCTCTGTGGATGCCGGCGTTAGCTGCGTGCATGTGTGCATGCGTGTCATCACCTTGCACTGACAGAGAGCTCAGATATTTTGGGAAGGTGGAGATCATGCTTTGTCATTGAGGAGCTCAGCAGCAGCGTTCTCCCACTCTGGCACGTCCGACGCTCAGCATGCTGCATCCTGATGCGCTCTCATCTGCACGCTGTGGGGTTACCTGGATTTACACGCATTTGCCGTTGACCGCTTTTACATGACCCGTCGGATTGAAGCGGCCACGTATTGTTGACGCATCTCAATGTTTGAACCGGGGGAGAGAGGCACGTCCCAAGTGTCAAAGAAGATACAACCTGTCCTGCGGATGCGCCGTCACTGTTTTGCCTCCAGTGGCACCCCAAGTGTATGAGCTTCATGATTCATTCCTCTGTTTGCACGGGCTATCCTTAGAGCACTTATCTTCTCCTTCTTCAAAATGGAAAGATTCCAGTTTTCCATGCGCAAACGGCTGTACAGCTTGCCGCAAAACATTGGGCAAAAACCCTTCGTGATTGACGAAGGAGACAACGGCGACAAGGACACTAAGAGGAAAAGTATTCGGCTAAAACATTTGTCCTCTCCGTCTCCTGCAAGCAGTTGCAAGAGCATTGAGGAGGCCAGGAGCGAAGACTTGGGAAGGGACGTTACTGTGAAGACCAACTTGAACGGGGACTGTCGCTTATTTCGGGGAAGCATCTCCTCCATCACCGGGCGGCACCCTCTCGGGTCAGATCCAGCGGAGCAGCGGCGCCTCATCCCCGAGGCGGGTGTCGGCGAGAGTTACCCCGGTGAGCCCGGCCCCGGGGCCCAGCAGCGGGCAACGGTTGGTCTGAGTGGCACAGCCGGACAAGAGTCTACGTTTGACCAGTCAAGTTTCATCAAGTTGGAGGGTACCGAGCAAATCATACCTGAGGACGACCGGCTGTACCAAGCTGGCTTCATGCACCGGCAGTTTGGGGCGATGCTCCAACCGGGAGTCAACAAGTTCTCCTTGCGGATGTTGGGGAGTGAGAGGGCCGTGGAGCATGAGAGGGAACGAGTAAAGTCTGCTGGTTTCTGGATAATCCACCCGTACAGTGATTTTAGGTAATGTGTGTGCAGAAAACTGTTCTTTACAAACAGTGGTGTCTTACAAAAAAAGTGCAGCAGTGATCCCGTCACACAGTTTAAGATTGTTTGGCATAGAAATGTCGAAAAAAAGGGATCATTTCAGAAATAGCTTAATCTTGATATGAAATGTGATGTGAATCATGTGAATCAAATATGATAAGGTCCCTCTGAACTCCATAGACACACACTAATCCCCTATATACCAGGAGTGTTTCAGTGTTTTTTTTTTTCTTTGATCACTGTGATGATATTAGGATAACATGATAATCAGGAGTGTGAGCCTGTGCAGAATAGATGTATCTATTATAAACTGAATGTGCCTCAGTAATCCATACACACCTTGAAGAGATAAATGGCTTCACTTCTGAAAATGATCCTTTTCTAAAGACTTAACCGCTCGTACTGTACTGGCCATTGTTACAGGGAAACATTTTTATGTATCGTGAAGCAGTTGCCTGGCTTACAAAATCCCCTTAGTGGCACAATGACAGCAACATTATATCCTACATACATGTAGGATATAAGTCCCTTTTTTGTTTGAGAGAATTGTGTGTATATGGCTTCATTTACACACAAATAGACTATGTGGCAATCCAAATAACCTTTTTTCTGCACAATGTTCTCTGTCTATAAATGAAATATGTGCACCAAACTAAGTCAACCTGTTATTCCCTGAATTACCACCCACGTTGTGCCATGCATACATGCACGCTCTACATTTCATTGCACACTGCATGCAAACCAGCGTTCTGTTCATCACCGCCATCAAGGGATTTTCATGACATTTAACCTTGAGGCTCACTGTCATCATACTTTCAGCGGCCAGTTGTACGCCGATGTGTGTCACTGCAGTTTTTTTCCACTCATCTGAATTACACTTTTTTTTTTTTTATCATTTAGCGAGGGCAATGGATTACAGAGAGTGCAGCAGGGGCTTGGAAAAGGGGTAATCAAAATAGGGTAACATGACCATTCGAGATATTAGAAGCACACATCAGTAGAGATTATTACAGTACAATTAGTCTAATGGAGCAGAGATGGTGTGGACAGGGAGGGGACACACCGCAAAACAGAGAAAACACAGAGAGATTGAAATGAAAATGATGTTATGAGGAATCAGGACGCCCAGCTGTTAACTCTGTGTATGAGGTATCATTACTTTATACTCGGTTCGAGTCACACTTTGAGCAGGAGCAGCGTTCTGGGCCTTTTCAGGGGGACACTTTATTCTGCAGATCCCATCCTAAACTACAGGTGTAAACCTTAAAGATTATTTCGGTCTTTTTGGTTTACGAAGCCCTGCTGAATCAGTCAACTTTGCTCAAATCAAATACCCTGTGTTTCCATGACCACTGTGCATCAGCTCGGCATAGCCTCTCCTTGTATCTTGTGTAAACACAGTCTCTGTGTTGTTTAAAGCATAAGTAACTGCTGTCTTTTTATTAAAGCTGTCCGTGGTCACAGCAGCAGACATACTGAACTGGCATGGTTTCGTAAATATGGTTAATATGATTGCTGGTGGACCTGAGCCACAGTACAGGTGTGTGTTAAGCCACTGAGCTGCATGCAGGCTGTTGTGCTTCAGCTGCGCTCTGGCAGCAAGAGATAAGTATCTCTAGTACAAATGTGATCCCTTTTTCAGCTGTCCTGATTGATCTAAGCTCCTTTCACCATTTTAAGCCTTTTTGTGTTCACTTTGCTTGTAACTCCGCTCTCTTTGTGCTCTCATGCTCTTTAACGTAGTTGCACTCTGACCCAAATTGCGCAAGATTCCTTTCTAGACCAGAAGTCCATAGACCCTACCACCGTCAGCTTTATTTTGAAGGCAACACCAGATTACACCAGCAAGTTGTCTGATCTTTCGGCCTGAATGCTGCGTGCACAGTTAGCTGATGAGCAAACTGGATGGTCTGCAGGGGGAGTAATGCACTGTCCCCTGCAGACCAGGTTTTTTTTTTTGGTCCAGCTGTTCCAGGGTTCTGCAGCACGGTGACGTGTGCAGAGCAGTAATGCTAACTACTCAACATCTGGCTGATGTGAGCTGAATTCTGGAGATGACATGGATTCCCAGGAGATAACGGTGGATTTAGCGAGAGAGGGGAAGTGCAATTATGACCAGTGTGTCACCGCAGAGACGAACAGGCAGATGAACAGAGGAATGCAAATGCATTGTTTGGCAGGGAACAACAGAAAGCTGATTAGAACAAATGACCACCCTGTCCTCACGGATTCCCTCTTTTTGTGATGTCCTCTTGTGAAGGTTTGCTGTGAGTTACGAGAGTCCGTTAAACTATGTTGGTCACATCTCCACTTTTGGTCGCTTCTTTCCTGGACCCTCAATCGAGCACAGAAAATGTCCCATTGACAGGTACACAGTTAAGATGTCTGTGGCTCTTTCCTGCAACATCCATAGACATAATCGTCATCACATTTAATCAAATACTTTTCTCACAGTCAATCATGGACTGAAGTTTTGAATTAAACCTGATGAGGCTTTTGTCCAATCAGCGTTTTTGAGACATTCTCTCCTCTTGAATGTCCGGCTCATACAATGCGGTTACTGCACGCTGCCTCACATGTCACTTAAGTACCCTTAAGTGGTGTAATGCATGCGTCCTCGCAGTTCTGCCTCCCAGACACAGTTTTCTGCTGGCCCTGCAGGTGTGTCAGGCTCCTGTTGGATCGATCAGTAGTTAATTAGGTCTCCGAAATGGATCGGACATGCAATCCCATGCATGCATGCTCTCTCGTCTTCTACACACTGAAGATGGAAATTGGTTTACACACACTGTCCATATCTTGGCTGGCCGCTGTGAGGCCGAGCTTTACATTGCTGTATGTTTCCTGCAGTTGTAAAGGGCTCTGATATCATCCTTTGTTATACATCAGCTACAGCAATGACACTTTTAAAGTGGTCTGCAAAAAAATCAGGGGAATAAAGACAACTGACAATATCAAATCTCAATATAGTCAACAGAGTTATTCAAACAGCTATGGGGTCAGATAACATGACTATTTCATATTTAGCTGGTGACTTTTGGCTAGAATTTGCCAATGCAATTTGGGAACAACCTTTTACATGCAATTCTAGATGAAATTAAACACTGTGCTGTTGATACTTGAGGATTTAGTTTTTTGTGAAAATCAATATTTCCTCATAAGCAATTCAGATGAATTTCAATAACCCATTTTGCTCTCTGTCCCTGTGGCCAGAAGCCCAGTATTGAACTGAATTAGATTGTTTTGTAGAATCAACTCATTTCTTGCTTTGTTAAGGTTTATGCTCAATCTGCTTGTTTGCATTGTTTTGTGTTGAACACAAGTCTACTGGATTTTGAGTTGCAGTGTGAGACTGCAAATTGCACAGAGATTCATTTCTATTTGAAGTTCCTCCATGTCCAGAATGCCTTTGAATATGCAGCACATATTCAGTATGCACATAGACACACGCACTCAGACTCTGGCTTAAAGTCTCCTGTGTGAACCGAACAGCAACCATTGATACAATTGGTGTAGATCTGTTCCTGTGTCTCTCTCATTCTTTCTACCATATAACTACTAATAACTAGGGCTGCAATTATTTTCATTATTCATAGATCTTTTGTCTGTAAAATGTACAAAGTTGTGAAAAATGTCCATTATAATTTCCCAGAGGGCAAGATATTCAGTTAACAGCTGATACAAAGAAATTCCTCACATTTGAGAAGTTGGAACCAGCAAATGCATTTTTGCTCTAAAGTCTAATAAAGTGATAAAAACATGTACAAGTGTAGTTTCTGACGATTTATCTAAAGACCTAAATGACTTTGGCCCGCTGTTATCGACAACATGAGTTGTGTTTGTGTCCGTGTGTTTCAGGTTCTACTGGGATCTGACCATGCTGTTGCTGATGGTGGGAAACCTCATCATCATCCCTGTGGGCATCACCTTCTTCAAGGACGAGCACACGCCGCCCTGGATCGTCTTCAACGTGGTCTCGGACACCTTCTTCCTCATGGACCTGGTGCTCAACTTCCGCACGGGCATCGTCAAGGAGGACAACACGGAGATCATCCTGAACCCGCAGCAGATTAAGATCAAGTACCTGAAGACCTGGTTCGTGGTGGATTTCATCTCCTCCATACCTGTGGACTACATCTTTCTCATCGTGGAGACACGCATCGACTCAGACTTTTACAAGACGGCCCGAGCCCTCAGGATCGTCCGGTTCACCAAGATCCTCAGTCTGCTGCGGCTGCTGCGCCTCTCCAGACTCATTCGCTACATCCACCAGTGGGAAGAGGTAGATTCTGCAGGGACAGGCTCTTTGGATCTTCATATCAGACTTCACATTAACTAATAGAGCTGCAACAGTTAGTCAATTACTTGCCATTTACTCAACAGAATATGAATCACCAGTAATTTTGATGATCATTTTACTAATTTTTAAAGAAAAAAAGGCCAAAAATCCTCACCTTCCATAACTTTAATTGTTAAGATTTTATGTTTTTTACAATAGTAATAGTTTTGAAATTCTGGTTGTACAAAACAAACACTTTAAAGACACTCTGCTCATGCTCTGTGAACTTATGCTTGACATTTTCTGACATTTCATAGAACAAATAGATTAAGAATTTAAAAGTAATCATAAATTGCAGCCCTAATCTCAAATGTACCTCTGGCAGAAAATCTGTACATCGGGAGATCCCCTTGCTTTAGCAGATTTATCCTAACTTGTAACCTTGTCTGGATTTCTACATTTTGTTCTCTCAGGGAAAAAACATGATACTGCGTATTTTAAAACCAAATGTACATCTTTTTAAAGCTGTAGGGTACATTGGTTCATTCCCCTCTGAGGCTCACACACAATCAACTGACGTAATAATATATATTTTTCCTGCATAATCTTACTTTTATAATTCCAACTGAGGCTGCACTCCCCAGAAGCCATTAATGTTGCTCGCAGATGATTGCGCACCACTGAAACAGCCTTTCATGGTATATAGAAGATTAAGAACAATGTGGTCTGGTGAAGGACCCCCGTGTCCATTGGCCTACAAAGCACATATTGTATATTTTAAATCCTCTGATTGCATGATACGAGAATTAATATTTCATATATTTATGTGTGTTATTCTTTCGGTTTTATAAACGTTGATAATCTGTGTTCCAGGTTTTCCATATGACCTACGACCTAGCCAGCGCCATGGTGCGCATCATGAACCTGATTGGTATGATGCTGCTGCTGTGTCACTGGGACGGCTGTCTGCAGTTCCTGGTTCCCATGCTGCAGGACTTCCCTGCTGACTGCTGGGTCACGAGAAACAAGATGGTGGTAAGTGTGCTATGAGTGATGGGGTCCTGCATGAACACAAACTTTTCTGCCAAAATTAGAACAGTTTTGGTTGAGATTTTCTGTATTTCTTTTTTTTTTTTTTTTTTCTGTGCTGAAAAATGATGATTTCACATACTTCAACGCACCAATCAGGAGTTAGCACTTTTGAATCATATGACTGACCGTTATTTGGTCACTGTCAATCAAATCAGATCAAACCACACCCACTCTGTCCTGATGAAGCAGAATAAGTGAGTTTTTAAATGTTAAAAACTTTTTTAACTCTTAATAAATAATATTTAAAGGTGGGTTTTTGTTTCAAACTTTAACATGCTTATTTACACATGGATATATGATAGTTTAAACACACAATAATAATATTTAGAGCTGTAACGATTTTATTAATAGATTAGTCGATACACAGAAATTTAATAGGCAACTATTTTAATCATGAATTAATCGTTATAGTCATTTTCTAAACAAATGTGCCAAACATTCCTTTGTTTCCTTGTGAGGATTTAAATATTTTCTTCGTCATATATGATAGTAAAGGTTTCTGGACTGTTGGTGAAATAAAACAAAATATTATAACAGGCATTTTTCCCAATTTTCGGACATTTTATAGACCAAACAATTGATTAATTGAGCAAATAAGCGGCAAAATAATAGATTTTCAAAATAATAGTTAGTTGCAGCTGTAATCATATTCCAGTATTTTAAGATAAAATGTTGTTAATTATTGATGCAGAATAAAATAATAGGTATACTGATAACTGAAATAACCTTCCAACAAAGAATAATCCAGTACAGTAATGCCAGTGAATAACTCATCATGCATGTTATAAGGTGATGTTTTCTGACAGTCTGAGCCTCTCAGTAATGTGCTTCAAAGCCAACAAACCTGGAAAATAAAGGAGTCAACACCTGTGGTATTGATCTTAAACTGGGAATAGGCTCACAAAGTTGTGCTGCAGCATTAATGTTGAGGTGATACACTTTCTCTTTCCTCCTCTTTGCCTCTTACAGAATGACACCTGGGGTCAGCAATACTCCTACGCCCTGTTCAAGGCCATGAGTCACATGCTGTGCATCGGGTACGGCCTGTACCCCCCTATCGGCATGGCTGACGTGTGGCTCACCATCCTCAGCATGATTGTGGGCGCTACCTGCTTTGCCATGTTTGTGGGGCATGCGACTGCACTCATTCAGTCTCTGGACTCCTCCAGGAGGCAGTACCAAGAAAAGGTGGGTGTTTGTTCTCTGCATGGCTGATATTTGTCAAAGAAAATCTACTTTCTTTATGTCTAAGAGAGTTGGAATCAGTGGCGGAAATGCATTTACTCAAATACGGTATTCAATTATTTTGAGGTTCTTGTACTTCACTGGAGTATTTCCATGATATACTACTTTTATACTTCTAATCCACTATATTTATTTAACGGTTCAACTTGCTTTTGAGATAACAATTCTATATATGATGAGTTTATATAGTCTGATAATCAGATTAAAGTACCCAACAGTATTTGTGAAAATTAGCTCCACTTTGACAAACTGCATCAGTAAAATGCTACTTACATATTAATGCATCAATATTAATAATCCAATAATATAATACATAATAATACATCAGTCACATGGGCCATTTTTCTGTAATTGAAATACAATAAGTTGATAGTGCACGTGTACTTTTACTTGAGACAGATTTTGACTTTTACTTGAGACAGATTTTGACTTTTACTTGTATAAAGGGCCTGAATAATTATTCCACGACTGATTGAAATGCAACTTAAATGTGACGATGATGCGAAACGTTGTGACAAAGTATTTGTGTGAACACGCTAAATCTTTAGGCATTTAAATGAGAGGGAGATTCTAACTAAATGAGAAGGAATAGAGCAACACATAAGTGTGATCGGGGAAAGATATTTGAGCTTTGAGGCATTCGAACACAGAAAAGAGAGAGACATTGGGGAGAGTTAAAGAGCTAGTTAATAAAAAGCAAAACAGCGACTTGCAGCAGGACACCGAGCGTCCATGGTGCTTTGCTGCGAGAGTGCGCCGCTGAAGGACACAGTAGTTAATGTTATTAGCTGCAGCCTGCAGAGCACAACTGTATTTGTCAGATGGGACAGAGGCATTGCTCTGTGGGCAAGTTTCACAGATGGCCTGACAGTTGACTGTTAACATAATTAGACACATTATAGTCCTCCTCTGAGCCAACACATCAATCACGTTAATATATTAATTTTGACATGACTTTGCGTTTTCTCTTGCAGTTACATTATAGTTACAGGCACGTGTATTTCTGTAGGGGTTGTTCACTTAAATACTTTTAATATTTGTTTATAACAATTTAATAATTGTAATGCTCTGTCTCGGGTTTTTGTTACAGTATAAACAGGTGGAGCAGTACATGTCCTTCCACAAGCTCCCTGCCGACATGCGCCAGAGGATCCACGACTACTACGAACACCGTTATCAGGGCAAGATGTTTGACGAGGAAAGCATTTTGGAGGAGCTTAATGAGCCACTGCGAGAGGTCAGAAGTAATCTAAGCTGTTGGTGTTGTGGTCTTCATGATAATATTGCTGAGTCTAGGAATGGTACGATAAAGCATTTTATCTTGGATTGCCATAATAACCACAATAAGTTTCCAAGAATTTCCAATATTGGGAATATCCTCACGAGTGACTTGAAAAAGCTGTCTAGCTCGCCATCATGGTAGAGAAGTGAAAATAAAAGCCTGATGAATTCTCATGTAAGAAAGAACAGACAGACAATGTTGCTATTTTTACGATTTATCCTTATTTTAAATTGTTTGACTTTTGTTTGTTTTTTTCAACTAAAAAAGGTGTTCACTAAAAAAAGATGTGTCCTCAATGTGACAATAACAATATTTGTTTCTTAACAAAATGTAAGATAAAGTTATTCCAGTATGTTTCAGGCCCATTTTAAGAGCATATTTTGATGATTATATCTATGATGTTCATATCGTCCCCTCATGCCTAACTGAGGCTGCAACATCTTCACAACTAAAGGAAATATTTTTAACTTTTTACTTTAACTCTTCATGTTTAGAATCAGTAGTATAGTAGTAAGTAGTATATATACATAAATAAATGGTTTATAACACAATATAATGTTGATATCAGCAGATATAATTGTTTATTAATGTATTTTTCAACAACTATAGCTCCTCTTGTGGGCACCCATAAGAGGAGGCTGCTGAATAAACAGACAATATAGGAAAACTCAGTTGTAAAAGTTTATGATTGTTAAAAAATACTGTTAATACTGTGCATTAATAATCACTTCTAAATGTTCTTTTATGTGCTTACAACTACATAATTGTGTGTTATCAACCATTTATTAAGTGTTTCTATGAGGTGTGTGTGTATGTTAAAGAGGGAGAAATGTTTAAAAAACCTTTTGCATTTAATGTTTTATTTTTTTAATTAGTTTTCTCATCTAAAAATATGTGAATGAATGAAGCGATCATCCTTGTTCCTAAATGGTTTACAGTTAAATATTTATGCAATCTAATATGCGCTCTTACTCAACACGATAATATTAATAGTCATGTAATCTGATTAGTAATGGGTGGAGACTTTATGAGGACAGAAAACCTCATTAACGGGACACTAAGCCGTTAACTGGCCTGCTTTTATAATAATTGAAAGTACATGTACAAACACTGACATTTGAGTTTTGAAGGCTAAAATCACTTGGTGAACACTTTTTTGTGTCATCTGCAGGAGATCATCAACTTCAACTGTCGTAAACTGGTGGCCTCCATGCCTCTGTTTGCCAATGCTGATCCAAATTTTGTCACCTCAATGCTGACAAAACTGCACTTTGAGGTCTTCCAGCCGGGCGACTACATCATCAGAGAGGGAACCATCGGCAAGAAGATGTACTTCATCCAGCACGGCGTCGTCAGTGTCCTCACCAAGAGCAGCACCATCTGTGGGGTTCAGCCATCAGACACCAAGCTGTCTGATGGCTCTTATTTTGGAGGTAATGTCTGCACACAACCTGCTGTGTGGACTGCATGCTAATACTGCATGTTCTGGAGCTGCACTGAGTCAGTTTGAATGTATGTGAAGGAGTGCTGATAGTATGATTTATTTTTGATTTATTTGGCTCTGGCACTCAGCAGATTAAGTTTCCCTGACTATTACAGCTGGGAAAAATTGTCCGCATCATCTCCTTAAAAGGGCTCGGGACTAAGAGGAGCAAAGCTTTGTGATCTTTGATTCCATCTGTGGGGTTTTCCCCTTTGTCAACGCCATATTTAAAGCTGAATTCCAGAACTTTCAATTTGTTGTCGCCCTTAAGTCGTCTCGTTGTCGGTGTAGAAAAGTGAAATGTCATCATCAAATGTCAACTAGGAAATGAAAGTATAATTCACTTTACTTGCGTTTGCAAATGAAAGCGGTGTGATCTGACAATTATTTCTAACCACATTTGAATGTTTACACCAGCATACATTTTTGGTACAAGAATGATATGGTAATCACAAAACATTATATATTTTGGCTTAAAGCTACTCAGCACAGCTGAACACATACAGATGTAAAAATGATGAATGAGGGCAGAAAGCGTGTTTAACAGAGACAGAGCGTGTGTGTGTGTGTGTGTGTGTCTATATCCTCAATATGTCTGTCCTGAAAAATATGTCTCCTTTTTTTTTTTTTCTTTTTTAAATGGCGCATTATTTTATTTTTTTGATCTGGCACGACAGATGAGGTCGGGGCAAACTGTAAGCTGCAGAAATTGCATTAAGTGCTCCATCTGTGGGGTTCAGAGACATCAGTCTTTTCATGTTTTATCATCTCACACTAATAATACAGTTTTGACTTTCCCATGGATCTTAAAAATGTGGTTGTAATGTATCACACAACTTGTATAAGAAAATCATCATATAAAACTTCATATTAATTACCCAAGTCCTCTCTGACTTGCACTCAGCAAGACACAGTTGAATGAAATTGTACAAATAATGAAACTTTTATTTTCCCTCCCTGCAGAGATCTGCCTGCTGACCCGAGGCCGGAGGACAGCCAGCGTGCGAGCAAATAACTACTGCCGCCTGTACTCTCTGTCGGTGGACAGCTTCAACGAGGTGCTGGAGGAGTTTCCCATGATGAGGAGGGCCTTCGAGACCGTGGCTCTCGACCGCTTGGACCGCATCGGTGAGTCCTTGGCCAAGAGAGAAAACCTGTATATACTAGGAACAAATGTAATGTTATACTGTTAAATATTATATAGTATTTAATTGTTGATATTTCACTTTATAGTACATTTTATACTGATCTACTTTCAATAAAAGTAATTACACTGTATTGTATGTGTTATTGGTTGAGAAAAACTACAGTGATGGTGGTGGCATCTGCTGACAGAACATGTGATGCGGGGCGTTCATTTAAACACAGGATCCCACAATTTATATATATCTATAATACTATTATAGATTTATGGAGCATATTTCAACGTCCACATAACCAAGTACTTCACAAAGGCAGCAAAATAAAACAAACAAGTTTCAAGACTGAGAACAACATTTGTAAACATACATAGAAAATAAAAATAAAAAGTAAATTCGTTACAGTTTCAGCCACATTGTACAGTAATGTTGTGCCTCACATAAGAACTGAACTTCCATGTAAATTGGTTGCTCATTTATAGCTATGCTATGCTATGCTATGCTATGCTATGCTATGCTATGCTATGCTATGCTATGCTATGCTATCACATTGAAATCTTCTAGTTAAGAGAGGCAAGGCTATGTTGCTGATGAGTTGTTCTTATAAAGTGTGCGTAGGCGTGTTATGATAATTACGTTATCAACTTATGGTACTATAACCGGACGTGACATTGATCATATTTATGTTATCGACTTTTACATCCATAGCTCCAGTGTGGGACCATTTTGGGTTTAAGCCGAATGAGAGAGGAGTGTTGTTGTCACTTATATCTTACTTATAGCTTATATGTTTATATTCCAATTTCTAATGTCTAAATTGTTAAGAATTCGAAGTGAACTACTCTTTGAAAGTGTGTACTTGCATTAGTATGTTATTATGATATCATTATATCAGTGGCATAAAATGGTCTTATGACAATATCGCCCTTATTTCTGGGACAATATATCATCAAACTGAAGTAGTTATTGTGACAGGCCTCACTATGCGCTCATTAATGAAATAGAGAATTGCATGGCCTTATTTCTGTTTTCTTAACAGGGAAGAGGAACTCTGTTCTTCAGAATAAAGTCCAGCATCACCAGAGTTCTGGCACACTAAACTTCCAAGAGACTGAGATCATCCAAAGAATAGTGCAACATGACCGTGACATGGCTCAATGCACCCAGCTGATCCAGGCCAGCCCACAGAGCCTACACCCTCTCCCTGCTCCCCCGTCACCCACTCCGGTGATCTGGGCCCCGCTGATTCAGGCCCCGCTCCAGGCTGCTGCTGCCACCACCCCTCTGGCTCTGGCCTTAGCCCACCACTCCCAGCTGCCTCCCATCCTGTTCCACCATCCTCTGACAACAGCCCCCCTGAAGGACCCCGCCAGCCTTCCAAAGAGAGTCCATGTTGGAGCGAACACGTCCAGTAGCTGCGTTTCAGGACCCGGTTCTCCTTCCAGCTCCAACTATTTCAGATCTGGTATTGAGACTCCCATACTGGCGTCCCTCAGGCCTCAGCATCTCGCCGCCGGGCCCGTGTCTCCCACAATGACGTCCCAGCCCATCTTCACAAGCAGCATGCAGCCTCTGGCCCCTATGCCCTCACACCAGCTCGCGCACCACCCTCCCCACTCTGGCATGGCCTCAGTCTTTCCCATCAGCCAGACCACTGTCTCCTACACCTGCTCTGCTCAGCTCCACCCTCAGCCCTTTCATGGTGCTATGACCACCCCACCACACCCGATAGGTTTACTCCAGCAGGGGGCGCCAGGGAGGCTAGCAGGGAGATTCCCAGCCCCCTCTGCTTCCACCATAAGCCCTCTCATCTCCAGCTCAGTCAGCCCCATACTAAGCCAGCTGCAACATACCTCTCACGCCACCGCACAGCAGATGGGGTACAGTCATGACAGAGCAGGCAGGACATCCAGTGGTCTGAGCCTCCCACATTTTCCCTTCATCACCAGCACTCAGTCCTCCACTGGGTTTATTCAGCCAGTTTCTGCAATCGGAGCTGGGGCCGCAGCCTCCCTGGCGCAGCAAAGCCTTGCAGGTCTCCAGTCTGTTTTCCTCCCCCAGGTTCTCCACGAGCACTCTGCCCTCGCCTCCCTGGCTCAGTATGGCTCCGCCGAAGTCTCGCCCTGCTACACGCCTCCGGTCCACAGTCCCAGCATACAGAGCCCTGTGATCGGAAGGACATTTTACCACAGTGAGCTCCCCAGCGCCGTGGGCTCCCGCAGCCCCCTAACCCCCCAGACCTCATACCCTGCCAGGGTGGCCTGTACCCTCAAAGAGAGGTCCGAGTCCTCGGTGGATCTCTTTACCCAGGAATTAAAGACTATCTCAGGCTCTCACAGCTCCATATACCAGGAAAGGCCTTTGGCCATGAGCGGCTTCGCAGAGGGGGTAGTGGGGGAAACCAGCCCCTTCTCCTCCCCCATGGCTGCCAGTAAACCCTACAGCCCGATCCCGGGTCAAGTTGCTCCTGTCAATCGGACACATTCAGGGCCCGAGCCTCAGAACCAGCCCGCTGGTGTTCACTCTCCCTCCGCTAGATCCCCTGCTAAGATGTTAGAGACCGAACACAAACAGTCCAAACTTCCATCCAACTTGTGAGGTTCTGACACACCCTCCTTTAATGCCTGAACAAACTGGAGGTCAACTCCTTCCTGGCATTGTTTTAACCACTACTTTGTCAAATATTAAAGTAGGAGGGTGTGTTATTCTTATCAGATTGGATATATCGGTGGTTTCATTTCTAATCAGACCGAATAAATAATTATGGACAATGATGGATATTTTTTCTACAGGATATTGCATATTTGAATATAATAATACAATCAAAAACCTATTGATGGGTATATATATAGCACCTCATGAAAATATCAAATGTTCTATGTATTGTATTATAACCACATTCTGTGATTTGTTTTAAGTATTTTGTTTAAACTTCATTGTCCCGAATATTTTGTGTAACCTTTTAGCTACACCCGTTTAGTTGGAAATTTCTATCCTGTTATGATTGAAACCAAAAATTATTGTCCTTTTTTATGTCTTTTCCCACCACCGAGTGTGTTGTGTGAATGCAAGGTTACTAGGAGATTCGAGGAGGGACAGACTGTGCACTTTGCTCGTTTCAGAGATCACCTAACGTAATGGTTTGATGACGGCATGTCTTCCAAGATAGCGTTTCAGCAATATTGCACACCCAAATGGGTCATACAAATCAGATCACACTCCAAAAAACTGAAGTAATGAATGTAATGTAATGTTTGCCTGTCTGAGTGGGAGAAGCGGGATTTATTTTTGATGTGTTGAACTCGAGGGCGATGATGGTTTTCTGCAGAGTACTGGAAAGTGTAACCAGTTTCAGATACATTTCTACGGCCACTCCGGCATGTGGTGAGACGCACCCCTGATGCCATCTCCTGTCAGTCTGACAATAACTTCGGTACAGAACATTTGTTTGTGTGCCATCAGCATAGTATGCAATAATCTGTGTTTTTTTATGGGTATACAAAGGTACTGTGAATCGAAGCACTTGAGTCAATGAGTGAGATTCTGTTTTTAGTTAGAAAACAGATTAAAACAAGGGAATTACATGGAATAAAAGCAATTGTGGATAATCAAACATCCTGAAACCAGCAATGCACTGAGACTGATCTGAATGTTTCTTGCACCAGTCAAAGGGCTAAAAGCAGTTACTTGGACACATGGTTGACAAGAAACCCTGATGGGTCATATTGCTGCATATTTACCTCTTTCATTTTACATTATTTGATTGTAAGATTTGACATCTGTTGTTGAACAATTGCTGCTTTGTGATGCTATGCTGAATCAATAAGACGTGTATCACTGACTGCTTTTTTAAAACCAGACTCTTAAATCCTTCTACTAGTTAATAAGTCCATGTGTTTAGATGATACTTCTCTTTCTCTGTGTGGAGCTTTGGCCGGTGAGGAGCTGTGAGCAGGTCAGCAGGTCAAACCATCGGAGGATCCTGTCCAGTGGCTTTAGCTGTCTGGTAACTGAACCTGAGGTTTGCTGTGACTCTGACCCCCCCGAGGGAAGAGAGATACTATCCGTCACCAGCCAGTCACTGCCAATGGGCTCGATCAATCCCTCATTACTATTCTCCTCCAAGCCCGCACCTCCACACCACCAGCCAGAGGCATCGGCTCGGGTTGAGTGTAAGGTTACTTTGAGTGCATTCAACTTAAAGGTGTGTGCAGGAGAAGAGGTGTCAGTCATTCATCTATTTATATATTTATTTCTCATTTTGCTGCCTTTTAACCAACAAATCTGAGGATTCCACCACCTATGTATGTTAGGTATATTTTATTTCAGCTACTGAATTCAGTGCAATAAAATAACATATGGTCAATGATGCTCGTCCTAGCGGTTGATTTCTTTTCATTTGTAGAGCGTGGCATGTAAGGAGAATCTGATAAAACGCTGGTGAAGTTTCAGACTTTAAGCCGGATTATAAATTTAGAACTGCGTGGTGTTGTTCAGTGCTAACATTCAAAATAACCAGGATTGTAATCTGGCAGATATGTGACTCGTCCGTACAAGGAAAATTATCTGCCATGTTCCTGGAACATAACATAACATTGATAACTGCTGGGCTAGTGAGTAAATATAGATATTTAATTCAATGCTACTGCAAGGGTTAAAAACAAAATCCAGACAAAACTTGTCTTTTTCATGTCATTCTGGACAAAGACAGACCTGATGTTCCCTGTCCTGTAATATCTCCACTAGATAAGGTAGTTTTTGGAAGATTGCATGATATTATTATAGTATTCTGACAGTGCTGAAAAGCAACTAAGTACTAGTATTTACTCAAGTACTGTGCAATTTTGAGGTACTTGTTCTTGAGTATTTCCATTTTCTGCTACTTTGTACTTCTAATCCACTATAATTCAAAAAGAAATATTATACGTTTTACTCCACTACATTTATTTGATGACGTTAGTTACGATTTACTTCACAAATTCAGATTAATAATACAAAATATAATCAACAAATAAATGGTGATGTATTATTGATAAAGATAACACTATTCATCCATTAGTGCAATTAACAAGCTACCTGGCAGCATATAATGTTTAAAATAATAAGATCCATCTTTACCAGCTGCACTAAATAATGAGATGCACATATTAATGCATCAATTTTATTTCAATAATATACATTATTCTGAAATTCTCCACATTACTTTTTATACTTTAGGGATATTGTAATGCTAATATATTTTTTTAACTTTTACTTCAGTAAAAATGTCAATGCAGGACCTTTACTTGTAGCAGAGTATATATACATTGTGTTATTGCTACTTTTACTTAAGTAAAATATCTGAGTACTTCCTCCACTACTGTGGTCTGATGTGATTTTTCCTTTGAGGTATCTTTCACTTTATTCCTGTCATCTCCCCACCAAATATATCTAATGTCCTAAAGCATAAAATTGCCCACCCCAAAAAAGGAAAATGTATATCACTGGAATATTTGATCCAGTTTAATGTGACAGGTATTATGAGAGGAAAACAAACACAGTTGAACCAAAAATTCCTTTTAATGGATAGAAACCTGGTCATGCCTGATCACAATGACACTTGTAGCAACTGTCAGTTCAGCATGAGACACTGGAGAAGACAATAGCAGTACATATCCCTGGATAATTAAAGAACCAAAAACCAAGGAAATTACGAAAAGTGTAGCCTACTTTACAGTGCATGCAGGGGAACAATTATTTCCACTCTGTTTACCATGCAGGCCCACACATGACAAGATTTTCCACTAAAAGGGTTCGAGTTCAGCCTCTGGCAGCAGGATTTAGATAATAAATTATACATATGGATGACAGGAATCTGGGTGTTACTGTCTGTGATCGACAGCTTCAAAAGTCCTTTGTAGGAGCGGCCTGGTTTTGACTTTCTGTTGGTGATAAATACCAACAGAAAAGAAAAGTCCAACACAGGGGGGAGGCAGGTTACAGAAGAGGGGAGGGGGAGCGGTTACTAATGTCCTTTGATGAAGTTCAAGGCACCAGCACAATTCTCATAGTGTTGGTGTAACCGGTACCTGGGCGCCAGCCAGTCACAACGATGGCAACATCACCAGACTTGAAGAATTTGTGGTGCTTGCCTACGGATAGAGAAAAGAGAAGCATTAATGTACAAATAAGGATTTAGTTATTAAATATAAAAACTTGGGACTCCTGATGTACAAATGTGCAAAATTATCCCATGCCTCTTGCCCTCCTAACAGTTTTTCTTGACTATATAAAAAAAAAATCCCCTTCTTTGAGACAAATTTGAACAAAGAACCACCACTCACCAACTTCCAGGGCAAAGTTGACACGCAGGTCGACGTCCTCGGCCCAGACATCGTTGGCAGTCTTGGTGTAGAGCACAGGGTAGATACCGCGGTACAGGTGGGCCTGGCGGGCGGTTGTGCCACAGCGGGTCACAGCAATGATGGGGGCACGGGGCCTGTACCTCGACAGCATGTGAGCAGACCTGCAGGTAGCAGATACAAATGATTACATCTAGAACTGAAAGTGTATGCATTTCAACCCCAATTGAAAAAAGTGCACCAACGGTTGATATGGTGAACTTGTTAGCAAACTGTTGCCCTTTTACACATCTATCAGCTACCTAACAACATCATCATTCATTTAAAGTTGTTTTTGTGTCCACCTGTCCAATATTCACTCCCTTTTATCTCTGTTTTTGTCTCTTCCAACTCCTGAGGAAAATATATGACTCTTTAGCTACTGAAAACAACGCTATGAGAGGTAAAGTGAGCAAAGCACGACATCTGCGGGTGGGATTGCTAAACAATGAGCTGAAAGTGATCCATTGTTATGTGGTTATGGAAATATTAATTATAGGTGCTTTAATTATGCCATTATTATTAAGAAATCCATCCAGCTGTCAGTAAGTGAGGATGAACTCCTGTGTGGTGAGGAATGTACAGAGTTAAATTTAACTTAGAAAATGTCAGGGTTCACATCTCAAAAGGTCACAAGTGGATCACAGATTGTGAGTGCTGTGAAAGTTGGCACACTTTATATGAGCCGAGGGCTTGTGTTAGGGAGGGAGCGGAGGCAGCGGGATAGAGAGAAGGTATAATGTAGCACTTTCTTTGCTCACAGTGGGCGCCGCGTAGGATATTATGAGTCAGAGCTTTACAGAGGAGGTTTACAGGATGGACTTCTTCTTCTTTGGGTCTCACCTGCCAGACTTGGTGAGCACGATGATGCCGCTGGCGCAGCACTTGAAGGAAGCCTCGACGGCACCGATGGCGACGGACTCTGTGGGGTCACGGGTCAGATGAGAGGTGCGACGCAGCTCCTCGAACATCTGCCTGTGGAACATAGCTGCCTCGGCTTCACGGGCAATCTGATCATGTGAAAATAAAAGCAGCTGTGTCAGGCTACGGTCACACAGCCTGTTTCAGCTGCAGCAGTTAGTTTGTATTTTAAAGGACAATACAAAGGGTTAACCACAGTGCAGATATCTTCATACCTGAAAGCACACTGAGACATGAAGCTAAACAACAGCGGCGGCCATGATGTCCAGGGACTGTTGCTGTGCATTGCAGATCCTCAGACACATGCTAATTGAGTAACATGAACACACGGTTTAAGTACAATGCGAGAAGACAGTAGATGGACAGAGGGAGGGGAGGTGCAACAGGGATACACAAAGCAAGTTGAACAAATACTGAACAAGCTGTTAGTAAAATTCAAGCTGGTACCAATGATGTGCTCACTATGTAACAGATACCTTTCTCTTCATGCTACATGATTTAGAAAATACAACTTGCACAACAAACATACTCTTCCATATTTTATTCATATTTACTGTTGCGAGAAGTACATTTTAGTTCAACTTATTTTTATCAGCGTGTTGCTTGACTGTTTATTTTCCATGACATTACATTACAGGCCATTACAAATTCCTCTTCAGAAGCATTTTCTCTTTTAAGTGCAACAAGAGTATGTATACTATATAAAGCAACAATGTGTTGTTTGACCATGTGAAGGTGGCAGCTTTTGCTATTAAAACATTTTTGTTTGGCAGCCAGCTCTCAACACTTAGACGTTAGAGTTTCCCAATGAAAGCACCACATGCCATGTGTTAGAGGGCTTTAAACTGATAATGCAGGCTTTCTCACAGCCTTAAAGACATGAGCAGATGAGACACACTGAAACAACTGACCAACACATGCAAAAACATTGGTATGGTCTTTTATCATTGCTATGACATATGCACATATTGTGCAAACGATATAACTCTTAAGGAATAAGACAAATTAATGGTGATCTTACCTTGTGCTGTGTGCGGACGGCATCCAGAGGATAGTCTCCCTTGGCGGTCTCACCACTCAGCATGATGCAGTCGTTGCCATCCAGCACGGCATTGGCGACATCGCTGGCCTCAGCGCGAGTGGGCCGGGGTTTCTTGGTCATGCTCTCCAGCATCTGGGAAGGAACATTAAGACTCTCTGACAAACTTTTCTTTATAAAAGGTTTTCCACAAAACAGTTGTACTACTGATGTCACAGACCTGTGTGGCACAGGTGATGGGCTTGCCGATCCTCATGCACCTGCCGGTCATCATCTTCTGGGCGATGAAGACCTTCTCTGTTGGGATTTCAATTCCCAGGTCTCCACGGGCAACCATGATGCCATCGCTAGCCTCCAGGATCTCATCGAATCTATCAGACAAAAAGAAAAAGATCAGCTAATCAATTCTCCAAAGATTCAGATCTGTGTGGATTCAAGTGTGACTGCTGCTAATCCACCCACCTCCGCACACCCTCGTGGTTCTCCAGCTTGCTGATGATCTTGATGTCCTTGCCCTTCTCGCCCAGCACTTTCCTGACAGCTTCAACGTCAGCAGCCTTACGGATGAAGGAGGCGAAGACCATGTCAACACCCTGCTCCACGCCAAACTGCAGGTCCTGGATGTCCTTCTCAGATAAAGCAGGCAGGTCAACGGCAGCTCCAGGCAGGTTGACGCCCTTCTTGCTGCCGAGCATACCGCCGTTCTCAATGTTACACATCAGGTAGTCGTTGCCTTAGGACACACAGGATGAAGTGAAATGTCATTGCTACCATTAAGCAGAAAGGTGAAAGCAAAATCTGCATGAAAGATAGTCAAGATTAAACCAAACAGAAGATTGTTTGTGTGCTCACCAATTTCCTTAACCATGAGGGAGATAAGACCATCATCAATGTAGATGTGGCTTCCGGTCTGCACCACCTTGGTGATGTTCTTGTAGTCGAGCCACAGAACTTTCTCATCACAATTCTCCATGAACTGGTCGTCGAGTGTGAGTTTGATAATTTCACCCTTCTTGAGCTCAACCTCAGCAGTTCCACTCTAAACAAGCCCAGGGAGAGAGAGCATGACAAAATTGCTGCATGAAAGCTTCATACAAATATTAGTGCAATAAATCTAAAATGGCCCCTTTGGAGTCCTGGTTATTTGGTATGAACTCACGCCCTTGATGAGTCCGGTTCTGATTTCTGGTCCCTTGGTGTCCAGAGCGATGGCCACTGGTCTGTAGTCAGCAGATCCGGGACCGAAGCTCTCAGTTGCCTCACGGACGTTCTTGATGGTCTCAGCATGGTACTGTATGATGTGGGGCGTTTAAAAAAATGTTAACATTTTGAAAAACCTCATTGAATCTAGCAAAGCATTAAAAGTGAAAGAATTTACATTTGTGAACTATGTCATAACACCATGTTTTATTTAGGTCAAGAAAAGATTATCTCTAAATGTGTCGAATTCTTAAAATGAGGTTAATACAACAACAGGTGGACACACTTGGTCACGGTCACGAGGGCAGCACGGCACTGGTTTGCATGACTATATGCAGTAAACCTTGAATGACAACTGCAACACATATTTAGCTCATGACATAAATAGCTGCTCACAGACTATCAGGGATTACATGAATAGTTTCCAAAATAGTTGAGCTGTAGCCGTGATGTAGCAAACATGGTGTTTGATGAGTCTAATCTGCACACTTTACGGTCAATAATGAACGCCTCACTGGGGTTTCACTACATGCCTTCTACTCGCACGGTTGCTGCCAGGCTGACTTCTACAGAATAACTATTTATAGCTGGACTGACAACTGACATACCAATGAGACTGGATCTACTTTGCCCTTCTCATAACAAATCCTTTGTCCACTAAATTGGGATTTTCTGGAGTCACAATTATCAATTTTATTACTTTTTGTTGCTAAGAAGCTGGCTAAAACACAGACTGGACAGACAACTCAAAAGCAACTCTGAGAGTTGAGTTACATGAAAATAAGCACCGCTTTTAACCTTTGGGGATCCAGATATAAACTGCAGGTGTTCGTACTCCAGCTGATGATAGATATAAAAGCTCATCCACTCAGGTGACAGTGAAAAAGGTAAAGTGGCATGACTTTTAAAGGTGAAGGGTCAGTAATATAAGGTCAGCCAAAGAGTTGAGCGTGATGCAGTTGGCTCGCCAAATCTCAAGCTACAACACAGACCTGGTACTAAAGGGGCGAGTACCAGCTCATAGATCACATTACAGCCACAGACAGTTACCAGGCCACAAGAGTAATGTCACACTGATGGCTGCAGCTGTAAAGGGCAAGTCCACTCTGAATCATAACTCAAACTAGAAACTACTGCTGTACTGCTCGGTCTGGGTTCAAACTCTAGACATGTGAATCAGTGATGTCACAGCAGGTTTCGGCATCACCATTTGTGTAGCGCCACAGGCTAAAGTTTTGGAGATGCAAATAGTTAAAAAAGCAGGGAGTATATTTGCTGAATATCTCTCATCCGTGACTCACTTCATGAGTGCCATGAGAGAAGTTCATCCTTGCAATGTTCATCCCAGCCTTGATCATTTCCTTGGACATGTCCACAGATCGGGAGGCAGGTCCTGCATCAAGACAGGTGAATGAATACAAGGATAAATATGATATTTGTAAGATACAATACGTTTTCACGAGAGCGTGACAAGAGATGAATGAACAGGGTTCATTCAGGAGTCTGACCGATTGTGCAGATGATGCCGGTGTTGCGAGACACAGCAGGTTCAGAGTCGATGTCCAGCAGACACATGTGCTCAATGAAAGTGTCTGCCATGGCAGCATGCATCTGCTGCGTGTGGATGATGGAAGAACCCATATCCTTTGACTTTGACATGGCTGGATCTGTGTCTGCAGGAAATTTCCTGTGGAGACAGAGGAGGAAACCAGAGCAAGGTTCGATTAGTACCTGACAACTCGACCCCTGACATGTAATATAGGTTTTGTAGGATTTCATTTTTTCATGGGCCACAGACAGAAGACCGTCCAGGTGTATGCAGTGAGTTGTGATCTAGTGGTGACACAATGGCTCCTGAAACCAAGAGCTTGTACTAGAAGCTACTTTGGGGTAATAAATGATCACATAAATGTGAGAACATTCATATTTAAAGAGTGAAAGAAGAAAAATTTATCAGAAACTACAGCAAGATTTGATCAATGATCCAAAAGTACACACTTACAGCAAAGTGTGACCTCTCCAGAGTGACTGTGCAAGCTGACCGAGCAGCCTGTGCAAAGAGTAACAACAGTATGTGCCTGCCTGACTGCACTCTCCCACATTCCAGCGGGAGTTTATGTGCAGCTGAAGAAGAGGAGCTGGTCACTTGACAGAGGCTAAAGGTGATTCACACACACAGAGAATAACTCCAGAAGGAAACCGAAAAGCAATATTCATGCTGCCTGAGGTGCAACGCTGTTTGAAAATCCAAACAATGTACATTGAAAGGTCAAAGCAGCAGAGTTTTCAGGATTCAGTTTACAGTCAACTAGAACAGAGGTACGCAACATGCATGACAAATGTGTGTTGGCATGGGAACATAGTGTGTGTGTGTGTGTGCTGAGACACCATTCCTGCCCCCAGCTTTCACCTAAAATAACACAGCAGCTGAGAGCATTTATGGACTATATAAACATATCAGGAAAATTAATAAATTCATCATAACTATACGATAAAAGGGCAGTGTTTTATTTTTATATGAATCATATATTACAAGGTTAAAGCCTCCTTGCAGGTATTTCTGAGTAATGTTGTCTACAAAAGTTTTGTGTAATGTTACAGATAATTGTTTAGAGGAAAGAGAAGGAACAAAAAGGATATGCAATAAATGACAGAGTAACATATCCTACTTTAGGCTGTTAATTATTTTAGGCAAGAAAGATTTCTAGAAACATGCAGTTTAAGTAAAAAAAAAAAATAACTTGGTCTTTTTCTGCACCTGAAGCAAATCACAGGAGCAGGATACGATAAATAGATAAATGATGCATAAGTATTATGATCATGCATAATAACTTATTACACATATTCATAACAAGTGATGTAGAGATATTCACCGGAAAAGTTTGATCAGTCACTGAAATTAGTTTTTTACCTTTTTAAAGCATGAAAGGAAAGTATAATTTGCTTTGAACATTGAATCAAACCTAATAGAACATCTACTGTCCACTCTCTCCGGCATACAGTTGAGTCTACTTGCTGCTACTCACCTATTGGGTGAACTTTGCAGGATCAAGACGCCACAAGCGCGGCTGGAGCGACAGCTTTTATCAACCTCACTAACCGGGACTACTTTCCTGTGTGAACAACGCCCGGTGACACAGGATATAGGGCGCGAGAGTTAAGGCGCCGTTTACAGTTATATCAGCGAGTTGAACGTACGTTGTTCACACGGGGGTTGTTTTTAAACGAAAATATAAAATGCAATGTCAAATTTGCAGGTAAAATCACAGACGTTGGACACATATTGAGGGAGAATAAGGCGCAGGTGTGAGTGTTGTTCGCCTGGCCATTCACAAAGCTCTCCGCTGATATTTAAATATGAGCCTGGCTTGTAATTTTGGACCTGAGCCATCTTAAATTATAAGCAACAGGATGACCTTTCAACTATGATTAAGGCTGTTTTTTTGGTATGTTTTTTCTCTCTTTCTCTTTACTTTTATTTCTCTTTATTTATATCAAGGACCAAGGAATTAAGTGATTTGCATGTTTTAATATTCAATGTTTTATGGTTGTTTGCAGAAATAAAAGAAAAAAGCAATAAACATTATCATCACCATCATGCAATATCCAACAAGGAAGTTTGTTTAATTGTCAAGATTGCACATTGCCCTTGATGCTCACCTGCTACGACTACGTCATTTTTTCCATTGAGAATGATTTTGCCTTTTCTTCCATCTCCTTTACTTCTTTTTTCATAATAGACATCATGTCGTACAGTTGGATGCGGCAGGGCTGCATCATTTTAGGTTGTTTCATGAGCTCCGCAGGGGACTGTGTCTGCCTGTCTTCTTAATGATATGATCATATGATTCACAAATGTATGCATTACTCTCAGTCAGGTACGGTGATACGTGACACACTTTTACTAAACACAGGACTGTATATATATATATATGTATATATATATATATATATATATATGCTTTACATTCAACCACACCATACTGTATGTCTGGTTGTCAATCTGTCAATTCATGCTATGTTATATATATATAGTTGAGCCATACTCTGCTTCATGTAGCCTGAGGAACATACTGTTCCACATTAGACATCAGACCCACCCAGTGCCATGTTCAACATATATATGTATGTGCAGTCACTTCAATGTTATTTATTACAATCCAAATGTGTGTTTCAGCCCTGCTCAGTAATCCAATCATTTGTGGCTACTTTTTATTCTCAGTTTGTTTAATCCTTTTTCATATGCACACTATTTTTACATTCCTCAAGTTATAGCCATGTTTTTCTAACCATAGAAAAGAAAGGAAAAATAATGTATTTGAATATTTGTTACTAGGTATTAATTGGATAGGAAGACTTAGATCTGCTCATCTACTGGAGTTATTTAAAATTAATTTAAAAAGAATGCAGCTAATTAACCTGAACTCACAAATGCTTTAAAGTAACTTGAAAAAATATCCTTAACTGGACTAGAAATATGTGCTGAGTCCTGACAGCTATAGTGTGTATAGATAGTGTGTATAAATGTGTATAAAGCTGTTTAATAAGGTATCAATAAATACATTGTACTGTGACCCTTCAAGAGGTGGAGATTTGAACGGACTTTTAACCTCTCTCGCTCTCTCTCTCTCTCTCTGTATCTCTCTCTCTCTCGCTCTCTCTCTCTCTCTGTATCTCTCTCTCTCTCACTCTCTCTCTCGCTCTCTCTCAACAACAGCTCTCTCTTTCTCTTTCTCACTCTCTTTATCTGTCTCTCTCTCTCTCTCTCGCTCTCTCTCAACAACAGCTCTCTCTCTCTCTCTCTTTCTCACTCTCTTTATCTGTCTCTCTCTCTCTCTCTTTATCTCTCTCTCTCTCTCTTTATCTGTCTGTCTCTCTCTCTCTCCCTCTCTCTCTCTCTCT
>CALSBV010012175.1:7052568-7065305 GCA_943590825.1 Bovichtus diacanthus | reverse complement strand
ATGATTTGATGCTGTATGTGTAGAGGTCTAGTTTTGTAGGGTGTCCAAGTGGAAGACCCACACCATATAACTGCTAAGTAATTTAAGGACTAAGGCCTGTAACTATATTGGGTACAATTGGTCAAACTTCAGTCTCTGTACATATTTTGAGAAGTGACTGTACTTCTTATGGAAGTTCTTACAGTACACATACAATAGTCTGTAGGTCAAATGCTCAAATGATTCCCCGGACCCAACAAACCACACAAACCACTTTGAATGTGTTGACTAGGATTTGAGGAGCCATCTAGGGGATTCATGGAAAGCCTTGTTTTAGGATAAATGTCCAGAGAGAAAGTGGCTGTTCGCCAAAATGGATGGTGGCATGCAATTGTTCATCATCTGTTCTCCTTGATCAAGTTTCTAATAAACCTTCAGCATTAAACATCACTTCGGTCTCCATCAACTGCTTTAGTTTCCAGTACTAGGCTCATTAAGAATTTATTTCACAATAACTGCAACGTCCCCAGGTTCAAATCCAGCTTGGGACCTTTGTTGCTTGTCATACCCCTCTTTATCTCTGATAATTTGATGTCTGTATCTCTACTGTCACTATCAAATAAAATAAAATAGAGAGAGAGAGAGAATATTATATAATAAGAGATCTGTTTAAATGAAAAGTTTAACCAACTTGTATTTATTTCACTTGACTTCCTGATACTTCTTGATGTAGACTGTTTGGTGTCTCTACAGGTTGGAGCTGGTTGCTCTCTAAACCTGATCCTTCATTGTGAACCTGTTGTTCATTTATCTTCTGGGCCTGACTGATCAGGCCTGAAAGTTATGACATAACAGTAGGTGTATCAAATGAGAAGGAGGTGGATACAACATTAAAAAAAACAGCACAATATAATACAATATAAATCAATATCCCTGCTACAAATACTACCTTCGTGGAGCTCATAATGTTCTGTTGTCACAGTGTCTGAGACATATTGACTAATTTCAGAAGAAATTTTCAATGTTGTTTATGTTCTTACTGTTCATGCACAGCCTTGAAAATGTCAGTATAGTATAAAGTATACGGGTTCATGGTATTGTACCTACCCACTATAAATAAACACCGCCACATAATCAAGACCCACTCATGTCTAAGTGGATTACTCAGAGAAAAGCACTTGTTGAGAGAAGATTTGCACAGATGTATGCAGTCCTAGAAGTGTCTAATCTGACCAGACTGCAGAGCAGCAGGTGACTGCTAACAAGGGTAACTGCCGATTAAGGTCAGACTGCAGCGCAGTAGACAGACAGGAAGACAATAAATGCCAAACATCACCCATCCTTCAAATGTGCAACCAAGGATCTTTGTTCTCCTCACAGTCTTCAAACTGATTCATGAACCTGACTTTTCTGGAGTCTGGAGGATAGTATGATGGATTTCTTTGTTTTTCTCCTCTTTTACAGAGAAATATACGCAGTAGAGAGGATAGCACTCACATCACACTAATAGGACAGAGATACTGTAAGTGTGCATAAAAGCATAGACCAGACATGACTGGAGCTGCAGGTCGCGTCCTCAGCCTCTGCTCTCTCTGGACCAGGCTCAGCTGATCAGGTGGTCAGTGTCTGCAGCCAATCATGTGACGCTGAAGTCCGAGACTGAACATGTGGGACTTCCTGCTGTTCTAAACCAGGAGGACGGCCAAACACAGGCAGCCAGCAGAGCCTTCAAACAGAAATATTCATTGTTTATGTCCTTTCATCGTCACATATGGACCTGAGCATTTTGTTATTGCTTTTTTATATTAATAGATTGTTTGTTCAATTGGAATATGTGGAAGTTTTTCTCGGGAAGGCGAGGTAAGCACTTTCTTTGGCTTTGTGGCACTGACAGCATTAACACATTATGACCAAACATGTTCCTGTCTTTTCAATGATCGATGCTGAGACAGAGGGAGGCAAATATGAATAATCTTGATGGTTAAAATATAGTTTAAATTGTGAAGAAAATACTGACTTCCTATATGCATAGTGTAGAGGTAGTTGAACTAATTTAAGTCACATATGTTTTTTCCAGCATTAGTCACAGTGAAGGTAACATACTGTTGATTGCTGCTGAAGAAGTGCCAAAGAACTGAACACATGGTGAGTCTATGAGCCCACAACAACCCTCTCCTATTCATATTTTATTCTTAATATCACACAGTCTGGTTATGTTTTAGGGTAGTAAGTTGTTTGCATTGACAGGCAATAAACCTCTCTTTTTTTAGAACTGAAATCATGAGACAATTAATTGATTTGTTGCTCATAATTAGCGACAATGGATCAATGGTTTGACCTGCGTATGTGTTGAAATGATTGACAGTCTGGGCTACATGGTTAGTTGACTTTGTTTGGGTAGACAGAAGGAACTAATTAGTGGAGAAAATAATAAGATCTTTTGATTGACAGCTTTCCCCATTAACCCGACAGGAGACTGAATGCCAGCAGGGGACAGAGAGCCAAACTGATGAGGACAGTGACTCAGAGGAAATCCTGTGTGGAATTCATGTAAGCATTACTCTGTGGTGCTTTGAATGTTATTTTAGAACAATCCAAATTCACATCACACACATGAGTAAAGACAACTACCTGCAGAAATGGTAGCATATGAAGTTTTGATTAAAAAGCACAAAGTCATCATATGGTCACTGGGTGTTGGAATGGCAATGTCTCCCTTTATGTATTGTGGAGTAGAGTTTGGAGTAAAACCTTCCTTGACATGTGAAACAAGAATATAAATATTTAATAAATGATTTAGGACACTGTAAGATAGCTGTAAGCAGATTTAATAACTTTTTTATGAAGACACGTTGAGCTTTAAGGTTAATTCTTGACTCTAACTTCCTAACTCAAGGTCCACTTACTAGATTTCTTCAGAAGCTTTTAGCAGCAACTCGTGGCCTTCGTCAGCAAATGGAATTCATGAGAATGAAGAAGTATTTATAAATAAATAAATATAAAATTATTTATATAACAAAGACTTGACACAATCCTATAAAATATGTAATTTAATCATTAATTATGCGACACAGGAGTAATCCAAATACAGTTGATAAATATATTAACACACACACACTCAAAATGTTCCTTATAGCCGCTTACAACTATATATATATATATATGTGTAACAGTAAGTTCTAAACCATTTTCAATTGTTTATATGCTCCTTATAAAGGCTAACTCAAAAGTAGAGAAAATCAACGAAAATAAACATTTTATATCTTAAGGAGGAGTAAAAGCCTTCTTCTTAGCCATTGTTGTAAAATATGTGACTGGTTTAATCCCTTAACCCCCTGTGGTGCTGAGCTGTTTGGGCCTTAAGGTAAGTGAGTTAGTGTTTGTTTCAGCAGGAGAGCTGTGCCACTGACCTGACTCACCACCCTCAGCTGGATGCTGAAATAGAGGCCGTCAGGACTTTGTATTCAGACAATGCCGTCTCCGTCAGGTCAGAACATATTTTCTTATTCATGGTCTTAAAAGGATTTCTGTTGCTTTTCTACATTGACAAATTCCCACTTCCTTTTCTTCTTCTTCTAGGGAGTATGGGTCAATTGATGATGTGGATGTTGACTTAAACATAAATGCCGACGTTTTGGATGTACGTTAAATTTACAATACATTCAATTCAAGTACAGTATATTGACATGTTTGGCGTCTTGGTGTGTTAAATATGATTGTGCTTGTGTGTTGTCAAAAGGAGGAAGTGGCCAAGGCCTGGAGGATTAGCCCATCAGATCCCATCGTTATCCGTCTGCACTTTTCCTCGTCTCAGTATCTGGATGGGCCTGGTGAGCATCAACAACACTGTTGCAGACCAGATTTACTATAAATAAATCAATGTGAGATCTGATTAAGTGTTGTTCCTCACCACAGCACCTTCAGTCAAAGTCTTTCAACCATCCAACAGAGATCATTTCAGCCTTAGGAAACAACTACAGAAGTGAGTGTTCATACTATAACTTTTAGGAACTTTTAGGAACTTAATTCCCCCAACATTATTACAGATGTCACTTTTTAGATGATAAACTTTTCAGATTTTTAACCCTCGTTTGAATGCTATCAGCTCATTGAATTCACTCAGTTGTTATCAATACCACTTGAATGGTTTAGACGCTGCAACATCGGCAAACTGGACCTACGCACGTTGCGTAAGGTCGTAGTTTTAAATACGTGCTTAACATTGTGAATTAAAACAAAACAACTTGTTTTAGATTCAGGAGAAGATAATGGTTTAGGTTAAAAATAACTTTAAATGTTAATAAATAAGTAAATGTTTGTTACGTAATGTAACATAATTAGCTACTATGACCACTAGAGGTCGGCGTCGTCTTCTATTCGTATTGGTGATCAACCATGTGAATAGATGATAAAGGCCTTTTGAATCTTCTAGCAGGTGGAGCAGGCCCATTCTAACCCATATCCAAGAGGCTGAATCAGAAAACCTTTATTCGTCCCACAGCGGGGACATTTACAATTTGTTTACTGATAACTGCTGATAACGCCCATCCAATAGGCTGATAACATCCAGAGCCCTTTCTATGGTAGGCCTATTATTATTATTATTATTATTATTATATTGCTCAGAATAACTCTTGATTTCTATTTCTCAGTATTCTTACAGTCTTCTTATCTCGTGAGTGGAAAAATCTGACCTATGAGAACGTTGTAGTCCGACAGAAGAGAAGACACAGCTGGTTCAGGCCAAGTGGAACCATCAAGAAATTTCGTGCGAGACTTAAAATCTGGCTCCCACCATCAAAGTATGTGACAATCTAATGAATCCAGCAGTTTTATTGCTGATTCAGTCTGATCTGGAGTCTCTGTTCACTGCTTCCTCACTCACTGTGAGCAGGTCCAGTGAGCTCCAGGAACCTGCTGTGAAAAGAAGGGTCATTTCACCAGCGATGAAAGTGAATCACACAACTTCTTACACCATCAAAAATCCCGCAGGGGAGCTCTTCACCTACACCCCCAGTGGAAAGGTGAATTCAAAGAACACTTCTGTGACATTCGCTTCAGTTTTATGGTTGCTGCTGTATTTGCAACAATCTTTTTCAAGTTTGTGTCTCTCCTATTACATAATAGGTTCTGTAAGTGTTTAATAAAAGTGTGCGTGTCCCTTCTTTCACAGAGGGTGGTGGTGTCAGCTGTCAAGTCATCAGCACAGCTTAGTACCAAACAGCTGATAGAGCTGCTTTTCTCCTCCCAGGCCATCAGGCACTCTAAGACCCCCCCAACTCTGCAACATGGCTTCTTGGTGCAGGTAAAGCAAAACAAAAAAATCAAGTTATGTTTTGTCAGAGAGGGAAATTAAAGAGAAGTTGCACGCAGTCTCATAGTCCAGTTTATTCAGATAAACTCTTACCACATCCAGTGCAGCAGGGATCAGGGTTGGGTCAGATTCATTTGAAATGTTGTCAATTACTGAGAAATAATTACATGGATTACAACTTTTTTTTTAATCTAATCTGAATACTTTTGCATTACTTCAAAAAGAAACATTGAAAATATTGCATTTTATACTAAACAAGGGAAGCAGCCACACAAATGAATTTTTCACAAATATTCTTTTTTAAACATCTCAAAACATTGTCAATGCTAATAAAATGTATTTTGCATATTCACCATTTCCAGTTGGTCTAATCAAATAACCCTTACAAAAACAGTGCAGATACAAACTGCAGGTGTGCTGTGTGTTTTCTACAACATGCAGGTGAAATGCTGTTTCTTTTGTGTACGTTTTTGTTGATGCTGTTTTTTAATCAAAGGCCACATGAAAAAACGACGTATGACAGATGTGCTTTTCATGACTGAGCATTGATTATCATGAAAAAAAAAGTGTTATTTTAGAATTGCCATATTTAAAGACATAAGGAAATCCTTGACAAAGTAACATGTTGCATATTTTTTCAAATGTAATCTGGGCTGATTATAGTTACTCATTATTTTTTGTAATCTGATTATGTAACCACGATTACATGTAATCTGGTAGAGATTTACACGGCACTATAGCACAACACCAGCACTTCTGTTTCATTGTAAAAGGAGTTTGTGGATTGACAACAGTGTGATATCACAATTTTAATTTTAGTTTTACCTCACATAAAGCAGATAGTAATAACATTTGCAAGTCAAATCTATAATGATGTTTGCCATTGTGTATACAGATAATGAGGTATGCTGAGCAGAGACTCCTGACGCTGAATGAATACTGTGTAGTCTGTGATGAGCGACATGTGTTTCAGAATGGCCCTATGTTAAAGGTAAACTCAAAGAAATTATTTTTGACTGATATGTCAGTAGCCAATCTACTGAATGAAAACAAAAAAATCTACTCGACTGTTAAAGTATAGTCACTTTTTTTTGGTTTTGTGTGTGCAGCCAGCAGTTTGCACCAGGGAGCTATGTGTGTTCTCCTTTTATACGTTGGGGGTTATGTCTGGAGCTACAGAGGAGGTCGCCACCGGTGCAGAGGTTGGTAACACACACACACACATACACACTCTTATAGGTAGTCTGGGTGATCATAACATAAGATTCATGCATTGCAGTAATGGCTGTTCTACAGGTAGTTGACCTGCTGGTGGCCATGTGCAGAGCTGCCCTTCAGTCTTCACGCAAGACCATCATATTTGAACCGTACCCTTCTGTTGTTGATCCGTACAACCCCCAAACCCTGGCCTTTAATCCTAAGGTGTCAGCTGAATTTATCAAATTTATTATTGACCTGATTTGTAATGAACTATTGAGGACGTCACTGTTTTATTCTGAAGGAATCATGTTTTGTTTTGTTGTGGCAGAGAAAGAGCTACGACAGGCTGCAAAAAGCGCTGGACAACGTTTTGTTAATCAGGAGGATGTCACAGGTGACTGATCCTAAAATAAATCCGATACTCATGACAGCGTTTTTTTTTTTTTTTTAATTCATATCTGGTTCACTTCGTCTAAGAATAATCTGAAAGCTGCTGAATTGTTCTTTGACAGTTGCATTAATATTAGACGGATGTATTTTATTGTATCCAGGGTCCATATTCTGAAATAAAGAAGCAGATGGACAAGATAGACCCTCTGGCTCATCCTTTACTACAATGGTGAGTGACATAATCTAAGAACATTTGCATTCTGTTTCATAAACTTGATATGTCATAAATCCGAATGTTGGTTATATTCATGTCCAGGTGTGTGTTTGTATGTTTGACAACAGGATTTTAGCAAGCAACAGATCTCACATTGTCAAGCTTCCACTGAACAGGGTATGATAGAGCAGTTTACAGTTAGAATATGACGTCTTAGTTGCAAGTTTTCCAGCAGTACTAGTTCAAATTAGCAGCCAAATATTATACGCTAAACTGACTTTTATACCTTATCTAAATTGTATCCTCTTTGTGCTCTCTATTTCTTCATCACTTGGTACACTATAGCAACTTAAGTTCATGCACACACCCCATCAGTTCCTGTTGATCAGCAGCCCTCCATCCAAAGAGGCTCGTTTTCAAACTGCCAGGAAACTTTATGGCAGTACCTTTGCTTTCCAGTGAGTAATATAAAACACTACATACAGAATATGATCCCTACTTCATACACTTAGACCCTATTTTCTCTTCTTACAGTGGTTCCCACATTGAAAACTGGCACTCTATTTTGAGAAATAGGCTGATTAATGCATCTTATACAAAATTGCAGGTAGAGTATCAAAATACCAAAGGGTCTTGGATTCCTTAAGCTTGATTAATAAAAGCCTTTAAACCTAAGATCATGTCATAGTGGAGATTTCAACAGACTTTTGAGTTAATCTTTTTTCAGAATAAGTGTACAGTTAGATCTGTGAGACCTTTACGATTTGGGATTTAGGATTAACTGAAGTGTTCACATTGTTTCCTCTTCAAGCTTCATGGAGCTGCATATGGGAAAGGCATCTATCTGAGTCCTATCTCAAGCATATCATTTGGGTATTCTGGTATGAATGCACACTATAACGATTTTCATAATACTCTGCATACAAAATGACCTTTTTATACAAAGATTACCATTACGTATTGATTCTAGTATGTTTTTTTTAAATTGATCCTTCCTCTTTGTGCAGAGATGGGTAAAGGGCGACACCAAATGTCCAACAAAGATGAACTCATAAAGAAATACAACCAAATAAACCAAATCAAGCAGGTACATTATCGTTCACGTTTGTCCAAAATGTGTCTAGTTGCACTGTGTTTTTCTCTCCTGTGTTTTCGAATCTCATCCTGTGTTCTCTCCTTGTCTTAGGAACAGCCAGGGCAAGCCAGGTTTCTGCAAAACAGGAATCTAAACTGCATTGCTCTCTGTGAAGGTACGTTTGAAATAAAAAAAAAATAAAAAAAAGTGTTACAAAGATCCATGATTTCACAATATTTGGAATGATTTTGTGACATAGTTTTATAAAGGTTGTCTGCATGTCTTGACAGTCGTAACTTCAAAGGACCTTCAAAAACACGGGAACATTTGGGTGTGTCCGATACCCGACCATGTGTGCACACGTTTCCTCTTTGTGTGAGTGTAGCAGCAAAGACAGATCTGCCTGGTAAACCAGAGTAAGGATACATTTCCAGACTACATTGCAGATTTGTACAACGTTCTGCTTTTGTCTTTGTCAGGTACGAGAACGGCCAAGTGGGAGATGTCCACATCGACACTGAGGAAGCCAGGATCCACAGGGAAATTTTACAAGTAATTGCTTCAAACCCGTGCTGAGAAAACAAATACTTTATGATTAGAGTGCAGATTTCATATTATTTTCAAACACCGCCTGAGAATAGATCTTAGTTTCTTTGTGGCTGAACATATTAAGTTTGGCTTTTATTGGTTTGACAGGTAAACAGAAAATAATGCTTTATTATTACATTTATTAGCTTTTGTTTAAATGAAAAACTCAAAGAAAGGAAAATACCACCTCAAAAATTAAGAGCTCTTCTTTCTGTTATCAACTGCAATAATATTAGATGGATGAAACGTGTTTGTTGTGTCATGCACCTGTAAAAGTGTTTTTGCCTTATGACTTAATTTACATGTAATTTAAATCTGTGTTATAACTGTATACTCTAAATACATACTTTGTACGTTTTTATAACCACACATTTTTTAAATAAACATTTTCAATATTTGCTCATTTTGTTCAACAGATCAAATGTTTTCATTTTACAGCTTGAAGTACTTGAATACTTGTTATTTGTGTAATGCATGTTTTGTACCACAAGATGGAAGAGTTACCAATAACAACTACTGAGGGATTTTTTATTGCTCACACAGAGCCAATAAAACCCTATTATTGTCATTTTATGACACTTATAAATCTAAATGTCTGTAAGTAGAGATCGCTATGGGTGTTTGAATAAGATTGCATTGTGAGCACATTTAAAATTTGCATATATATATATAGAAGGGAATATAACACAGGCTTGTTTATATATAATATAATATAATATAATATAATATAAACAAGCCTGTGTTATATTCTACCTCAGGAAAAAAACACACTAGACAACTGCATAACATAGACGTGTTACAGGAGTTTTTGTGGCACATACAGTGACTCCGGTGAATCACAGACATTATCCAAATGTTTTACCACTATTGTCATGATGGGAATTCACTGATGGAAAGTTAACATGCATTTACTTGGCATTCATGGCCAGTGGATTATTATTATTGGAACCAATTGCATTTTGTTCTGAACTATATTGACACCACTGAGAACCACATCTTTGTGCTCATTGTTCAGTGAACATCATGGGGTGCATACCATCCTGTGAGGCAGAAATGCACCATTATAACAGTATACTGGTTCCATATGAGCCCCACAGCTGCCTCCCCTGGCTCTGCTCCTCTGAAGAAGGCCTCTTGGAAAACACTTCTGTTTGCATCTGGATACGGATCTTTTCTTTCAATATTTGGTTTTATGCAAGTTTAGCAAAAAAAAGGAAAGCTCCAAGGTATACTTGTCCTCATGAAAGTCATGAATGTCATTGACTCAAAAGAGGCACAAATGAGGTAGCACACAATTTCTGGGTCAGCCCAGCAGGCGATGGACTTAAGGGAGGAGAACTGTGAAGTTGCTGTAATAGCCCAAAGGAAGACATTTCTCAAGGACCATATGGCTCTCTGATGATAGTGCAGAGGGAAAGTTGTCTTGAAAACCATGATATGTTGCCATAATGTTTATATTATTTCTAAATATCTTTACCCCAGTGAGATTTGTGCAATATCTGCAAAAAGGCACATTAGTAATGTCGACAATCAAAACCAATTCAGTTAAAACAAAGGATTGTTTCAACTGCACGCCTTGTTAAATCTCATTAACTCATGTTGATTCATCCATATAATTCAAGCATCCACATGGACAAGTACAATCTCTGAGCCCTTCAGGGTTTAACAAAAGCTTCCTTCCAAAACCAACAAACTAGAATGTGACAGACATTATTAAATGTTGCATGTGCCTTTAAGAGCCCTATGTCCCACTCTACATGTCTCTCTCTGAGCCTCATATGTGTTTGTTGGCATCAGCTGTCCTCAGTGCTGAAAAGAGCAAGGACATCTTTTCCTTCACGTCAATGGGATTAGAGGAAGAAATACCCTCTTCACACTGCTGGCTGTCATCTCAGTGCTCAGAAGACAAAATGGAAATGCAGCATGGACAGAGGACAGAAAGAAGACCAGGATAAGTCACAAGTTTGGATTACAAAGCTGATCAGTTTTTATTTTCTCATGCTAAATGAACAAGGAACATGTTTTCAATCTCAAGGGAGGTATGCAAATATTCCGAGGCTGCAGGCTCAGAAACAGCATTCTGCGCTGTTATTCCACTGCTTTCTAAACAATGACTGAACCCAGGGGTCAGATGAAGAGTTCAAATACTACAACCAGCTCTGTAATGGAACCGCTGTCTGCTTCATTTGACCCTGACGTCCCATCTTCATCTTTGTGTCCAAAGCTTGGCCAGAGCAACTTCAGGAGAGTCAGCCGCACAGAGGACAGCAGTCCCTATCCGATCCCCGGCCTAGCAGCAGACATTCTCCACATGCGAGTGAAGGAAGGAAGCAAGATCCGCAATTTGCTGCGGTTTGCAACAGCTCGCATGCAAGGGGAGGGGAAAGACAGCAATGGGACATCGCTGACACAGGTGGTCTTCACTGGCTCAGGTAGAGGAGTCACCAAGACCATCACCTGTGTGGAGATTCTGAAACGTAAAATGGTAGGGCTCCACCAGGTGTCCAAGCTCTACTACAAGACAGTGAATGAGGTCTGGGAGAGTCCACAACAGGGAGCACCAGGTATAACCATGCAGAGGACAGTCCCTGCCATCTGTATACTTCTCTCTAAAGACCATCTGGATCCTCAGGAGCCTGGATACCAACCCCCTCAAACCCGGAGTGTTGCCACAGAGGACGCAGAGAAACATAGAGGTCTGATCAGGCCAGCTCACAGTCCCTCCTCACAGCACACAGCCAAGAGAGTCTGTCTGGATGACTGGACTGTAAATTCTCCATGAACGTGTTCTAAGTCTTGGTAACTTTAACAGAGGAGCAACAGAAAGCATACTGAAAATACTGGCATGTGATGTGCACGGCCCAGGACAGGAGGGCTCTGCAGCGGATGATTAAAACTGCCCAGAACATACCCATCTACGGAGCATCAGTGATATCGGTGAGACAAGGTGCCTGCAAATGGCCCAAAGGATACTTAAAGACAATCCCACGAAAGGGAACAATTGCCTCTGCCGTAGACGGCCAAACAAGAGACATTCTCTCAATTCATGATCTACAGTATTGCATCGTCAGTAAACAGCTTCACTGAGAATGAACAAGGTTGATGATGCTCTAATCGATTTGTAAAAAGAAATGTGCATGTTTAAATTTTGTGTCTTTTGCAACATTTTCAGTAGTAGTTATGTATAACATATCAGAGCTTATTCTGATGCAAAAACGTCAACAAAGTACTGCAGAAATAGTGTCACAGTCATTGTAAATATAAACATCAAGGTTGGCATCAATAGTCTTTATTCTGTTTCTACTTTTGTAGGGAAATGTCCATTGTTATGGATCGTAGGACCAGAATGTTTTTGTTAAGGATTTCTTTTCATTATGATGCAGTACCTTTTTCACAGATGTAACATCACTGAAATAAATGATTTATGCAAATTAACTTCAAGCTTTTGGGCTGTGTTGGATAGTGTATACATATCTTTTACTTGAATAAAATCCCCTTGTGGAACAGCAGCAGTTTAAACTTCTAAACTTGGAAAGAGACAAACCAATTCTATGCACATCCCCACCTGTATACTGTCAGCAGTCGGTTCATTTTAAACCAAGTTCGTTTGTGGTTTACAATCTGTCCTCCAAATGTCCAATATCATCTGGCAGACCTTTTTTCTGGGATTTACTGAAATGCAGCACAGTGAAAAAGAAAAAAATAATAGTATCCAACACCACATGCTTTGGGACTATTTAACTCCCATTCTCTCATTCTCATCCTGACAAAATATAAGCTATAGGCAACACTTCTTATGATATTGCTTTAGGGTCTAGTGTGTGTCAAACTTATTAATTTAGTCATAGGTGAGTTCAAGTTTAAGTTCTTTATTTATCATATGCTTAACAATTACACAGAAGCAGTTGTTGGAGAGAAGAAGAAGTAGAGGAAGAAGAAGAAGAAGAAGAAGAAGAAGAAGAAGAAGAAGAAGAAGA
>CALSBV010012175.1:7040583-7052558 GCA_943590825.1 Bovichtus diacanthus | reverse complement strand
AGAAGAAGAAGAAGAAGAAGAAGAAGAAGAAGAAGAAGAAGAAGAAGCTTCATGCTCCCACCAACAATGCTAATTAAATATCTATAAAAGAAGAAGAAGAAAAAAGAAGATCACACAAGTAAAACCAAATTGAGTATCTAAACATAAAATAGTGCAAGTTAAAGTAAGGGATAAAATATAACATAAATCAAATCTAAAATAAAGTCATATACATTAGCAAATGAATAAACTGAATGTAAACATGCTACGCTGAAGAAGGTGAGGGAAGTACATCAGCTTTTCATACACAGGGTGATTCAAAGCAATGTCATTATCATGTCTTAAAGCATGTTGGCATGGTGTCTTATAGCAGCTGCATTGTATTTTGAAGTGTTTGGATTTTTTTTATATTTCTAAGAATAAAGACAGAAAAATCATAAAACGATTTGGCACCTTACAGTATTATTTCTGGGTCAAAGTCATGGTCAAAGTAGGTCAACAATACTGACAAAATACCATGTATGGATTCTGCAGTCTGCACATGCGCAGCACGGGGTCGCGTACGTGCCCGGCAGTTAGCGCGAGCTTCCTCCTTCAGAAACCTCGCCGGTTCGTGTAGCTGTCCTGCATCATGTTCCGAGCCGCCGTTCGACTCTCGGTCTCCGGTGTCCGGAGTTTAACCCGTACGCAACCAAGGTGTCAAGGTATTTGTTCACATCTGAATTTCATTTTGTAGCTCATGAAATTGTCTGGGCGAGGTTGCAAAGGTGGAAATCATGTGTGCCCGCACGGCTAAAATAGCTAGCTGTTAGCCGGTGCATCTACCACTTAAAATACACGCCGCGTTGTCAAACGTGTCACATTGTGTAGACTTTAGTTCAATACTTCCATTACCGATGTTACTTGAATGTATGCTGCTCTGAACATGTCCCGGTGTTCAGCTCGGTGGTGTCCGTGTCCTTGCCATGACCCAGTTGGTGAGGCTCAATCTAGGGCCTGTGGTTGTTCTGCTGACGCTAGTTGCTAACATGCTAACTAGGTTAGTTTAGCGTTGTCCAGCTAACTAGTCGCCCACATTGTTAATATCAAGGTATGGTTTGGTACTAATCGGGAAACACACGTCACTCAAATATTGTCGTAATGCTTCAGCAAAAACTTGCTACATTATCTTTATCTATCAGGTACATGCAGCTGTAGATGTATGATACTTACAATTTACCATAACTAAATGCACATTGCCTGATTACCACACCTTAATATATAAGGTAAGGTATATAAGATATGTATATCACAAGAAACGAGCACAAATAGAAATGCCCTGCTTGTGTGTCAGTATACTCGGGCTGGAAGGTGCAGTAGGTTGGTTATATGGGGACGTTGGCAATGAGCCAGCTGCATAACATTGAAAACATTTGTCCTTATCCCACGTAACTCAGTGTAGATAGATACCCTTGAATGTATTTGCCTTTTTCCATTACCTGACACTAGCTGGCACTGTAAGTGCCTTATTTTAAAGGTCATCGTTTCTTTCACATCTGGTCACATTCTGTGAATAATTCTGTCAAATGGATTGTCTTTTATTGTAATTATTTTACAGCGTGGTGTTCTATTCTGTACAAATGCATCTATTGAACTTCAGTCTGTCCAGAGAGGGGGATGTTTGGGAAGTATTTCCTTATCCGAAGTGAAGGTTGAAAAGGACAGGATGAAAGGATGTTGTATATTCTACAGATTGTAAAGCCTCCTGAGGCAAATTTGTGATATTGGGCTTTATAAATAAACTTGACTTAACTGAACTTGATATGTCGTCCTACTAAAAACTCTTTTCATTCTGCAGCTCTTTTGGCCTCAAGGTGCTACTCGCATGGGAAGCAAGAGACGGATGAGGAGTTTGATGCCCGCTGGGTCACCTATTTTAACAAAACAGACATTGACGCATGGGAGCTGAGAAAAGGTAAGTTTATGGATGACAGCGAGACTGAATAACCAAAGTTACTGCACTGTGAAATGATTTTTTCCCGATTTATACATAGTGTTCAACAGTGCTTGCAGGTGTTAGCATAAATAGGTTGTTTTCAGTTCTGTTGGTTTTGTAAATCAAAGGTACTGTTTGTTGATGATACGATATTTACCGTGAGTACACAGTTGTCAACAAGTGAAGATTTGAAGCTAATCTGTGAGGATGACTGCTTTATGAAAATATTAGATTCACAAGATTAGTGCATTACTTTGATGAAAGGGTTTAGTTTTTCATTTGTTATTACTAAAACAGAAGTCCACTGTATGGTAGTAACATTACATAAGAGTCAAAAAGTTTGATTCAACAAATATGGCAAATGTATTTCCATAAAATAAACACCTTTTTTTTTCAAATGAGTGACATAGCTGACCAGTCTGTACTAGTGCCTGGTATCATTGCAAAGTTTTCAATACAATTCAGTATCATTTTGAGGAATGGATGCATGTTTTTCTTCCAAACCCTTTTTTTCCATTTAACAAAAGAATCCTTACCTTAATGTTAGGCAGGTAGCTGTAAAGAACTTTGTTTAAATTAAATGCTTTTCAAAATTGGCAATATTACAATTTAAAATCAGAAGCTGTGATAGTACAGAAGAGTACCAATCTGAGCGAGCATTTAGTGCCAGCTTTGGGTACGAGACAGTTTTCAATACTCCATGCTACAAATACCTTTTGGTCGGTACATTACTTTTTACAGTACATTTAGCAGATGCTTTTGTCCAACGCGACTCACAATAAGTGCAAACAATCGTGAGGATACAACTCCGAAGAGCGAGAATCTTGCAAGTACATTAGCTTCAAAATACCAAAAGCTGTCGAGATTTTATACCTGGCCATAGTCACAATACTGCACTGTGAAAGTACTAATACTTCTGGTTATTATTTTGTGAGATCAACACTGCCTTTCTGCTGTTTACCTCACTATTGTGACGACAGGAGGAAAAGATGACACTGATATTGTTCCAAAGTAATATTCTAATCCTGTCACCGAGTATTATAAAGAGCTCTGTATTGTTTTATCAAATGATAAGCCTTCAGACACATTAATCTGTTACTGACCCTGGACTACCTTGATCATATTTCACCATCTTGGTGGAAAAAAGCACAACAGAAGAGATGTTTTGAGTAGCAGGAAGGAAAGCAAAATAGGGAAAGGCTCATTATCAGGGGAGAAATGAAAGGACCATAAACTTACGGAAATGGCTCAGTAGCCAGTCCTTGTGGTTGAACGTTGCACTGAAACATGTGCAGGAAGTAGTGTTGCAAATGTGGTTACTTTGCAATTTCACATTAAAAACATTTGTATGCTCAGCTTGTATATTAAGTACACCTTTTTGAATAAGCCCAGTAACTGTGTGGCAAACATGTGGAGGTCTTTGGTGTCGATGGATACAATAAAGTCAATCAGACTTTAACTACATGGAAAACATGTTTTTAGTAGGACCAGTTTATTATTGGTTTTGGTCTTTTTTAATGGGATTTCTTCACATATGCAAAATATAGAATATCGCCAGTCTTATTGTATGAAGCAACACACGAAATGAAAGAAATGCAGTTTATAGCAAAGGTGTTTATTTCATCTCTGTTCTCCAATTTACAAGATGTAATTCCTTCTTTCAGGGATGAACACACTGATTGGTTATGATCTGGTACCTGAGCCAAAGATTCTCGAGGCAGCACTGAGAGCCTGTCGGAGATTAAACGACTTGGCCACTGCGATCCGAATTTTGGAAGCTGTAAAGGTGAGAGAGAAAGGGCACCTTCTGAGCGTGGAAATAATTCAGGGCATGTTGCCAACCAGCATCTTTGCAGTTGGTAGTCATAAGATTAATGATTAACAACCATTTGACATTTCCTCAGGATAAATCCGGCCCTCATAAAGAGATCTACCAGTACCTCATCCATGAGCTGAAGCCAGCATTAGATGAGCTTGGCATCTCTACACCTGAAGAGCTTGGCATGGACAAAGTGTAGATGAGTAGGTTTCCAAATTCTCAGATCAGTCGTGTATTTCTCCCCCTACCAGGTTTGTCTCCTAACAGAAATGTTGTTTGTTTTGTTTCAGATTTAATGAATGTGGATATCCCCAGGACACAGAACCCTTGTATTTAGCTGTTTGCCCCATATAATACGTGTGATATTTAATTTGGCCTTTTATTAAGTTCTTGTAAAATATTGATGAACCTAATAAAGGAAAGTGTATCTTTTTGAGTTTCACAAATATTTTGGGATATTTTAAATAGTTTGAGTACTTTATTGAAGCAATACACTCAATTCATTACAACTTGCTTTAATGGTAACAAGCTTGTCACTTTTACGGTGCATGTTGACTGAGTGCGTCTGGGCATTCTTGTGAGAGTCACATTTTGCCACCAGGGAGCAGCGTTTTCACATGAATGTAAAAATCATTCTACTGTATTGAATCTGCATTGCATCTGTTTTCATTTCAGGGAAGATTTAAATGCTTGTGAAATAAACATGTTCAAATGTCAAATTGTGCAATTTTTTTTTTTATCAACACATAACTGAAATATTGGCCGACGGGATACTAAATCTCACAGTTTAAATATTTTTTTAAGTTAAAAAAAAAAAATGTATAAAGATTGTGACAGTAGGCTTTTCTTACAGTCCAGACTTTTTAGGATTTAAAAGATAATGGATTGGAATATTGCCATGTTGTGCTTATAATTACCATGAGCTCTACCTTTTTATTGGGATGAGCAAAAAATATTTCCATGGCGTATCAATAAAAATGTTCAAAGGGTTTGTGTCACTAAAATGTAGTTGTTCTATTTTGTACACAATTACTTAAAAAAAAAAAATCTTTTAAAACAAAAGCTGTACCTAAAGGTAAGTTATTCTTTGACTTAAAGTAACTAAAGTAAATTATTTCAAACCTCTTTTTCACTGCAACCATGGCAATTATCTTTTAAGCTATTCAGCAAAGCTAGTGCAGTGCAGGCAAATAGGTATCAACAAGGCAAAGATGCGTATAAATATGCCGTTAAAGACTGGTGGTTCTAGTGTTTGAGTCTTTAGTCATGTTCAAGATAGGAGAAAAACAATTGGTAAAACAAGCTATTTTTGCCAATTTCAACATCTCTAAAATTGTGTGAGATTTACAAATGAGTACCATTAAAACATGTGGCTTACCAGGCAAAATGGGAGTACCGTCACTTTGAAACACATTTTCTACAACACTACTTGAACAAAATATCAAAGACAATTTGAGGGAAAAGGGATCCTTTAAAGTGCGTTTAAGAACACATAAACAATTAGTTAGATTAGAATGTAATCTGAACTTCTTTTAATTTAAAACAAGATTTTATATCATAACCTAAATTATTGATTCTGTAAACCTTTCACAGACCCCTTGTAGAGTGCCACGGATCCCACTGTGAGAATCATTGCTTATGTAATGTGTGAATAAATATTGTGATTTATTTCTCAATTACACTCAGAAAAACATGAAAGTGCTTAATGAAAGAAATTATGAAATTCTTGACTTTGGTTTTTGCTCTTATCCTGTAATGAATCCGGTCATGTCACCAGCATCTGCCCTGAGCTTCTTATAGAGGAGTAACTATAACCAAGATTTACAGAACTGTCATATGTGGTATCTGGTTGTTCAAAATAGAAGCAGATGTAGATGTTCACCAAGGTGCCAAATTGTCTTGTAGCCAAGAAAAAGAGCACTATTTCTATTTTTTGGAGCTCCGAGAACCCAATTAGTGCTGAGTGATAACGTTGATCTGACTGCAACACATACATCTATTTATTAACGTCGCCATGAAAATAGGAATTAAAGATGGACCATTTTAAATTCTAAATATTAGATCTGCAGTACCTCAAACAGATGACCTCTGCCAGCATTTTTTTTTTTTTTACACACCTTCTGTTAATCCTTCAAAGGAAAACGGATAATGACTAATGAGCCATGACTTTACAGCCAGAATTCATTTCCATGCATGCTTTCTGCTGCCAAATGTACCCAATTTAGCACTGGAGAGAAAGAAAACAAAGTGTCCAGTCTGTGGATGTAGAGGTCAAGCCCAGTTGCAATGTGAATGAAGCAGCTCCAGACTAAAATCAATGTTTTTGTCATCATTTTTGATAGAGGCTGTGTTACCTCAATAAAACCATACAAGTGCACGGGAGAATAGCAGTGGGTGGGATTTCCTTGTGAAGTGGGTGGGTAGCTCCACAGATATGCAGGAAAGAAAACCCTCTTTACGAGCTTTACACACGGGGCGGGCCCTTTATTCATGTGAGTTGGGGGTGTAGGCCACTCAGTCAAAGACAATCAGAGATGTTTGAGTTTCCATGCGCAGTGACCAGGGAGGTAAAGCGCAGAGCAGTGTTACCCCTCCTCCAGCTCCGACCACTCCGGCCTCCACACTGCTAAATCACATTTCATCAGAGGAATCTGTTTCTCTTTAAAAAGAAACTGGTCATGCGACGCGATTTATTTCTGCTGGAGGGAAGAAGGAAAAACTAGATACGACCTGTTGGTGATGATGGATTACTCAAAGGCGCAAATGGTGAGCGTCGACGACAGTTTGGCTCCTACCCGTGTTTCGAGTTTGTTACAGTAACAAAGCAAATGGCGATAAATGTAGACGTTTTCAGGAACATTTGTACTTTAACGAATATGTTTCCGCTTTAGCTATCCATGAGGTTAAATGTGTTTTATAATTGTTCGTGTAGGCCTTGTATTCGCATGTATCTGCACAGTGAAATAATTTATTTTTTCATGTATAAAAGCGAAGAATCGATTTATGAAATAATCCTGAGTTATTTCATGTTAAAGTAGTTTTTAACAAAGTCAGGAAATAGAAAATCTAAGTGAGAAACATTTGGTATCCTGCTACTAATTTATTCTCAATTGAATTCATGTAGTTTTTGGTCATTATTGCCACAGGTCACCAAGCTTTGTTTTACTTTAACTGTGCTTTCTGATGCATAGACTGACTCTTTTCAAAAGCTTTTACTTCAACATAACTATTTGTTTGTATTCAAAAACAAATGAGTATAACTTTATTCAGACAATATATCTAGTATTTAAACAACTTTTGGGGAAAAGTGTATTTGCCTGTTTTAGCCTTTTCATACTTGTTGAATGCAGTTTCCCTTATTTATAACTTTGGATAATTTTCTACTGCGAATAAAAGCAAAAGCACCTAATTAAACATTTTCTGAATGAAGTTGGTGATTTTGTATTTTTTTTCTTTTCATAGTCAAGCTTGTCCGAGGAGGGGAATTCAGCTGGCTGTCCACAGTCCGGTAATGCCGGGGTGAAGCTGGAAGCCGTGATGGAGCAGCTGCAGAGACAACAAGGAGCCAAGCTGGAGATGAATCTGCAAGAGAAACATCTTCTTCACGCTCAGCTTCTTTTTGCTCAACACGCTGCTGCAGCGAGGGCCTCTGGCTCCAGACTAAACTCTGCATTATTTGGCAAAGCAGATGGACAGAATTATCAAGCAGCTCAACAAGCTTACAACAGCCATCTCAACAGAATAGACCCAGATGAGGAAGATGAAGACTCTGATGAGGAGGAGCAGGAAATGGTGGGGCCTGAAGAGCACGATGAGTTGGAGGAAGATGATGATGATGAGGAGGAGGAGGAGGAGGGGGGGACGGACAGACGTCATCAGCAGGCGAAGAAGCCTTGTCTCCAGCAGGTTGCTGGCTTCCCCTATGCTTCTTATTCCACACCTCAGTCTTCAGCTGCGAAGCAAATGCCCCAATCTATACCTCCAGCAGCAATAAAAGAGGAGCAGGAGGAGAAGGAGCTGCTGTCTCCTGCAGGCCAACACGCCTTCACATCACCCAATGGCTTTGCTGACTGGGGCTATGACGAACCATTTAAACAAGTAAGTTACCCTTGATTTACCTGCTTAAATCACTGCCATGTTGTTTTTCTTCACTCTATTGTTTACTATCTTTTTATAGTGAGCATAAATTACAGATGGCGCACAGCAAACCTCTGTCCACTCCTGGGTGTATTATAGTGATCATAACTCTATTCTGAAGAAGACCAGGGCCTCGATTCATGTTCACAGAGAGGAACTGAACATCTGTATCTCTCCATGTTAGCTGGTGTGTGTGTTCTAACTCTTGTTATTAATTGTCGACTTCTTCCCGCTGAGAGTCAGGCTCCCTGCTGCCTGCTCTGCCTCCTGCTCTCTCACATGCGGGGGGGAAGGAGGGTTTCCTATTGGCAACATGCCTGAATTTGATGGTGTTTAATTACTGGCCATGCCAGGGATCTTTCCTTCTGCTATACTTCACCTCATGTCTCACACTTTTGAAATTGCGTCCTCGCCATCGACCGAGCTAATTGGTCTTGGCCGTGATCCAATCTTAGCTGTTCAAAGCAGCCGATTCAGGCCTGACGGAGATGAAGTTAAAATGAGATCAGAGGATTAATGAAATAGCCTCAAGTGTGTATTTATGGCTTCAAGGGTTAACTACTGTAAGGAATTGCTGGGTAGGGGGTGGACCTTTGTCTCATTGTATTAGACAGACCTCCTTTTAAATGAGATCCAAAGCTAGTATTTACGAGTATGTTTTCCAACAGATATGTTATTGGAAACAGAAGGTCCCAGGTCAGAGGTTTTTTCTTTATTGAGACCGATCTGATTGGTTCTTCTGCGCATGTTTCCCTTGAAAGGCCCCACTTCAATACAATACATTATGATTAATGAGGCCTGCGGCCAGAGGACAGCTGGGTTAGTGCCTCACAGCATACCAGCAAGCAACTACCCATAAAGTTGACTTACAGTAGTTTCAGTGGAGCAGAATGGGCTCTTGGTGGTTTTTTAGTTTTCCCCGTCAAATTTTATTTGTTGAGATATTTCACATTTTCTTGTGTTTGTCTTTCCCCTCTGTTGCTTGAGTTCTGGTTACATGTGAAGTTAAGAGTTACCGGTTCTCTTTATGAATTAAAAAAAGTTATGTGTTCATTAGCCTCTTTTTAAAACCTCTACAGGCTCAGAAACCTCACTGCTGACGTTGCTCAGTGGATAGCTTTGCATAATTTAGCCGTCGCTTGGCAACACTTAATGGCAGCTTAATTCAACCTCAAGTAATCAATACATTATATGGCCACTGTAGTGAGAATTGCATTTCCTTTTGTCAGACCAGCACACAACACCTGGAGCAATGAAGAACATTTGTTCTGTTTTTAATTAAAGCACAACAACAAGTTGTGAAGATACTTAATTGTGTGTGTGTGTTAAATGGTTTAGATTCTGTGTTTTTAGAACTGAGATTTGTCATTAGAACAAATGTATATGAGGCATAGGGAACATTGTTGGGCTTAGCAAGCTGTTGTAAATGGTATGCAGACTATGACCAAAGAGTAAAAAATGCTTTCCACAAAAATCTAGATGTTATTATTGTTTTTTTTGGGGTTTTTTCTTCAGTGGTTTGCACTGAAGCTGTTTTATGTGGCATGCGTATAAATAAATTCACTTAAATATAGGGTCTTTTACGAGGTACTTGGTGGCTGCTTGTAATGATTTACTCTTGTTACCCTCTTTTCACCCTAACACTGGTTCCCTCTCTACTACTTATTTAGTTTTTTTTCTTTCAGTCATTTCATTAATCAAGCATCTTTTGAAGATTTGGACATGCTGTACACGCCTCGCCATGCTGGGCAGGCATCGCTCGCTCCTGATGTGCGGTCTCACTGTACGCGATTAAATGTGGCCTGGGCGGGGGCAAACGGCACATATTTGCTCTCTTTCCCAGTTCACTGCACAGCAAGGGGCCAGATAAATGATCTTGACTTGCTCGGGTGAATAAAGGTCCAATAATTTGATTTGGATAAAACATTTAGTCCCCCCGTGGTTACATTGACATTTGGAGAGGGATACGTTTTCACTGCTGTCCTGCTGGAGCAACTCAATGATTTAATGAAGCTCATTATGAGAGGAAGTTTCCGGTTGGCGTTAATGTCTGAGTATTTCAGTAGCACATTTCAAATGACGTGTAATTTATTAATTTTTTCATCTTGACTGGTTGAACAGACAATACTTTTACAGAACTACTTTGTGTTTAGTAATATGCATCAACCTGATTATTTGAAATTTGAATAGATAACACCGTCTAAAAACCTAATAAATACTAGCCTTTTTTAACGAAACAAAAGAAACCTTTTCCTGACCTACATACTGAATACTATCAGGATTCCCAGGGCTGGATGTGTGAAAACTCTGTGAGCAATTAACTGAAAGCTCTTTGTTAATAGAGCCACAGTAGGTCTCACTTGCTCATCAATAAGGGGGGAAGGGTTTTATTTCCATTTCATGGTGAAAAGACTGGGATGTTTATCTACCTTCACATCAATAAGCTTTCTGCTGGGGGAGTAGAAGTCCTTTTATTAGAAATTCTAAGCTGAAGCCATTAGATGTGTCAACAGCTCTGCCACCACAGGGCCAGTTTTATGTTATAATGTTTAACTGGTTTAACAACTAAAAGGACAATAATCTATTTTTTTTTTCCAGAGGAAACGTTGCTATTTACAGGTGTACATTACAACAGTGATTTCCAACCAGAGGGGAAACTTACTTTTGCAGTTGGTGTTATAAAGAAAATTAAGTAATAAAAAAAAAAAAAAAAACTTGCAATTTGATCACGAAAATATATCGTCAGTCAGCTGTTTTACCTGTGTTGTAAGGTGTAAATGGTTGGCGAAACACAATGCATAATGGTTCAAACAGTTACCTAAAGATAATGGATAAATAGTAGCTAAAAGCTGGCCTAATAAATAAAAGGTTGATAAAGTTAGCTCTAAGTAATGGACAAATGGTTTAAACTGTCAGCTAAAGAAATGTATAAATGGTCGAAATAGTTAATTAAAATAATGGATAATGGTTTAAACAGATAGCTAAAAGTAATGTATAAATGGTTGAAACGGTTATCTTAAAGTAATGGATAAATTAAATAGCTAAAAGTTATGATTTGAAATGAATTCAAATGACCTGATATGGCTGTGGGGTACATGTGACAACTAAGGCAGCAAACCTCTGCATTACAATATCATGCAGCTGTTTGTGTGTCAGCATTTGCAGTTTATAGTGTTTTTTACTGTAAACATGAGGAGAGTTACAGTTTGACTGGAAGCCAACAGATTATTGGCTCCCATGTATTTTGTAGTTTAAAGAGTGAAATGTTATGGGTGTTGGCACTAAGTCTCATCAGGTTGCCACGGCAAACATTTAGAGATTTTAATAATGTGTTTAAATTACAAAATGATGCATTTTAAATGCAAGTATTACTTAAACTCTTTAGGAGGGAAGGCAATGAAAGACCAAAGCAGTCCATTATTTAGGTAAACCACAAGCTTGACAATTGTAAGCATTTGTCAAATAGAAAAACCTGTTTTGTTGTTGAATATACAGAAGCTGGTTTTAACATAAAACATGTTCACATACAAAAGTGAACTGAATGGCGTGTGAGCCCTCGTGAGTCTACAGAAATAAAAGCCAATGATAGATATCCATGAAGAAAACAGTGTGACATATCATAACCTGCCAAAGGATCCACAATAGTCCTTTTAAAGAAATGAATTGTAATGTCAGTTTTGAATAAAGATAGGTGGAATAATATATATTACAGAAAAAAAAAAGCATCATCTACTTAATGTAATTGCAATGACAGACCGTTCTTAACACTGTTCTACCAACCATGTTTAATTTTCATACTTGCACCATCATGCATTAGCAGGACAATAACATCTCAGCAGGTTTTTCCACACAGTTGCACACACACTGCCCTCGCATGTTTAACCTTTAACTGTCATGTTAAGCGGGTTGGTGATGGAGGAATAACATGTCACATTAAACTACCCAATGAGCTTGGGGCCTTTTCATTAATTATTTTTTTTTACTGTGCACGCTGTAAACAGACACTCCCTTTTCAGAAATACAAGATAAGATAAGCCTTTTATTGATCGCCAGAGGGTGAAATTA
>CALSBV010012175.1:6980583-7038083 GCA_943590825.1 Bovichtus diacanthus | reverse complement strand
GAAATAAGCTTCATTAGAGAAGTCTATCGACACAGATTATACATGCTAAACCATTTTAACAAACATTTACCTCAGACCCTCAGAAGCATTAATCCGATGTTGAGCTAGTGCTCCCCGTGCTAATAGTGCTTTTACAAGATCTCTTGTTTTGTGCCAACTTCTCAGGATTTCCTTATATTTATTCTCTCGTTCATGCAGGAACTCCCGTGAACCGCATTCCCATCATGGCGAAGCAGGTGCTGGACCTGTACAGGCTTTATGCCCTTGTGACGGAGAAGGGAGGCCTGGTGGAGGTTATCAACAAGAAGATCTGGAGGGAGATCACCAAGGGTCTCAACCTCCCCACATCCATCACGAGCGCAGCCTTTACTCTCCGCACCCAGTAGGTGTCTCGCTCATGTGTAACAGAAAAGCTCAATGCAATTTAAAAGAAACTCTAAATGTGTTCAAATGTAATGTCTTGAAAAAATTGGAGTTTTCACTTAAAATTAGGTCAAACATTTTCAATTGATTGAACAATAATTTGAATAAAAATAACTATTACTTGTATTAGTAGTACTGTATTACTTTTTTTTTTAAAACAATTTTTACAACACGTGGTGCCTATTCAGCATGTTATCACATTAATAAATATCCATCAACTTTATTAGAGAGACATGTTGCGAAATTATTACGTAATCTACGTTTTTTTTTTTTTTTATGTCATGAAGGCAGCTATGTAATCTTCTAAATAATGAAAAATTATTTCGTTCTACAAGATCGACAAAATAATAAAAAAAATTATTACTGTAAATAGAATTACGAGCTTTCTTGTCTGTCTTTCATATTAGTTTAGAATAGTTTGTTGCAAGTCTACATGTAATTGTATCAAAGAATGTCAAAGTTTGAGCCTCTTCAATACAGTAGGTGACATTTAAAGCTGCACACTGAAATGTTAAATTCATGGTCTTTCAAGTTAAATAGTTTCTGAATTATCTCTATTAAAAAAAATGGATGGATGCATTAAATGTTTGATCTTTTACACCCAGATTATCTTTATTTTAATATGCACCAAATCATAATTAAAACATTTGAAACATTTCCTTGCAGGTATATGAAGTACTTGTACCCGTTTGAGTGCGAGAAGAAGGGCCTGAGTTCTCCAGGTGAGCTGCAGGCTGCCATCGACAGTAATCGCAGAGAAGGCCGACGTCCAAGCTACACCAACAGCTTGTACCGCTACTCTCCCTCCCCGAGCTCCGTTCAACACGCCCGCCTCTCTTCACCCATGATGCAACCCACCCCGACCGGACACAATGGCCTGAATACATCCGCTAGCCCAATTCAAAAGAGAAATAAAGGTACGACACTGTATAAGAAAACTGGTATCCCTGATGAGAAATTTTGAAAATGATTCTGGTCTCGAAGAGAACCTGGTGGTACTCGGATGATCCAGCGACGATCCAAACCCATAGTGTTTTATACCAATCATTAGAGGCCTCATACTTTATTATTAAAACCTGTTTTAACAATGTAAACGATTTATATATCTTGATTTCATGGCATGCTTAAAAACTATTTTTTAATTTTATTTTTTTCGATCAGATGAGATGTCAACTCTTGTAATACCCAGCGGACTGCCCATGGCTCTGGCACTGGGGCAGCAGCAGCAGCAACAACTGGCACAAGCTGCCACGCTGGAGCATTTCAGAGAGAGGCTGGAGAGAGGAGCTGGAGGAGCTGGAGGAGCTGGTGGAGCTGGTGGAGCTGCAGCCGACGGTCCAGAGAAGAAAATGATGCGGATGGCAGAGGAGCAGCAACGCCTCATGCAGCAGGCCATCCAACAAAACCTCCTGGCCTTTGCGTCTCACTTCAACCCCATGAATCTTAAACTTAACAATGGACATGGTGAGTTGCCTTTGCTGTAATGATACAGGATCTATCTTTACTTAACATGATTTTAGGAAAGTACGTTCACTAGAGTATTTTCCTTTTCTCCCACAGAGACCAAACAGGATATGTCTCTGAGTATCTCCACTAATGGAGCAGCCAGTATCAGTGTATCTGTGGAGGTCAATGGCACCGTTTACTCAGGTAAAGTAATTAATTACATTTGAACCGGGATTATGGCCTTTCAGTGCTTTTTAAAATGTCATGAAAAGCAAAGAAATGTAATTTTATTACATGTATATTAAAATTTATTTTTGTTTTTAGATCAAATTATTTATTTGTTCATATATATTTTCTATTATCTTTTTTCTAGTTCATTTTATTGCATATTGTGAAAACTATGCAAATTCTTAGACATGAGACTGCACTTTCTACATTGCACTTTACTCTGTATAGTAATATGTATAGTAGTATAACATACTAGTACAACGACTGGAAAAAGCTAGCCTGGCTCCGTCAGAAGATACACATTGTACGCCTACCAGCACCTCTAAACCTCAGTAATTAACATGTAGTCATTTTTACACTTAGGTTTTTATACGGATTCAACAAACAAGATACACATTGTTAATTAGTAAACTTTAGAGGAGCTGGTCGACTGATTTCTTTCTTTCTTTTTTTTTTTTTTACTGTTTGGACAGAGCCAGTCTAGCAGTTCCTGTCGTCTGTAGATTTATGCTAAGCTAAGATAGCTGGCTCTAGCTTAATATATATTGCACAGACATGAGAGAGGTATCAATGTTCTCCTCTAACTCCAAACAAGAAAACAGTCTTTTGTACCTTCCGTTTCGCTGTTGTGTATACTGCAGCGCTAAAGGTTTTCATTCATCAAATACAAAGAACGCAATTACACTAAATTTCCCATTAAATGTGACCTTCAAATTACTTATTTCTAAAACAAATATGACAAGTTAATATGTGCTTTTTAAATGTCTATTTGTTTTAATTGTAATCTTCTCTCTGATCTCTGCATTTCAGGAATGCTCTTTGCGCAGAAGTCAGCTGCTTCTGTGGCGTCACAGGCCGTGAATCTGGCAGAAACAAATGGTTTCAGTGCCATGTCCTCCTCACACAGTCCCTGCTCTTCATCTTCCACCTCCTCAAAGGGACCAAATTAAGCTTCACTGAACTCTAAATCTGTGCTCAGCGAAATAATTTGGCAAAATGCACACTTCTCTTGTCAGGCAACAACTGTGTGAACGACAACTGTACTGCTGTCTACTAGTACACCTCTAGTTATGCTAATTTACTTCCTGTTTGTTCGCTTAAGCAATGCAGACTGTCAGCCATAACACAGGAAGAAAATCTAGCATTGTTTTTCCTTTATTTTGACTGTGTGCTTTACATGAGTCTTGTAAGAGGACATAGATGTATAACCTCGAGGGCTTTAAAATGACCATAATATAGATTCAGATCAGAGTTTACCTTTGTGCCTGTTAGAAGCTTCTTTTGTCTTTTTAAATGTAGTGGCAATCATGCCTAGGCAAGGCTTTACAAGGTTTGTTCAGAAGTGTCTTTAGAGCCTCTTTGGGTGTCAACTGCATTTATAGCTAATTATCCAACAGTTTTGTAGCTGTCTTTTTTCCATAGCCATAGTAGAACAGTGTGGTTGCCAAATTTCAGCTAATGAAGACCAAAACGCCTTAGCTCAGTGTCATAGCTCATGTCTGTAACTATTTTGCTGAAGTCATTTTGTATCCCTCTTAGTTAACATTTGGTTTAACCCAAATGAAAGCTCATAGTTTATATGTTTCATAGCAGCTTTCAGGGACTATGTTTAAAAGAATCTGTTTCCTAGAATTAGAGAAATGTGTTGCAGGTTGGTTGGATTTTTTTATGTTTTGTATTGTGTTTTATTTTATCTTTTTTTTATTTAATCATTTGGCTCAGCCTCCAAATTAATTACAGAACAATCATTACATGTCAGCTTTGAATCAAAGGCAAAACTCTAGAGACAAGGTTTTGCTGGAAATTATATGTAGGATGGACTTGATTCAACATTTACCTCAATTGACTTCCCATGTTGGTAAGTTTCTCAGGAATGTCTTCTGGACTCATCACTGTTATACTGTATCTCATAATATATTGCTGTGTTGTATTTGCATAAATGCAGAGAATGTATCTCTAATGACCTCAAGCTTTTACCAAGTGAACACTGAAACAGTGCTACCTCACTCTTCTAGGGAAATATGCAATACTTAATGCAGTGCGTGTTGATTTAGCCATCTGCTGAAATATTCTGTATGTGGACAATCAAGTAGACATATCAATCATGCAAACAAATGTCACTGTGAACTTCAAAAATCAAGGTTGATGTTAAACTCTGTTTTGGTCTTTGATGAACGTATTTCTTGGCTTTGAGGAATAAAACAATCTTGTGTGCCGTAGAAAGAACGTGTTCTTTTTTTTTTACAGTGTTGCGTCAGTGTTACCTTTGTGAACCCCTCAGCGCTTTATGAAGATAAGTGGAAAGATCATAATGTTCCCGAAAAAGTTAGCTTTTCTAATATTTCATTTGGCATGCATATGATACATTCCAGTTTGTAGTCTTTTTATAGTGTATCTGCTTAAAAAATAAGTATGTAAACATTGTATACTGTGTGAATAATGAACACAATGTCCACTTATTAGCTATTTTTTTGATCTTCCAACTGCACCTCACAATCTTCATCAGTGACTAAGTTGAAATAGTTTTGTCACACATACTGATACCAATGGCAAGAATGAACTTCCACGTTCAAATTTATTTAGGACTTTCCAAAACCTTGGATACAAAAGTGCTTCACGGTTACAAATGAAAACACCTAAGGTAGAATGTTACGGAGTGCATTTATTCAAGTACTTTTATTTTCCATTTATATATCTACTTTTTACTCCACTCCATTTATTTAACAGTTTCTGTACATATTAAGATTTTAGAAAACACATGGATCAGTTTAAATATATGATGCATTTTTTATAGATTAAACACATTAGCTCCATCTCGACCAACTACAATATTAAAAATGTTACTTGCATCAGTAATTTTTATTTTGATATTAAAAGTACATTTTGCTAATTGTACCTATGCACTTTTTGGGCATTTGCAGAACTATGAGTTGTAATGGAGTATTAATATAATGCTGTTTTACTCAAGTAAAGGATCTGAATACTTCCTCCACCAATGGAAAATACATACCAAAAAGAAAATAATCCACAAATGAGTGGCCAGATGGGGGTAGTATTTCCTCTTCTATAAAAGACCACACAAGTGGGGGGGTGGGGGGTATTATGCATCCATAAACATGCACATTTATCAGTGTTTTATTAAACTTAACTGTGACATCTCTGTTTTTAATATTTTCAACCAAGAACATGAACCGGTAAACAAGAGGGAACAATTCCTGTCGTGGATTTGTACTGTCAATTAAGTTTTGTTCTTAATTGCGACATTTATGAAAAAAACAAAGTTGTACATGTGGTTTTCACACTATGTGTATCCCATCAGAATACATTTTAAAAGTTCAAAATCTACACATTTTGTACCAATGTCAGAGGTTATACTGGGTTATACTAATGGAGATAAGAGCTCACGGGTCATGATGAGGGTGGATTGGATGTGTTGCAGGATTTAATGTTGGGATAGTTATTCTACAGTCACTGACACTGCTGGATTGGCATCTGGAACTCCGTAGAAGAAAGATGCTACAGGCACAATTTAGAGGTATTATGAGATATTATCTCCGCCCACGCCCCCGCCTGCCAGGGAGAAATAATACCAGTCAAGTCACTCGGCAGATGAGGAGATCACTGTCCTGGGACGGAGACTGGAATATACTGTATGCCAGTGAGAACAGCGGGATGATTTTTCAAAGACACTTGAAGCTGCTAAAGTTTGCTTGACTATAGCTATATGAGAAATCCGATTTATAAAATCATGTAATGTGCAGGTTTTAATGGGATACAGATATTTTTCTGCCTTTGTGACTTTGGCACTCCATAACGATGGCTTTAATTGACTGAAGCAGAATCATGTGGGGAGATACTGTGTCTCCAGGACTGAAAGCCAGAATGTGTTTTCACAAGTCAAGCACATTTTTTTCTCTACCAGGACCTCTGGGCTTCTTCTTCTTGTGGATGTTTTAAAATAGCCTCTGACAAATCTTCAGCACACTGTTGGCACCATGCCTTACCATGATGAGGAGTACCCAGGTCAGCCTCTGTGGCAGTCTGTGCTGCTCTTCTGCTGTAAGGGTATGATTGAGGGCATCATGGTCATACTCTTCTTCTGGCTTCTGGTGCAGGTCCTTTTCACCAAACAACTGGAAGGTATGAACTTAAAGGATACGTTCACGTTTTTTCAAGTCTTAAACCAGACATACATGCAAAAATGTGAACCACTCCTTTAACAGTACTTTAGTATGGAACATGAGGTCTATGCTTTCAGGCAAATACAATAGTATTATGTAATGCAGGGGTTGCATGAGCGTAAATTACAACAGTTTCTAAACTGCTGCCATCTGATTGATCGTATTATTCTCTCTTTTGTCTGCAGTTCACCTCCAAATTCTTCTTTTGGTCGGACTGATAGTGTTTTGTCTGTGTTTGGTCCTGGGATGTGTTATTTGCTGGAGAAGTCATATTTGTGCAGTGAAAGACAAACATCCTGTGACGTCAGCACCAGCACCCACTCTTGCTGAACCTTTGACCTTTGCCCAGAGCCCACCTCCCTCAGCATCAACGACAGTGTCCAGGCAGCAGTACGAGGAGCTGGATGGAGACATAATGGATTACCCCTCCACTTTCACCAGCCCTGCCCCTTCAGAGTTTGAATTTACCTCTCTGTCATTCTCTAAACAAGCTAGAGCTGCCTCTAAAAAGAAGGAGCAGCCAAAGTCTTATTTTTCCCTGCGTCGCCTCAGCACACCATCACGAACATCACCCCTTTATAAAACCATTGATCCCAGTCATGCTTCCCTGCCTACATTTCCCAAACTGGGACTGTTGTCCAAAACATGTAAGACTCTGCAGAGGCACTGCATGGTTACTGGAGATAAACTATCTTATAATGAACACAGCAGGCTCACCAGGCCCAGTGCTGTCTCTCCTTCTATGCCTGAAGAACCAATCCCTCTGGCTCATCTGAGCTATGGCTCCAGTGCCAGCTGCCAACAGCCAATATCACCAAAACCCTGCCTCCATTTCACTATGGCCTTCTCCCCAGAGCAGCAAACCCTGGCAGTGACTGTCCTCAGCCTCACTGGGATGCCCCACAGACTGGAGGATGTGTCTGTGCTGGGCAGCCTGCCGCCTCTGTACCCTTGTCCCATACAGGCCTCTGCCCACAGCAGCCTCAGCCCTGAGACCGACAGCCTGGTGCTGCTTTTGAAGGTGAGCTCTGTGAAGGAGCTCCAAAAGTGTGTACTGAGGATAGCCATATACACACGGGAACCTCCCAGCATGAGAGGCACCACACTGGCTGAACTGGAGGCTGAATGTGGAGGAAGAGACTGGAGAGCAGAGCATCATTTTCACTTTACAAAAGAACTTGACCAAAACAAGTGGAAGCTAAAAAAGGTATTGGTTTATTGAAGTAATATCGTAGGTGTTGCAGGTGTTGACTTCATTTTTTAAGACATAGGGCAGATTGACCCGTTAGGAGACCCTGAGTCAAACATCTGTTACTGGGCCCCTTTTGTTTAAGATTAAAGGTCAATAATGGGGTTTTGGAGCCGGGTCTGGGGGCCCAGGGCAGATTGTTGCCAGTTGTGGTTAAATTATCTGCTGATAATAAGCAAAAGTATTTTGTTTTATATTGTCTTGTTTGATTTTTGTTTTGTTGTGTTGCGTGTGATCTCTGTGGTCAGTACAATTAAAAAAACTTTTTTTTCCTTTGGCGATTTATGTGATATTTCTATACCACAAAGCAACAAACCTCATGCTGTATCTCCTGCTGATCAAGGTTTCCCTCTCTGCTCTTTGACTGCAGTGTCTGATCTCACAGGATGCACCGATGTGTACGGGGCTTAGCTGTCCTCCACAGATTTACGTTTTGCTTCAGTATCAGACTCTGACCCACCGCATCAAAGCCACGGTCCTCAGAGCAGATAACCTAGACAACCTTGTTCACACGTTGGCAGCAGCAGGTAAAACCAGCGTTTAATGTCACTTGAATTTGACAAAATGTGTGCTTGATTTGGAAATCCTATAAGGACGTCCTGCACAGGGATTATGTAAGCATGTATGGGTGAAACTAACTTTTTCTTTTCAGGGCCAGAGGTAAAATAATTCCCTATGCTTGCTTTTAATGTTTAGGGGATTAAATGATGTTTTACAGGACCCGCATGCAGCAGGAGATCATCCTTTTTTTTAATGACATTGTGGTTTAATCCCGCACTATTCACAATCCTCAGGAAAATGTTCCAATCTCCTCTGGATCTCTGATCTGACAGATCTAATCTTTGTTTGCATTAGCCTGTCAAGCCATTACTTTTATTGCAGACAAGCACATCCTGTTTAAAAAGCCATTAGATGTTATGATATATACCTCATTTACATGATGTCACATGAATTTCACTTGGATAATCTCTTTTTGTTTTATATGAGATGTGTTCATGCTTGTAGACAGAACTGCATTATTATTTATGAAGACAGGAAAAAAAGATGTATTTTATGCATTCTGTCTCCATGTTTTACTCGACCATACCTTATACTGTATTTACAGGAGATGTTTGTTTAAATATAGAGTATACCTGTCTTATGATTGTACAGTATATTGTTGCCATTTACTGTTTCTAATTCTGCTTTTTACATTTTTTTACATTTGTCAAAGTCAATTCTTTCGCCATTTGAATCTTCGTTGTCTAAGTTTATTTTTATTCTACAATAGATTTTCTTTCACACTTTATAACATGTGTGTGCACAGAATACCAGGTGGTGATCAATCTGCATCATAAAGGAGATTTGATCAGCAGCAGAGAAACTGAAGGAGGCTCCTGCACCGTGTGGAACTCTTCTTTCCTGTTTGACTTGCCTCCTGGAGACATCAGTCAGCTGCCCCTCACGCTCGAGTTGATAATCATGCAGGTGACGATTGCTTTTGGAGATCGCAATCACAGAATGAAACGCATTTCTGCAAATGACTACATCGTAATGTAACCCTGTGAATTCCACATTCCTTTTCCTTTCTTATGTGACAAATTCAGGTCCTTTCAAAAGCTAAAGTTCTTGGTCGAGTCCTGATCGGAGCAGAGGCTGCAGATGCAGGACGTGCTCACTGGAGGGACGTGTGCAGCCTGCGGGGGGAGCAGGCACGCTGGCACACTGTACAACCAGAGCCTCTGGACCTGACGTACTGTATGAACTCAGAGGGCATCCAAACTAAGCTATTCTAGGTCACCTTTTCCATGAAGTGCAGCTAATGTTTCACTTTGTATATCGAATTGTGTGTTTACCGACAGCTCTAATGGGTAGATATATGGACAATCAGCAATAAAATCTTTACAATGGCCTTATTTCAATGTATCATCCTGTTAATAATCCTATGGGAAAGTAATGTAAGTGCACAAAACGACCTTTGTAAATGTTAGTTCAGAATTTGTAGGCTTAAAACAGAACAATGAATTTGTAAAACATTACCTAGAAAAACTTTCTAAATCGTTTACAATTTTGGAGAATTTAGTGATGTCCTCTGTCTCTGTCCTAGTAAACAAAGGAACAACATGAGGAAGTCCTGAAGAGTTACTCCAGTATTCAGTCCTTGTAACTACAATACACAAATGTTTGTTTTTATATTATTTAATGTGCATCTGTAATAACACTGTTATTTTCAGATATGTTTAAAATATCTTGTTGGCTGTAGGATTTTTCTTTAAAAACTTATGTGAAGAACCATATCATGTGACATAAATAAAACACACTTTTGCTGGTGGTTTTTAATCACACGATTGTCTGAGGTAAAAGCTTTCACCAAATATCACCATAGCAGAATCTTGGCTTTAAATGGTTTAAAGTAAATTAGCCCTAAATTAAAGTATAAGCTCAAAGGGACAAAATTGGCTGATGCTGCACCCCGTATTGACTGATCTATGTACAGTATAGATTTGTATATAGTAAGTGCTGCCCAATGCAGGAGTCTTAACAAAACACCTCATTTGTCCTCTCCCTCCTCTTCATCTTCATCGGGGCTACAGATATCTACAAGCTCAGCCAGGAATATTCCATCAGGATAGAGGGAAGGTGGCCTCTTCTGCTGCAGGTCAATCTCATTTGAACTGTGAGAAGACTTGTCTTGTTTCTTTGCAGTAGGAGGGCAGTCCTGGATGCACCTTAGCGTGGCTAAATCAGGAAAAATGGGGGAAATAATTACACAAAAGATTAGAATTTAAAGATGTCATATACATTCAGTATTCTTGCACATGCAGAAGATAGAAGGCCATGCAAGGAAAGAAGAAGAAACAATAATTAAGATCAGGGAATTATCCACCAATAGTGATAAGAAAAGTAACTTGTTAAACAGTGTGCTCCATATTATTTAGCCCACTTGTGTCGCTGTCTGAGATAAAGACATGAATCTCATGGTTTCCCCAAAGGCTCCAAACTATAAACACGGCACAGATCACAGCACAGGACTACACTAATGATTATTACACCGATTCATGCACAGCTTCACCTTGCAGCAGATTCTTATTTTTCGCCATCAGATCGCAGATTTCTGCACTTATATTTGACATCTGGCAGAGGAGAAAACAGTTTAAAATCTCTCATTTAATATTTATATTGGGTGCTAAAACCTATTTTGCAGGTGTATTCTGTCGAATGCTTAAGTAAGTAAATGTGTGTTATTATTTGTTACACATCTCTTTTTTTCTTTTATTGTAAAGTGCAACTTCCTGTTTCACATTTAGTTCTTGATCTTTTGTCGCACAGTCAGCAGTTTTCAGATGAAGGAATTTGCAATTTCGTCTTTATCGTCGCTCGATATCATGAAGACTTTTTAATGACTTTGATACAGACTTGATCATAATATGCCTGGATGTCGCTGTCTGATTCTCTGTTGTCATGCTGTGGAAGTCAAAGGCCTCTACTGTACTGTAACTCTTTCCTATCCTCTTATCATTGAGTCAGATGTGTTCCAGCTGACCGGTTCACTCCTCAGCTTCAAATCCGATTATTTACCGAGTAGAAAGAGTCATATGTGAGATTATAGTTCAACATACCCATTCACATAGAGTGGTTATGTAGCCAGGCTGACCCCCCCCCCCCCCCCCCCTCTTCCCTGTGTGCTGTATGCTCTTTGATTAAAGCAGAAACTGGGCTTAGTGTGCATATGTGTGTGTATATGTAATGAATGAATGTGCAGGGAATTCTGTTAATTTCATAATATGATATGATGATGATGTGTGCAGCGATTATGGCAGCAATGATATTAATTTGCATTAGTTGCAGAGGCTAATACATTATTTCTGGCAGATGCAGAAAGTCTTTTGAGCGGTGTGGGGGCTAGAGGTTTAATATTGATGTTTCAAGTCACTTTTTGAAATTTAAGCCTTTTCAACCTGTTGGCTTTGGTTGTGGAAGTTTTCCTCTGCATGAGCTTCCTCTTCTCGCTTCCCCTCCTCCCCTCCTGGCCAGTCACTGCCCTCTTCGTCCTCCTCAAACACTGGCGTCAAACCTGAGCCATGCTGCCAGCTCCTCCTGTCCACTGAATTCTGAATGGGAAAAAAAAAGAAGTTATTTCTGCACATATTCCCATTTGTGTAATCTATTTAATCTCTGCCAGTAGTTGTTGGTTGCTGAGAGGTTTCTTACCTTTACAACCTTCGGTGTTTGGGACCAGTCTTGTAGTGAGGAGGCTCCAGTCTGGCCTGCTGCTGATCTGTTGTCAACCTTTTCCACCTCCCTTACTTCTCGCTCCTTAAACAGACTCTTTAACTACAAATATGGTCAGATACAGTATATTTCTCTAATAAGGCCTGATAATAAACCTGACGAGCCACACTAGCAGCCCTACAGGGCTTTTGCTAAATGCTAATGTAATGAGCACATGAACATGCTCACAATGACAATGCTAACATGAGGATATGAAGCACGTTATGTTCACGTGTGTCACCCTCTTAGTTTAGTGTGTTAACATGCTAACACGTGCTCGTTAACAGTGGTGGAAGAAGTAATCAGAACTTTTACTTTTAGAAAAAGCAGCAATACCACAGTGTAGAAATACTCTGTTACAAGTAAAAATGATCAAGTATCTAAAGTGAAATTATTCAGTATGCAGAGGTTGACCATTTCAGAATCATTTATATTATATTACTCAATTATAATCGTTGATTCACATCACAGCGTTGCAGCTGGTAAAGGTGGAGCTAATTTGAATAACTTTACTTACTTTAAGTGAATTTCAGCAAATTCATTAAGACACTTATCCTCTGGAGGAAATGAATGTCTGCATATAATTGCATGAACAATTCATCCAGTAGTTGTTGAGATATTTCAGTCCCAACCAAAGCGACAAACCACCATCCCTAGAAACAAACGGAACTGATGTTGGCATCATGCAGTATATACCTGCTCAGTGACCATCCTCCTCTGCTGGTCCGTCTCTGGATTAACTGGACAGACAGTTTTATCCTTCTTGCCTTCAACAGATGGTTTCTCATCTTTAACCTGTAGACGAGGAGGCTGTCGTTTATTATGTTCATCACCACCATAGAGGCCATCTTTAGAAGTGTTGTTTTTATGACCTTTACAGGGTGCAGCTGCCTCAGTGTTTGAAGCTTCTGGACTGCCTGTGTTTCCTCCTGCAGCAGCTGGTTCGTCCTTCTCCTGCTCTCTGAAAATATGTGGAGGAAGAAGATTGAGAGCGGAGGAAATTCAACACATGATTCTACCAAATCTGCAGATTTCTATATACCTTCCAGCTGGGCCCTCAGTGAGTCACTGGTTGAGACATTTGCTTGACCTCCATCCTCTTGATCTTCAGAGGCCTTTTTCATGAATGTTCACGAGAAACAGATGATACAGGAAGAAGAGGTGTGTTTGTTAATCCCCTATTCAACGTACATGCTGGTTCACAGGTTAAGCACAGATCTATGATGTATTTAATTGATAACTTGATGAGGCTTCATAAGAAATTTTGTGTTGAACTTTATTTTTTTCCGTCTCTCTCAGGCTTTCTACACTCAAAGCTTCTTCCCTTTCACAGTAAGGATGAAAACCTGTTACAAACTCACTTCCCGGTCTTTAAAACAATTAGTCATTTGTTAATTTTCCAAAGAAGGCTTACTTTTCCCTCAGTTCCTTTTCTTTCAGCCTCTGAACCTCACTGCTTTGTATACGCACCTTTAAATCGTGAGTTAACTGTCAGTATTGTATACACAGCATATTTATTCTACAATGGAGCCCTAAGTTCAAATCCAGTTCAGTGAGGGAGGAACATCCTGTTACCTGAGGGGCTTTGTTTTGGCTGTTGAGGAAGTCTGATGACGGCTCCCATAACAAAGAGGATTCTGATAAGCTGATGAACAGATAGATAGAGTACACGATAAAGAGACAGATAACAGAATTTCATTTTGAGCGTTTGCTGATGGTGCATTTTGAAAATGAAAATCTTATCAAAATCCTCTCACTCTGTCTGTGTCTCTGTGTCCTCAGTCTGTGCCGAGGCATCGCCTCCTGCAAACACAAGGTCACAGCACTTTAATGCCCCCTTGTGTTTAAAGAATAAAATAACACTCGCTGTGCTTTAACAGTAATCTTGTGAAGACCGCTGAGAAAGAAGTACATTCACCTTTATCTTTATATCTTTGAGGCAGAGTCCTGCTCCTCTCCAGCTCCAGCTCTTGTTTGCATGCGTCAAGCTCAACCTTCAGCAGTGAGTCTGATTCCTTCTGTTAAAAAGCAAATAACCCATATAGGCCTACATACAACATCTTTAACAACTATATCACCTCAGTGCCCAGACACTGAGGGATACACTACCTTGGCTCTAGACAGGATCGTCTCCATATAAGCTTTGTGCTGCAGCAGATTCTCAATTTCTTCTCTAGGTAGGAAAATATGCATTATCAAAACAAGGTTTTACACAGTGATTCATTAGTGGAATTGCTGATTTATAATACTGACTCACTTGTCTTTATGGACTTGTTTCTTAAGCTTTTCAATCTCTGTTGCCAGCTGTACAGTTCCCGCTTGGAGCTGAAATTTAGTTTAACATTTTTAAATTGTCTAAATGCATTGATGAAGTATAACGTTATTTTCAAGGGATTACTTACTTCATTTCTGGAGTTGTTCTTTTTGAGTTCCTCTAGCTCCTCGTGTGTGGACTGCAGGGTCAAAGCCACCTTTTGCCATTTCTCTGCCCAGTGAGCGGCCACAGCTTTTCCTTCCTCGATGCTCTGGACTCTCACTGCATCTTGTTTCCGATGCTCTACCTGTTGCAGGTGTAGCTTCTCCTCCTTCTCGAGGACCTCAGCCTCCAAATACATGCACCGATCCTGCAGTTTCTGTTTTTCTAATTCCAACTCTTCCACAGATTCCCTGCATAAATAGTTTGAGGGATTCAGTAGAAAGGGTAATCTAAATTATAATATATTGGTCTTCAAATATTGAAGAAAAGTTCTTGGGCAACATCTCACCTGAGCTGGTAACACTTTTCTTTCATCGCCGTTAACGCCTCATGTCCACCTTCCTTAACTTTACTCAACAGTTCCTCTTTTTCTGTGATCAGCTGAGATCGTTCTGCCTCCAGATCTGTGATCCGGTTGGAGTTGGTGACCATCTCTGCAGTTTCCTCCTGTAGCTGCGACTGAGATGTTACCAGTTTCTGCTTAATCATTTCAAGCTCACGTGTCAGCGTTTCATTTACCTGGTGGTAAAAACACAACAGGCATCATTTAATAAAGAATTCAGAAAAAGTTCAACTTTATAAAAAGATTTCAACCTAAAGCTTTCAACCTCTCTGAGAACAGTTTCCTGATCCTGCTTCTTGTTGTGGGACTCACAACCCTCTGAATCTTGTTGGGACCTCTGGTGCAGATCTGCCTTCTCCTAAACAACATACATGTAAAAAAAAAAAAAAGCTAGTCATAAATCCAAAGCATGATATTTTGATCTTAGATACCACAGACATTGTAGTTAAAGATTACATATGATACCTGCATCAGATGATCTTTGTCGGACACAGCCTCCGTCAGTTTGGCCTTCAGCTCGTTTATATTCTCCTCCAGCTTTAAGACTTGAGTCGACAAGATGGCTTTTTCCTGAGAAGAATTAAAGACAATTTTCAAGGTGTAATTCTTATTATAAAAATGTGTAATGTACCTGTAGGATAAGGTATGGATGGACGAGACAAATGGCCTCTGGACACAGACATGCAAAAGGCCCCATCACCTCTCCTTCATAGGAGCCAGACATTCAGACTTTATAGTTGTTTAGCCTGAGTAATGTTGTTGTTTTGTGTCTCTCTGTAGTCATTACGCATCTCTCGGTGGTTTTGTGTCTCTTTGTGGTAATCTTTCTGTATCGTTGTAGTTGTTTTGTGTCACTTATTGTAGTAATTTTTTCTCTGAGGTTATTTTGCCCCTTTTTGTAGTCATTTGTCATCTCTGTGTGGTCTTGTTGTGTCTCTTTGCAGCTGTTTTATGTTTCTTTGTGGTCAGTTTGACCTGGTTAATATGTGACATTTTGTAGGTGAAGGCCAGAGGCGCCCTTGACACTGTTGCCTTGACACTGATTACTGAGCAGGCAAGGGGGGCCCACCATCCATGTGATAAGATAATGTTGAATCAGAGGCAAACTGACCAGGCATGCTTGGCTGATCTTGTTGTTAGCTTCACTGAGCTGTTCTTGCACTTCAGAGTGTTTCTGTCTTCTTCGATTCATCTCCTCTATTTGACTCAACAGAGTCCGCTGTGTCTAGGTACATAGAAACAAAATGCACAGAGCCTAACGGTGTCAATATGGAACAAAAAGAAAAAGGCAGTACAACAGACATCTGCAGTATAACTCTGCGATTTTGTATACAAATAATTCACAGTACATTTTCACGTTTCCCTTATAGGTATATTTCTAAACTGACCTCTGTAGAAATCTGAAGTTTCTGGAGTGCCTGGTTTCGTTCTTCTTCTTGTGTCTTTGCCCTCACCTCAGCATCTCTCAGACCCTCTCTCAGCTTGCACAGCTCTATGTCAACTCTGTGCCTCTCCTAAATTAAAGTGCAAAAAGCAGTGTTTGGCAAACAAAAATACGCAATATCATATTATTTAGAACACAATTTATGTTCATAATACATGAAGCTTACACACCTGTCTGTTAAAGTCTTCTTGACTCATCGATAATGTTCTGCTGAGCGAGCCAGTAGCTCTTTCGGTTGATTGATCGTTGCTTCCTCTGTCCAAAGTAGACCTCATTTGCAACAAGTCCTTCTCCAGCCGTAGCACCCTTGTGAGTACATTTCACATGAGGACTTTCGATCTTTTCTAAGTCTTTCAAATGTTCCTTTCCATGTCTTTTGCTGCACTTACTTTTCATGAAGCTCTCCACGTTGCCGGCTCTTTTCAAATTGGGATAATTCAGCTGCCTCCTTCTCCTGCTCAAGAGCGCCCAGCGTATCTGACAGCTGCTGTGAAACACATCAGTGCAACAAAAAAAAAAAATAGGATGCTGTTTGCAAATGAAACACATACGAAACATTTCTCTAGACATTTGGATTTTTTTTACTTACCTTATGTTTCATGTCAAGCAGTTGAGCAGCAGTTACGTTGTAGCCCAGCTGCGAATTTCTGGTCCTCAGCCTGTCCAGCTGAGTGTCTAACCGCTCTTGAGCATCCTGAAGCCAATGCACTCCTTCTGCTTGTCTAAAGCTACTTTCACCTCGGATAGCCCTTAATTCAGCCCCTGGAGATGGAGGAAAGGGTCGTGTAGCACCTTCAGGCGCCAGATGAGACAATGACTGCCACTTCCTTAGACCTGGGTCACTCTGTCTATAGCCACCAGTGCTCCCGGATGTGCTGGAATACATACAGTATATCAGCCAGAACTTATTACGCCACCCTGTTTTGAAAAATGACTGTACGATGTCTCTGTCGCTTTAAAACTGTATAAATTTCCCCCTCACCTTGAGCTGACTTTGGACAGAAACCCTGTCCCAGAGACAGTTGCCATACCACTCCATGCTGAGGTCTAAGAAAGAAAAACATACATTCTTAAACAACTATTCCTTGATCAACCTGCGCTACCAGAAGAAAATACAATATTTGGGTCTTACCTGAGCTGTAAAGCGAGATTTGGTGTCCCACATGTCGAGGTCCGTGAGAGAAAACGGACTTGAACTTCTGTATGAGGGTCTGAACATTTTGAAGAGTCTTCCTAGATCCAAGTTATTTCTTCCCTTTGTATGGGTGAGGCTGCAGTCCTCATCTCCCCACGTATGTCAGGGATAGATTTTCACACAAAGGTGGCAGCTTGAGGTGTGTGGCTATTCTTGGATCTTGTGTCTGGATATTTCCACCGTTTGCTTGATGGTCAACAACTAGTTTTGACACTGCATGATTATTACAATTGTTTTGTGATCTTCAGAATTATTTTCTCTTATTACAAATAGGTTCTCACACTTTTATCCATAAGTTAATACAAGCATGTCTGCATAAAAATTTAATTGATAAGAAAATAAGTAATATATGTTTCTAATAGCTGGAGTCTGCACAAAATGACTTCCTCTTACAATACCTTGATGCAGAAACCCTCTCCTGTCCACTCACAATGCTCACTTGCTCTGTTTGTACGCCATACACAGATTTGGTTGCAAGATTTTTAGTGCAGAGCCCTTGAACTGAGTATCCATGGTAACTTATGTACACAGGACGCAGTGGGGTGGGTGTGTCATGTGCTAACACTTCTGGGATAGTCTCCACATGATCTCACTCAGTCGGCTGTTTGTTGACATGAGTTGTTAAGAACATCTCCCAAACACTGATCATAACACACATAGCTTACGTCTGATTAATGTTTGACAGTGAATGTGTAATGATTAATTATGATTGTGTTAAGGCACACGCAAGATAATACAATGCTTTATAACTACGCTCTTAGATAGGCGATTTTAAGTTTTTAACCTCAGTTTCAGCAATTTATACAATTTTAGTACAATTTGGCCTACTGTTTTTTTTCTTAATTTCCCTCCCTAGCTGTATCTATATGGTTTATAGATATTTTAACAATTATTTTCTATATAATTAATTATAATTATAATTTATAATTCAACAACAACAAAAAAAAATCACTTATTAATTGTTATAGTGAGAGTATATAGGTGATTTTTAAAGGGATGATGAAGGTCAGATAGTACCATGGCTATATAAGCATGCTAATACTCTACAGCTCAGTGTGAAATATTGCATGCAACTGATTAAATCCTAAATTGTTTCTTTACATAGGCCAGTCAGACCATTATTCACCTCTATCCTTCAAAAATATTGCACACCACAAATAATGCTCAACTAGTCATATGCGTTACATGTGACTCAGCATAAACAAATCAAAAACACAAGCTTCTGAATACAAAATCCATTTGGATAATCAGCAGCATTTCAAATTTTAGGGGAAGATTTTCACGGTTAAGCTTTTATTTTGAAAAACGCCTTATATCGGAAGCTGGAAGTAGTCACCCAGAAGCTCAAGCTAGCAGCAGCAGAATCTTTTGACCATTCAATGTGCTAAGAGCTAGCAGTTTAAAGGAGCTACTTTTCTTTTTAGTACTAATTTTGACTCTTCTTCATTAGTGTTCTTGAGAAGAGTGGGCTTGGCATCAATTCCGAAAAGGTACAACACTTTAACACCTCGTCTTTAATCAAATACAGCGTTTACGTGTTGAAATTAACGCTTGATAACAGGCCGACGCTAACGCTAGTCAGTTAGCATAACTTCGGTAACATCACGCAAGTGTTTCTTGTGTCTTGCTGTCAGAAAGTTAGCATATTAGTTCAGCAGAAAGTTTGTAGTTTTTACAAAGCTTCTCTGATAAGTAATTCAATATTTCCTTTATTATTTTGCAGTCATGGCAGCGGATTGGTTGGGTAGTTTGGTGTCAATTAACTGTGGACCAACATTGGGAGTCTATCAGGGAGAGGTGGTGTCTGTGGACCAGTCCAGCCAAACCATCTCCTTAAGGCAACCTTTCCATAATGGAGTCAAGTGCCCTGTTCCCGAGGTCACATTCAGGTAAAGCTTTACTTTATTTACTTTAGAGGATCCTCATGAATTATTACCTCGGGGCCACACAAAAGACAAATGCGTTCAACAACACATTATTGACAATCCACAATATCAACAAAACAGAATGAAATAACTATGAGAAAGTAAGTAGATCTCTCACTGTTCATAATGTCACCTCACCAGTGAATAATTAACGCATGCATGTGTTATAATAGAGTTAGTAAAATAGTTACTGCACAAGCATTACCTAAGTTAGCACAATAAATATAATCAACCTTCACATAGAGTATCCTATGTAGTCTTAACTGATTTCTTTCTTAATTTCTTATTTAAACTGATCCTACTGGTAATCTGGGTTCAATGTAGTGATAGTTTATTCCAGTTTGACATCGCCCTATGCATTACAGTGTCTTGACTGTTTCTTCATTACTAAATATACAATTTTACCTTCTTTTTTTTTCCTGCAGCGCCATTGACATAAAAGAACTAAAGATTTTAGATATCTTAATCGGCAATGCTAGGAACAGCTCTTCTGCGTCTACAAAGGTAGGCAGCGGTTCAGTTGGAGTCCCAAAGAGCGACCCCAGATCTGCGGAGAAAGTCAACTCTCCTCAGCACTGTTCCAAAAGCTATGGAGAACGTCACCTGGACATACCTGGCCAGCCAAAAGGATTTCGTCGAAGACACAACTCCTGTAAGTGCAACGTAGCTCAGTCAGATAATATAGTAATTAGGGCTGTAACGGAACACAAAAGTCACGGTTTGTTGTGAGTTTGGTACAAAAAGGAGGAAAAATGCATAAGTTAATTTATTTTGAACAGGCTGAGGGCTAGGCATTTTGCCCAAAGGTTTGTTTGGTAAACAATTTTCATTATAAAAATAAGGAATGTTTTGAATATTTCTGTATTACACTGAACAAACACTTTACCAGAAGGCAACAGGTTGCAATCTGCTATAAACCTGAAAAACATCTGTTATGCAATGAAACTGAAAATACAAAATACTTAGAATAATATATAATTGTGCATTAGGGGGAGCGTTTCAATTGTTGCTGCGTTAAGATTTGCTGTGCATTTTTCCCATCAGGGTCATCTAGTAGTCGAGGGGCAAACCAAGCAACACCGAAAAAGAACGGTGTGAAGAATGGTCAGATGAAGCTAAGAGACGATGAGTGTTTTGGGGATGGCATGGACGACGGGCTGGATACAGACTTTGATTTTGAAGGAAACTTGGCGCTTTTTGACAAAGCAGCAGTTTTCTCAGAAATCGACATATCAGAGCGCCGTAATGGTGCAAGGTCACGTGGGACGCCTCAAGAGCAGACGCCCACACGGTACCGTCACGATGAAAACATCCTGGAGGCTAAACCTATTGTGTACAGACAGATTACTGTACCGCAGCCTGGGACCAAAGAGTACTGCACTGGTAAGTTGTTTCACATTGTAATGAAACAAAAAGTAGTGAGGGCAAACTATCATGATATATACATATACTTTTTACCTTGATACTTTTTTTTCCATACAGACTCAGGGCTTGTTGTACCCAGTATATCCTATGAACTACACCAGCGTCTGTTGTCAGTGGCTGAGCGTCATGGTCTGTCACTGGAGCGCAGACTTGAGATGACTGGAGTGTGTGCGAGTCAGATGGCACTTACATTGCTGGGTGGGCCCAACAGGTAAGCATGTAGTGATGGTTTGTAAGCACAAATGAGAACACCCTTAGCTAAATGACAGTTAAGTCCTACTTATATTTTTATTGCCTGCTGGGCTTGTATTCGACAAAAAAAGAGCTGCCAAAAAGTGTTGTTAGCAAGGTTCGTTATTGGCTGTAACGAAATCCAAAATTCTAGTAATGTGATTTTATTTAAGACTCCAAATGTTCAATTTTGAACAAATAAGCCTATATTAAATAATCAGAAAAGAAGCAGGATAAAATAATGTCACAATATTGAGCAGAGTTTTAGAAATATATTGCATTTTTTTCCAATGACATGGTTATTACTAATTGTGTGTTTATATATTCATATGATGTATATGTTAATGTTTTCATAATATTTAAAAAAATATTAGACAAATGTGGGCCTCTATAATAGTGAAGCTATTATTTTATATGCCAAATATGAATTAACTGGCATTCAGTGCTTGGAGAGTGCAACATTCAGCAAAGTAACTTCATTTCCTTTTCATGATTCTTCCAGATTCACTCCAAAAAACTTACACCAGCGTCCCACAGTGGCTTTGCTGTGTGGCCCTCATGTTCAGGGAGCTCAGGGCATCAGCTGTGGTCGTCACCTGGCCAATCATGAAGTGGAGGTCATCTTGTTTCTGCCCAATTTTGTCAAGATGCTCGACTCGGTAACCAGCGAGGTCACCCTCTTCAACAAGACTGGTGGCAAACAGGTGTCAAGTATCAAAGGTGGGCATATTTTTCTACTTTTATTTTTCACCATTGCTTTTGTCTCTGCCAGGCGTAAGCATGTGGGAAGATGAAGCGTTCGATCGTGTGTGTGCATGTGTATTATTTATATGTATCATGTTTTTTTGAGCTCATTTAAGACTCTATGCTCAAGGACCTCGGCATTGCGATGATTTACAGTTTTTTAAATACATTTATTATTGACTTTTATTCCGTCAATGACTGCTGACTCCTCACTCCTCTTAACCGGCCAATAGGGGCCACAAGTGATCAACAACTGCTTCAGTAGCAAAAGGCATTTCTGGCAATCGGCTATGCTTAAAACAAGCCTAACCTAGTTAAAATTCTCTATTCGTAAATGGCTGCAAGTCTTTTGTGGCTTAAATAATGACATGCATAGAAAAATGTGGTCTCATTTTAAACAGGAGAATCTGTAGATGAATTCCATACACAATATGTTATCCACTAAAGTTAGGCAGAGGTCTTCACTCTACTGAGTGCACTTTTCTAGTTTTACATTTTGCTTTCTAGGTGAGGTCAGGTTTTTTATTTTTTCTCTCTGACTTCACAGACCTTCCAGACAGCCCCGTGGACTTAATCATAAACTGCCTGGACTGCCACGAGAACACATTCCTGATGGATCAGCCTTGGTACCGAGCAGCTGCAGACTGGGCTAACCAGAACCGAGCGCCAGTGCTCAGCTTAGACCCTCCTAGTAGTGGACAGGGGCAGGCAGTCGAGGCCAAGTGGTCCCTCTCTCTCTGCCTCCCCCTCCCCCTGGCTGAGGGCGCTGGCAGAGTTTATCTGTGTGACATAGGTATTCCTCGCCAGGTGTTCCAGGAAGTAGGAATCAAGTACATTTCTCCTTTCGGCTGCAAATTTGTCATCCCCTTGCACTCTGCATAATGGGACTAATGGTCAACATGACGGATTGAATCTTTCACCCTCCATGACCATTTGGGTTTTGGCGCCTTATATTCCAGAGTTCATCCATTAAGTTTCTAACTCATCAACATGTGAAAGACACCACTTTTTGGTACATTCGTTCTACAAGAATATTGGTGGGATAAGAAAGAGCTTTATTGAAAAAGAGTAAATGTGTTGACCATCAGAGGCTTCAGCCATTATGTAGATACCATTGTATTTACATGATGCCACATAGTTTTCAGTAGTTTTAGATTGACAATCTTTGACGTAAAATGGAAACATTTCTGAATATCACTGTAATCTAACCTCACTCCAAATCCGGGGAGTAAACATAGATCCACCATATAATACATGCAAATGTGATGTTATTACATTAATTTGGATGAGACAACATAACTCTAACTTACATTGCTGTTACTATTGTTAATGGCTGGCCTTATAGGATGACATACTCTGCAGAACTCTGTTACTGTTGTATGATGTTTCAATAGGATAGAAAATCCATTTAAGCAAATGTGGAATATTTGTCATTTATGCGAGTAGTTTTTGTATTTTCAAACTAATCCAGTGTTAAATGAAGCAGCTACTGGAGAGAATCCAGGTATCAGCAGTTTTGTTTGTTCATGCTAAATTAGGCTGTCATGATAAGGGCTTTGATAAGATGACACTGCATACAAAACTTCTAGCAATCTTGTCTTTCAGGCAAAAAGGTTTTCTAACTAGATTTTGTTACAATAGAGAGCCGAAGTCATGACGTTCCACTAGCTTCTGTAACTCAACCTCTCGTTCTCTATTTCATTTATCTTCCACGTAAAGACAATCAAAACCATTAGGCATCCACTACCGCAGTTGTTATTAGAAATGTTTTCGTCCATATCCATAAAACGTATAGGGTTTACAGGTAATAGTGTCTCTTAAAGGCCTTTTAAAAACCTAAACATTGAATAAACTGATATTGAAGCAAGCCACACGGCATACTGATGAGAGATACTGTTCCAAAGTTAGAGTTTTTAGTTAATTGAGTAACTACAAATATCGATGAGATTTTTATGATGTTTGTTTGAGAACAGAACCCGAAAGTTTCAGTTTTACTTCGGCTCTCTATTGTATCTGTTAAAGGACCATATCAGAGTGTTTACAAGTTTGAGTTCCTTAACTACAAATCATGTATATTTAACATGTGTTCTGATCTTTTATAGATGCAGACTACAGTTACGTTTTTTAAATCTATTTTTCTATTGGTTTCCAATTATTACTAAAAAATGAAAATCTATTATGAGACTCTCAGAGCTCTGTTATGTTGCAAATCCATCACAGCAAACAATGTCTGTAGTAGTTAAATTATTGTTGTGTGGTAATGTAGTTGATTTCAAAAGTCTACACTGACAAACAATAATGCATTCTTAACATTGCCTGTGATGGATTAGAGTTTCAAGAATGTTCTAGTAGATTTTCATGTTGTATGGAAATAAGTGGAAGCCAAAATGCATCTAAATTTCTAAAACACAATAGCATGGTTAGTTGTGATGTAAAAGGGAAGTGATTTGTATTCAATGGTGTTGTGGTCCTTTTAAGTTTCAAACCACCTTGCAGCTTAGAATGTCAACTTTTTTTTTTTTTTTTATCAAAGTTTTGTTGGTTGACAACAAGTAGCATTTTCTAAAGTATAAATGCTCTTTATATTTGGGATTTGAATGCATCACTGGAGTGAATCATCTTGATCTAAACTCACAAACAGAGAATGAAAATATGAAACTAAAGCATAGACTGTGAAATATAACTAAAGAAGAGCTGCTGGTTTTGTGCTGCTTTTTGAGGCCTTGACTGAGGGGTCGTTGGCATTTCTACTGCCGAATATTTTTGACAATGACAGTCAAACCCTTTGCTTATTCTTTTACAAGATCGCATTATTTTGAAATGTGTCCAGAACCGAGGAAATTGTATTAAGTTCTATTTAATGGACATGCACATTGTATACAACATGTCCTTAAATCTTCTATCAGTGAGGTCAGTGTAGTCTAGAAAAGGCTGGATTGAAGCAGTTGCAGAAGTTTATAAATTATGTCATCTGGGATATGGTTTATGGTGTGGTATTGTGTCCACACATAAACTTGTTAACATCTCAGGAGGATTAAAAAATACTTGCATTATATTTGTTATTTTGTATCTGTGCACATTATCCTGCACAGGGTTCATACACTGATTCAGTGAAAATGACTTTTCATGCACAAAGGGTTTGTCCTTTCTCCAACATTCCTCCGGCCTGATGTGTTATGTCACATCTGTTGAGACAAGTCTGGCTTGGAAACATCAGCCAGTGTTACTGAATGTGATGAGGATTTATGTTCTCTTTGGCCGCCAGGGGGCCATTAAACCACACTTTTGGTGGCTCTTCCTTATTCCGTTGTAATGGCAGCTTTATGTACTATTTCCTCAAACAATATTGGTATTTCTCTACGAAATGTGAACCATGAGGTGATCTGGCTTTTACAGGAAAGCCACTGGGTTGAAAGTAAAAGTGTTTAAACGCAGGTTATGCTTATTGATATGTATTAAATTAGTTTACATGTTTCAAATGGTCAGATCTGCACTGGGTGTTTTAGGTCATGCGAGATTAGTTTGCAGTTCAGGGGGGAAAACCTGCATTAAATAGCTTGTGGGAGGTTTCGTCTAGACAGGACAACAGTTTCCTTTTGGGAGCGAAGTTCACTGTCATGGTTCATGTGCAAAAATACTGTGCAGTCCTCTTGTGTCATGTCTGCAGATTGAAACAATAAAACCCTTTCAACGTTGCTTCATATGTGTGGACATTTTGTAAACATTGATGATCTAATTCCTTCAACAATTTTACTGAAGTGAATTCAGTGATCCATTTTTAGCCGGACTAGTTTCTCATTAACGCGCATGTGCACTGCGAAATCAAGGTGGGGCAAAAAAAAAACTTGAATGTGTCTGACGGGGAAAAGGAGTGGGGCAGCCTGAAGTAGACAAATTAGTCTGCAACGCATTCATTTAATCGCTGCAATATTTAACCAGTTGAGCTTTCGCGTGTTTTCCTCTCACTTGACTTTCTCCACAGAAGGACCGTCGACACGGCAGTGATAACGTTCGTAGAGAAATTAATTTATCGTCATAAAAAGCGACTTTTTCCAAATAATGTTGACAGGAGACGCACCAACAACAGTCTCGGCTGGTTTTATTGAGATACTTTTGGACTTCTGAAGTTTCGGGTCACCTGAGGCACATTTCACTTCCTCATCTGGACTTTTTCTCTTCGACATCAACTGTCGGTTATTTATTTCGTGAATGGGAATTTGCTGTCGCTCAGATGAAAACGGACGTCGGGCAGTAGACAAATCACCTGTTATTGCCTCAAACGTCTCGGTTTTTGCCTGCAAACAGGTAAGAGTTTTATTTTGAAATGGTTGCCGTGGCTGGCAGATGCAGTGAAGCTGTTGTGTCGTGGTACACTTTTCTAATATAGAGCTACCATGTGGGCCTATCAGCTTGTACACTTCACATTGTATTATTGCACAAGAAATGACAGCTCTGAAGTTTATTAGAAAGTATTAGGGTTTGGAACCTGATTGGCAAGTAAGCTACATAATGATGTGTATCTACACTTCCTTTTATATAAAGAGTTCAGCTCAAAGTGCTTTACAGTAAAAGTACAAGAATAGGCTTAATACATGTGTCATTTCCTGCCACTTCCTCTGCCATTTGGAGTGCAACTGTACCATGCAGCTCTCCAATTGTCTGTGTCACAACATGGTAGATAATGGTAATGGTATTGATCATTTTATTCTGCTGACTGTCCCAGAGCCTGCAATTTTTGGCCATTTTTTGACTTTGTAAAACTGGCTGCACTTGCAGAGGGGTTATTATTAATGATTCCTCTCTGTTTGACATTGCCCTTTCTCATTTAATCTCTCATTCTCGGGAAACAAGTAATCCAAACATCTGGAGAAGCCACCAATGCACTGGTGAGCCAAACAGAAAAAGGTTGAATTGAACTAGTATTTGTGAAAGAGAGGAACTGAGGAGATATTGGGTCTGTTTCAGGGTGATGCCCCTTTCTGCTGAGACAGCAAGTTTCTGAAAAAAAAAAAACCCAACAAAGACTGAAGCCAGTCTGATTCTGGATGGCATAGCCTTACAATATGACACAGATCATTTTTCTTTTAGAGTGTGACAAAACTGTACAGAAGGATGAAGCTGGCGAAACAAGCTCATGAAACCACAGCAAAGTGCATCCTGTGATGTTGCATGCATGGCTGCATTAGCAGAGCAACATTGCACTGCATCTAGTGCACAGCACCTCAGCAAGGAAGTGTCTGTCCACTGCTCAGGCATGGCAGCCTTGCCTTACATGGTGTCGACGTGTTCACTTTGTAAAATCATCAATTGTTAAGTGTCAAATTCTTCACTGTGTTGTTTGAACTTTGGATAGAAGTAAAATGCAAAGTGTACTGTAAAGCCTGGGTACCAAATTGACTGGGGTTTTTCCCCCTAACTGACAGTCATTGATTTTCTCTTCCTGTTACTCTAAAGATGCTCTTGTTTTTGAATGTTAAGTTTTGTATTTATTTATGATAAACAAGGCACTATTTCACGTGTATACCCTTTCATTCCTTGTATTACCGAGCCTCACAGTCAAAACTGACCGTCATTAAAGTGACACAATGACGGCTTGTGATGCAGGGCCTGCCACTGCACTCGTACTTCCTGTCTTATATTCTGCATATGGTTGTTTCAGTGAGCAGTGCTGCTGGCCTGGAGGCAGAGGTGATTTCCCCCTCTAAGCTTCCTCAAGAACATCTGCAGGCTGTCAGACCCAGCTGGGTGAATTGTTGGCATGCACTCCTTCCTTTTCCCTACAATTCTCACCAGTCGGTGTGTTGGTTGCCTGCCAGATAAAGGCTTGGGTGGACATGTAGAGAAATCATTGTTTCCTTCTCTCTGCACTTGGCAGCTTCAAAGCCCTCGCAGAGCATCCTGAGGCTGGAGAGTCAGGATGAGGGGCAGATTACCCAGGAACCCCTGCTGCACATACAGGAGGGATGCAGGAGCGCATGGTCAATAACACAGACATGATGCTCATTGTGACATTTTACTACAGGATATCCAGTGTTGGAGGAATTATTCAGATCTCTAAAAACCTACTGAAGTAAAAGCACAGAGGTACTATCAGCAAAATACACTTAAAGTACCAAAAGTAAAAGTACTAATTACATAAAGAAATGGCCCCTGTGACTGATATATTACATATTATATTATTAGATTGTCAATACTCATGCATTAATGTGTAAGCAGCATTTTACTGTTGCAGCTGATTTTAACTGCTTTTATGTAACTATGTACCAACCTTCAAAGGCCCCTGCAAAAGGTCACAAGGAAAATTTAAAAAGTTCTGATACACACATTTTTATAAATGTTTTGGACTTTGTGCCTTGAACTCTTATTTAATAGAAACCATCTGAGATGTTAAGAGAGCAAATGTATCTTTGGTGGAACTGCAAACAACTAATAGACATCTGAAATGTGACAAAGAGCCCCAAGTAGACATTGCTTCTCTGTAAGAGGTCATGAGCCAAAAAAGAATTGGAGCCACCGAATTAATCTTTTACAAGGAATTTTATTTTCTAAAGTTTATTATGCTTTTTTTTTTTTTATTGTAAAATGTTAATCTGAAATGTAATGAGTAACTACAGCTGTCAGATAAATGTAGTGGAGTGAAAAGTGCAATATTCCCCCCAATTATAGTGGAGTAGAATTACCCTAAAATGGAAATACTCAAGTAAAATACAAGTACCTCAAAATTCCACTTACAGTACTTGAGTAAATCTACTTTGTTGCTTTACACAGCTGAGGATATTTTTTTGAAGGTTGCCCTGTTATTCTTTAAAGTGACAAAGACCAGCGCATGATGCTGTTTTTCTGTGGGAAATTTACCCATCCGTCCTCATAGCCCTCCTCACTTCACTTGCATCACAGCAGTTTTTGCAACACCTTGCACGATCAGCATTTGCACCTCTACAGATAGGCATGGGAGTGGCCGATTTAAACAAGGCCAAAGAAGATATTTCTACATTCCTGTCCTGTCTTGCTTTGTGCAGTCAGGCTCCCACTGATCTGTTCAGTTCAGACTACGACTGACGCTCATAAGACAAGAGTCAAATGTTGATCGACCAGTTTGGTTTGAACAATAGGATTGTTGTCAAGAATACCCTAATTGGAGACTATTAAATACATTAGCTTTGTTTGACAAGGTATGACACCTCTATTTATTAGTTACGTGTTAAATGCGTAATACTTTTGTTTGTGCTCTTTGTGCTTCTTCCTGACTCCATTCATGTTCATTTTGTCACTGAGTTTGCTGGTTTCCTGTTGCTTTCAGTAGCTTATGTCATGCGTCGCTTCTCCTGTAGCAGACAATATCTCTGTCGGATGTACTAATGCACTGATTGCAATTGCTGTATTATGCCATTGTTAGGTATTTGAGGTTATTTTTGTCTGTTTAAAAGAATTCACATGATAATAACAGAGCAGCAGACACAAGTTGATTGTACTCGCTGAAGACGATTTGAAGTTCAATTCATATCTCCAGACCTGCAGAACTGAAGCATAGCTGCCCCTAAAGCTACTCAGTGGACAGCCTGATGATGATGGACTTCTCAATGAGACAGGGGTCTGTAGAAGCTCAGGGGTCAGTAGAAACTCGACCGATTTACAATGACAGCCTTGTCCCCTTGCTGAAAAGAGCAAGCTGTGGTTCCATGTAGAGCCCTCTGGAAATGGCAATGTGACACCATGACAGACTCAGTTCTGTCCCATTCAATCAGCTGCTGGTGGCCTGCTGCTGAGATGCATTCACTGTCCCAAAAGAGAGGAATTAAAAAGTGCTGTTGTGTGTCGGCCGTGGCCCCATTGATCCATTCCTCACTTGATGAGATCACTTTTGCTCCTTTAAGGACTTTGCCAAGACAGAGTCTGTTGCAAACAACAACTTCTGTTTTCAGAGCATGGTGAGCATGACTTCCTGCTTCAAGTTACAACTCATACTCAGATTTCAGTCAGAAGATTTGATTTCTCACCAGTTTTTCTAGGGACGGCATTGTCGGTCAGTCCACCACTTTGGTCCAGACGAAGTGTTACAATCTTTTACTTAAGTAAAAAAATAGCAATACCACAATCAAAGCACACTCAGTTACAACTAAAAGTACATAAGTATTATCAATAAAATGTACGTAAATTATAAAAGCAAGACTGTGTAGCTAAAGTGGGCTGTGATAGGGCGTCACCTGGAGAGATTGTTTTGGTTTCTTCACAATAAGCGTTACAGCCTCAAAGAGCTACGAGCATGGCTTCAGACTTTTAGTCTTCTTTTCCTGTTATGATCTTCTGCACAATGTGAAATGTCAAAGTGTAACTTAGAAAAGATGGGTTTCGGATGAGCGGATGCAAAGTGGGGGTGTCCTTGTTGGGTTGTTGGGCGTGGGAAATGTTTCCAGATAGACAGCTGCAGTACTCCACGGGGGACAACATCCGTGTCATCCTCATCACACAGAGTGATGACAGTCCTCTTTGGGACACATGAGAGCTTTTAGTCTCACATTTGGTGTCTGTGAAGAGGCTGGTCATTTATTTAAAAGTGTGATATAGAACAAATGCCAGATTATGTATTCAATGGAAGAAACATGCTTTTAAAAGGAAGAGCTTGGAGAGTGATATCAGCAGAATCTGTTGAACCCAAATACTGATGAATTTTAAGTCTGGCCTCTCATACAGGAAGTCGACCGCATAGTATTGAACATGTCGGAGGATGTGACCTCATGTAAAGTGACAGAACTATCAGAGCCAGGGTTTTCCCTGAGCCCCACCATTTCTCCATGGGAACTGATACAGTAAGAGAGGAAGTGGTGTTTTGGGGGAGGGTCGAGAAGGGGGACGTTGAGCATGACTTAATCCATAGGTCATCATTTCATTATAAAGCCTCTGCTCTGATTTATTGTGCATGTATCATGGAAACATGGCCCCAGGGTGACTCAGGCTTAAGGATACAGTCGCAGTGGCTGCTTTATTGACGTAAAGAAACGCTGGCCTCGATGAGTCCCTCTGGCCTGGTTAAATCTCACCACAAGTTTGCATTCCAGCGCTGAAGAGAGCTATCTTGATTCCTACAAGGGCCAGTCATTGGAGCTCAGCTGGAGAACCAGTGTGTCTCCATTTTTGGTCAAAATGAACTGGGTACCATATGGAATACAAACTACAAAATTGTTTCAGGTTTTATGCTTTGTATTCATAAGCTAGAATATCATTCCAAAATGTACTTTATAGTATATTTCTAAGTTATCTGAAGCCTTGTCTTTATGCACACACTGTTATCCTGCGTCATGGAAACATTCTGTCCACAGTTGTGAAAGTTTGATAAAAAAAAAAAAAAAAAGTCTTGTTAGTTCTGCTTTCTGTATCAGCGAGTTATTTATACCGACACTGTCTGACCTGATGCAACTCGAGTGCGTTCTCATAATAGCTGACTTATAAGAATAAGAATAATAGTAATATAATGATAATACATTTTCTTAAACAGCGCCTATCATGCCACTCAAGGTCACCTTACATCACACAAGATCAGCAACAAAACATAACTCAGCAATGAGTTAAAATTGGTAAAAAAAATAAGATGCAGTTCTTGCCGTTAAAGGGAGTAAACTAGTTTAAAAATATGGGTTTTAAGAGCAGTTTTGAATTCTGTAATGGAGTCCAGTATATGGATGTGAGGGGGAAGTGAGGTACTAATATTATGAATGTGCACATACACCGCAAAACCCCAAATTCAACGTCTTTCTTAGAATTTGTTTGCGGTTAAGTAGATATTTCTAAAGGGGTGTCACACTGACAAAATTCTGTTTCTTTTCTTAGGTACTGTATGTGTGTGTGTATGTGTGTGTGTGTGTGTGTTTATCAGCTCTAATGGTAGCAGCGAGAAAACATCACCTGTGAGAGGATTGAACCGCCTCACAATGACAGAGGTCCAGGTGAGATAGGTCCTCCAGAGTATGTGCATGTAACAACTCAGATACACATCAAAACATGTCTGATTAGGAATTTGTGAGACATTTGTTCACTCACTAGTGATATGTCCATTTCCTGTAGAGTCCATGGCCGCAGGGCACAGAGTGTCTGGCCAGGTACAACTTCAAAGGCACATCAGAACAGGACCTTCCCTTCAACAAAGGAGATGTGTTGACTATTATTATCGTCACAAAGGTAACGTTTCATAGCCTTTTAAGAGTCTTGCATCTGAGTTCTCAATATTTACTCCACATTGATATTTTGTTTTCATTTCAACCATTTCTGAAATGTTGTGTTTCAGGATCCAAACTGGTACAAAGCAAAAAATTCTGCAGGTCGCGAAGGGACTATTCCAGCCAACTATGTTCTGAAAAGGGAAGGTGTGAAATCTGGAGGCAAGCTGAGTCTAATGCCGTGAGTACAAAGATTAGCAGGGTTTATTTAGTTCTGATGCCCAATGTAATCTTTCACTTTCTGGGATTGGGTTTATTTATCTGCTGTCTGTATTTCGAAAGTTGCCACCACACTAGCGTTGTATGGTTTCTGCAGCGATGGCTAAAATAGCTCCACTTTGCCCTCACTCTCTGGCTGTGTGGTTGCTGAAGGCAGATGGGCTTATTTGTCGTGGCAGCGCTGCAGTTATGTGAATGGAGACCACAGTTGGGTCGGGCTGTTTTGTAATTGCAGTGCACTTCTGTTTCCAGCTCAGCTTCGCTTGAACTCGTAGTTTCCTGTTGTTTATTTTCTATCTCAGACTGAAGTAATCTCAAACATCTCCCTGCTTGTCCACAGGACGGGTTTCCGTGTGCATGCATGCGAGCATATAAATACATTTTAGAGCCCTTTATAGAAAAATTATGTCTCAAATGACTTAGACAACAACAATTAATGGCAAAAAAACACACAAGGAAAGGTAACATGAAGCATAACATGACAAAATATAGCCATTAGAAAAGACATAACAGCCCTACTGAAACTACTCTTAGCCTTATCTACTCCTTAAATAATCACTTAGTATGTGAATGTATGTTTACAGACATATACTGTCTTACAGAACAGTGTGGCTGAGCATCCATTCTCTTTTACACCACCTTGTTTACAGTCACACCTAGAAATAATATTAGATAACCAACTGATCTTATCATATAAAATGCTGTTCTCTTTATTTTAAATATCACCAGGTCAATCAATGGTTAAAGGGGATCTAGGGGCTGTTGAGTGGAAGCAGCATTATGTCTATGAAATCCCTGCTATATACATAACTGAGAGGAAAACGCCTCCTATACCTCAGAGGGAAGCTGCTTCTGTTTCTGTGAGAAGAAAATCTTTTTCTCAGTTTTCTAACGATCTTTTCTGTGTGATATTTCAAATGTAACTTTGTCATGGAGCCTCATGCAAATGACTTTACTGTACATTCTGTGACCCTGCCAATAATAGAACTGCTCACAGTTAATATGCAAATGACAGTAATCTATACCTCGTGATCTCCAGAACAGTACTTGTTTTATTTGCATTAGGGCCCCCCATTAGTGCATTACACAAGGAAAGATATATTGGAAACACTTCTCAGCATCAGTGTAATGCGGTATAATTTAACATCAATATAAGTGTAGCTGCCAAAATGGCCATACATTTAACCAACACGGCTCTAAAACAGTTTTAAACAAAAAGTGAACATTATAAACTTGAAGGGCGTATTTATTTCAGGACTGTTGTATTGGACTGCAACACTCTGTGTACCTGTAACACGCTTTATAAGGATTGTTGCAAACAGCACAAAGTCAGCAGAAAGGATCCAAATAGATTTCAATTATTTAGTTTCTAAAATGCATAAATGATCCTAATTTTAAGGATTGTTTTGCTACATTTATAAAAAAAAAAAAAAAAAAAATTGATTAAGTGATTAGATGGAAATGGAAATCAGGTTCAGTGATTAGATTAGTTTTGGGGACAGAGTTGTAGTTGGCTCTTCTTTTCTTGTTTTGATGCTCTGTTACCTCTCTGGTTGTTCCACTCACAGATGGTTTCACGGGAAGATAACGCGGGACCAGGCGGAGCGGTTGCTTCACCCTCATGAAACAGGCCTGTTCTTGGTGCGAGAGAGCACCAACTTCCCCGGCGACTATACCCTGTGTGTGAGCTGCGAAAGCAAGGTGGAGCACTACCGCATTGTCTACACCAACGGCAAGCTCACTATCGATGACGAGGGCTACTTTGAAAACCTCATGCAGCTGGTCGAGGTAGTACATTATAATTTGCTTTAGTTTTATAAATAAATCAAGGTGTTTCTAGCTTTTATTCTGATGCTATATAGCGCTTTTGTCTACAGTGGGTTTGTTGTATTTTCCTGTTTAACAGTCCCCCGCGTCTCTGTGCTACCTCATAGACCACATACTGTAAGTTCCTGGAACAAATAATGAACAGGAAGTGTCAAAGAGGAAGAGTGAACAGCATGTTGAGGTGCAGAGTGCTAAGCTCAAACAGACACCGGGCCTTTTACTCTAAAAATGAGTCCTTTTCTTGTTTAACATCTTTATTTTGAACAGAAACACACTATATAGTCAACAGAGTCGGATGCATATGATTTAACGTTAGTCTGACCTTTTTAAGGGAAAACCTTGTCTGTCGTCCATTATATATTTTGCCTATTTAACTATACAGCCCTTTATTGGCCATTCTGAAGCACTGCTTGCTGAGTTTGTTTTTGCCTCTAAACTGTAATGATGGTGTTTTTTTTGTCATATGTATATTTATTGAAGCTCTGTTAGTGTTCAAAAGGGTGATACAGTTATATGCTTAAATATTACAAAAATAACGGCAGCCCAATATCGTCAATTGTGAACAAACAGTTAGCATGGTGAAGACTGTACAAGCCGACAAAACAACATAACGTCAATGGAGAAGTACATAAAATAAATAAATTGAGATCCTCTAAGAGATATTTGATTAAGAGTGAGACATTGCTATGGACTTCCAGAATAACAATATATTTCCAATATATAATCCAGCAATATATTAAGTCCTTCAGAGCCAACTGGATTCTGTCCAGATGGAGGATTACCTGACAAATAATTTAGCCAATGATGTGCTGAAGGTGGTTTCATTGTTTTCCTGTTTTCTAGTAACATTGTCTTTGCTTTTATGAGGCTATATGCAATGAGCAACCTCTGGAGAGCCCTAAAAGTGCTGTAATGCTGGTTGTCCCCATTTTATTTTCATTTAACATTTGGTCACTTTTGTTATTTTGCTTTGTATGTAGCACTACACCAAAGATGCTGATGGTCTGTGCACCAAACTAATAAAGCCAAAGCTGGAGGAGGGGACGGTGGCCGCTCAGGATGAGTTCTCCAGGAGTAAGTCTCCGTTTGTCGGACCTTTACAATTCATGCAACCACATCATTGTAGCCTTTTTGTTTATGAGAAGCATGTATTGGCCTGTTATGTTTCAGCTGCATGTTCTTTCCTCTTTAAATGGCCAACAGGTGGCTGGTCAATGAGCAGAAAAGACCTCAAGCTGCAGCAGGTTATTGGAAAAGGAGAGTTTGGAGGCAAGTAGCTTCAAGTTTACACTGAATAGTACAAGTAACCCAATTTTATTGTGGCAGAGATCAGATATGTGTGATGGACAGGTTAATAGGAGCATGGCTGGATTCACTTTAAAAATGACATTGTGTAAACAAGTAAAAGTAAAAATTCAGCATTACATTTTTTTCTGTTTAGAATCTGTACAGAGCTTTTGATAAACGTCAAGTAAAACCTTGAACATGCACACTTGCTTAACTGCATAAAATTCCAGGTCAATAACTTTTATCAATGAAACACTTTCGCTCATGTCCGTATAGTTCAGGTGAAGACACGGTTAAATGTACGTTAACAGTTCACTGTTTTTGTTTGTGATCATTCCAGATGTCATGGTGGGAGACTACAGAGGGACCAAAGTAGCTGTGAAGTGCATAAAAAATGATGCCACAGCACAGGCCTTTATTGCAGAAGCTTCTGTCATGACGTAAGTAAAATGACATATTTTGTCAGTGTGGTGTTTTTTTTTTTTGAAACATGAATATACAAGTAACATGTCTGCGCGCTCCTCTCTTTCCTCAGGCAACTACGGCACGATAACCTGGTGCAGCTGCTTGGAGTAATAGTAGAGGAGAACGGGAGTCTGTTTATAGTTACTGAGTACATGGCCAAGGTAGGTGGCTGACTGTCTGCCTGATCATTTGTCAACACCCACAGTCATTTTATATATTTTATTTATGTCACATCTCTGTTTGTCTGTTTTCAGGGCTGTTTGGTTGACTACTTGCGTTCCAGAGGCCGGACAGTTCTTGATGGAGATGCTCTCATTAATTTTGTTCTGTGCGTATGACTGCAACAATATCTGCAATTATACTATATTAAAGGAAGACTGTGGAGTTTTTGATCACTAGTGGCGCTGTGGAGCTATGTTTTGATGAGCGGGTCCCCGAATTACATGAAACTAGGTCATGCTTTGTCCATCGTCATTTTCTTTAACACGTTTAGATCTTGACATATTTATTGCTTATGCTAATGTGGTTGATTTAGCTCCCTCATTTAATGTCTTTAGGGGAAAACGAACTCTGTTTGAAAACATCAGATGTCAAATTACTTAATGTGTTTATGATAAAAATATGTACTATATATGAATTAAAATGAAAAAGCTTTTTTAGAAGTGATAGTCCTGTGCAGAAATGTGTAAAATCGGTCCACAGTACAACGTCAAAAGTCGTATGTAGGCCAACCTCAAGAATGGATAATTATTACCAAATGAAAGGACAAGAACAGCTGTATTCAGACTCTCGGTTTCATGCAATTCTACATATTGACAGGTGAACGTTATGAAGTGTAAAATGCAGCGATGCAGACGAGAAATTCAAATCAAATGTTTCATGAAGTTAGAGACGCATTCAGGGTAAACACAAATTTGAGGCGAGAAATACTAAATGTAAACTAAATCGTGTTTATTTGCAAGAAAACTCCACGGTGTACCCTTTAAGATTGTCCTTGTTTTGTTGGATCATCAGGTACTGCATTTTTTTGACCCCACGATTGAGAGTTTAAAGACAAAAGTCCTTCAGGTTTTGAACTTTGTTTTCTTCTACTTTTACAGAGACGTCTGTGAAGCCATGGCATACCTGGAAACCAATAACTTTGTCCACCGAGACTTAGCAGCCCGCAACGTTCTCGTGTCAGAAGACAACATAGCCAAAGTCAGTGACTTTGGTCTGACTAAAGAGGCCTCTTCCACTCAGGACACTGCCAAGCTGCCTGTAAAGTGGACATCCCCGGAGGCCCTCAGAGAAAAGGTGCGCTGTTGTTTTCATGGGCTGTGCTTTGCCATGTGTAGCTGCAACGGATTGAAACAAACTCTTAATTGTGTGTTTTTCTCTTAATCAATAGAAATTTTCCACAAAATCAGATGTTTGGAGCTACGGTATTTTGCTTTGGGAGATTTACTCTTTTGGCCGAGTGCCTTACCCGAGAATTGTAAGTATCAATATCGTTTTGGAACATACAGAAAATATTAAGGGGGAATTGGGGCTTAGATTTAAGAGGGAGATTAATTAGCAATGAATTTACAGTCTAGACTCAGAGAATGTTTAGTCTATCATACTAAAAGCTACATAGTGAGTTGTTTTCTGTCAACACTGTCTTTCTACCAACACCCTTTTCCATCTTGTAGCCATTAAAAGACGTTGTGCCACGAGTGGAGAAGGGGTACAAAATGGACTGTCCAGATGGCTGTCCTGAAGTGGTGTACAACATCATGAAACAGTGCTGGAACCTGGATCCTACTGCTCGACCAAGCTTTCAAATGTTGAAGGAGTGGCTACAACATATCAGCCAAGGGATGGGAAAAAAACAATGAGTCATCTGACAGAACCGACACAGAACTTTCCTCTCCCTCTTTTTGAACACTTGGACCATAACCGCGGAGGGAAAAAAGGACTGTTTTATTTTGCAGAGTTCACGACAAAGTTTGCTTTGTCCATGAACTGTTAATTAAAACTGTCAACGTTTATGTTTTTTAGCGTCATCCCTCATCTCAGGTTGTTCAAACTGCAGTAACTCTTAATAACTGGCTTAGTTGCGCTTTCTGCGCTCAGTTATGAAGAGTGAATGATTAACTGTCAAATCGACGAGTCTTTCCTTTGAACACAGTGCTGCCTCAGAGCCACAGTGCCTTGGTCGGTTTTGTATATTTTATGTCTTTTATGTTGATATCCTTGGTAATATTGGTGGCTTCATTGTATTTTATGAACATGTAGAGTTGACCGTAACATCATTTGACTAAATTTACTGAATCCATGGTATCGGTTTAAAGAGGAGAAACTTGTCAAAAGTAGGAACACAGTTTTGGGACGTCATTACACGCTGTATTATTTGTTACAGTTTCCAGGTACACCTTTTTGCATGAATATTGAATTATTTTGTTTAAAGGACTAAGTTAAATAACTATAATTGTGCAGCTCTATTTTTTCATTGCTATATAATTTGTGTTTGTGTTTGGATCCCTCTATAAATCAAAAAATGAAGCACAACTTTGGACAAAGGTTATCTTTACTACTGATATAATAACACCATTCAGCTCAGTCATGTAGACCTCATTCCCATGTACATAATTTCTATCCGACATCAATAAATGTTTTATTTTGTGAATCTTCAGATTTAACCAAATTTTCTGGATTTTGTATGTAAAGGAAAAAAGAAAATGTTAATAAATTTACTGTGCTGCCATTTTCAACAATAAAAAAAATTACATTTTGAAAATTGTTTTGCAATTGCGACAATTTTTTTAGCATCCTTTTTTTAGTCAGTTGTCAAAATTTAAGTATTTGCTATGTAATATGGAAATATTAAATTGTCATTTAAATTCATAAAAGTGTACTATGTTACTCAAATTATGTACTTACAATTGGTACCAGAAAACTTTGGAGATATTTATACTATACTTGAGTATTCCAATTTCTTTTGCTACTTTCTACTTCTGCCACTGATGTTTTTTAGACTATGATCATGTGTTTTGCCTAACAAAATCACTGGATAACTAGACAATTACAGCCATTAGATTAATATATAGTAAAGTTTTTAAAAAGCACTTTTTTCCCCTGAAATTTTGTCAAATAAAAAAAGTAAATCAAAATGCTAATATTTAAAAGGTGTAGTCAAATGATGGGCTCCCTTTTTTCAGGATTTATTTATGCACTTATTTCAATCAACGTTATTGCTGTGATCCAGTACAGTGTACCAACAAGGCAACAGTGCCATCAAGGGATGGCCATATCAGTTTCCCTTTCTTTCCAATAAACTGAAATCAAAATGTACTTTCAATTTGTGAATCTGAGATTTTGACAGAAATCAGAAAAAAATAACAAGGAAACAAGAGTTATTGTCTTTATTCTGAAGGAAGAATTTAAACCGGCTACAACGCTTTAAGTAACGGAACCTTGTTGAGGGGAATCCACTGCAACGATGGGGGCTTATTTCTGTGTTGCACTAGGTGCTACAGTCAAATGTAGACTGAAAACAGAGGCAAATTGTCAGCGTTAAGTGACAGACAGACTACCTCGACCCAGGGCTCACGGATTAGCCCAGGCTTTGTTAAACTTTGTTATGGATAATGAAGTTGATGTCTTTTATCGGGAGCTGCCAAAAGTGGTAAGTGGTAAAAAAAAATGCATTTATAAATCTTAAGTCGGAGGAGTTTAAAGACGGTAAAATGTATGTTAGTGTACATTTGTGATAGATAGCGACATGCTAACGTCAGCGTTTTAAACTGTCCCCAGGAGCTTCACGCTCACCTCAACGGCTCCGTCAGCTCCCAGACCATCGAGAAACTCATCAGCCGAAAACCGCATCTCAACATCGAACACGGCATGACGGCCATCGGCAAAGGCCAGAGGAGGAGCCTGGATGAGTGCGTATAACTTTAGTGCAAAGTTTAATTTGAGAATATTTCATCATCAATTAACTGAGATCTATAATGGATGATGAAATTGTCGTTATTTTACAAGTGATGTAGAAACGGTACTGTTGATATTAGTGTAGATATTTTATTTAATATCTGTGTGTTCATTGGGAGATAAATGAGGTGTATACAGACAGACAATAGTAAACTGACAATGGGAAGAGAAGGGGTTCAACAAAACAAAATGGCGGGCATGGTCTTTTTATATATATTTTTTTTATCATATTAATACTATAATATATTGTAGGCCTAAAAAGTAATGCATTTTTAAGTTGATCATATTGAAACATATTATTTTAACACCTGATATTTATACGTGAAATTACAATATCAATAGAATAGATTCAACTTCAAATGATCTTTGTTCTCACCCAGGAAAATATAAACACAAAACCATGTACACAAGGTAAAAACATCACATGATACAGACCAAAGTCTCAACTGTACAACAGCCATTGTATTCATATCCATGGTGTAAACAGCCTACCCTCTTGTATTTGAGTTTACTAGTTTGTTAACCAGATTAATTGCATTTGGGATAAAATAACCTTTTGTAAATCTTCTCTTTGGCAGGGGTGTGCTATTCTAAACATAGCAAAAGAGAAAACAAAAAGCAATAAAGACATCATTTAACTTTACGAGGGAGATGAGACTTAAACACATATTATACAATTTATACATTTTTATTACAAAGTATTATATGAGAAGTCTTAATAGCTTCAGAGTCAAATAGATATTAAAGTTCAACGCAAAATAAACAGATTTTAGGTGTGATCTGAAGCACTCTAGCCTTATGTATGTGATATTTCCCTACAAGACGGATACATTTGTTAGCATAGTTTGTAGATTATGAGCCTGTATTACAATTCAGAAACAAGACCACATGTCTGCAGGTGTTTTCAGGTCTTCAAGGTCGTCCATCAGCTGGTGGACACAGAGGAGGACATCCTGATGGTGAGGATTGACTGCTTGTTCAAAAAATAAAATGAGCTTTTGTTTACTTTTATCTAGTTTCTTTGCACAGAGTATCAGTAACAGGTGTTTGTTTTTGTTTATTCCCAGGTGGCTACAGATGTTATCAAGGAGTTTGCAGCTGATGGTGTCAAATATTTAGAGCTGAGGAGTACACCAAGGGAGGAGAAAAACACAGGTAAACATGTCCACATGGAGCCTAATATTTTGATGAAGTGATTTACCATAAGGATTGTTTTATCAAATTATGACAAGGAAAAAGCCCCAGTAATAAAATTGTCAAATAAAATATAAGTATCTTTTTGTGAGTAATAATAATAACAGGCTCCTGAATTGAATGGAATCAAAATGGTATTGTGGCAGTCTTTTGATATCTGGAAATATTGTATGTATTGTCCAAAGAATCCATATAATATTGTATTGTGATGAAACTTGTGATTTACACCCCTAATGTATATACACATGTATGTCTTTGTGAAGCCCTTTGGTGCAAAACCTGTTTGCCTTTTAAAGTGCAATATCATAAAATGAACTTGAAACAAGTTTATTTTCTTTTCCTATAGGATTAACAAAAAAGGGATATGTTGAAACTGTCATCAAAGCCATCCAACAGTGTAAAAGTGAGGGAGTGGACATTGATGTCAGGTAGGCATAAACTATATTATTTCAGTTTGCAACATATCCAGAAATGCATCTTGGGCGTGTGAGGTGCTCCACCCGAGATGGACATGATTGGCTGAAACCACAAAAACACTGCATAATGTTTTACTACGAACACTATGTTACTTCCAGTAACTTGAGTGCTGCCCACAGTTGTGCGTCGTTCTAAATGTGGCCATTTGTCCTCCAAGGTTTCTGGTAGCCATTGACCGCAGGAATGGGCCTGAAGTTGCCATGGAGACGGTGAAGCTTGCTGAGGAGTTCATGTTGTCGTCTGATGGTTTGGTGTTGGGACTCGACCTCAGTGGAGATCCAACGGTCGGTGAAATTGACAGTTTTACTCTGAATATTATGCATCACCGGAGTTAAAACACCCACTATTTGCTGAGGTTTTCTGATAACAGAGAAGAGAGATTTATTGTCATCCAGCTATATACAGTGCAGTACATAGAGGAACATAATTGTGTTTCCCTGGTCCCGGTGCAAAACAAAAGAAAGAACAAATAAATGTTAGGTGCAAACGACAAGGTACGAAAACCGGTACAAAACAAGATACAAGACGAGGTAGAAACATATAAATACTTTTACAGTAAAGTAAAGGGTTAAAGCTAATTTCTGTCCCCTGAGGATATTTATGTAGTAAAGTGCAAGTTGTCCAACTGAAGTGAGTGCATGATGGAGCTCAATTTGCTTTTTTGTGGGCCAAGAAAAACTGTTCTTTCAAATATTGGTTCTTGGTGTTATCAGTTTCTGCCTTTCACATGTGCCGGGTGTATTTCTCAAACTGATAAAAACTGAGAGTTTAACTCGTACTACGCATCTTAGAGTTTAAACGCCCACTAGTACGGTAGCAGTTAGACACGCTGAAACATTAAAAACCTTTTTACAGGTCAGGGCATATTCAGAAAGAGTACTTTTTCTTCTTCAGTTGTTTTAAACATTAATGAATGTAACATAATGAAAGTTTAAAAAAAAAAAAAAAAGTACCAAAAGACAATTAAATTTAGTCTCTTACCAAAAGTGTGAACTTGCATCCTGCTAGCTGTGGTGCAATTAGCTGTTTTTCTGGTAATACCTGTGACTTCTATGGGGGATCACAAAATGACATGGTCCTCTTGTGTTAAGTTTCTACCTTTTTTATTTAAAGTTGGTGGGTGAAATTCTTAGACGGATCACAACAGGGTCTCTCGTGTATTTAAGCTTTGTCATATTTTGAAAGATGCATTTCTGTTTTTGACATTTTGTCGCATATTAAAGGGATGGCATGGTACAGTTGATGCTTCCAAACTTCAGCAAATCATATCAAAACTATCTAAAGGAAATATTCAGTCAGATTAAAACTGATCCACCAGGTGGAGGATTGCTATGTGATGTTGTCACAACACTTCCTGTTAATTAATGTATTTTCCACAGGTTGGCCATGGCAAAGACCTGCTTCCTGCTCTACAGAGGGCCAAGAACTGTGGACTAAAGTTGTCACTGCACCTCTCAGAAGTATGACCATAACATTTTAAATATTATTCCTTATCAGTAGCCACATTATCTGTGAGTGATCTGACATGACAACTGTTGCAGGTACCATCACAGCTGGAGGAGTCAGATTTGCTGCTGAGTCTTCCTCCAGACAGGATCGGTCACGGCACCTTCTTACATCCTGAAGTGGGCGGATCTCAAAGTGTTGTTGACAAAGTGGTGGAGAACAAGATACCGCTGGGTAAGAGTGACGTTAAATAAGACATGTTCTGTGGTGTGCACTGTGACTTGACTTGTTTTTAAATAAAAATGTTCTTGTAGAGCTTTGCCTGACATCAAACGTCAAAGGACAAACTGTACCGTGTTACTCCAAACATCATTTCAAGTACTGGTACGAGATGGGACATCCAAGCGTGATTTGTGTAAGTTTCGTCTAATTGCACCTCAGACAGACACTTTCTTTTTTTTTTTTTAACATCTAGTACACTTTAATTTTTATGAAACATTTGCCTTTTTTTCATGAACATGTTTTATGGCATACTATACATTTGTGAAATACAATTATTTTTTTTTTTTACATTTTGAGGGATACTAAATTTACTTCTGTAAAAATAAACGTTCTTATGATTTTTTTTTTTTTTTTTTAAATTGACATTTTTCATGGTATCTTGTATTTAAAAGTAATATATATATACTTTTTTTTTTTTTTTTAAATTTGACTTTCAGTCATAAGTTTGTTATAAAAAAAAAAAAGTCAGTATAAAATATATTTTAAGAAGTAATTCCTATGGCATTTTATTGTCATAACTTTAAAAACCTTGTAGAACCTGAAGTGACACTTAATGGTAAGAAAACCGAAGTTCATCATGAATGATTTTTATTCTTTGTCACATTACAGACTGACGATAAGGGAGTCTTCAGTACCAACTTGTCTCAGGAATATCAGCTGGCAGCTTCCACGTTTGATCTCAGTCGTGAAGCTGTGTGGAAAATCTCCCAGCAGGCCATAGACTGCATCTTTGCACCGGACACCGTAAAACAGCAGCTCAAACAGAAGTGGATTGATATAAAGCCTCAAGTGTTCAAGTGACCTATTCAGTGTGTCCAACAACCAATCATACCTCTAATATCACTTTACAAAACTTTTCCATTAACTTTTTACAAGTCTCTGTAGTAATCATGACCAACTAAAAAGGGAACCCTGAAAATGTTTGAAATAACTGAAAGTAAATGATACTTATTTAGTACAAGTGTAAGTGTGTTATTTTCTGCTGATGTGCAGTGTTCCACACATCATGCAACAAACTCGTTATGACAGAAATGCAGAAGTCTTTTGGAGAGTAGAATTAAAAAAAAAAAAAGAAAAATGGATATTCAGTCTTTTGGGTGCTCTTCAGTATCTGCAGTATCTGTCCAAGATTCTCAAATTCTTCAAATGACAGATTATGTTGATGCTTCTTTGTGCCCACACACTTTCCTGTAAACGCAGCAGTTTACTGTCACGCCCTCTTTCCAAATTTGCCATGCTTGTCCTTGTTCTTCTTGAATTTGCCGTGTTGCATTTCCTTTTTTTTGAGTTTCCCGTGCTCGGGAGTCCCGTTGCTTGCTTTGGAGTTTCCCCCCTCATATTTCCTCTTCTTGTCACTGTTGGGAGTAAGACATCGTCACAAACACGTTTCTACAACAACCGCACTTTTGCCAAAGATCCTGAATGTCACTGCACCTCTTGATGCTGACGATCGCCGCGCTCCCTGCCTTCTTCAATACCTGGTCCCATTCCTCATCTTCCCCACGGATCTTGTACCTGTGAATACAAAAGGAAATCATTACAGTTAATATTGCCCTGTGCATTTTGTGTAATTAAAAATTCTACACAAATGACAGTGAATCCCTCCCAAGCCTCATACTCACTCTTCCATGTCCATTTCCTTTACTTTCTCTACATCCTGCTTGTGTTTCTCCTCAAACTCCTTAGCTGCTTCATTCTGTGAGCAACAGATTCATTTTTCAATGGTTTTCCTCAAACAAACAAAGGGATGCAACAAAACATCTTTTTCCATTAATGTGCTGATTATGTTTCCAGTTGTCAGATTCATTATTTTCCCAGATAAACAGCTTAATTCAAATATTATATGGAAAGAAATGCAACACATTCTCACATGAGAAGCTGAAACCAGCAAATGTTTTGATATGACTTGAATAAATGAACTAAATCGTTGACCACATACCAGATCATCATGAAGGCTTCCGACAGTCGGCTCCATGGAAACGTCTTTAGCGGTCGCCATCTCTGCCTCAATAGCTTTTTCTTGGATGCTGGTGAAGACCTAGAATAGTAAACGCATTAAAGTTATTCATTTCGTCAGAATAGTTTTAAAAGACGGCCTTTATGGAATCTTTATTGCATGCATGTCTTCAAGAGTGAACTTACTTGCACAAATTTCCGGATCAGACGGTTGAAGAGGCCCATGAGCTGCGAGCTCGGGAGTTCAATTTCCTTTTCTAGCTGGTCTACTGATTTGTGCTGTAACCCTATACCAAGCAGTAGCGCCTAGAAAAGAACAGGGACGTTCAACAAGCTACAATAAAAAAAAAAAAAAAACTGTATTCACAACAAAGGAACCACCGAGACCATAACACAAGGGAAACTTACACACTGTGCAGCTGAGAGAGACACGTCACCGAGCTGCTTGAGGAAAAACATGCGAGCCACTGTTGGGATCAGGTCCATGATGAGGTGGTAGTCCACCATGCTCCTCGAATACAACTCCAGACGTTTGAGGTCGTAAGGGCTGAAATGGGATGCCAGCTCGGAGCTACTGAGAACTGTGAAGGTCAAAGACAAGTCACATCAAGTCTGAGACGCAGAGGAAATCTGATCAGGTTATGCTTAGAGGGTTTTCAAAATGTGAAAGAACACAGACATAACGACAGATTTGACTGACTTTATTGCATCTTAACAGACTGTACACATTCACTGTTACACTTTAGGATTATGGGTAGTGTAGAACTTCTCCATTGTGGCTTCTACAGGAGTAAATACCCTCGTTTCACAATATCATTGTGGGGCAAGTCTACCATGGATGGTTACGACATTATGGTTAATAATCTAAATCTTCTATTCAGAGTATGAAAGGGCTTTTTTTTCCACTTCGGAACCTCACTGTTAAACTCTATTACCCTCTAGTGCGGGGCCAGCATTAGACTTACTGTTCGTCTCCTGCTTGGACTTCTTGTTCTGCAGGATGCTGAGTGACAGGCTCGGATGGAAGCGGCTGAACTGGTAGGAGAGGAGAGACAGGAATCGCCGGCGGAAATCTGAGGAAAACAAAAACTGTTCCGTTAGACTATAATAAGTTCAGCGAAGCAGATCTCTAGAGGTAGAGCAGGAAAAGTCGTGGAAGATCAATCACCTTTCCAGAAGGCCGACAGCCACTGGCTCTGCTCCGGAGCTTCATCTGTGTTCAGCTCCTTCAGCATCACACAAGAGTGCTCCCCCGTCAGGTCATTCTAGAGACAACCACACACACCAAATATTACAGCATGTGACAACAGCACAATGTACAGAAACATACAACTTTCTTTTATTTGTTATACTTACAGGGGTTTGTCTTAAGTAGACTGGAGTGTAACCCGCTTTCCTCCAGAACCTGTCAGGTTGCAAAAAATTGTTTTTGACATTTCTAAATCTGCTAAAAATATTGCTGACCCCCTTCACCATAATCAAGGAAACTCACTTGAGCAGCTTTGTCGTGAGGCCATAGGAAACTCCTAGATAGTCCAGTCTCTCTGCTCTCCTCTCGCTCAGCTTCAGCAGCAGAGGAGGGAGCTCTTTCCGTGGAGTGATCACCTCCTCCAGCAGACTGACAGCCTGGACAACAGACGACAACAACGCTACCGTCACAGAAATGTGCGTTTAATTTGCCCGTCGAGTCTAATAAATTGTGTTCTTACTCTAGTAACACTTCATGCGAGTAACTGTGGTCTTGCAAATATAGCTGAATACATTTCCCTTTGTTACCTCACTGCTGACGGATGTGATCTCATTGTGGTTTGAGTGCGTGCTCTCATCCATGGTGGGAAACTTGCCCTCATAGTACATCTGCAGCACTTGGAGAGCCCGGGAGCCGTAGCCCATCTGGTGGACACGTTGAACACCGGTTACATACAGTACATGCAGATTACTTAAGAAACTGGACAAACAAGCGGAGGCCTGTGCAGGCTCTTACCCCTTGGTAGTCTGGATTGACAGCTATTCGCACCACTCTGCCTCCAGAGAGGCTGCCAAACTCTGGGTCTTGGAACTACAGAGAAAAGTACAAAAGGATTTTAGGTTTGCTCTGTGGGAACGTGAGCGGTGATGATTTTGTCTAAAAGGTTTGTGACCAGTGTGTACCTGTTCCGACACCGTCCAGGGAATGAGGTCACCAGAGGCCTTCTTTCCCCTGGACAGACTGTTCAGGATGGACTGACGAGATATTTCTCCCTCCAGACACACCTGAGGCATCACAGAGGATCAAAAGTACGTAATGAAGAACGAATACAGTAAGTACAGAATACACAAGTCAATGATAAAATTTAAAAAAAAAGAGCTGAAGCCAGAATTTGTCTCTTTATGCTTTGAGTGAATTAGTTATTGCTGATTTGGTGTAAATTAAAGAAGCTTATAGAATAACCTACTGTTTATAAAAACAGTCTTACTTCACATTTGTTTGCTTTCAAATGCATGGAATGTCCATCACTCCCGTGCCCATTAAAAACAGATTCATAAACGAAAACTATGTCTAAATATACATGTTCGTCAACTACCTTTTTTCCATGACAGAGAAGAAACGATGATGAGACGGCAGCGTTGTCATTAAACACTAGCATGTGATATTGAGGACAACAAAGAGGACTAACATGTAGATTAAGAAAAAAATAAACGTTAATATAATAAGACTGTTTATTTTATTTGTATTTGTTTTATGTGTCCTGTGCTGTACACAATGAGCACAGTCAGGAGGACTCAGAGTAACTTAGTGAAGTTAAAGTTAACAATGACAACAACAACAACAACAGGGCTTGGGACAAAGATCAGAGTGATATTTGGGCTTGACTGAAATAATCAATATGACAAAAAAAAAAAAAAAAAAAAAAAAAAAAAAAAGACTAAAAGGTCAACAGCTGTCATTGAAGATAAGATGACCAGACATTTAGTCAACAAACACTTGAGAAAAACAGGATGAGCTTGACTAAATGTAATAAAAAAACTAAGTAGGACATTTAAGTCTAAGTCTAAATAAAAAAAATGTAGCCGACAAATTGACCATGTGTTTAGTGTCTCACCTGCACCACCGCGAGGACCTCAGGGAGTGAGTTCTGTGTGGGAGGAACAGGTGGCAGGAGGCAGAAAAGGTGATGGGCCGGAGCATCGGACAACATCTGCAGGTCGTTTGGTGAATTCTGGATCCAGAGAAAACGTTTGAGTCAGCGAATAAAACACAAGGATAACACAACACTGTGTGAAGCACATTATGCCAAATTATGTGATTAACAAACGAACAATAAATCACCTTGTAGTGAGATGCCACGTAGAGGGCCATCAACCTCTGCAGGAAAGCCTCAGACGCCTTGTGGTAACAGAACAATGTGTCTCTGTTCACATAATATCTGGACAGTGTGGGTGAAGGACAAACATGGGAGAAAATAGCAGTGTGTGTGTCTCAGACAAAATCAGAGAAGAAGCATTTATGATTTACAGTGTGATGCAAAAAATGACAGATAACCTAATTTGCTACTATTCGATTCACCTAAGATTCTTTTTAGCTCCGATATGATAAAAAAAAAAAAAATAGTACACACATTTAACTGTATGGTTCTGACTGGCAATAGAAAAAAAAAAAACATGAGCAGTGATAACTTATGATAACCAAACTTAGTAATATCTTAATATATGGATATTGGACAATTTAACAAGAGCACAGAGACTAATTATTTGAAATCTGCCCAAACTTAATTATTTTGTTGATTTTGGACAAATGTTTAATTGAACTGGTTGTGGATCTGTGTTTTTGACGTACTTTTATACATTTTTTTGATATCTACTGGTTAAGATTACCAGCAGGCGATAATTGATTAATCAAGTACGTTGACTTTCAAACAAATATGCAAAACATCTGCTAGTTCCAGCTTTTAAAATGTGAGGATTTGCTGCTTTTCTTGGTCTTATTTGATAGTGAATTGCATCCCGAACCCAAAACAAGCAATTTGAAGACGTCACCTTGGGTTTTAGGAACTTTTGACGGGAATATTTCTGTAACCAATGGTGACTTAAAGCCCTTTAAAGTGCATGAAGGATACAGGTCGCACGTCTGTGGAAGTGGACAGCCAGAAATTAGCCTGGGTATGTTCAGACAGTCCAGACAGAGCAGGTCATTCAGCCACTTCTCGACCGCGTCACCCGGAGCGTACCGGATGGACTCGTGAAGAGAAACCTCATGGAGAGAGCGAGCTGTGAACCAAGACAGATATACAACGGTCAGTCCACCCACTTTCTGCCACGGGGCCGGCGTCGAGGCCACACAGATGGTAAAGCTCTGAGATGTTTACCTGCTGCGAGCCGTTCTGTGTTGGAGCTCCTGTTCTCTGCAGACATGCTCTGCTGGCTGTCTGCACTCTGCTGCCTCAACTGCTGAATCAGTTTGAGGGAAAGAGAGCGCCCAGTGCCTTCATACCTGCAGACACAAAGGAAAACAGCGGTCAGTGATGCAAATAGCTGGAGATTAAATGATTTATCAGGAGAAAATATTAACTATTTCAATAATTGATTAATCGTAGTCACTGGTTGCAGGTTCTCGAGTGTGAATATTTGCTTAGTCTTCTATTACACTAAACTAAATATCTTCAGGGACTACTATTTCAAACAAAACAAGAACCAATTTGAAAATGTAAACTTGGGTTTAGAAAAATGTTGACGTATATTCCTCATGAACTTGACAATTAATCAATTTAAACAATCATTAAGAATGATATTGAAAATAACAGTTTCTTAAAGCCACATAAATATTACTCTTTATATTGAAATTATACTTTTTTTTAATTTTTTTTTTTTAAAATTCAATAGCTTTATTGGCATGAAAGTTTTAAAAACTATTTTTAAAAGCATCAATGTTCGAATTTATCAAATATTTATACAATACACAAAAACAGTAATATTAGCAATGACACAGTAGTAGTATTATTGCTTCTACTTCACCGGTAATTAAATCCATATTACTCCAAATAGTTTCTCAAAGTTTCCTTGTATGTAATGACATTTGGACAAAAGTAATGTGATATTTGATTATGTATATATATCATCCAACACTGTTACTGACCCGTTGATGGTCGAGGCCATGAAGACCAGATAAGGCCCGAGCAGTTTCTTCACTAGAGGGAGAGGGATGGCGGCAGCCTCGTCAATGACCAGCAGTTCAGCCTGGCCCAGCTTCACTGCGTCGCCTGGGTGGATGTACTGTTGGTCACATGAACAGGAAGGTCAGATATGAGTAATTATTATAAATAACAGGAAACTGAGGAGACTGGTCTGGTCTCGTTTACCTGAATTGTCTGCCGGTGCTCTTTGAAGATGTTCACCCGCACCACAGCTTTGTTGAAGTCTGGATTCAAAGACTGGATGATTTCATAGTCAAGATGCTCCTGAAAAACAAAACCAAATGGGACATGAAGTCGTGTGTGCGAACAGCATGAACGTACAGTCGCGGATACAGAGAAGATTCTCAGGCAGCTTACCTGATACTGCAGAGAGTCAAAGCCTTTGAAGATGAATTCAAACATGGTGTGGAGGTTGTCAGGGCTCGGTGAGGTTACAAAGATATTGGAGTAGCTGTAAAGAACGCCACGCCATCGTCAGCAAAGTGCAAGGCAATGTATGATTAATAGACAAAACTGATGTTAATCTGTACCCAAAAGCCACAGCTCCAGCGACAGCCAGCCCCAGTGCTGCAGACTTGCCTCGACCACGCGCAGCAGTCAGAGCCACGGTGGTCCGCAGAGTCTTCTCCGAGATCGCCTCGATGAATTTCAGCACTCCTTTAGCCTAGAGGACAGCACAAACTTTGAAAGCTACACTTACTAGAACCGACATAAATGGGAAGACTATTGATGTGTAATTTCCCTGGAATCTGTTGGTAACTTCAAATCTTATTGTTGTGTTAATCGACAGTTTTACTTTTGTAAATGTTTTAAGTGTCTCTTTAGCGAGAGCTACTGACCTGGTCCATGGTCCTGCAGCAATCCACCAACACACCCACAGGCTGAGTGTCCCGGAGGGACTCCTTCAGATCCTTCAGCTCCTGTTCTCGTGGAGACAAACCGTCCTCCTGAAGGGGATGAGACAAGTCAGAGATCAGGGAGCATATAGCCAACAAGCAAACAAACTTTAGTTAATGTAGCGCTTTTTAAAAACAGCTGTCACAAAGTACTTTACAGAAGTGAGAAAAGAAAAAGAGACCTTACAAGGCAATATATGGACACAAAGTGTACAAACCTCAAAGAAATTATATTAATTATTAATAATTAAAATGATATAAAAACAGAGAAAAAGGCAGAAAACCGTCACATTGGAGAAGCTGGTAACAGTAACTGTTCTTCATTTTTGCTCAATAATTGACTTAAACAAAACATCAGTTATTTATGGCAGATTCTGTTTTCAGTTGATTAACTCATTGGTTGAAAGACTAATTGTTTCTATTCTAATGCAGTTACCTGAGTCTTTGGAGGAACAGGCTTGATGTTTGCCATGTGGCTGGAGATTGGCAGGATGTTGAGTTGGTCATCAATGACAACACAATTTTTGCAGGATGCAAGTGACAGAATGAATCTAGAAACAGTGGCACAACATTAATAAAGGTTATTAAAAGACTGTTGGCTACAAACGCTCCACATTTCACGAATGCCGGAGGAGCACTTACCTCTCATTGAACCTTCCCACCACATCCTGATGAGCCTCGGTCCGGTATCGAGAGTGCACGTCCTGGGTGAAGACAATCCACAATTATCTTAAGTCAAGCAGAAACTGACATGTGTGGAGATGGACCAGGTTCAAAACTTACCATCGTCATAGTGTACAGCTGCTTGAGAGAGTTCATTGTCCTTAGCAGGATCACCACTATCCCGCCTCCTTCTACAGTCTCAACAGTTCTCGCTAACAGGTTGGGAGTCAGAGCTTCAAAGTCCTGTGTGACACAGAAAACAAAAATCTCTTGAGTCAAGTAAATTGGCTACATTAACTTCAGTCGACAGCAATGATTCCCAACCTCATCCAATAAAAAATAATCATATTTCATGTCCTTTGAAAAAAACTAAACCTTTCAGACCCACTGGTCTACAGCAAAGGAGGAGAAACTCACCTGCAAGACGCACATGCCGTAGGTGTTTCCCAGGATCTTGTGAGTCTCGTTGTAGTAACAGTAGCGGATGTTGGTTGCAGCGATGAAGAGTTCAAACGGGTCGTCCTGATTCAGATTCAACGTGCCAGTTTTTATCTTCTTCTGCAGCTGTCTCATGCGCTTCTTCCGATTGCTGTTTCAAACAGTTTAGACAAATCAAACACCCTTTTCCTTTTTGATACAACAAATGGCAAACAGCTAAATCTCAGCGGAGTTTACACTCACCTGCTGAATCCCAGGTCTTTTTTGTAGCACCAGAGTACAGAAGGTCGTGCTCTGACGGAAGCTTTAGACAGCATGTGATGCAGAATGACAACCTGGATCAGAAGCGGATTAAAGATCAAACCTTCATATCCCAGAGGCAGTTCAAACAAATACATACAATACATCATACGCAACACAGCACAAGATTCATATCTCATACACTCTCCCCATGACTCATGGAAAAAGAAGACGTAGTGAAAGGACACCTGGAGTTATAGTTTGTTTAAAAACCCTAAAGCAGATTGAACAACGACAATCTGTATCTATTAGTGCTACGTTTGGGGAGACTGAACCTCTGCCCTGATGGAAACATCTGGAAGTCAACATGTGAAGGATGTTGAGGGTCAATAACAACAGTATGTGCCTTTCAGAGGACCCTCACTGCATACATGTGCTGAGTGTCATTAAGCACCAGTGATCTTACAGCACAGGGTGGCAAAGACTGCCAAACCAGCAAAATATAAATAAATAAAAGACAGACTGAATAAAAGAATGCTAAAAATGAACTGTGTTGATTCCAAATGTTAAGAGACTTACATTTAATTTCACTGATATATTTGCCTGAGAGAACAGTGATTACCTGATCTCTCCCACGATCTCCCACCACCACGTATATCGTCCGATGCTGCAGAGCAACTCCATTCTCTATCTGGACACGAATCCGGTTGTCTACCTTCTTGCGGACTGTTGCCATCGTCTCACTGCTACTGAGAGGAGTCAGAAAAACACATAGAAGCAAACATCAGAGATAGTGCAACATAAACGGTGCAGTGACACCCACCCAAACATAAATGGTATGGAACAATTCGAAACACTTATTTTACAGACAAGCACCAAATAACAATCTCATATAAAAGAGAAGAGGGGAAATTAAACAAAATTAATGGAGGAGTCTTACTCTCTGCAAGTTTAAGTTCCTCTACTAAGTTACAAAACATTCTTCCTCTCTATTATTTTCAGTGACAATAAATAATGACGGAGCTCTTTATTTATATTTTTGTACAGGAATTCGGTTGTGTTTTCAGAAGTCTATTTTCCAAGAATAATAACCATGTTAGTTGCTAAGTCATGTGTTCCATCTTTCATAAATATATCAAAAGTCCGATTTTTTTTTGTAAATCCAGAGAAATTGCCAAATTTAGGTAATAACCCAAAAGGCAGTAGCACAGTTACATTCATAAAATAGGCGAAATGTTCTGCTGTTTCAATGTGTTCGTCACAAGATTAGCAATTGCTATGATGAAGGCCAAATGGACGTCTTACAAATTGACAAGAATACATTCCATTAAAGATTAGAAAGTGGACTTCCTTTGCTTTCGGGGCAATTGGAAACTTAAAAAGAAATGCAGTAAAACTAAGTTCGGAGGAAGGATTGACTGGAGATACCTTGCAGCCAAAACAAATGAGAGTTAATGACAACAGGGAAACTAAAACCTGCCACAACGCGATGAAGAAACACAATTAAAGCGTCACATTAAACGCTCCACGTTACCTTCAGGTACACACAAGCGGGTTGTTGTTTAATCTTCATGCAATTCTAACAAGCCGAGGGATGAATTTACACGGCAGTCATCATGCTGTTGATACACTCACGTGGAGACATCCGTTCATGGAGGACCCCGTGTGTGACGTCAAAAAAGCGCGACGGTCTCCCGGAACCTGGGCTGTGTTGTCCCCGTATTTGGTCTGCGAGGTGGAATTCGCTACAATTTAAACGATTAGATTTAAACTGCAACTATCTTGATAATTAGTCAACCGTTTGCGACATTTTTTTTTTTGTTGCAAGATTGTAAAAAAATTTAATTAAATAAATTTTAAAAAATGGTTAAACCTTTTTAATGTGAATATTTTGCTGTTTTTTCAAGTATCTTTGGGTTTTGGACTGATTGGATTTCCAAAAAAAGCAATTTGAAAACTGTTAAGCATGGTTCTCGGAAACTAAGATGGGCATTTTACGCTGTTTAAAAAAAAAAATCTTATAGAAGAGAAATTCAATGAACTCAATAGTTAGTTGCAGATATATTCTTCTCCAAGAAAACTACCTAAATGGTGATCATAGTATGTAAACCTATTTCCGCCAGTAAAAGAAAAACAATGTGATGTACACTTAGCTTTGTGATGGAAAAAAGATCCTGAAAGTCACAATGACAAACTTAGTATCGCTAAATAATGATCGATAATGATTCTCATGACTTACAGGATCTTTTTTTCATCACATTGCCGAAAATGACTGCCATTATAATGGCCTATTGTTTCATTAATACTTTTAGGGGTTTGATTATTGAGAACCAACTAAGGAGGCGAGATATGTATGAATTCTGCCTGTGAGCATCAGTTCAGGGAGAAAAAGCCCCCGATCCCCCCATGTGCACGCGCTTGTCTGCGGCAACACTCCTTCCAAACACAGCATGAACAATGAATTATAAGTTTATTTGAGCTTTTATTAAAGCAGTATGTCAGGGATTTTGTTAGCACTAGAAATAACTTTTATCCCAACAGTCAAGTTACACTTTAAAACACTAACACTGCTTATTGTTGTGGTAAAAAAAAAAACATATTTGGATGGAAGAATCTGACTTTTATACAAAAATGGGACTTGTGTTACTATTGATGTAAGGTCAGGAACATCTTTTTAGCAGAGTATTGTATTACTTAAGTGAAATGTAAGTAGCTGTAGTCTGATAAGCCATTCAGTGCCACTGTATCACATGCTGTTGAAAACCAAGTTAATAAAGTATTGAAAATAAAATAAGTAATCATTAAAATAGAAAAGTATCCACTGTAGCATTTATTAGTTGACACATTTTGACAGACACATACCTTTTTACATTAATCATTCAGTATTTATTCCAGAATATTCGCTGTCTGCACCATTGCACAACTGTATTGTCGTTTCTAATTTACAGTGTCTGATTTATAGTTGACAGTTGGTTGTTCATTGTTGTATTGTTATATATACTTAATGTGTATTCATCTTCTTTCACCTACTATGTACATAATAGCTAAATGTTTGTTTACTTTTGTGCAGCTTTGTTGCCTCTGCCACGGAGGTTACATTTTCGATCGGTTTGTTTCTCTGTTTGTCAACAGAATTACGGAAAAACTACTGGTTTGATTTTCATGAAACTTGGTGGAATGGTGTAGCATGGGCCAAGGAAGAACCCATTCCATTTTGGAGGGGATTGCGCTTGGCTGTATTTAAAGCTGTATTTCTATATACATGTATGTGCATTGAGAGCAACACAAAACAAACAAACAGTTCATCCTTGCATGTGTAGTATACATATACCTCGGCAATAAAGCTGATTCTGATTTTGAGCAACTTTAAAACTGAGGCTGAAGCATGGGTATGCAACACAACTTTATTGAAACTCTTGAAGCAACATCAATTTACAAACAAGGAAACGGGAGCTCATTGAACATAAAACGCTTTTTTTTTTTTTTTTTTAGAACCAAAATGACAGAAAAAGAACCGAGAAGGGGAATAAACTCCCAAGGGTTGGACCAGCAGTGGCAGGTGCATTTTTTTTATACAAAAAAATAACTTATGAAATCTTTCAAGTTTACAGGAATATTGTAACACATGGCTTGTGTAAATCAATGATTGGATTTACAGATCAGCTTGTGTTTCAGAGTTTAAATGATTTAATATTTCCAAATATCAAAGCAGGCATTACTTTGATTAGAGACAGGAAAAATACCACTGATGAAGAACAAAAAAAAAAAAAAAAGAGGACATGAGTGATCTGGGGCGAATGCTTTTTTGAATTTTCAGTGTGGTGCAAGTTAGTCAGTCACAGTCATTATGAAAGGCCTTTTCAGGATCGTATTGCCTGAGTGCTGCCTCTCGACACTCCTCTCGGTCCCTGACCAGCTCCCCGCTTGTAGTTCGGTTGGTAACCATCCTTGAGCAACAGAGGGGAAAAAGAAAGACCGACATTTTAGAAACGTCTCCAAACAAACAGCAAAGAGGACACAAACAAATCCAGTGTGAGGTCTGAATGCTTCTTTCATACCCTCTGATAATTCCCGTTTGAGTAATCCCGAGGTGTGTTGAACTGAGTCTGTCCATAACCGGAGTTTTGAGTGTTGGCGAAAGGAGGACGATAACCATCATAGCCACCTGAAAATAGGAAGACTTTAAACTTAAAAGCTCCTCTTGAGATTTACAATAAAATAAGCTGTGTCTCTTTTGCCCCTTTCAGACACGCATGCAATTTTACATGTCAACAAGCGTCTGCATCACTTTAACGCAAAAGTCACAACGGTAATCTTACATGGTCGAGCGGAGTAACATCGTCACAAAAACCCTTGACTAATTTGAATTGAATCAAAATGCCTCGACTCGAAGGCAACAGCAGTATGAGATAAATACACACAGAGGAATTAAATTCACTTCTTGTTCCGCTTTCTTGAGAGCAGTCTAATATCATTTGATTATCATCTGTAATTCAAGATAATAACATTTGTTTAATAGTTGAAAAATTGTAGAGATTCTTGTCATTTGAGATTAGTCTTTAAAAATGTTTCATCTTTTCTCCCTGTAACTCAAAAAGGAGGGAAAAATCTTGCCAAGGCCAACTGAGATTCCGAACATCAATTAAGGCTTTAAAAATAATTTTAAAATCAATAACTGACGTAGTCTGTAGGAGAACAGAAAGCACCTTTCCTTGATATCAAATACTTTCCAACTCAGCGTTGCCACTTCTTTCCATAAAGGTCCTTTTAAGTCTGAATAAAAGTCTGAGTAAAGCCATAATGTAACTGACATTTATGTCTGAATAACAAAAAGCCATTCCTTTAACAGATAAGATGAGGCCAGCAATGTCACATAGTTCGCGTCTGAAAAGGGCTTAATTGAAAATAAAAGGATTGATTTGTGGCTGTAGGTTGTGAGCTTACCTCTGAATCCATTCGATGAGCCTCTGTAGCCATTGATCATCCCCCTGGCATTGCGTGGTCCACCGCGAGACATGCCTCTGCTGTTGTAGAAGGACTGACCCTGTCTGACGAAGCCTGGGCCCTGCTGGGGAGGCTGTTGATGGCCTCCTGTCTGGTCTGGGGAATGGAAGGCACCAACTACTAAAAAACACAGTAGGTGTCCCAAAACAGATGCAAGTCAATTTCCAGTCAAAGTCGAACACACAGTATTTACATAAAAGGAGTTTGAC
>CALSBV010012175.1:6943419-6980573 GCA_943590825.1 Bovichtus diacanthus | reverse complement strand
TCTCAGGAAGACACATTTCCCACAATCAACCCAATAAGTAAATAATGAAAATTTAAAAAAAGAAACTGTAAATATGCCCACCAGACTGCAGTTGTTCTGACTGCATCTCTGTCTGCTCCACAGGAAGCTGCGGCTGGCTGCTGAAGGCTTGGTTGTAGCTGTTCTGGTATTGGCTGGCCTGGTTCAAAGCCTCTGTCTCATTAGCTGGAGGGACTGGGGCATTGAGGTTGAACACCTGAGGGGAGAACAAGGGCCACATTGTAGTGAAGCCAAAACCGGAGGAAAGGTCACAAGCTCATTAGGAGTAAAGTCCATTTCTCATTACTTCCTGGATATAGCTGCTTCACTAAAACCCATACAACTGCAATGATGAGAGAGCACTTAAGGACTCCACAAACAATTCCTAATGTAAGTCATTAATGATTTTCTGTTGATTCAACTGGCAGTGACGCACAAAGTCCTGCATGACAGACCAGAATTTCTGGTCTTTGAGTTATCTTAAAGCATTAAATGATTTAAATACAGGTATTATTTGATAACATGGCCAATTATTCAGTAAGTTTGATAGATTCTTCAGTAAGAGTCATCACAAGGGCCTTACTGTCTGCATTGACTGGAATGGTGCTGCGTTGACATTGATGCCACTGCTGTGTGGAGCTTTGGAAACAGGCTGGAAAACGTGCGTTGGAGAGACAGGTGGGAGAGCTGTAGAGGGTGGAGGTTGCTCTGACGACAAGGACACGGAGGTCTGTTGAAGAGGGAAAACAATTTCAGGAGGTTGAACCATTTTTCAATGTTATTTATTATTTAAGAGCAGGTTTCACAATTAAAATTCCAAAATACATTTTCTTGGCAGGATCAAAAGATGAGATGAAGATATGATGCATGCTGATAACTGAGGTCATGTCCTTGGTATTTTCTCTGGCTATTCAATGGTAGGTTGTTGAATTATTCACTTGTGGGCATTTTACTGGCTGATTCCAGTATGTTTAGACTCCACCGAGTTTTTAGTCAACTAAATACAGGAACAGGGCTGGGTCTCCGTTTGTATGCTTATGCATACGTTTTTGACCATTTTTTTATTTTAAAATATATGGAGCTGCACAATGGATGTTAAAATAGTAAATAAAATAGTCTTAAGTTTTTCTTAATTCTAAACATTTTCTGATAATAAAAAATTACAAATTAAATAAAGAAATCGGTAAAATCAGATTATATACCCAGCAACATAAAAAGGATTAACATTTTCTTACAAAGGTGACTCTTTCACAGAGCATCATGCTTTACCTGGATGGGGTCGATGGTTTCTGTTGAGGGGCGAGGATCTGGCGTGTGTGAGGTCTGATACATGGGGGGCGGAGTTGGGGAATCGATAGGAACCTGAGTATAAATTAAACAAATTCTCTCTCAAAAAAAAGGCATTCAGTGTGGCTACACAATCAGTGTTTTCCATTTGAGTTTGAATACTTACTTGTGTGGGCTCAGGTTGGACAGGAACAGTGTTGGGTTGCAATAGCCGGGACTCTGGGTGAACTAAGAAGATTTGAGCATTGCACCTTAGTAAACCAGAAAAGTAATTTCAAGCTTTCAAGTGACATTTTTACACAACACATCAGAGCTCAATTTCTCTTTGTAAAACACACCTGGAGGACACACCATCTGTGGTAAGTCCATGTTCTGAGCGGGTTTCATGGGCTGCGCTGAGACAATGGCTGGGTCAATGGGCTGTCCGTCAAACTCCAGCATAGAGTCCTGAGAGCAGAGAAGTGATGAGCGCCACGCTATTTATTTACAGTAAACAATCTCTCCTAGCACAAAGTTCCCACCTGCATGAAGTTGTACGTTCCCTGCATCTGTGCCATTAAATCCTGCACCACCTGCTTCCTGACTAAGGGGTCAGTAGGCGGCACAGGAGACGCTAAATTCAAGGGGTGGGTTTCCATGGCAACAGGCGAAGTCGCAGGCTGCATAGGCTGCTGCATGGCACCGACTGCCTGAGAGTGGAAGACAGACAGACAGTCTTTTTAGCAGTGGACTTTGTTTTGAATATAAATCAACTAAAAAACAAATACAAAAATAAATGTAAATTATTTTGATAAATAATAATTAAAAAGATATACTGTATGTTATGTCATGCTTAAGAATACAATAAAAGATAGGATCAGAAAATCTACGAAAAAATAATCAGCAACACAAAAGAGGAAAAAGTAAACTTCAATCCCAGAAAAACAATATCCCTGTGGCACACCTCTGTTTCCGTGGTCCACTCATCCCCCTGCTCCTTCTCACTGCCGCTGTATGTGCCTTCTGGAATGAACTGTCTGTTTATAAACTGGAGGGGGAAAAAGCAAATATCAGCACAATGCTAAAATATAATATCAGCCCCAAGACTTCACTGGAAAAGGGAAATGAATCTCACTTCTGTTGTCTCCACCGCAATTGGTTCTGTGAACTCCTCAATTATTTCAGTTTCTGTAAAGAGAAAGACTATTTAGAGCATAAAGTGCTGATTTCGTTATCACTTCATTGTGTTAGCATTTTAAAAATAGTAGCATGGCTTTAGAATGGTCAGGACCTGGGTCAGCAGTCTGCTCTTCTGCTTCTGACGATTCAGCTACGGCTGCTGATGCTGCTGCCACTGCTACTGCTGAAGATGCTGCCGCTGCTGCTGCTGCTGCTGCTGGCTCTTCTTCCTCCTCCTCCTCCTCACACACGCCGTTTTGGTGAGAAGGAACCCGGTCAAAGTACCCACTCAGCAGAACCTGGTCCAAAGTCTCTCTCAGTGCCTTGTCTAGCAGAGGAATATCATAGTAAGCAATTTATTGGAAAGACAAACAATCAAACCATTATTTTGTGAGCTTTGAATTATTAAGCATTTATCTGGGAGGAGTGAGTGGAGAACAGAACTCAGCTTGCAAAATAGTTTTGCACTTTAACAAGTGAAGATACTCTCTTTAAAAAGTCCTTAAAATTACTTTGTAACATTTAGAGCAGATTGATCAAAACCACAATAAAAAAATATTTTGATTATCAATCAATTGCTTAGGACATTTTTCAAGAAAAGATAACATTTGATCGTGGCAGGTTCTCAAGAATTCTATGACTACATACTACTAGTTCACTGATCGTTGGGATTTGAACTGCTGGTCAGACAGCAGAAGAAAACATCAGGGGGACAGAGTATCGGGGATAAGCAATGAATGAGGCCAAAAGATCATTCAAGTTCAGCGCTCCACACTGCACAGCACACTGCAGCAATCAAAGTCAAATATAGTGCTTTCATTTGGTCTCAAACTCGATCATTGTGTGCATGACACACAACAAATTTAAATAGCCACTTTAAAGCCCCTTAAAACTTAGGTTCAAATCTTCATATTTCTCAAAAAAAATCTAGTATTTACAACCAGGTAAGCAACAATCAAAGCAACAAAACAGCTTTAGGTATTATTAAAAATACACAAAAACTTAAAAATCTTTTTAATTCCACAGTCACAGGATGAACTGAACACTAAGGCAACATTAATTGATGATTTTAAAAATAACAAGGCCTGATAGTGGCTAAAATGTACTAAATTTCTGACTGACTAGATAAGAAATATGCTACTATAACAATTAATGTCAAGTCATTTAACAACCATGACTTGTAATTCACTAGAAAACACTAGAAGAGCCTGTAAAACAGCTCAGGCATTTCCACTTTTGGCTCCTCAGTGCAAAGCAGGTCAGAGTTTTTTTAATTTACTGCCTTGTGCTTCAGGCCAACAAGTTTGCTGCTGCCTGAAAAAATATCACCCTGAGTCACCAAGTGAGACCTCTTTAGTGAGGTGAAAGGCTTGGCTGGTGTCACTACAGTGAACTGGGTCACCAGTATCTAATGTGGCTCCAGAGATCTGACCAGTGGAACCACAGGCGAGAGGGCCACTGGCACCCTGCCCCGCTGCTGAGTCAGGATAAGCCCACAGCGCTCAGCCCCCAAGCAGAATGCAGCAGTGCGAGTCCTGAGGCCAGATCGCTGAGAATGCAGTACGCCAATATCCCCAAGCCCTGATTATTCACATCACAGAACTGCACACATGCTGCATTAACAAAATACAATACATATGTTACATTAACATATTAAGACAGATTAAGGGCCTGCAGAACCTTTGACAACAAGGTCTTGTTTAGAGCATCTGACAACTTTATCTACCCTGCCTTGGGATTACTCAAAAGTATGAGACAAATTACTTATAGCCAGCTTCAACACAATAAGCATTAGTTAAGATGTCTATAAAATGTCTTCAAATTGCTTGTTTTGTCTGTCTAAAAGACCCAAGACCCAAAGATATTCTGTTTACCATCATAGAAGACTAAGCAAACCAGCAAAGTAGGAACCAGTGGATTCTTGGAATCTCTTTCTTTAAAAAAATACTAAAATGATTACCCGATCATCACAATAGTTGCCAACTCATTTTCTGTTGAAAGATATGATCGTTTCTGCTGTTAAATGCAATGTGTATTTAAAATAAAAAAGCCAAAGCAATCATTAACCAAAATAGTGAGGTCTACTGCTTGCAACAATTGGTAGACTCCAAGTAAATTTGTACTTACATGTTGTTCCAACCACAGCCTTGTCCTTCCCTTCCAGGAGGTCCCAAAGGTGCACAGATGCTTCATCATACTGGTCAACCAACCTGCAAGTGTAGAGATAAGTTATGGATTCCCTTATTAAAAAAACTAAAATCCCAACCTCATTGAGATATCAATGCCTCAGACCTACCTGATGTTTTGGTCACGGTCTGGCCCCCCTAGCTTGTAGAACTCATCAAAAGCTGCGAGGTCTGCATCTGTCAGCAGCGGTGAGCCGCCGACTCCCTGCTTCAGGTCCTGCCGCACGTTGTTCTCTCCCAGCCGGTCCAGGAGGAACTGCAGCTCCAGAATCGTCTTCAGCCTCCTCTGCTCTGCCTCCTCCCGCTGCAGCTGTTCCCGCCGTGCAGACTTCTTCACCACCTTCTGGATCTGATGATAATATATATGAGCCACAGAAACTAAAGTAACTACAAGTCAGGGTGGACACCACTCTGAGGTAACATTTTAACACAAAACTAACGGTCATCCTTACATCTTGTCCCAGTGTGATGAACGTCTTCTGCAACTCTCGGCCAAATTCTAAGTTATTCATAATTTCCTGGAATTTGGAAAGGGCGTCCTAAAAAAAGCAAAGGAAAAAAAGAGACATTTTACACATTACTAGGTTGTAAAATCTTTGTAAGAATGACAGGATTATTTGTGCTCATGTACAAAATTATAAAAGGCTTCATTGCACCCACCAGCTGGTCCTGATTGAGAGTCTCCCCTTTATCCTTCCTGACTTGATAGTCGTCCAGTTTACTCTGTAATAGAACATCCAAAATTCAGCAAACAGTTTTAAATGTTAGCACATATTAAAAGTAGAGAAATGATTCTTCTCAGTGCTTGATTTTTCTAGGGCTCTTCAGCTATGGATTGCTTCTGAGTGGGACACCTGTCACATCCCACATATGCCACATAACACGACAGAGACACATGTTGTTATCAGGAAGGATCTGGACAGTACTCACCTTTTTCTTCTCCATGTTGCGGACTTTCTTGTCGAGGACACACAGCACTTGCTTCATAACTTCAGGCTGTCCACCAAAATTTCCCATTGACCCTGGAGCGGATCCCACATCTGGGCTAGCAGACTGCACTGTCCTATTGGCATTCATCGCTGAGGGCATCTAGAAATTAAAGTGTAAAAGGTTAACTTCTTCTGGTAGTAACAAGTATATGCTTACATTAATGTAGAAATTATATAAATTCATAAACAAAAAGGCATGACCGGCATTATTTGAAACATGTCAAAACTATGGTTGAACAGACTAAATGCTGCATGATGACTATTGAGGACATCGTCATGAGATAAGGGCTGCAGCGAACAATTATTTCCATTATTGATCATTCTGACTATTACTTTCTCAGTTTAATAAATCTAGTCTGATAATAGTAGAAATGCACCAATCAAATACTACAGATCAGTATCAGTGTGGATACTTTTTCGAATTTGTTTGTAAACAAAATGTTAAAAAAAAGAAACCTGAGCAAACCACCAAGTGTTCAGAAGCTGTACATTTTTTGGGCATTTTGCTTAAACAATAAGTCAAAATGATTGTGATTGTTTATCAAAATTGATGCCGACTAATCGACTAATGAACTTATTTTCAGTCAGTGCTACATGATAACGTCAGATTGTATGATACAGTGGCCCTAGATACATATATTGACAGAGCACAATAATCAAATATCAGAGAGATTACCCATTGTATTGACAAAAGCAAACATTTTAATATATGGAATAACGAAAGTGGTATAAGCGGTTGAGGTGGGATGTAATTGCACAAACTAAACAGTAACGTTACAGTCAAGTTTTGTACTTCAGGTGGTGCATTATCAATGAACTATAACGAATGCATAACGTTAAACAGAGCAGAATTTTTTTTTTTTTTTCACAGAACAATTTTGGGCGGTTTTTGGAGGCGTATACATACACAATCATAACATATTTTCTGACGCTGGGTGTAAACGATATATAAACATGAAATGCTTCATAACAAAATAAGTATCGTCCGACTAGCAGATATAACCCTCATCCTCAAAACCCATTCATCATAGCAACCGGCTAACTTTAGTTTGAGTTTTTGAACCCCGCATTTTCTCCTACTTAATTAAAATAGTTTCCCTATAGCTGAAGCTACAAAGCTGGATCTTCGACTACCAGCTCTGTGGACCAGAGTCTCCCCAACAGTGCGGTCAGCTCGCCGGTGTTATCTGAGGTCTGGTAAAATGGCCCTGGCCGCACAGCCGTTAGCACAGACCGTTGACTTAACGTTAGCTAGCATATTCACGCATTGCTAGCTCGGTTGTCTGGTAGCTACAGCGACGCGTGCTAAGCATCAGCCGGCCGGGAGCCGCGTTAACTCGGCAGCACGATTCCGGATATACCCACCTTGATGGTATGTATCCACAGGGGAGCTTGCTAGCGAAATGTACGAAACGGCCAAGTTGTTATTATTGTTGTTGTGTTGCTTTATTTTTCTCTTTCACTCTAGTGTGGGATCCGCCCCGCCGGCCTCACCGACAACTGAGACGGTGCGAAAGACGGAGAAACTCTTTATAAAGGCGGTCCGTTTTCAGCTGTCGAAGATATGCCTAAATAAATAAACTATGAAAACAAACATCAATAGAGCGTAGCATTAGAAATAACAACATTGTCACATATAACGTAAAAAAATGTATTCAACTGTTTAATAACGAATTAGCCTTGCCGCAATTAAACATGATGATGTGTTATTTATGGTCAGGCAAAATAGTCAACAGCCTCTTGGCAGAAAATCTGCACAATCATTAGCTTTGATGAGGCTTTTCTATCTCTATCCCATTGACTGACATACATATATAATGTGTATAGTATATGCTCTATCCCTGTGCCATACACACTATTCTGCAGCAGCTGCCTCACTACATGGCAATACATAACTGTACTATATATTAGTTTGAACTTCAAGTTCAACATCAAAGTGGGCATTTAAATATCTGAAGATAACTGTCACTGAAAAGACCTTTACAAGTTACAAATATAAGTTAAAGTTGTAATAACTGCTTTGCAAAATATTAGGTTGCTGGCAGTTAAAACAAACCCTTACTACAAATCCAGAAAATACTACTAAAACCAACATGTAGATATATAAATAATAGTAAATAATAATACAATTATCAAAACATTTGAAACAGGTCAAATGGTTATTTTGGATTTCTGAGTTGGCCCAATACTAAACTAGGCTGCATAAGGCGATAAGGACACAAATGAACTGAAAGTGAGTCAGAAAGATCTAGGTCTCTGTTTGAGTTAGTCTTGTGACCTGTCTAGATCAAACTATCCTGTTTTAAAGACACTTTGAAGATGTTTAGCTGTTTATAAAACAAATGTTATAAATCTGTAATATGGAATAATAAAAACAATAATAATCAAATTTAGTTTAAATCTGCTCAGAAATTGTTTATATGATTGGTTGCAATTGGTTTTGCAGAAAAATAACAGGTTAGACACTTGTCATGAGGAGAATTGCTGAACACTCCTCGCACTGTGCTGGCTATTTGGCCCTTATGGAGAAATGTATTCATGTATTCTAAATCAAGATTGATTTGAGATTGACCACTAATAGATTATACTTTCAAAGTTGACAGTTTTACTTCCCATACCAGTGGGGGAAATAAGAGCCCTGAGATACAGTTGACAGGGCTAGGCTACTTTTAAAGTCTTAAAATTATGACTCCAGCATGTAGAGAGATGTCAAGTTATCATGTAAACTAAATATGAGTAGGGATCCCATTTGCATTCTTATTTCCAAACATATGCTGTAGAAATCCTGATGGACAGTATTTCCTACTCTATTGTTCATGTTTAGAACATATCAAAGCAAATATGAATCTGCCAGTTTTACAACTACAGAACAATCTGCATCTCAAGTTAACAAACCATAAACTTTTCACAAAAGAAAAAAAGTCAATTAAAAGATTATCGTTATTTGATATATTATATACTTGATTAAATGGAAAGTGTCAGATATGGGGAAGAACAAAACTAGTTCCAGAGATCGTGCCAATGTTGTTATCTTTAATGCCACTTTACACCAGTAGGTGGCAGTAAAGCTCAGCAGTATGACCTTCAACGAATCACTGAAAGTGTGTAACTGTGCTTTCAGAGAAAGTTCAGTTTCTGTGCATCCTCTGACTCTGAAATATGTAGATCTACTATACATTTTAAATAAATGTATTGACAAATGTACTGATATAAGACACAGTTAATTGCTTACTTAAACACACACACACAGCACATAAGCATATACACACTGGATAAGTGCGGGAAACAAATGAGTGCAGATTTGATTTGCTTTACATTTGATCACAGAGTTTCCATTAGTATTTAAAGTGCAGAAAACTAACCAAAAGAATGTGAAACCAGCTCTCTTTTGTTTTGCCAAATACAGGAAGCAGTTAACATGGCTGCACAGCGTTTTGATTGCACTGTTCCACTGAAAGTGTTTTCTTTTACGGATAATACTGATTATGGGAGGATCCAGAGGGTAAGTGAAGCTCCCTCTCAATGAGTGACTAATTTCCGCAGCCTGCTCTATTTCAATCAAACAACAACACTGAACACAGTCCACCGGCCATTTTCTAGAAGAATTCCAGGGTGTTTCCACGTCTGACCTTTGACCTTTACGCCTTGACATTTTTAAACTTACAGTGAATCCCACAGTTCCCTAATTTAAACCCAAGTGATAATATTCAAGAATACAATATTTTCACCTTTGTAGACCTGTGGTAGTTTAGGAGAAGGGCTTTGAAACAGTAGCCAGTTATCACTCCACTTCAGATTAAGCAGGAAGTGGTCGGCTTTGCTATTGCTGTTACAGACTTTGTGCAATCAAAGTGTTAACAATACGTCCCCTTATTTCAGGAAATGGGCCTGCAAGTTTGTGTGCAGATAGTCCACGATGTATGGATAACCATCTTTGTTTCACTGCTAATTAGAAGATCTATTTCAATCTTTAATGATTCAGCAAGATGTTAGATCTTGGTTGTATATCCTGCAACATCCTTGCTATACTTTTCTATTTAGTATATATAAATCATTTCACATTATTTGCTGGATGATGAGAGAAATTGCTGTTTAGTACAATTCTGTTGCTTACTGCTGAGGCTCATTTTCCAGCTGCCCTCAAATTCCACACTGCTTTCAACTCCATAATGCTCTCAGTGCCAAACAGGCAAAACAGGAAGCTGGACATGAGTGACACCACTTCCCAAAAGGTTGTCTACATTCTTAACTGTTTGCTCCCCAAATGCTACCTTAGAAAGGAATACATGCAAATAGATTTGCCTGTGACATAACATGAATGATTAAATATTGAAATAATCTTATTTACAAAATTCAAATTGAGACAGGACGCCTGCACCTCCTTTCTGGTGACATTTAGGAAGCCTAATGACACAGACAAGGGTTTTACTGCCTAATGACAACAAGCTAGTTTCTATGGTGAGCTGTAAGCCATGTTACTCCAATCATACTTTACCATCTGGAGTCAACCTGTCTCTCAGAGAAGCCATGAGAGTGGTGCCATCGTGCATGGGAGAGGGGTAGGAAGTGAATGCAGAGCGCACCAACCCCCCAGGAAAGCTTCATCTCTGCATGCCAGTTGCACATCCTCTGGGCTTTCTCAGTCAACTCCACAGGAAGTAGTGGATGACTTGGGTGTCTTATCAGCACTGACTTTCTCTTCTTTTGTTTCTCGTCTGTCATACATTTGTTCTTGAGCTTTGCGTCATTATGAAGGATCATGGTACCGGTGTGTCATTTCGATTAAGCTCTTCGAACCCCACAGACTATCAGTTGTGTTCATTATTACAAAGACTTCTGTGCAGACAAACACTGTGCAAACCCAGTAAACTTTCATTGAAATTCTTGTTGAGATGCCAAGAACTACGTAAATATCAAACATGTCAGGCTGAATTTCAAAGAAAGAATTATGAAAAAGACATTTCATGTAATTGTACAGAATAAGGTTAATAATGATGACGTGTGATGAAGCTTCAATGCAGTGTTGGAATAAGCAGATACGCAGTACGCCATGTGATCAGATTATTGCTATTTAAAAAAATACTTTATCTAATTTGGGGACATTGAGATTCATTATTCATTATTTACCTTGGAAACAGAAAGATCCACTCAGCAGCTAATCTTCCTCAGCAGATGTAATGTGATGAAATATACTGAACACACATTTCTATATTCTCTGAGCACTTGAGGCTTGGCTTAGAATTGAGGCCGAGTAAGATTGCGTGATACGATCCAGAACAGCTGCAGAGTGGACCATGTGGTCAAGAATTAACTTAACATCTCAATTTGTCAGCCAGCAGGTAAAGAAGTCAATACATCATGTGCAATACATCCCTCTTATTATGTATTATTGTTATTACTGGCTGCTAGTGTATTACTCTCACATGTTCCCTTACTTTATTATGCTGCTACTAATTTTACCAAGGTTGTTTTTTTCTTCTAACTTATACTTATTTTATATTTGCCCTTTTATCTGGACTGTCCCTTTGCTGTTGTAGCGCTGTAAATGTTCCCGCTGTGGGACGAATAAAGGACTTCTGATTCTGATTCTGAAGTCCTCAAAAAGCTAATACAAAATTGCTTTTTGAACATCTCCATGACAACTAGGCAAACTCTTTTGGCCGAGGGAGGTTGTGTGATATAATGGAAAGCTCTAGATCAGCTGCAGAGTAGACCGTGTGCTGAGATTGGTTTCATCAACTACCTAAGGAAAGTTAAAGGGCCACCAGAGCCTTTGCGCTGTGCTGTTGTGTTGTACAAAGACGGTAAGCGGAAACCTTGCATCAACAATGTTTTTCACTTGAAGGATATGTAGTTATCTCAGAACAAGCTGCTCTGCTTTCTGTGTAGCTGGCACAACACGGTGCCATGCTCACCTTGCTCCTGGGCTCCCTCAGCTTGGTATCTTTCCAGTGAGCATACACCACCCAACAACTGTGTAGCCCAAGGATGCATTCAGCCTGACTTTAGACCTTGGCTGCAATCTCCTTCCATTGCATCTGGCTGAGGAGCTGACTGTGGCTGCTGGAGTTGAGGGGCTTTATCTCTCTGCCCAGTCCAACTGCTGTCTGTGTCCCTCCCTCTTGCAGGCAGCCCTGAGGCATTGGCAGGAGATAAGAGGAAGACCCCACAGCAGCTCTGGTTTGAAAGGGAAAGGCTGCGCGGACACCAACTATGTAGAAATATCATTGCATTCATTCATTGCAGACAACGTTCAAAAGATCTTATTTTGGGGTTGTTTCATACAATTTATCATCTTCTCTCCTCCATCAGTTTACAAATGTGTATAATATTGTATATTGTAATCTAAGAGCTCTGTAAAGAAGACAAACCTGGAAAGAAAAAAAGAAGAAGGATCATACATATTGGAAACTGTGCAATGTATTCACTCTGTATGTTGACATAATATCTGTATTATATGATTTCAACAGTGGTGGAAAGTAATTAAATGTAATTAAGAACTGTATACGTACATATATAACTATACTTTCTTTCTCCCTCTACTCAACTGTATCTCAGATGGGAATATTGTATTTTTTTCTTCACTGCATTTATCTGAAACCTGTAGTTACTGTTTAAATGGCTGATTAGGATTTTACATACAAAACATATGATTAGTTTGTACGTAATAGCAACAACATAGTAACAATAATAATTTAACTGGCATTTGTACATAATAAGTACTTTTGCTTTTAATATTTTAGGTATATTAGGTCATTGGTCTTACTTGAGAGTAAAAGTACATAAGTATGACCAGCAACATGTACTTAAAGTATTTAAAGTAATAGGACTCATTATGCAGAACAACCTCTATCGGAAAGTGAAATTATGGAGCTTACAAGGTTCGAAAGATGATATATGTTTTATCTTTTGTGCAAACAGGTTATTATTTTGTGCAACAAGACAACAAATAAGAATGATTTTGGAACATCAGGGTCTTTCCTGTTTGTGTGTTCTGGGACAAGTTACAACTTGATGACCTTGTGAAAATCCCAAAACACAACTTTGTACTTCAACTGAAATATAGATGAGTAGTATAAAGAAGAAGCACCTTAAGATTGTACTGACAGTAGGATGCTTGCGTAAATGTAGCTTATGTTCCACCACAATGACACAGTTGTTCTAATTAACGGTTTGATCTATAAACCATCAGTCAATTACGTATTTACAGATAAAGTCATTTGTGGCAACTTATAAATCATTTATAAAGAATCAAGTCTTTATTACAAAGTGGTAACAACTCTATACATTTTCACCATCGCTGTTTTGTTTACTCGGGAAGTAGTGAGTCACACCGTAATTACCGAGAAAATACACGAGGCATGTGCTAATTATATCATGCCTCTCTTTATCTGTTGTCCCATCGGCACTTTGGTGAAGCTAAGCATATAATCAACTCATTAGTCTCAGTCACGACCTGAAACTCCCCGCCTGGCAGAGCAGGCTGTGCAGTGTTTAGCTGTCGCTTTAAGACCGATTTCCCCCCATTGTCAAACAGTCGTGAGCAGGAAGAGGGAAACGAAAGCAGAGACCGAGGCGGCCCGACGTATTTAAACACGATGCTGCTGCCGCACAATAACTGTGACCGCGGCTTCATGCGGAGGAGCGCGTCTGCAGCCCGCTCACTTAGAAAAGACGCACGGACACGGACGTCTCCGCAAGTGACCTTCTGATCGGATTGACGCTGTTTTCATTTACACTCTGCAAAGTCGCTGGAGGATGATCACGTATAGGCTACTTGAGAGTCATGGAAGTGTCACCGCGGGTTATTGCCTCAGGAAATGATGACAGTGTCCTCCATCATCGCTTAGCAGCTTAAAGCGAAATTGTCTCTTGTCTTGCGGCCATTTCCACAGGACTCAATTGTCTATTAATTTAACACACACAAAGACTAAACCGGCGTCTTAGAGTCTGTGGGAGCAGGTGCAGCGCGGGCAGCTTCACAGGTAGCCACTGAGCTGTGGACTCTGAAGCCTAATCTGGATCCGGCTGGACATCAGATCCTAGACATGACATCCACTATAGAGAGGAAGACACTGGAAGCCAATGAGTAAGTAGCTTAGATATAAACTGGCAATATTATTATTTCTGATATAGCCTATGTATTTAAAAAACAACAACAACAACAACAACAAAAGACAAGGGCGCATCATTATTGTGACAGCAAAACTACCTCGTGTGCAATGACTGCAGATGGCTGACAGCATGAGGTCAGGATTCTCCTGCCGAGGTCAAACAGATGATCACGTTCATGTCCAAGGGCACATTGTTAGGTGTGTGTAAAAAGGGAGTATTGGCAACAAAAAGTTCAGTGTTTCCCAGAACAAGTGAAGTGTTAAGGTAAGATATTTAACTCTGCCAGCTGATAGTCCAAAAATATTTCATTATTTATACATCTATATTGTTTTAGGCATAGAGGCCTATATACAGCTATATATAGCTATTGTGTATGGAAGGTATTTCTCCCTCAAAAGCAGCTGCCTGCCAGTGGGTCAGTAATTACAAACTGTGCATCCAAACATTCAAATACACTGACCTTTATTTTCAAAATTCTAGTGGAAGGATTAAATACCAAATGTGTCAGCCTTTGAGAGGATGTTAAAGTCATGTAGAATATTTATATTTAATGAATGGCGAAGCCACAAAAAACATGAAGGGGTCTTGGGTTTGAATATTTCACTAACCATCATATATATATTTGAAGAGTTGGAACAAGCTGATACAGAATATGAATAAGATGATTTTAACAACATAAATGCCTCTTAGAGAGAAAGAAAATGGGAACATTGAATTTTAAGGTTGATAAAGTCATATTTGTTTTGTGGCTACAGCACTTAATCATATCCAATGGCTCCCTCAGGTGGACAGCATCAAACTGCAAATGAACATTCAATTAGCTCAGGACGGACAGATTAGAATCAGTGGACCAATACATTGTGTCGCTTGATCATTCTGGAAGTCTGGGCTGCTCTAAAAATATGAACAAATGAACAAACATTTTCCAATCATATTCTATTGTAGCTAGCAGGGCAATTCAAATAATTGAGTAATCGAGAAAGCAATCATTTGGTGTATCACCAGGATATAATATTTTTCTTTATCTCTAGGGAGCCGGTGGATGAAGTCCTCCAGATGCCCCCGTCGCTGCTGACATGCGGGGGGTGTCAGCAGAGCATCGGCGACAGATTCTTCCTCAAGGCCATCGAGCAGTACTGGCATGAAGACTGCCTGAGCTGCGACCTGTGTGGCTGTCGACTTGGGGAGGTGGGCCGCCGGCTCTACTACAAGCTGGGAAGAAAACTATGTCGGAGAGACTACCTCAGGTTGGTCCGATAATCATCATGTCTTCATCGTGATTTAATGAAGCAGTTCGTTGGTTAGCAGTTTTGTTCTTATTGTCATGAAATTAAATGAAAAGAAAAACAAGTATATGCTGTATGTAGCAAAAGCCTGCTTTATCGTATTCCTCTGTGCAATTATAGACCTCCATTGTTGCCACATAGTTGCACTGGCTGACATGTCTTCATTACGTTGAACATGGGCCCTTTAGTTTATTTTAAAATATTACACTTGAAGTGTTGGAAACGCTCAAAATCCCACAAATCTTTTGACAAACAAAACTTTTTCATTGGATTGTGGATTAAGTGTTTAATGATTGCATTGTTATACTTATATAAAAGGGACATTGGGAAAAAAATGTGGCCCTGTGTCTGGATTAATTTTTTGGGGGGACATTTTTGCTTTATAGTCGGTAGGAAAGTGCAGAGGCAGACGATTAGTGGAGATTCATTTTATGCTGGAGTTTGATTCGGAGAGCACATGTTACATATGAGTCAGGCACCATCTGGATTACTAACTAGACAGAGTGGGCAACATATTTCAGTTTTTGGTCGTTTTCAGGAATTGTGTGCATTGTGCAGTATTGCCTAATCGTGTGGCTCTGTCTTATAAAAGGTGCAGTTTTTCAAAATGTTCAAGACAATTATTATTAAAATGATTATTATTACTACCAGAAACTGTAACACGGAAATCTTAAAGCCAGGTAGTATTATTCCAGCATATGTACAGTCGGGGGGAAAAGATCCACAGCAGTTAAATGGAGACTCAAGGGAGACTTAACTTCCTTAAAGTTTCATGTTTTCCATCTTCTTCTCAGCATGTCTTAATATCTTTTTCTTCCATTCAGACTTTTCGGTCAGGACGGTCTCTGTGCTTCCTGTGAGAAGCGGATTCGAGCGTTTGAGATGACAATGCGTGTGCGGGACAAGGTTTACCATCTGGAGTGCTTCAAGTGTGCCGCCTGCCAGAAGCACTTCTGCGTGGGTGACCGCTACCTGCTCATCAACTCAGACATTGTGTGCGAGCAGGACATCTTTGAGTGGACCAAACTCAACAACAACATGGTTTAGCAGAATCTCTTGGGTCAACATGAAGGAGCGTTGCCTTTTCCTACTGGCTTTAAAGGGAATGAACAGACATTTTGCAGGCTTGGTCATGCACCTGACATTCATATGGAATCATTTTAACACAAAAGAGAGGCTGCATCTTTGCATTGCTCCCTGTTGGAGACTGATCTGCACCAGCAATAACAGAAAGGTTTTCATCAAAGGTTTTATCCTTAAATGCAAAAAAGGCTTAAATACTGGAAATACTTAAACATGCAATAATAGTTGTTTGTTATACATACTGGAATTTTAGAACTTTAGGAATTAACTAAAAATAAATCTTTGTCAAGTTTATTGTAGTCAAACACTGTTTTAACACCACAGTCTGGTCTGAAGTGTTCAATGAGAATTTCAACAAGGTTTTATATGTTTCCGGAGAATTTCTTGAGAAGGACTATGTAATTGTATTACTAATCATAAGAAATAGAGACAGTCAGTGCAGCAGGTTAGCTGAACATGCAAATTGGAAATTTGTCAAAAGCCAAGCATATAATTCAACATTTATGGAGAATTAAGCTTACAATAATCAATGGATATTGACTTAAATTTTTTTGATTTTAAATAGAGCAGTTTCTTGAAGTGTCTCTATTTCCTATGAATATTTTTTTTTTCTCTCCAGGAAACTTTCCTAGGAAGTTAGCAAAAATGTAATAGGAAATTACAGACCTGTAAAATGAAGCGTAAACAGATTTTTCTGCATTGAAAAGTCCTGATCAGAATGATTGTACTGTATTGCCAGGTTTAACTGGTGATGCCCTCTAGTGATCGAGGGATCCCATGCAATACTCATTTTACTGACTTTGGAGCTGTTTCCAGCGTGTCTTTTGTAGTCGTGACACCTCTCTGGACATGCACCCACGACTTTTTGGGTATTTACTATTAAATAAATTTCAATTTAAAGAAACGTTGATAATCTTTGGAGTGAGTGTCTTTCTGTGAGTTATAACGAAAAGTAAAATCCATACATTCAAAGTAATAATTTAGTCAACCGCCAACACACAAGCTGTGCATACTACACAGCAGGTTTTAGGTATACTCTGTCAGTATTAAACTAAAACAACCCCAGTTTTGAGTGTGATGTTATGGGACAGTAATCTCTCACATTGCAGTGCAAAAAAAGGAAGGAGGAGCATCTCACAACTGGAGAAAAATGTATCTAATTTTGAATGTTTAGTTGGCTGTTGTATTGAAAAGTTTCAGTTTAATTGCCTTTGCAATTCACACATATGATATATGTTCCTGCCAGTGTAAAGTTAAGTATGTCGAGCTCTTACACTAACAGCAAGACCACAACACACTATAATTAGAGACCATATTGTTATGGGATGACACCAGCCACGACTACTAATTAGGTCAGGGGCTTAAAGTTGGGGGTCCAATGGTCATACTTCCTGCGCCCTCACTCGAACCACACCCATCTTCGAGCTTCATTTCAACTGCACACTTTCGAAGTTTCGTGACCTTGCACGGCTGCGACGTATGGCGGTGAAAAAATATGCCCACAGACAGAGAGACAGACAGAAATATTAAAACCTGGTAAACCTCCTCTGTGGTAGTTTCCCGCTACAGTAGGTGTCTCCAGGACCACATTTTGCCATGATGTCACACACACAGACTCACAATGTGAAAACAATACCAGCGTCGCTGTTGCGTCCGGTAAAGATTAGCTCATAGTATATTTTCCATACAATTAGTTATATGAAATTGGGAAACAACTATGGCCTCTAAGAGAATGTACAATATTGTGAGTTAGTGTTTAACAGAATAACAGTAGATCCTTATGGTGAAGTACTGTAGTGCTCTTTTTCTTTATACCGGTTCTAACCACAAGAGGTCACTAAAAGATTTATAAATTCCAACCATCTAATGCAGGCATAACAAAACACACAATAAAGTGCAACACATATGATTTAATTATTACATATATCATTTAAATGTAATTATTCCATTTTATATTATGCACTTTATCTATATTATTATTACAATTTTAATAAACATAATATAATACATTAAAATGTTTACAATAAATATTACCAACACAAAAAAAAAACAACTTTTTATTCTTTCTGTGCGGCCCGGTACCAAATGATCCACGGCCTGGTACTGGTCCACGGCCAGGTGGTTGGGGACCCCTGATAATGAACAGCAGTTCTGGCCAGGTCAGGGAGAGCTTCTGAATATTGCATTGTTAGTTATTGCCAATCTATTATGAGATGTAGCTTTTTCTCATAATACATTTTCCTGGCAGGGTACAAAGAGAGAATGAATCCTCGAGAGAGAAACAGAAGAAATTGATGTTAATGAAGTCATGATGTTTGTGGCTGTAACATTCACTGTCTCTGGCTTTCCCCTCCTTACTGTCTGTCTTCAAAGGTGGTGTCCCTCACAGTGTTTCTGCTCTCTTCTTCATGTCTACCAGCTGTCAACTAACTCTGAACTAGCCACAATGCATGCTCCTCCAGTGCCATCCCACAACCTCCTGCCATCCCCAGTTATCTTTACAGGCATAACATCATTAATTGAATCCATGAATTGCTCTTGCGTGTGAGGTTGGGCACGAAGACGCCTGGCTACACCGCATTAGTGGGCGAGAGAAGCAGCCTTAACTGACGTTAAAAGTGAAAATTCTGATCGGGAAACAATTTGCAAGAAAGACAAAGGAGAGAGAAAAAGAGGAGAAGAGGGTAAAAAAGCAGAACATAGACACAGATTGTCTCTGCTGTATTTTTAACTATGTTGTTTGTTCTGTACACACGTCACCTATTGCACGTCTGTCCGTCCTGGGAGAGGGATCCTCCTCAGTTGCTCTCCCTGAGGTTTCTTCCATTTTTCCCCCACTAATTGTGGGGGATCTTTTAGGGAGTTTTTCCTTGTGCGATGTGAGGGTCTAAGGACAGAGGGTGTCGTACCTTGTACAGGCTGTAAAGCCCACTGAGACAAATGTATAATTTGTGATATTGGGCTATATAAATAAACTTGATTTGATTTGATTTGAACACAGAAGCTCCAGGAGAGTGTCTTTAGCGTGGCCTTACAGTCGTTTATTCATAGATAAGGAAGGAGTGAAGGAACAAATAAACTACTATAAAGTACTATCTGTCTCATGCAGTACTTTCAGGATAGTGACAGATATGAAAAAAAGGTACCAACTCCAGCTTTAAATCAGTATCATATTTTACAAAATGAGCCTATATTTTGTATGTAAAATCTGAATTGGTATGAACTATATCTAGCAGATAAATGTACGGTATTGAAAAGTATAATATTTCTTCCCAAACTGTAGTGGAGTGGAAGTGTAAAGTAACAAGAAATGAGAATACCCCAGAAAAGTACACAAAATTTGTACACTGCATTTATCATAGCTGAAATTCTTTAGATCTGCAAAAACATGTGATGCAAGTGTAGTAAATCTGATTTGGGCCAATCTACCGTATGATTTTTACATATGTTTCTTTGGCCATAAGTCATTTCCCCCCATAAACATAAACATATAAAACCACCCAGGCTGAGATGCCGCTATTGCTGAAAGAGATACTTATGGTGAAACTAACAAGCTTTCCCACAACAGAGATGGGAATATACTGTACACAGAGAGATACTGGGCCTTCTCTCATTTGGAGGTCTGCAGATTGAAGAATCCTCAGTGTGGCATTAAGCAATGCTTCAAGAATTCTTGCAAGAAAAAGTTCTACACGGTGGTCTCGACAACAAATCAGCTCCATATTGAACACCAGGCGTAAGATATGTGTAGATAAATAACATATTAACTACATAAACAAATAGTATTGGAGGCAGCTCAGTAAATCGAAAACGATGGTGACATAGGACCGTTAACCCTTGTGCTTTGTTGTGTGTCATAATTAACACTTTTTTCACATTTTCACATTTGATGAAGGTGACAAAATATAGAAATTAGCATAAAGCATTGTTAATAAACTAAATCAGGAAATATTTCCTGTTTTATATGTTATTTAGGCAAAGCATGAACACATATCTATTCCTTTTCTTTGTGGGAAAAGTCATTTACAGACAAAATAAACATGTGTTATCCTGCTAAGTGATGTTGTTTGAGATCAATTAAGTCTTGTTCCCTGTTCCATGACCTTTTATAAACAAACTCTTACACTGTATAATGTCAATAACAGACAATCCAATAGATTTTTCAACCCTATGGATGGCAAAGTTCTTCTGTTGGTCTCTCGGTCCACCACATTGGTCCAAAATGAAATGTCTCAGAAACCATTGAATGGATTGATATGAAATTTTAAACAGACATTGAAGGTCCTCAGAGGATAAATTCTACTGACTTTGTTGATCCCCTGACTTTCCTCTAGGGCCACCAACAGGTAATAATAAGGTAGTAACGTATCTTGACAACTGTTGGATGGATAGCCATTATAGTTGGTACAGTTACCAATGGTGGCCGGAGGATGAACCCTAATGGTGATTCCCCTGACTTTGAATGAAAATGTGTACATACATTCATAATACTCAAAGGATGAATCCTTACAACTTTGGTGATCCATTAACCTTTCATCTCGTGGCATCATCTGAGGACACTTTTAATTTGTCCAATACTTTACCACCAAATACCTGCAAAACTAATTACATTCCAGCCTCAGCAGCTGTAGTATGTGGTAACTGCTAATTAGCAAATATCGCATGATAACATGGTAAACTGAGATATGTTAGCATTTAGTCCAAAGCCCTGCTGTGCCTAAGGGCCTCATGATCGGCTAGCATGACTGTAGACTTTTGTTTATAGCTGTGGTCTCTTGGATCTCAAATAGAACTGACTTCTGAAGCAGATACAAGCAATGCTCGAACAATTAGGAAAAGTTATTACCTATCACGCTGCTTTCTGACCTGTCAAGGAAAGCTGGTAGTCCCAAACAGAACTTGAGGGAGGGTGTTACTTTTTTATCTGCAGCTCACTTTTTACGAAGAGTTCACTGAGTTTAATGAGACTGGAGCTGAGGGGAGGCAGGTCTCATCTCACGACATTCACACACAACACACCGGCCTACAGAGACCCACAGCATCGGCCAAGCGGCCTGCGTTCCATCGGCCAGCTCTCCTCTGCTGCCCTGCAGGCTGAGCTTTGCCAGAGCACTACCCTGACTTGCATTGCCGCCTCAGCAGGACTCAATAAAGCCCTGTGCCTCTTGTGTCATCCCTACCAGCTGTACACAAGGCCGGGAGTGTAGTGCTCTGTTTGTGTGCCGAGGGAGGCCTGTTTCATCTCCAGTGCCCATGTCACAGCAGTCCCGTACGGGTAAACCTAAAAACATCCAGCTGTGGGTATGGAAACCAAGGAGACTTTCTGAGGATGAAACCGCAACGGCTGGCAGCTTGTTTTTATCAAACAGCTCACCCCACTGGAACAACCACCACACGTTGACCTCACTCTGCTGCAGTGTGCCGTGTGAACAGCAGATGGCGGTTCTGGTCCAGGTACATGCTCTTAGAGAAAATACACAAGAAAAAAAAGGCTGCATGTGTGCATGTGTAAAATGACTGACAGGCAGATTAAGGGAAAACTGGTTTTCGTATGGATACCAGTTCAAGAAAAGATTAATTAGAACTGAACTGAAAGTGACAAGCCATATTCAAAGCACTACAGACATGACAGTGAGAGTTCAACGACACCTACAAAGGAAGATGTGGTTGGACAATTATCTGCAGCACCACAGTGATTTATCACAGCGTGGCCTGTCAATGTCAAACCCATCTGACAAAATGAGTCAAGTGCTATTGATCATGCCCGCCTTGGGTTTCACTTGCACTCACACTTTATCAGATGGAGCTAATTGGGAACATATTCAGTCTGTGGTCCTGAGAGATGTGTCTGTCAGGAGTCACATTCCTGCTCCGATTCTCTGATAGCCTGTAGCGCCTGCAGTCTGGGTGGAGGACGGGCTGTGGGAGTAGAGTTTTGGGGGGTGGGGGTAACGGCAGCACATTCAGAGGTGGATAGGTGAGTAATAAGCGGGCATCCTTTAACTCTCACCCGGCTTGTCCTCTGACTGGATTAAATATGTGCTGAGGATTTATTATGTAGGAGACCTCTGGGGCCCCAGAAAAACTCCAAAACTGAGCTGACTCCGCCTTGACTTTTCTGCAGCCTTATATTTTCTCTCTTTCTACCTCACACAATCTCTCTAACCTATTTTCATCAGCCTTATGTATAGAAGTGTTATGTGACGGATTCTGTGAATATATGTGATGCTTACTGCTTCAGCCTGGATGCCTGCAGGCTTTTGTGTCAAACACAGAGTCCCATGGACCAGAGCACAATGATGGAGGAAGTATTCAGATCTTCTACTAAAACAAAAGTAGCAATGTAAAAATGTTCAGTTACAAGTAAAAGTCCTGCAAAAGTCCTCAAAATGCTACTTGAGTAAAAGTAGGCTACGCAAAATATACTATAAGCATCAGAAATAAAAGTAGGCCTACTTAATACAAAAAATTGGTAATATATATATATATATATATATATATGGTAATTATATAATAAATTTTTTTATTACTGATGCAAAAATAAGTAACATTTAACTTTCAGAGTCGTTCATGATGGAGCACATTTTTTATAATGTAGTTAAAGCTGCATTTAGTTGGTAATATTTATAAAAATGACTTTTTGTCATATTTGCTGAAACTGTCACTATATTAGGACAGTAGTGCATAAAACAGATAATCTGTAAAAAAAAATATTTCCTCTTCCTCCTCCTGTTCTTAAACATATTTCAGTGTACTGTTTAGCTGTAAAAGGAGAAAGTTCGCTCTGGCTGGTGGGCGATGCTTGGTTTTGGAACTATTGTTTTCAACATGACGGGCGTCCTTGGTTCTTGGCGCAGTGGAATCTTGCAAATGCCATTAGGAGCACTGGGGGGAGGCAGAGGAACATCTACTATCTGTCTCATGCACTACTGTCGGGATAGTGACAGATATGAAAAAAAGGTACCAACTCCAGCTTTAAATCAGTATCATATTTTACAAAATGAGCCTATATTTTGCATATAAAATCTGAATTGGTATGAACTATATCTAGCAGATAAATGTACTGTAATGAAAAGTATAATATTTCTTCCCAAACTGTAGTGGAGTGGAAGTGTAAAGTAACAAGAAATGAGAATACCCCAGAAAAGTACATCAAATTTGTACACTGCATTTATCATAGCTGAAATTCTTTAGATCTGCAAAAACATGTGATGCAAGTGTAGTAAATCTGTTTTGGGCCAATCTACCGTATGATTTTTACATATGTTTCTTTGGCCATAAGTCATTTCCCCCCCTGAAATGATCCCCATATGTTGAGCAGTGTTCCTGGCTTCTGATGAATAACTGCACGAGGCTCTGGCCCAAGACCTGCATCAAACATGCTGCCCTTATGGGATGGGTGGGGTGTTGGGCGAAACATTTTTTTCTCTTCCACTGACTGACACGGGCAAGCAGCAATATTGCAGAATAATAAATGTAGCTACATGTCAAGACCACATAGTATGGATTATAAACTACAATCATGGGCATTATGTGTTTTATAACTCCAAAACCACTGACTTGTTGTACTTTCATGGGTGAATAGTCAAGAAAATGAACCAACATGACACATGAAAACATTCTTGAGGGTTCAGTATGACCATGAGTGAGTGGATACGGTGTTACAGGTCAAAGGTGAACTTTGTCTGTGCTGCGAGCAGAGAGAGCGGCTCGTTATAAGAACGAACCTGTCCAATAAAGTAGAAAAATGATTTTCATAAGTGAGAATCTTACATCACGTACGCTCTTTCAGTTATTAACAGTTTAGTGATTGATTCCTGTGGTTTCTTTTCATTCAGCCAACAATCTCCATTTCTCATTAAAACACAACACTATCATGTATATTACATTTTATCTAGACACATTATTCCTGTGGCAGTAGGTGACCTCTTGCCCCACACATCAAGGGGACCTCATAAGTTTAGACCTGCTTTATTTAGATGAGCATAACAAAAGGACCTCCTGGTATAAATCTAAACCTGACTCCCACCTCCTTTTCATCAGACATCAGTAAAAAACCAGACCGTTACCAGGAAGCAGACCGTGGCAGTGAATTTCTCTTACAAGCAATCAGCGATGGAAAGTCCAATTAAGGTGGTGGAAAAAGGTGGCTACTGCTTTAAAAAAAAAAAAAAGAAATCAGTGCAGATGTGCAGGTAAGTGACCATGCGGCAAACTTGTGGCTACACAGCGTCGGGCTCAGTGCAATTTCCGTCTCTAATTGGACTTCCCACGCAATGCCTGCTTCCAATCATTGCAGAGAGCCAGCACGCACACTGGCAGGATGGTGGACCACAGTTGGACGGATCACGAAGAACTTCAGGACAGAAAATTGACTGTGCAGGGATTTTAAATTACCCATTTATAGGCTTTGTACGGCTGTTGTCAGTGATGGAAGAAGCAAATCTACTCAACTCTCAAGTAAAAGTCCTGCATATGTGTGTGTACGCATCACTTTTATGTTGTAGCTGGTCGAGATGTGGCCAATTTTTACTGCTTTGTATCCTGGGTATTTCATTTCAAAGTATCATATGTTATAAACAATTTTATGTGCTGCTACGATAGGTCGATTAATCGATTAGTTGATAAAGTTTTTTATGTTGGTGGTAGTCTAGTGGTCTAGTCGTTAGGCTTTAAAATAGAACACTGGAAGTTTGTGACTTCTGCCACCATTGAGCTCCTGAGCAAGGCACTTAACCCCAAGTTGCTCCAGGGGACTGTCCCTCTAGTTAGTTCACTGTAAGTCGCTCTGGATAAGAGCATCTGCTAAATGACATGTAATGTCATTTTTTAGGCCAAAATGTCAAACAGTTCATTGATCCAGGTTCTGAAATGTGACAATTGTTGCTTTTCTTACTCTGAATATTATGGGGTTTTGGTATGTTAGTCAAAAACAAGACATTTAGTGATGTCACCCTGTGCTGATGCAGACCAAACAATTACTCACTTAAACGAGTTGTACGATTATATGTTTTATTTATAAAATCCTAATCTGCAATGTAAGTAACTAGCTGCCAAATAAGTCTAGGGGAAGAAAAAGAACAATATTTCACTCTGAAATGTAGTGGAGTAGAAGTAAAAAGTATTATGCAAAATAAATACTCAAGTAAAGTACAAATACCTAAAAAAACGTTATAATGTACTTAGTTACTTTCGTCTATGAAAATCTATGATAAAAAAAAGACACTTTCCCAAAGTGTTGACGCAATGCAGGGAGTTGCCACCCACCACAAAATAGAATATTTGAGCTTCACCGATTCTCTACACCTGCTGTTCTAAATCTTCCCTTAATGCTTAAATCCTGGCAATGCCATCCTTGGTTAAGAATTTCTCTCTTCCCTCGGATATTCTCTCTTTCAGAGTTGCCTCACCTGGAACCAATCTGTAACACAATCAAAGTGTCTCAACATGAAAGCTCAGTTCCTTCCTTTGATAGTCCTTTTCTCTCCACACTTGTTCTCTTTTTCTTTGGTAGCTCAAGCAGCCATGTCTGGAAAAAATTCATCTTATAATAGAGACTCAGTCACTAAGCATTATGCAAATGTCCTTGAAACAATTCACTGGTGCTCTGTCTTTTACTTTAGCAGACAACAGAATGGGCCCTTTGTCTAAAAATAAGCTGTGCATAATTAAAAATAAGAGCCTGGCTTGTTGAGAAATTGAGAACTCTTTTGCAAAAGCCTTGAGAAATTGGAGGTAATGGGAAAGATAACTCGCAGGCCACTTTGAAGAATTATTTTGTGTAAGGTAATGGCTTAAAAAAAAAAAAGCAATTGTTCCAAAGCAGACGAGTGCCAGTTTGTAATAAAATAGGAAGCGTGAAATGTGGAAAGAAGAGTGCAACATCAGTTTCTTTCAAAGCTTATTCTGTTTCCTCATCATTAAATTGCACTCATCCATCCAAAGCATTGATTGCAGCTTCTGGATGAGTTGATGCTTACAGTTTGTACGCTGCATGCTCATCAGTCACCCCTCTCAGCTTCAGAGTGTGTCCAGGATCGCAGGGTGATTAAACTCTAATAGCAACCTTTTGAGAAGTCCGGGGGGATTTACTCCTGAGTCAACATGCCAGACCCCATTTCCTCCTCACTCACTGCTGCCTCTCAACACCCAACCGGCTGCAGCCACAGAAGATCTCCACATGGAACTTGTATAGATTGAGAAAACCTTGAAAGTGACCCTGCATAAGGCCTTAGACATACACAGGGAACTACACCAATAAATGACCCATGTCTCTCAAATATAACGTAATTTACTTTGTTTCAACATCAACACTTTGAAAATGTAACACCAAATATGTATGATTAGTATCTTTTTGTCGTTTTAGTCATTTTTCAAGCAAAAGTTTCCAAAATCCAACATCTTAAAATACAAAGATTTTCTGCCTTTTCTTGCTTTAGTAATACAAATGCATATGGTTAGGTTTGGGACTGTTAATTAGACAAAACTAGCAACCTGAACGTCAACTTGCACTATTGTAATGGACATTTTTTATATTTTATATTTTCTGTATCATAACTTCAACATGATTCAGTAGCAATATTATATTTGAACACCCCTTAAATGCTGCCGATCACTTGCTCAGGGCAGCCTCATTGTCTTCTAAAGATTGGACACTAATTGTCAAATCTATTCAATTATAAATAAATACATTTGATTAACTGTATATTTAAAAACTTTCCTGGCAAATGTTGTACGTATTAAAGAAATCTGTAACCATTTAATGATGTGAATTAATTCTATGTGAGATGTAAATTAATGGGATGTAGTTGCAGAAAAAAGTTTGATCTAGATTCATGGTGGTGCTTTCCCAAGACGTCGTCAAACAACACCAACTGCAGCCAGAGATTGGGCCGTTTGTCCTGGTGGTAATATTTCAGAAATCTTGTTTTGAAACTTCCCACGAACAACAACACAGCACCCGTTATCCAGCATCCAGAGGCTCAGTTGAGACAACGTATGCTGCACATCCATGTGACTTTAATTGAGTGATTAGATGTAATTCAATAAGCAATCGAAGGGCAATGCGCGTGAGTTTGAGGCGTAAAGCAAAAGAGCACTGGTGAGTGGATCCTTTGTCCATGAGCATCCATCATCGCTGCTACCTTTCAGGCTAAATCACGCGGCCTGATCGGCCTCTAGCCAGCACTCCTGCGTGGGCCCTTCCACTCTAATTGTCTAGGGCACCAATTTCAGTTTACAGGTTTATTGCTGGGCTTGCCATGTCTTGTGTTTGCCATGTGAGTCACTATCTTTAGACCGGGATCAACGAGACAAAAACATCCCAATTATTATTTTCTGTGAGCAGAATTTCCACGAATCCCTTTGCTGAGATACATCAAGTTTTGGGAATGTTTGCCATCAGCTAACTCTGCTTTCAACAGCTGAAAGAAGAAAGCTTCAAATTCAAATACATCAGTGACACAGGATTTTGAAATTACTACGAATTGTGACACAACTCACCCAAGCTTGAAATATTACTCCTGCGTGTGGACCCATTAGCCCCACATTCACACAGCTGTTTACTGTCAATCTGCCACAGCTCATGCAAATTTGGCAGGAAATGGCTGGCATTATATTAAAGAAAAAGGAAAATGGCCTACTCCATAGCTTTACTGTGATGCAGTGAAATAGTTCCATAAATTACTTCACGTCTGCTAATTCTCAGAGTAAATCAAAGTCCCCCGAAGAGCTGAAGTCTGTAAAATATGGCTCATTACTAAACCAAAGGGACACGAGCCCTCAGTGGGATTAGAAAGTCAAGACTAGTTACAAAATATAGAAGACAATGGTAATTGCAAATCCAGGATTGTAGAAAAGTCAGAAAATTCTCACCATCATTTGAAGAGAAGACTTGTTGAAGCAATCTTGGCAAATACGTGTGTAGACAAGTGTATTATCCAACATATGTCTTTAATGCTTGGTCAGCCCACTTGCCAACTGTCATAATGTTAAAGATAGACCTCTTGGATTGTGCCAAGAAGGCCCATAGATTTACAGTAATACCCTGCAGCACAATAGTAAGAGCAGAGGCCAGCAGGCCAGCCAGAGGCCCTATTCTCAAGTTATATGTTGTAAAGCTCTGTTACTATAATTGTTGCAGTCTCCTGGATACAATGATGACTACTGAAGCTGACTCAGATCACATCTTAACCCACAAATCACAGTTAAGTCAGCATCACACGCAGAGTGTGTTTGTATCAACATAGCAAAGTGGGGCTGTAATAGACGGTCAGACACTACCATCATGTCTATGACTGACACTCATTTGTAATATCTAACACACCCATTCCCTTGTTCAATGAGGAATAGACTTCATAGTCTTTAAAAAAAATAATAATACCTACATTATTGCTACTGCTAATGGGGAATTCTTAGTATCTAGCATGAGATTTTTTTGTTAAATACTGTACATTTTAAAGAACTAGAATTATGCCTCCCACAACCAGTCAAGTTGCAGTTTACATCCATACCATCACTTCATAATCTTATCCGAAAAACGTGTTTTGTGAGGTCACACTGACCTTGACCTTTGTCCACCAAATTATAAACAGTTCATCCTTGAGTTCAAGAGGACGTTTGAGCCGATTTTGAAGAAATTCGCTCCAGGCTTTCCTGAGACATCGCGTTCACAAGTCACGTATAGACTGACAACCTGTCGCAGGCGCGGAAGCATAACAATAACACAGCAATACCACTATTTTAGCATACGCACAAGAAAATAAATAATGGATCAAATCAGATAAATATTATAACCCTAATGAAATATTTCGGAAAAACAATAAATTAATAAATAAATTGTTGAAAAGAAATAAAGAAATAAAGAAATGTTGTCCATCCAATTGTAATATTGGCAAATTATTTTTGAAAATGCAAGAAATACAAATAGTGACAGGCAACTCACCAAATCACAATGACCAAAAGTAATTAAAGCGTACATTTGGCCTTCATGAAGTGTAATAAAATGAGTCCCTTGTAGTGAATATATGTAGAGAACATACACCCGACCGTGCAGATCCCCTCAACACTACAGAGGGTTTTAGTGTCTTTCAGCTCATTGTTTTGGTTTTACGGCCCACAACTTTAATGTTTTAGTTCACTCTCACAGCTCTCATCAATGTAGTTTTCATCTGCAGCAGTGCTCTGATAAACCCACTGTACACCACCTGTTCAGCACCAACAAGTACACAGAGAAAGTTAGAGACTAGCCGGAGACAAAACACACCAAAGAGTTTAGCAGCCAAAGAGCCCGATCACAAACTGCACTGATTTGCAGTTGTATGTCTCTGGCCCTCAAAGGTAACCATCAGAGCTGTTGGAATCTATTTGCCAACATGTGCCCTTGGATTCACCCCGACTTTACCCTGATTAACTTATTCATGGAGATCGGTAATTTCTCATTGAATGCGTTTTTCCTGACGTTGAAACCATGAACAAATAGAATAATCAATGCAACACGAGAGTAGTAGGTGGGATGTTGTTTAAAGAGGCAGTGAACGGATGTGGCATTACAGAGATTGAGATATGGGCGAGGCTAGGAACTAACATTGTCCTGTGGTGGTTCTGCAGGGGTGAGTAGGACACAGAGCCATCTAAAAGAGGACAAGGCAGTTGTTCAACAAGTGTTCTCTGAAATTCAGTGCAGGGAGCATGACTCTGATTATAGCGCCATGTGAATGAGCTTCTTTCTTGTCTCAATGAGGACATTCCTGTCAATTAAGAGGATGAGTACAGCTTTGTTTGTCTCTCGGAGGCAACCTTGTCTGTTGGGTCAGTTACTACCTGGGAGTCTAAGATGCACAGGAACCACGTGTTCTATCTGCATGCAGCTCTGCAGCGACAACGTTAACTAATGGCAGATGAAGCAGGGGTGCTATTCACAGGAGTGTTAAAATTACAGCAATTACAGTAAATGCTATTATTGATCATGTCAGTTAAAGATGACAAGCAGCAAAGAAGTGAAACAGATAACACTGGTTTACAAAGAGAATCTGCTTTCTCAGAGATGAAAAAGGAAAAAAGACAAGAGTTTGAGTGAAGAAGGCGAAAACAATGAATTCAACCAAGTAAAATATTGTTGTCTGACATAAACATCCCAAAATGTTTTGGGTCCAACCCTCAGGTGTGCAAAGGCTACTGAGGAGCCGAGGCCTGGTCTGGTGACCTCACAGCTTTATCTGTACTTCACTAGAAATACATAAGGGCAGATCATCCTGCTGAAACACACCAAGTCCCACATCTCTTGTTGCTACGCACTGAAATATCTCAACAACTTGTACTCACATTCATAGTCCCCAGAAGAGGAATCAATAACTTTGGTGATCCTCTGACTTTTCATCTAGCACCATCATTGTGGCTGTGGCTCAGGAGGTGGAGCGGTCGTCCACCAGTCAAAGGGTCAGTAGTTCAATCCCCAGCCTCTGCGGTCAACATGTCAAAGTGTCCTTGGGCAAGATACTGAACCCCAAATTGCCCCCGGTGTGTCAGTGTGTGTGAATGTTTATCCCTACTGATGAGCATGGGGCACTCTGTATGAATGTGCGTGAATGCTGACATGTGTTGTAAAGCGCTTCGAGTGATCGCTAAGATTGGAAAAGTGCTGTATAGATGCAGTCCATTTACCATTTGATCATCATTTCTTTGAATTTACAGTACAGTTTATGACCAAATACAATGACATTTCCATCAGACTCAGATGTACTTTGTGTTAATTGATACTTAATTGATAGTGATAATTAGAAAAATGTGTGAACAAGGTAAACATTATACATGCTAAACATCAGCATGTTAGCATATTGACATTAGCCTTTAGCTCAAAGACTCCTAGCCTTGAATCAATACAGTCTGCATGTTAATCAATACACCAGATCGTCCCCTTGTGCACTCTTGTTTTAGTGTCACTTGGGTCTTTAAGACACTTTCATGGTAACATATGTGTAATTTTAGCAGTTTTGGTAAAAGATGGAAATAATTCGGGAGTCACTTTACGGTCATACTGTGCCACTTTTAGATGAACAGTGAGGAAACACTTCTGTGCAAAATGGTTACAGACAATATAACTGATTATCAGGAGAAAACTGTCTTGATGCAGAGCTAAAAGGAAGTATAGGTAACCTGGGGTGGGTCACAGCAACGATAACGATCGGGTCAAGATGCATGTCCCCCCCCCCTTGAACAAATGCAGGCTGGTGGGGGAGGAGGTGGAGGCTGGGTTAGTCATCCAGTCACCCACAGTGTCCTCCTGTTCAACCTCCTTTAAAGCGAGCTCTCTATTGGATTAACGTTGGCCTGAGGGTGAGAGTGGGTAGAGGTAACCTGAACAGAGGGGAAAGGGGGGTCAGCCAACTGTTTCAAGTGAAAGTGGAATTTGGGGCATCTGTGTTTGTTTGTAATTGGGTGTGTTTGGGGCTGACTCTGACATCCTGCAAAGCCTAAGGGGTAGGGCAGAGGTTAGCCATCGTAGTCCCAGTGTACATTGTGCTCATGCCCAAAACTGCACATTGACTGTTGAACTGGGAGCATCCTTACTTTTCGAACGTCTCACCATCAGGTTCAGTAATTAAAGTGATTTTTAATCTGACCTGTGAAGCTGCATCTCTGATCCGCTCATCCCTCAAGCGAGTTATCAGAGGCTGCTGGGTGTGATCATGTCAGCAGACCGTCACTGGCAGACATTAAAGGAGCAAACAGGTTTCTGATGACAGTTTCTCTCCTCGCACAGATTTGATTTTCCAGAGCTGGCTTCCAGTTACTTGAGACTTGCCATGTCTTCTCAGCTACTGGCAAGCAGAATGTGGACATCACGCTGCCTTAGCAATATGCTAAAATCCCATGACTGCGATTTGACCTCAGGCACATATGATTTTCAGCCAATATTAAAATATCAAATTGTGTTTTGAAGAAAAACACTGACAACAGATCTCGAGATTTGCTGACATATTAGTGTGTTGCACACTCTGACACGGGATAGCACTGCGCTCCAGGAACAGCCTCCCATGGCCCACCTCAGAAACTCCTGGGGTGAAAGGTTACTGCTGTGACAGTGCCGGCTCATCTGAGGGTCTCTCTTTACCCCAAAAGCAAAACACCCAAGGGCAGAATGGTGGGCTTGTCAGGCCACCCCAACCCGACTCCCCAGGATCCTGGCAGGGAGGCAGAGAACCCAGGATCAGGGCTCCCCCTGCACAAATACAGACGGGGTCGTGGGTCATCTGGGGAGCTCACACAGGGCTTTCATCCCAGAGAAGCTCATTTCAGGGGAATGTGGCTCTTTCCCCATCTAGATAGGAGTCCTGCTTGAGCCCTGTGTGGCTGCGCTGAAACCTGGATCGACAGACATGTTCCCTCAGACCCGTTTGTTTTGTTTTGTTGCTGCGTCTCCGCGCACATCGCCTCGTCTGGGCCAGACACTGCTGTGGGAAGATCAGGCTGGGTCAGCACACACATGGTGTTCTGTTACAATCCAAACACAGACTTAAACTGTATCAAACGCGAAAATAAAGGGGACCTGCGTAGAAAAATAACATTGTCGTATTTTTGGCTATTACCTTGCATGGTCTTGAAATGACAGCTGATATGCATAGATTCCAATGCTATAAATAAAATGTCATTTATTTGAACTTCATAACACTCAAGCGTACATGATTGATTTATTGTGTGTAGGAGAGACTAGAGCTCACGGTGGAGTGTAGACCCTGTTGTATTTACTTAGGTCCAAGCCTTCAGAAACCCAAGTCAAATGTAATTGGGCAATTACACTGTTTAGATACAATGCAAGCCGTGTTACGTCTAATTAAATGAACACAGCCATTTTCCCTGCAGAAATACTGTACCGACATGTACGCCAAAGTAGATACTCTTGTTAGGCTCAATTATAATAGTTTAGACTTTAGTACACAGATATCCACAGAGATGTCTGCCATCGACAGCATCTTATTTCATTTTGATCTGAAAGATGCCAGTTGCAGGGTAATCAGCCTTCCAGGCAATTTGGGACTGTTGAAAAAAAGATTTTTTAAATGTCAGGATATTTAAGAGTATTTATTGTAAATTAGGGCTGGGGTAAACAATAAACATTAGAACATGGAAATGCAACAAGTGCTATTTTCGGACTGAGAGCATTTGACTCGCATTAGACTGGCCTTGAATGTAAGTCTTTGTATGAAACTGCTCAGACAGTGCACGGCAGCAGATAGAAACCACTTTGATTTGTGTGTACAAAATGTCTGCAATCATATTTACACTAACAGCAAGATGAGAAAGATATTAGAATACAATCATTTCAGTCGTAAAGTTGTACATTTGTGGTGTATGATGCTTTTACTGTTGCTTTTCATGATGCTTCGGGAACAAAGCACATCTGGCTTTTTCCAAGATAACGTCAAAATTGCAGGATATTACTTTACTCTTTTGAGAATGCTTGGCAAATGGCAAATTTTTTTTGTCTGCATTCAATTTGCACAGCATTAACAGAGAGACTCATTATATTCATTATCTCCCATGTTCGTTTGCAGCGACTGATCGTCCGCAAGCTCAAGGCGAAGATGCCCTATAGCTGTCATCAACTAGTGCTCAATATAAAGACATTTAACACTAGCGCAGAGATGTTTCTTCTTTTGGAATACATTACTATAGTGTGTGCGTGTGCGTGTGTGTGTGTGTGGTGTGTGTGTGTGATCTCTTGTGATATTTGCAGCATGTGTCCACAAGTGTTCAGCCTCGTCCTCTGAAGTCTTCCATATGTCCCGTGTTTGAACAATCGTGAGTGCTGCTTCAATTTTTTCGTTATTAGAGCGAGGCACCTCCATGAATATGTTAACACTGCGGAGCGATAAATATATTCCACATTTGAGCTTCCACATGTAAAACGTTTGATCCATTTTTGCTTGAAAAAGGACTGAAATGATTATCGATTGTCAAAGCAGATGCAGATTTGTTTTCCATCACTTGACTAATCGAATAATTGAATAACCTAACTAACTCTAATGCTCACAGCAATACAAAGCTTACCAGGTAGTTCATAATAAAGTGAGCACTTTAAGATGATCAACCTTCCTATCAATAGGTTATTTTCTCAATTATTGCTAAATAATAAAATAAAATAAAATATCAGGTAAACGAGCCTATTAAAATATCCCAAAAAAGCAAGTTGAATTCTTTATATGGCTTTTTTTTCAGCAGATCAATCATTTAAAAAAAACAAAAACGTACTATATTTATTTTATTACCATTTACGACAAAGAAAAGCAGACAATCCTCACAATTTAGATGCTGGAATTGGAGAATGTGGCGTTTTTGCTTGAAAAGATGACTAAAATGATTAATCAATTATTTAAAACAGTTTTCAGTCGACTAATCAATGAATCGACTCATCCTTTCAACTCTCTTACGATATATATTACAAAAAGGATAAAAAAAACACTGTTTGCTTGGGTGAATAAAAGTACGATTAAGTACAATATTACCCTCTACATCTTTGTTCTTATGTATCTATATTCACTTTATATGTGTATCAAACCCAAAGAGGGTGGACTGCGGCGGTGATGATGGATGGAGGTGTGCTCCTGTGTGTCTCGTGCTCGTGGGTTAACAGTCCAGGGTTATCCCAGATATAGAGCTGAGAGATGAAGGCAGTACAGCATCCCCTCTGTCTGCCCCTGCTTGGTCGTGTTTATTGAATTATACATCAGTACAACCGCTGCCTCTTTTTTCTCTCTCCTCATCTCTGCTTAATTTGATCAGAGAATCTGCTGATGCAGTGTGTGCCCGGCTCATGTGAAACCAATTTAAAGCTACACATAAAAATCTGGTGTCTCTTTTACTCTCACTAGCACACACACACACAGACGCACACGCACGTCAGAGATGCAGAGTCTTCCTGTATTAATCCCGGCGAGGAACAACCATCTGATGTCCACAGGTAGAAGACAGCGAGAGATTTCTTAAATTCAGCTCAACACCAAAGCAGCAATGTGGCAATGATTGAGAGTACAGCCATGTTTACAAAAAAAATGAATGTGGTTCGAAGGATTGTGTATTTACACCACATGCAAATAAATATTGTGCCAACATCACCGAGGCTCATCAACTTGTTGCCCAGGCAACGGATCAACAGTTTTACTGGATGGACTGAACTTTTGCCTCTGTTTACGTGTTAAGTTACACTAATAAAAAAGCACAACAAATCCAAAGCTTCAGACCCCAATCGGTACCGTTGTGCTATACTGTTCTATATTAAAAATCAGTCTTTGATCTCTTGACTTGCTCCTTGTCTCTACACTAGTTATAAGGAGATTATTACAAAGGCCACTTCCTGTAACTATCCCTGGCTCAGTAAGGAAACACTGTCCATGAAAAGGCATAGAGGGAATTTCACATTTAAAAAAGTGGTCACAACTCAGATTCTTCTGGCAAAGAAGTTAAAGCAGGCTGAACTTTTGCTGCAAAAGCAATTCAGCATCATCTGGCTAGAAGTTGCGTTAGCCAATCAAATACATGCAAGTGCATATTCCTGTCAGTCGCGCATTTTCTGCTGTTTATCTTGCGACAAAAGATAAAAACGATTGTCTCTGTGATAACGATCCAGAGTTGTAAAGTCCTGTCTCGTGTAAACCGCTGTGCAGTTTTTCAGCTTCTAATAAGCCTTCAAACTCATAGATTGTATTACTGAAACAGTCCTCCCTGGATCATATTTCTATGTCTCGCTGTTATCTAAAACAACAATAATTTCTATCAACTGTTTCAACGTACATATGGACATGCGAGTGTTGTATTAAGATGGACTTGAAAAAAATGCTAAACTATCCTTTAAAGTTACCTGCAGCCACTGGAGACGGAGAATAGAGCGACACAGCGACAGCAGGGATTACTGCAGCCATGCATAGAGGGAGAAACATCACCCCAAAATAGACTTTGGGACAAATGACAGCGGGAGATCTGATCTGCAGCGTGATGTGAGGAGGCTCAACTGGTTTATAGATTCCCAACATTGCTCTAATTGCTTAAAATTCCCATGAGGGAAACTAGGCATCACAGGAAACAGGTTCAAGTCCAACTCCAGTTTCAATTAGCTGCTCTTACGGCTGTGACGTGTTCCTGCTGAATGACGTGAACATCTAATCACAACATCACACAGGTGACGAGAGACATAGTTCGTTTACATACATTTTGAGGTACTTGCACTTTACTTCTGTATTTCAATCTTAAACTATTTGTAGGAAATATAGTACATTTTACTCCACCACATTTATCTAACAGCAGATACTTTGCAGATTTAGATTATTAAATAAAATCAACTAATAAATTATGACATATTATAACAAGTTAAGCTACAGCAGTATATAAAGTCATTAAATTAGCTCCACCATTAGCAGCTTCTACATTAAAGTGATGCATCATTAATTAAAATCCAAAAGTCATAATCAGTACTTTTACTTTTTTTTTTTATGCTGATACTTTTGTACTTTTACTTAAGTGAAAATTTGAATGCAAATGAATGTAAGTACTTTTAATTAAGTAAAAGATCCAAGTATTTCTTCTATCACAACTATTTTTACCAAAATGCTATTTCATATCCGAACATTAGAATATTTTCCCATAACCACATATAGGTTACGTATTTCCCATCTCCCAGGCCTGGCCTTTCCCACAGCCAAACTTTACATGGCATTGCTGAGACATAAAGTCTAACCTAAAGCACTTTCTCCAGCCCATTACCCGCCACGCCACGCCTCTTACAGAAGAAACTGGAGTTTCAGGGACCTTGTTGCCGATATAGATGGATGCCTGTGCCAACATAAACCCCAGAGGCTCTGAGCTGCTGCATCAGTGGAGAGCCCGTCTCCTCAGCAGCGAATACCTGCTGGAAGTTAAATAGACAAGTCGTCATTTAGTGGAAACCTTTTAGGGAGAATGCCACGCATGAGTGATGTATATCTGTGACAGCTGAGACTTCAGCCTGTAGTAGTGGAGTGGTTTATATTAAGGGAGGCCTG
>CALSBV010012175.1:6903688-6943019 GCA_943590825.1 Bovichtus diacanthus | reverse complement strand
GAGAGAGAGAGGGACAGAGACAGAGAGACAGAGAGAGAGAGAGAGAGAGGGAGAGAGAGACATACAGAGAGGGAGAGGGAGAGAGAGAGAGAGAGAGAGACAGAGACAGAGAGAGAGAGAGAGACAGAGACAGAGAGAGAGAGGGACAGAGACAGAGAGACAGAGAGCGAGAGAGAGAGGGAGAGACACAGAGAGAGAGAGAGAGACAGAGAGAGAGAGAGAGAGAGAGAAGGGCGGAGTGAAATGTCAGCGTTCATTCTGAATTAAACTGCATTCTGTCCTAACAGCCGCAGTTCAAACACTGAAGAAATATTTCGTTTCATCCCTTTAAAATAGAATTCAGGCAATTTACAAGGATAATAATACTAATAGTAATTTGTTTGTTTCTTAATTATTTACCTACGATTAATTGTAAACTTGACTTAATATTGCGTTCATCAAAACACGTTGATTAATTGGTAGTATCAAATTTAAAGACGTATTTATTATCACCTACGAATCTCGAAAATGGCCTAAAGAGAACGTGATTTGAGATAATGTGCTCAATTCAACTCCCGACAGAAATAAAGGCATCTTGTTTCCTTAAAATTGCTTTAATTTAGATTTTTATATGCCAAGAAAGGGCAAATTGCTGGCGCGGCGTCGTGTTTACCAAATTGTGAAAGCGCACGAAGCCAAATATTTTAATGAGCATCATAGGCTTAATGGTTTGTAATAAATGTAATATTAAGAAGTAATTCAGCCCTGCAATTCTAGAAATTGCAGGGCTGAAAGTTGTTTGCGATGATGGGCTCTAATTGTCCGTCATTATCAGTGGATAAATGCGCACTGACAGACTCGGACTTCTCACATAACGTCAAACGGTTAATGTTGTTTGGTTTAATATTGCTCTCTAAAATAAATACACAAAGCAAATATTTATAGAATATTACGCTTAACGTCGGTATACTTTAAGCACTGTTATTGCTCCAAATTCCCGCCTTAATGGTTAATCTCTTTCCGCATGCAGGAGGCAAAGAAAACACATATTTGATTTTCCTTAAACACATTAATAACGAAGCGTGGCTCCCCTGACATATATGGAAACAACGCGTTTTAAAAATGTTTTAAAGTTTGATACAAAGACAAGTCATGTAACAGCGGGAATCAAAGCAGTCATATTCATCCTCTAATTACATTAATGTCATGTGTTGTGTCTCCCGCGTGTTTACCAAAAAAGCTTTCCCCCCTCTGAGCTTGACCTCCCATTTCTACAGGCTGGATAATAGCGCAGGCTGGAGCTCGGTGTGGGCCTACTTCAGATGTGTGTGGAGCCTGAAGGTCGTAGTGCTGTGTGTGTGAGTGTGTGTGTGTGTGTGTCAGATACACTGTAGGCTACTGAGGCGGCATCGGCTTGAGCAAGGCATTTCTCTTTACCCCGACAAACCTTCAGGGGGCTTTTAGCATTTGTTCAGTCTGCAGTCTCTGGAAAACATCTGATTCATTTTTTAACCAGTCCCAGATGCGGCAGCGTGAGAGTGTGTGTGCATGAGCGCGTCAGTGTGAGTTTGTCAGTGCATGCGAATTTGGGGAGAATATCTGCTTTCTAGAGAAGGGGAGGGAGAGAAGAACCGTGTGGATTTTTTTTAATATAACTTTTTAGGTATGAACGCAGCGTGCGTCTCATACTGCGATATGACATCGATGGATTCATATTATAGCGCGTCTACTGCGCAAGGTAGGGATCACCAGGCGAACCAGTTCAGGACTTTCCCGACCGCTGAAAACAAATACAGCCCCTCGTTCATTCCGGGTAAAGGACAGGCTTACGGAGAGAAGTCCCGGAGTCCTTTCCAGACGGAGTGCCAGTCATTGGATGGCGCAGAGGAGGGCACCTTCAACAAATACCAGCTCTTCATGCAGCGACCGACCTGCAAAACTCCGCCCGAAGGCAGCAAGCTGCACCCGGACAGCGGACACAACGGGACGCTCATTCCCTGCTATGGTGAGTGCACATGGGAGAGGGACACAGTGCAACTATGTGAGGCAACATATCGGCTTTGAGTTAACGGAAATGCATGACAAACGCGGACGTTTGCAAGAAATTAATGGACATTTACTGTCGTGTGTCAGAATGTGAAGGTCATAATGTGTGAGCGACGAGCGGAGAGGGTAAACCCAGCAGGACTCCCATCAGACATACATACAGAACTCTGTATATTTCGGAAATAAATTCAAAGTTAGTGTAACAATGTAGTTTCCTATCAAACTAACGTGGATCCCTGTGAGCGATGACATAACTTGTTGCGTATCATAGGGAGCAGAATACCTTAGTTGCAACTCTTAAAAGCCATTAACCCATTCAGATAAAAAAAATATGGAATAAGTAACTATAAGGAAAACTGAATTGTGTCATTGATTAACAAAAGTAATCCTGAATTAATTTGAAATATATTCCAGGGACAGTAAGATTTCCTGCCCTGTAAGTTTACAAGCTGAGCTATAATTGTGGCGTTACATGCAGCAAATTATTTCCTTTAAAGGAGGTGTCTGCTTTGACTAAGAGGTGAAGAAGTTATTTAAAAGAAAATTTGAATGGAAGTTTTCCCTTTTGTGTATATATACGTTTCTATCCACATCACAAAGTGTAAAATGTCCTGATGAAGCCGCTGCATCACTGACACGGATCTCCCTGGCCTACAACTGCAGTTTGTTATTGACTAGAGACAATAAAACTATCTTCATCACTGACAATTATTTTATTTTAATATTCAAATATTAACTGTGAACTACGTTGAGGAACGCGCACACACGCGCGCACAAACGGAGAATCCAAGCGCTATGGTAATAAATTAAGTAATAAATACTAGATTATTTAAGAAGTGGTCCGTTAAGTTTATTTCATTAGTTTTTTCTTTTCTTTTTTTTAGCACAACTGATTCTTTAATGATAAATAGAAAAACTAATGACGGGTGCAACTATTCCCCAGCGAAGGGAATAAACATGTATTCATTGTCTCCAGTTATAGGCCCTCTCAATTTGTAGAACATAACACAAGTCAGTTACGGATTTAAACATTTAAAGACACCTTCACATCTTGACAAATAGCATTCATTTAAAACGAAAGCTTTACAGCTTTACAAAGTCTCCTGACAATCCGTTGGACTACAAATGTACCGTTTATAGAAAACAATCTATTTTACTGTCCCTTTTATGAGACGTGGGGTTTAAAATAAAAAAAATAAAACTCTCTTATTGAGCAGCCGAAGTGGACTGTGTGACACCAGATCCACAAGACAGGGCCGATGGCCTAAAAAAAGAATCCATTACGTGTAAGAAAAAAAAATACTTTATGTAATATATGCATATGGTATTTATACAATATAGTATATCGTACTTGAAAAAAAAAAAAAATAATTGGTGAGTTATCAGCGTATAGACTCGTCGGCGCCTTTATATGTTTCAGGTCCGGGAGTTTATCGCGATGTGGATGTAACAGAATAAAACAGCTGTTATGATCATAGCTGACATTTAATGTTGGTTGAAACGTATGTAGTAACCTACCTTTAAATACACATTTTAATCGGAGATTCATAGCCGAAAATAGATTCAGTCACTGAAAAAAAAAGCGGTTCAGAAAAAAGACACCGACAAATGTAATTACCCTACATGCTTGATCGTATTCAAATACACTTAATCATTAGTTGTAACAAATAATATTGAACCACCCTAACTCTGCTCTGTGGGACCAATTACAACTAAGCCTGCAAAATAAGTATTTTTTTTTTTTTGTGCAGTAGCCAGTTCCACACATTGCCAAAATACATCCACAAAGTGCAAAGTAATCTGTTTTCCTGAGAAACAACTGGAGTAACTCTTTACTTACAGCTGAACTGTCACTTTTTTTCTGGAGTTTGAGAGCAACGCCTCCACACAGACCGGAGCCCCCCTGCACTGAAGTGAATTGATTTGGCAAGTGCATTGACAGAACCATTTAAATACCGTCATTAAAAGCAACATGCCTCCCTCGAGGAGATCTCTGCAATGTTATCATTGAAAAATGCTGCAGCCAGATGAAGGCTCATGGCTCTGGGGAGGATGCTTTGGGATTTTGCCAAACCCTCAGGCGTCAACAGGCTTGTGCTGTTACGTGTGGTCCTCAATGGGAGAAGTGATGCTCAATGTTGACGCTTTATCTCCGTCGTGACGACAAAAAGTCATCTCATACCCAAAGGGCGTTTTCTGTGTGGCAACTTCAGCTACAACTGTAATACACGGCAACCCAACATTTTCTATCTGTGTCATTCTGAGTTGGTTACACGCAAAACAGGGTTTGGGTACACCAAGAAAGGAGAAAAACAAATAGTTTAGATATATTCTAAAACATCCAATATGTTAATATTACATATTTAATAACACATAAATATAAGAGAAGCAAAAGGTAAAGCTGTGGGTTTACTGTTACTTTATATTACATGTAACTCAAACGTGTTTGGCAAATGCTCCATGACTAATGTTTACACTTTTGATCTAGAAGTTTTTTGCAAAATATTTATTTAAAATCACTTTATACCAATTTCACAAAGTAGGATCCAGCTGAAAAACAGTCTAAAATGTAAGTGCTTGAAAGTGAATCTAAAATTCACATTTAGATATTCTCGAACATTTTTACTTTTTAATCTCTAAAAATCACTGGATCGTGTTTTGCAACGTGTATGTTGTTTTGCGTGGATGAAAATCCTACTTAGTCCCAGATTTTTAAACGATGCTTATTACAAATACAAGACCGTCTCTGGAAGAGTGAATGAACATATTTCTGCACAGTAGTGGCTTAGTTTGGCGGGTTCGTTTCCTTCAGTGCATGTTAAGCAGTGAGACTGTCCCACAGCGACAACAGGGATGGAGCCATCTACCTGCTCACACAGCGATGAATGAAATAAAACCCCTGGAGCTGATCGAGTGCTGAGGAATGCAGGTCAGCACTGCAGGAGAGCTCTGCATTAATCTAAGGCAGATGTGCATTACTGGCTCCTATAGTTATTATGCATACTCCTCAAACATCAGATCTCCAAAGCTATACAGAGAGTCCCTGAGATGACAAAGTGGGACTGGCTTACATAACCCCGTCTCAACAATACCTTGTACAAATAAGCAACGTGTCAGAAATGGACATCGAGATTGGATAATGATTTGAGAGGGTCGGAAGAAATGAAAGGGTTTCGCTCACGTGTGCGAAAAAAAAAGCTGTTTACATGCACGCACTTTACTGAACTATATGGCTTTGAAATGCATTGTATTTTTTTTAATTCATAATTTTAAATTAATTAATTGCTTTCTGCAATAGAATAACCCTATAGTTTTGTAAATACAAACGTATTATACAAAAATGATCACACTTTCTTTCTAATTATGAAAGCACGTAAGTGGAGCTATGGCAACATCTGAAAAGTAGAACTCGTTGCAGTTATAGGCCTGTAGTTGATACTGAGGGTGAGATCTGCATTGTTGATGTAAAACCTACCATTTGTGGGAACACTGGTGTTCACTAAAGGCTGTTTGTGCCTCATCCTCTGTCATCTAACAAAATAACATTTATAACATACAGCTTTGTCAACCTTTGTACTTTCAAACAACCCCTCCTCCCTTCAGTGGGATTTGATGCATCCTGTGATATGTAAAAAAATGTTCTTTGTGTATGAAATCCAAAACAAGACCCAAAAAAAAAAAAAAGCCCTGGCAGCATTTGAAAAGCCTCCTGTCAAAATATAGTACTCTAAGTACATGTTAAAAAAGCTCAGGGAAGTGATGTCACAGGATATGCATGTGCTGATGACTAACACATTGTGTTGATGTTAACAATAAGCCTGAATGACACCTGTGATCATGCCGAACTGTGTCTGTGAACCAGAATAAATTAGAATATATAATGAGAAATCTTGAAAGGATGAATTATGTCTTGTTAAAATGTAATGGCCTGTATAAATGTGTGACACAGGAGGTAAAGCTGCAGAAATCTGCAGGACAGAGTGTTGTGTTTCATGAGATATTTTTTTCAGACTTGGGTTAAATCGCCTCTTATCACTACCTAAAAAATATTTTTCTCTCATGCGGTCGTGCAGCTCACACAGCATGCTTGGGCCTTTACTTTCCACCACCTCTCTTGCAGGGGAAGGTAACTCCCCACCTCCTACCTGAAAACTGCATGCAGACCAGATTAAAGAGATGCTTTGGAAACTTTAACCAGCTGGTGCACATTTTGAGCTGTGCCTTTTCGTGTTGAAGCTGGCGTTGCCTCTTCACCTTGACTTTCTCGATGTTATCAATTACTTAATCTGACCTCTGCAGGAGGTTTTGAAGAATGCAAACATTTGGTCACACAGTACTATGTTATATGGTGAAGAAAAGGCACATAAGCCATTTGACAAGTCACAGAATGTAAACCGAAGCCAACGATGACGGACTAATGATGGAAACTACTGGGCAACGCAAAAGTATGAAGATCACTTTTAGGTCCATGATTAACAATAGAGCTTTTTCACTTTCTCAGCTTGCTTTCAGCAGAGACATATAGCTCATTTCGCTTGTTTGATTTTTTATTTGTAATAAAAGCCAGGGGTAGAAAAGTAACCCAAATCATCATCGAGTAATACGCCTGCACACAAACTTTCTTTATGCTTCTCTATAAATTTCAAAGATACAAAAATACCCCATAAAACTGGAATATGACCTAGACAGTATAAATGCAGACATGGAATGAATTCAGGACTACTGGAAGACAGGGAGAGGCAAACAGATCATTTTAATTCATTATCATTTTATACTTCTCTTTTTACTTCATATGTATCACCAAATCTAAACTGACTTGTAATATTGATAATACAAAACACAACCACAGCATTAAAAAGATAAGCTTGACAAATGATTTGAACTTGACCTTTAGAGGTTAATGTTTTGACTATGGACCGTTCCTCTGCATTGACATAAAGTTGAACATGTAGTTTAATTTTGGCACATGCATTTAGCTGCAAATACTTCAAAACTCATCCATTAAAATGAAAGGTTTCACCAAAATACAATTTTAGATTTAAGATTCTCTACGACTTGTTTTCACTTAAGAAGAAAATGTGTGTACTTCCACCACTAGTTCCTGCATTGATAAAAAACAAAACAAAAACAAAGAAAAAAAACAACATAAAATCCCAAACTATTTTTGAGCTCTTTGATATGAGACAGTGACAGCCACGGCCCAAGGTATTCTGACAGTAGTGAGGTCATCATCGTGTCAATTTATCAGGAGCTGAGGCTGAACAGAAAGATTTTTTGGTTTCCCAGGGAATCTACATTCCTGCGCGAGCCGCTGGCATAGATCTCTCCTCAGGAACATCTGGGAGCCTCCCTTCCACTGAGGAAACAACAGTCAACATCAGGACTGTGCTGCGGGAAAAATAATCCAGCCCAAAGCATGTCTGCGAACCAGCAATGAATGTAAAACGAATAGCCACCAAAGCCAATGGAATATTTGCCTTTATTTGGTCCATATAAGGTGTGATAAGTGGAGTCATTGTGCCAGCCTTGACTGTTTTGAGGGAACATTTTGGAGCACTCTGTTTAAAAGCATTCCCTTCCCTATTTAGTGTTTGGTCATTAACCCTTCCCCAGGTTACTAATTTATAGTGTTTCTTTTATTTGGCTTCACTTGACCCTCCCCGTCCTATTCCATAAAAACTGAGAGGGTGCCCTGTTGCTTTACAACCAGTTAAATTACACTTTGATGTTTTCTCTCTGTTTTCAGCAGTGATTAAATTGCTGACCCTAGTAAACATCTGACCTCGGCTAACTGAAGAGGTCTGCTGCTTGTCACAGAGTAACTTTGGCAAATTGCAGGTTCAGCTGATGATATTTACTGTATTTATATATACAGTACGTTGATGAATACAGAAATGAGAACAGTCAAAAACACATTCCTCTGAATGCCAAAAAAAAACTGGAGCCAACGCAGTGGAATCTTGGCTCGCAAAAGAAAGTGTGCGATGGCTGTGTTCTCCAGAACAGCGTGCAGAAAAGACAGCTCAGCATGCAAGAATACTGGAAGATGTTTGTGGCAAAGGACTGCGTTTTGTTAGCGTGACAGAGAGAGATACGTTTGGAGTGCTAGAGAAAGATGTTGATTAGAGCAAACTCTAGTCTTCATTGTGGTGATACACAGCAAGTCTGTATAAGGCTGAGAACCCAAGGAAAAGTTTAACAATCATGGATATTCTATATATGAAGCTGGTTAGCTTAGCTTGGCACAAAGACTGGAAAGAGGGGGAAACTGCTAGCCTGGCCCTGTCCAAATGTAACAAAATCTGACTACCAGTAACACTCACTAATTAGCACGTTATGTCTTGTTAGTTTAATCTGAACAAAAGAACTGAAATGTTAAAAAACAACAAATTACCATTTTACGGGGGGTTAGGTGCCAAACTATTTAGAGGTCAGGACCAGTAACTACCTCGAGTCTCCCGGCCAAGAAAGTGTCACTTAACCCCTGGAAAATGGCAAATTTTCAGCTATTAATGCTAAGCTAAGCTAACCAGCTGCTCAAGGTATCTCCATATTTACGGTACTAACATGAAAGTGGTAATATTATTCTCATCTAACTCTCGTTAAGAAAGCAAATGTGTGTTTTTCTTAAAATGCCAAACAAACAAATGACATGTTCTAATTAGTGCAGTTTCCAACTTTAAACATTTGCACCCACTATCCCACCATCTTCCCATCCCCCAGCCGAACCCGTTGCCTTACAGGATATATGCCTTTCTCAGGGGCATAACTGAATTTCTCTCACAGATGCAAATTTCAAGCAGGAACCTCGAGTTGACCTGTCATACTTCTTAACATGCCACGCTCCTGCCCAGGGGTAAAAACTAAATATTGCACAGTGCTTCAGCATTAGAGGCCAGTGCAGGGGTAGGTGATGTCAGAACATCTGCCTGCGTGGAGACTGTAAGAGGGTCTGACAGGTGGGCCACAGCGATATGAGGTCATGAACTCCAGCTGGGCGAGCTGTGTTGTTCCATTAGCGTCTCGGTCGGGGCCATTCTGAGCCAGAGAGCAGGGGAGGGCTGCCGCAGTATCGAGAGGATGACTATTGACATCTCATTGTGGGACACACTAGCCAAAGGCGTACTAATCCATGAAAACAAACATGCATGTTGCAGACAGCCACCGCCTAGCTTCATCACTCTAAAACTATTCAGTCATCTTACTAACCACTAAAACACTTGGCACAGAGAGTCACCAGTGCCACAAGGTGTCAGCTCTCTTTCCCTCATTGCTCTGGGTTTCTGAGAATGACTGGAGGCCATTACTGACGTTACTCATAACAAAAATGCAAAGCGACAAAGTAAAATGCACGTAACCATTAAGTTAATTATCCTCAACTTGAAGTAGCTCAGAGTCAAATGTTGTTGGACTAAAGTAATGCTGGTGTTGCACAAGACTTACAAGTCTGTTTATGTGGAGGAGACCATTATGTGCTGGTTTTGGACCAATACAGTTAGGACGGGGCGCTCCCCGTGCCCAGTCGCAGGAAAGGCAAGCAGAGAGGCTGACAGAGCACACTGTTCTCACTGGCCCGCAACCAGACCCCTTCAGCTTATTTATTCACACAGCTGTTTGTTTATTGAAGGAGAAGGGACAGCTTTCTTCATCTCCTTAAAGGAAACAAAAAAGCTAGCAAGCGCCGACAGGAACAGAGCAAGGTCTGTCACAAAATGGACGCTCTCGAAATTGAAGGTGACAAACACAATGTTGTTTACATCTTAGGGGCAAGGCTGCGGGGCACGTGTGGTCGTACACAAGGCCCGCCATACACGGCTCAAGATGGTGCAGGTTTTGCGTGGCTCGGGTTTCAGGTAGCGTGATTGAGAGATGTGAGGGAGAGGGCTTCAAGGGTTGTGTCACAGGTCACGCCAATGTGTAGTGACATGGCTTTCAAACAGGAAAAGGCATTTCTTCTCCTGCTGCAAACAGACAAGGCCTTTGAACCTTAAAGTAAAACATTGCAGAGGTGATGTAAGTTGAAAGTAAATGTCCTTTTGTGTGGATGTTGTAACGTGATGATGAGCAGACACACTCCCGGACTTGAACGTGAGGCACCATGGTTTTATTCGGCCACATTTTAAAGAAAGTATTGCTCCGCTGGATATTCAAATTATAGAGTAGTAACTTTAATGATAGGACTATTATTGACAACATGTGGCCGCTTTTTAAAATCTTTTTTTTTTTTTTAGCTAAAATGGTCAGAAAGTTGTCTGTAATGGCTTGTTTGAAAATAATATTATTACAGTACGAATATGATTTGTATTATATGTGGAGCCACACTTAAACTGTAAAGTAAACTGCAAAGGTTATTTTGATTGAAGAACGGCATAATTCCACCGAAACCAAAATGGCTTAAAGGTTTCTTTTTATTTCAACCACAGTGTAAGATCCAAACTTTAAAATCTCCAGTATGTTTTATGAGGTTCAAGAGCAGTACTGTCAATCCACATCAAAGAATTAAAGGGGCTCTCCAGTGATTTAGTATGGCTCTTCCATAAAGTTGGAGAGGACAAATTGGTCAAAATTGATGCAGCAGAGGCAGAGATGCCCTGACTTTCATTTTCTAGCAAAGGTCAAGCTCCAAAAACCCTGGATCCCGCATTTCCCACAATGAAAATGGACAGCATCATTCATTCAACCCATTTCCTTCAAGCGCCACACCTTCAGTTTGTAATGCAAGCAACTGAGATATTTTTTTCAAACATTGGTAACTTGTAAACTAAACTAAATGTGTAAAATTGGTGAACTGCCCTTTAAAAGAATGAAATACGGTTGATTCTAACTTTACACACTTCTTTCTGTGTCTGTCTTTGTCTTATATTTACAGGAAAAGACAACAGCGGCCTGACAGAGTCTGAGTTACCTCCGAGCGTCGACCCTCCCGGGATGGAAGGCAGCTACCTGAACCTAAAAGCGCCAGGCGAGAAGGGGATGAGCGAGCGGCCGGGCTCTGACTTTTCCGGCCCTCTGGACAAAAGTGAGGCCGAGAGCAACAAAGGCAAGAAGAGGCGCAACCGCACCACGTTCACCAGCTACCAGCTGGAGGAGCTGGAGAAGGTTTTCCAGAAGACACACTACCCAGATGTTTATGCCCGCGAGCAGCTGGCACTGAGGACAGACCTGACGGAGGCGCGTGTACAGGTCAGGATGGGGGAATAACACACCAGGGTACACGGGAAAAACTCCTTTCTGCATTGACATGAACCAACAGGTCCTCCAAATTGAACGACAACCTTAGTCATTTATCCGTGCCCTCTAGAACGAGAAATGTTTTCTGATCTTGATTACAAATCATTACAAATCACCATCATGTGAACACCCTTTGATACATTTTTGGCTAGGTTTGGGCACAACAACACGGTGGTTTGGGTTAAAACGACTACTTTGATAGGTATGGGGAACTTCAACTTGGTTACAATAATAAACACGTGGTTAAGGTTCAGTATCATGCTTAAAAAATGTTAAAAAATAAATAAATGTCAATGCGGTTTTGAAACTGAAAACCAACCTCCCAAGTCTCCGATGTTAAAGTCTATCCACCCCGGCCCCCTCGTTAATCTATAATAATCATATTTCCTCGTATGCTTCCATCAAAATGACTCCGGCCACTAGAGGGCTTCGTACATCGCAAACATATGTCGTCTTTGGGCACTTGCCGTCTCCAGGATCTGTGTTGTATGGCTGCAGTCATTAATGATTGCGTGCTAATAATCACTTGGGGAATATGACAAAGAGGGCTGGGAGAGTTAAGACTGGCATGTTGACAAAGCAGCAGACAGCGAGGCCTATTGTTCTTCATCTCTCTTTCTGCCTGCCAGTTTTAGATCAGAATGGGATGGGTGGGACTAAGGGAATACTCTGCTCTTAGCTCTTACAAGCTGCAGACTCTGCAGAAGGGTCAGAGGCCAAGGGTTTCTCCCCAGCACTACCATGTTCAAACTACTCCAGCGCACTACTTTCAATGCAGGGAGGGGAAAACACATGCAAAGAAAAAAAGAGTCATCAAAGCTATTTGGCAAGGATATAAAAAACACTTTGAGATGCCACTTTCAATTTCCACGCCTGGTCTAGGACATAGTCAGGGACAGAGAACCTGGCCTGGTCCTTGTGGTGGTACAGTAAAATAAGTACATTCATGTTGCGTTCACACAGACCCATCTATTCCCCAGATGAATATAATTAACTTCCTCATATGACAGGCACACAGCAGACTCTGTTGAGTCACTGTGAGGTTTGACCCATACTTCTAAAATCAGAACCTAAATATGTACGCAATCAAGACTAAACCCCACAATTTCAAGCGAAGGTCTATCAAGACAAAGTCCAGGGATATCCAATTGTTGAATACCAAGGGGCACTCGAAGCTTGGCAAGCGAACGGAGAATCCTTTTCATCTCCAAAACAACAGTCATTGAAATCCAGAATACAGATGTTTTCTGCCAAAATGCCAATGTCAAGGTCCTACAGTTTCATCCTCAGTTTGATGATAAATGTCTTCATAAAGTTGGGCTGCAGTTTTCCATAATCACATCTGTGACTTCTGCTGCCACTAGTTTATTTAGTACAATTAGCTCTCAACCTCAGACTTGAACTTCACCACACTGCCTACTTTTTATGGAGAGGGAGACTGTGTGTGAGTGACTGCTGAGGCAGTCTATCAATCGCCGTGGTCCTGGATGACAGAGATGAGGTGAGACGGCTGTACTTCAAAGCTGCTTTTGGAGTTGTGCACTCTGCCCTCCCTTTCTCCCTCTTCCTCTCTCTCTGCCTGCTGGCTCTGGAGCATAAATAAAGCTCTTTAATGGCTCTGTAAGCTGCCTTTTGCTGTCAACGTCTTTAGCAATTACTGTATCACCGCCAAGCACTTTGAGCTTCGAGAGCTCTGAGCCACCTTCCTTGCAGATGTTTGCTAGATAAAATAAAGAAGAGTAGTAAGTGTTTGCAGTTGGTAAATGTCCTTATTTCATATACAGGATGGATCACCGTTGATCATTATGAGAAATAATAAAAATTCTTCGTGTTAATTGAAATGATGCTAGTGCAAAAACACCCCTAGCTTTCTTTTCTAACAAACTTAGAAGTTGGGGAATAAGAGACGTGGAGCCACAAAGGACACATCTGACTTCATAATGTTCCCCGAATGATCTCCCTGCCAAACTATTTGGCTTGGGTCTCATTCCTACTGCCGTTCAAAGGCAAAGCTACGTAGAGCAAACCCTCTGTGAAACATGACACACTCAGTACCCAGAAACCAAGACAAGGGGCATGTATGTGCTCAGACATTGTTTGCTTGTTTATAAAAGGCTCCAGTAAGTGTGTGAGAGCGTCCAGGTTAAAAGAACACATTTGTAAGTGACTGACTTTGAATTTCGTATATGACATGGTATGTAAATACGTGTGTTTTCTGTGTGTGTGTGTGTACACTTCGTCCGCTGCTCTAGTCTGCACGCCCCTGAAAGGTCATAGGGGTTAGCTGCGGAAAGCCAAGGGCTTAGGCGTCAGGAAATTAAACATGAAATGAAAACAAGCTCCAGTTTGAACATTCTCCCATCTCACTTTCCAATATCCCCACTTCCCCTTGCTGACTTAAAAGGGAGGAGGGAGGAGAGAGACATGGAGAGAGGGGTCGGCAGAGTGGGGGGGTGGGGGGGGCTGGAGTGGGAGAGAATAGGCTGAGCTTCAACAGAGGGGTGGGAGTACAGCAAAGAGATTATGACTAGAGGAGTAAAGTTGGGTTATCTTGGTCTGTCACAATTAAGATGACAGCTCGGTAACTGATAAAACTTTACACTCCAAAAAAAGAGAGGAGCTTTGAAATACTTGTACAGCATTAACCTTGCCGACATTAACTTTAGCCCCAGTTTGTGCTTCTCATGTATTACCATTAGATTCCAGTCACACATCCAAGCATCAGATTTTCTTTTAAATGAATTCCTGGTGATCTTTGAAAAACCCAGAAAGCCTAGAAGACTATAACGACCTGAATGAAAAAAGATTCCATCAACTACACAATAAAAAACTTTACGGTCTTTTCTGAAGTGGAGAGTGTATTTCCTGATCCAGGAAGTTGGATATGACATATGTCTTTGTTTTTTTTTGTAAAACTAACGCAAAATAGTGGTTCGTTATTTAGTATGAAAATATTCAATATTAGAAAAAAACATCAACATAAATCTATATAATATATAATAAAAGTTTTATATATTTATTAAAATTTTTGTTCATGTTTCACAAATTGAGCAAGGCTACCATCTTTGTTTGGATTAGGAAAAAGAAGCGTAAATTGGCAAGCAGGTTAAAAATCTTTTTTTTAAATTTTTGTTTTTATCGTACAGCAGATGGAATACTCTTTCATCCAGATGGTTAGAAGAGTCTTTGAGGATTGTTTTTGCTGTTAAATGATTTTTCAAATGTTACTGTGAGTTTCTTTTTTGGGAAAATCAGATGCTTAGCTGTGTGACTTGAATGTAGTAGTGATACATATGAGGCTACATTAACCTCTGACAAATCAAACCGTGTCATAACTTTCTAAAAACTAGAACTGTAAGCGAGTTCTGCATCAGTCTAATCAGGGCTTTTTCGGTTGAGGATTATATTTGGAAACCTGTGATGCTATGAGCTCACATAACCAAAGAAGGACCAAAGGAAATACATGACAAACCTTAAACAATAATGGACCCCGAATCCTCAGGGGAGCATAACACAGACTCTGAGCCTCCCTCCAAACATATGATATAATTCAAAGGGCAACAACCCCTCACCTTGACATTGGGGTTCAGCCACAACCTCAGATATCAGTTTACCACTTTGCCAGGGTGAGCTGTCCTCTAATCTCGCCAGCTGACCCGAGGAATGTCGGAGTCAGACGACTTTACGTCACCTTCTCACAAAAACACAGTCAGCGACTATATGTGCCACAGGAGGCAATATATGGTCCTCTCTTTGAAAATAATCCCGCTAGATGTTTTATGCAGTCAAAAAAAACGACAGGTTTGTGTGCACGTCGCGTCAATGATAGTTAGTATCTCATTGGATAACAATTCTATTATTTTGTGTGACACTGCTCATTTCTGTCACTAAACTCTGTTGTGTTTAAGTTGATTGAGAGAAACTGTGTGTGTGTGAGAGAGAGAGAGAGAGATGAGGGGGGATTTGAGGAGGTTGACTGGGGAGAAATTGCATGTCAAGACTGTGAAAACCACAAGCTGATTGGGCTGGGAATCAACCCACAATCCAAGTTCAAACCCCTGTGTCGAGGCAGGATCGCGCTCTCTTTTCTCTTTGAAGAAGTTTCCCTTTCCCTCTTGGGAGGATAAGATTCAGACAACCAACAAATACGTACAAATAAACATGTGGAGACATCCAGTACCCCGCTTTGCTCCACTATTCTCTTGCATAGAGATGTGAGAAAACTTTGTAGAAAAAAGCTTAGCAAAAGTTGCAACTGATTATATTAAGGCACAGCAGTGGCTAACACCGTCTTATTTTCATTGACAAGCAGATCATATCAAATGATACTATACAGGTATTTTATATCTGGCCTACATAAATAAGGAGCGTGCTAGGACTGCACCTAACTATTATTTTCATTATTTAGTATTCTTCCGATTACTTTCCTGATTATTCAAATAATGGTTTGTTCAATAAAAAAAAAAAACATGAGCGTGCGCTTCACAAGTTCAAAGAGCCCACAGTGACGTCTTCAAATTTCTGGTTTTGCCCGACCAACAAATCAAAACCCAAAGATTTTCAGTAAACTATGATCAAAACAAAGAGAAAGCAGCACATTCTCATATTTTAGAAGCTGAAACAAATGTTTGGCATTTTTGCTTGAAAATAAAAAAGGTAATTGAAGTAAGGATTGTTGCAGCTCTAGAGCATTGCAGACATGTTTGGCCTTAAACAGTGGTTTGGAGGCCAGGTGTGCAAATAGCTAATATTTAACCAATTATACAACAATGTGACACTTAAAGCAGAACTGGAGCTAAAGAAATGGCTTATGCCAAGGAATGAAATTGTCTACAAGGTGGTTGGTTATATGTCTCTAAACAATATCCACTGTTGCTCATCTTTCTGTACAGTTGTCAAGTCAATTCTGTTTATCTGGGCCAAAATCACAAAACAGCTAATTGGCCTCAAAAGGATTTACAATCTATACATGCATATGACAACCTCTAAAAGGTTAGAGCAACAGAGGAGGAATACCTCTTCCAGGACAGACAGACAGACAGACAGAAAGACATACAATAGATATTGTCTGTACAGAGTAGACACAAATGACCACAGTAAAGTATTATATTACACAGAATCGTCAGTGAATGCCAAGACTGCAGTCAAAGTATTTCAGTGTATTTCTCTCGGGATCCAAATTGTTTTGCTCATAACACTCTTGCTTTTACCCTTCAGTCCTGCTTTCCTTCAATGCCTTTCACAGCTAGGGAGAAGTGAGCTAAGTAGCCTGTACCTGGTCTGTCAGCAGGTACTGAAAGTAGCCTACAACCTTCTGCGGAGTAGCAACCTATTTCATATACCACATCCAATATTTAATCTCAAAAGAAGGACAAAGAAAAACCTATTCTTGGTCAAAACTTGAACTTCGGTTTCATGGATTATGCAGAGGGATTCCCCACTGTATCCCACTGTGCTGACATGTGGGGGAGAGCACACCTCTCTCAGAGTGATTTATGAATGGCTACAGGCCCAGATGTGGATCTGTCGACGCTGGCAGCCTGAAGGGAGGCAGAAGCCTGCGTATCAAAGGGTGGAGCCGATTCGTGCAGCACCAGGGGAGACTCACCATTTTCACATCAATAGCGCCGTGTGGACGGCACTTTAAAGACACGTCAAGTCTTAAAACCTGGGCCTGGACTTTCATGTGCTGCAGAATTTATTTGCTTCACTATCTTCAGTTTATGTGGCTCAGTGTCTTACTTTGTCTTTCTGAGGGGAGAGAATGGCTTGGGTTTGCACGTGATATGAGATCTATGAGAGCGGTGTTTAAAATGATATTAAAGTGTTTTTTGGTTGTGGCTAATCTGTATTTTTCTGATGGATTGTTGTCTTTGCAGGTGTGGTTCCAGAATCGCAGAGCCAAGTGGAGGAAGAGGGAGCGTTATGGCCAGATGCAACAGGTCCGGACTCACTTCTCTACTGCTTACGAGCTGCCTCTACTGACTCGGCCCGAGAACTATGCACAGGTAAAGGGCAAGTTTACTAAGAATAATACTAAGCACAAGTACTCATGATCTAAGATATCAGAATAATAAATGGTTATGAGTAAGGTTTGTTATTAAACCTTCAATAACTGATCTTTCAGGCCTTTTGGGGGCCTCAAAAACACGTTGTGAACACAACATTGACATATCATCACCTTTTAAGCTGATGTGGCCAATTTTTTGAGCAAACATTTGCTTGTTACACATCCAGCAGTTACGGAGCTACATTATTATCCATTTGCAATTGTGTTTCTGACCACCTGGTGAATGTAAGTCCACTATTTACTCTCTTTTAGCTCTGTTTTTGGTCTCCACCAACTATTGAGGGACATTTATGGCTCTTTAAATGCGGCACTAAATACGCAGTACTGGGGCATCCCGTTAGCTCACTTGGTGGAGCAGGCGCTAAGCTTGAGTCTTTGCCACAGCGTACACGTTTTCGTTGAAAACAGCGACAATAAAACATGAGAGCAGAGAGGATGAACCAGAACAGTAAAGTTGTGGGCTGGACAGCTAAACAATGAGCTGAAACTCGCTATAATGCTCCATACATGGGTACAACTGCAGATTCAGGTGATGATTCTCTGTCGGCTCATCACTACCAGCAACTCCATTCACATTGTCATTTGATCTTTATTATTACAGCATCTTTAACTCATATAACTCTTCTCCTCCAGATCCAGAACCCTTCGTGGATCGGGAGCAGTGGAGCATCTCCAGTGCCAGGTTGCGTTGTGCCTTGTGACACCGTCCCCTCCTGCATGCCGCCTCACCCTCACGGTCCTGGAGGCGTCTCTGACTTCCTGGGCGTCCCCAGTCCAGGGAGCAGCCACATGGGACAAACACATATGGGCAGCCTTTTTGGGGGTCCCGGGATGGGCGGTGGAATGAATGGCTATGATCTTAATCTTGATCCAGATCGCAAGTCTTCCAGCATTGCTGCGCTGCGTATGAAGGCCAAGGAACACAGTGCAGCCATCTCTTGGGCTACATGATGTCTCAGCCCAGGTCCACCCTGCCCCCATTGGCCCTCTTCTCTGGAGCAGCCATCAGTGTGGGGGAGGAGGGAGTTTTCCTGAGAGCACTAAATGATAACGCAGGTCAAATGAACAGGGAGAGACTGTGGAGATAACAGAGGCCATTACAGCAGCCAACGCAACCAAGATAACAACTGTGACTGTGACAATCAGCAGATGCTGAAAGTGAGAGAAATACAGAGGTGTGACTCAGAAGATGTTACTGAGACGTGTTCATTCTTGAATCCTTGATCTCTCAGGTCTCATTGAAATATGGGGTTTAGTCCTCGATAAACTGGGTATCATTCATGATAGTGATAGGTTTCAGTAAAATAAGCAATATAATAAAAAATGGTTTACAAAATCCGTTCATAAAATACAGGAATTCAGTGCCAAAGCCAGCTTTTATAATACGGTATTTTAATTCACATTAGTAAGCTCGATTCACGTTATTAGGTTACTTTAGCTTATTTTTTCATTTCACCCATCCTGCCCCACTCATTTTGTTTGTGTTAATTTAGACTTACTTACTGTATACATGAGTTCAAGCACATCTGAGAAATTCAGTATTTTCATTTTTAAAAGCCATTTAAAACAAAAAAACAAAAAAAAAAAAAAAAAGACCAAGCTTGGATGGATACCAAGTGCAAAGAGTTTCTTTCTTGTCACTTGCTATTGCAACCAATAATTGGTTATAAAATAAAACATAAAAATGTGTAGAAGCCTGTGGTGGGGAGTTTATGTCCCTGTAAAGAAGGACATAGGTTGAATGCAATAACTGAACAGAGTCTAATTGAGCGAGAGCAGACATGGCCTGTGCCAATTTACTCTGGGAGGAGGGCAGGCATTGGATTGGCAGCAATTTCAAACCAACGTGTCATTTCCTCCCCCAGGGCTGCCTCCACAGGTTCCCCTGCTAGGCTCAGGCCTCAGGTTACAGGAAACACCGTCTCCACTGGCAGACAAGGCGCAGCAACGCACAGCAGCAGCCTTCAACACCAACTAGCCACGCCAGCTTCAATCAGAAACCAACAGGAATAGACACACTTAATTAGCATCAAAGTGAGCCGTAGTACATCACAGCGTACGCGGTGAGGACACACTGCACACACAGTCCCACACGTTGTAACAATCAATTCATCGTTAGACGTGGGCTCAGCAGAGATGACTCCTGGATTTGTGGCTCTCTCACAGATTCCGTCACGTGCCAGAGACTGCAGGCCGAATCAGTGGCCCCAATCGTCCCGAATAGCATTCTGTAATGTTTAGGTAATGTGATGACTTTAGAGCTGGGCTGCAGGAATGTGGTGAATATGTCCAGTGATTGCAGGGGTGTCTCTGTGCGTTACCCCGCCGGAATAAGCTTGTCACCAGAGCTGGGCTGCAGGCTGAGGCTAGAGACAGGCTTCATTAGTCTTTTGGCTGATCTCTGTATGACGCCCGCTAGGCTACGTATCCATTTTCTTTCCCCGGTGAGGGTGATGGCAAGAGAGTCTGTTTTTGCTCCTCACAGCTGGTTGATCATTGTAACATATGAGTGCCCTCCTGAAAGTAGGACTGCGGCCAACGACTATTTTCAGCATAGATTCATTTTCTCGATTGGTGCATTAATCTTTTGGTCTATAAAATGCCATATAAACAGTGAATAATGACAATTTCTCACAATCTATTAAAACCCAGACGTGACATCTTCAAATGTCTTGTTTTGTTGCACCAAACCCCCCAAAATATTCAGTTTACTATCAGCAGCAAAGTGAAAGGTTGGAACCAGAGAATATTTGCCATTTTTGCTTGAAAAAGTATTTTAAAAGTTCTCAATATTAGATAGATTTATTTTCTGTCCACCCCATTTGTTGCAGCTCTACAACTTCTCCTTTAAATTGTAAAAAGAATTGCAAAGCTTTCTTTTTTTCCCCCATAGGCAGGAAAAAAACTAAACTAATATCATCCAGTATCAAAATAGATTGTTGTTGCCTTTAAAAATCAAACCATTTCATGTTAACAGCAAGTAACTGAGGTGACAACATGATGATTATTATGACATGAGTGTTGATGCTGTTTATATATTCTTCACAGAGGGTTTATTGGCAGAATTAAAGAAAATGGTATCAAATGAAAAGACAAAGGCCTCTAAAATTGAACCAAGACTCCATTCAATAAAGGAGAAACATTTTGAATTAATATAGACTTTGTTGGATGTGAGGTCTAAAAATGAAAAACATTAAAATGTTCAGGATAAAAACAGGATGTGGTCAAAATAATTTATTGCATGACTACATGTGTGACTGACTTCCTACTCTGTGGAGTCGAGTTTGTCTTCTCGCTGGTCCTCCCTCAGCGCTCCACTCCTCTGCAGCTCCGTCCATGTTGATACTACTGAAATAAAGCAATTGAAATCCATAGTTATGTTGTATTGTGTGAATATGAACAATAGAAATTATATTGTTCTACTGCTTGTACATTTGTTTAGCTTATTTGTCAAATAATGGACCTCCTGAGATAAACCATTGAAGTATTATAGTAATATTGCAAAGAAATGTAAAATGATGTTTTGTGTGTTATTCTGAAGAGTTGCTCTGGAATTTTACCATGGTTGAAATGCTTTCTAATTTTCTTATGGCTTTAAGCAGCTTTTTGTATATTAATCAAGTATTTCTACTTCTGATTGTGACTTTATATAATGTGCCATTGCAATAAGTTATTGCACTTACAGTGTTGGAGAAGTTTTGTGTTTTTTTGACTTCCATTGGGACAGTGGTCTCTTTGCTAAGGCCAGAGGCGTGTGGTTTTATGTCCCAACAGTCGAGAACTGTCTCCTAAGCCCGTCCATATTTAGCACCATGATCAGTATCACTGACATCCGTTTAAAGTGCCTGACATTAGTTTGTACAGAAGTAACTTGCTGTTTCTGTTGATGATGGTTTTAAAGCGATTTTGAAATAAATTAATCTCCAATGGTTGAATAAGTTCTTCTTTACTCGCCCCTGAAAACCAACTTTCTGTTTCTTACTCTAAATTATGAAGTCTACATGATCACATTATTGTTTTTTATTTGTCACATACACAACATATTTCTACATCGTGCAGTGAAATGCTTGGAAGTACTGTGCCTTAACTAAAAATACATTATATTCAACAAGAAAAAATACGAACATTACGAAAACTACATACAACGAAGATGTGATAATATGTGTAAATATAACATGAAATATAGTGCAGACAGATTTATTATATATAGAAATCTCTGAGTCAACTTTGTTTAAATAAAAAAAAAAGGCAAAGAAAGGCAAATAAGAGAGTAGCATAAAAAATACAGAGTTTATAGAAATACTCACTATGAATCGTACAAAAATACAAACTATGAATTATTGTACAATTAATTGTTGCACGAAACAGTGAACTGGGGAAAGACTCTGTATGACAGATATAAAGTAAGTACCAGAGAGTAAGAGGCGGTGCGGTAGTTTAATACAGAAACAGAGTGTGTACGGTGTGTGAGTGTCTACAGTGTCCTATCACATGCACGAAGGCGATATGTCGCAAATGACAGGTGAACAAATGAAACAGACCGTTACCTCGATTAAAATGACAGATTTTCTCTCAGTTTGAACATTGTTGGAATCATTTGGGATAACGTAAGTACACAACTCAACAAAATAAATAACATAGGTCTAGTCATTTTTAGACATTTTAATGGGGCTGTTTTACATATTATACCTTCAACGCCCTTCGCAATTAGTCTGACAGTAGCTGCGGAAAAAAAGCTGATGTGGAAGCGAAGCCTTGTGGGTGATGCTCTCTGACGTCTCAGGTTGTATCCGGAGTTCTTCCACCTGAGCAGAGAGTGAGCTGGGTGGTGTCAGTCTCTGAAGATGCTCTGTGCTTTCCTCCTGCAGCGTTGTGTGTAGAGTGTTTCCACGGAGGGCAGGTCAGAGCCAAAGATTCTCAGAGAAGTTTTGATGACCGGTTGAAGAGATTTTCTCTCAGGATGGGGGGGGTGTTTCGAAAACCACACAGCAGGACTCTCAATGAGTCCTCTGTAGGCCTGGGCGAGGGGCTGGCGGCTGAGTCCGTCCTTCTTCTGCAGCCTGACGAAGAAAAGCCGCTGCTGCGCTTTCTTCACTGTTGCCACAGTGTTTTTTTTTTGCAAAGCTTAGGTTTGCTGTCATCTGAAGGTCTAGAAACTTGTAACTGTCAGCTCGCTCCACTTCAGTCTCCTTGATGGTGAGAGGCGGCAGAGGGGGGCGGGGGTTCTCCTCCTGGAGTCCATAATTAGTTCTGTGGTTTTGTCCATGCTGGGAAACAAGGTCGTTGTCCTCTCCATAGACAATGATTTTTTTCACCAGTTCCCTGTTTGTTGACTCGTCTCCATCCTTTATGATGGGATGGTCTGCATATTTAATTATGATATTGTGGTCCTGGGTAGAAACACAGTCATGAGTGTACAGGGAATAGAGTTTGGGGCTGAGGCTGCAGCCATGTAGGGGATCCTGTGCTGAGTATTAGCCCAGCAGAGACCTTATCTCCTTCCTCAGCACCTGTGGTCTGTCTGTAAGGAAATCCAAAATCCAGCTACAGGTGGGCGCTGGCACTTCAAGGTCTGCCAGCTTCACGATCAGCTTCATTGGCCGGATTCTGTTGAAAGCAGAGCTGTAATCCAGAAGGAGTACACATCCGTACACATGTTCTGTTAGTGTCCAAGTGTTCAAGTGTGGAGTGAAGAGCCATGGCCACCACGGGTCTGTTCGGTAGGCAGACTTTAACACAAACACAGAGGGATGCAGCTGAATAGTGGAGGTAATTGACAAATACATCCAAGGTGAAGTCTGTCAAGAGTCTATTAGCAGTTTTATTATTAATACAGTATTTCATGTAAGATAGTTCTGTATTTTTCATGGGTTCTTTTGTCACTGGTTTGAAGTCGACAGCGTTAAGGTGATGTCACATACTTCTACTCGCCAATCAAGATTCAGCAACATTTGATTTAAAAACACCTTTTAACGCTTTTTGGGTTGATTTGTCTTTGTTTTCAGGCCACTGTCAATCAAATCTAATCGAACCACACCCACACAGTCTCATGCAGTAGACTATATTACACTCCCATTAAGATGGACACTCACTTTACTGCATAGTGAACAGTTAACTGATATTTCAGACACTTATGAGTCATTTTGCGTCATCACTGACCGGTGTAGTGTCACACAGCTATCTATAAAATGCGACACATCGCATTCTGGGATTGTTACAGAAGCAAAAAGCTAGCGTTCCTGCCATGGACACTGCTTTATTTGTTTCATTGTAGGCACTATATTGAGCACACATTTCCCATTTAGAATTTGGTCACTCAAATAAAATGTTGGGGGTAAATATATTACACTATACAGTAAAGTATATTTGGACACAGTTTGAATTTTTAATGTATTTAAACCTAAAATGTATAGTTCAACATTTTGGAGAGTTAGACCACAACGTGACATTTTTGCAGTTCCTAACTCTCCACAAGAAAGCTAATAATTTCCCAAAATGTCAAACTATTCCTTAAATAAATACAAACTAAGACTTCCTCCAATCTGTAACTTTGATTGTTATGAGTAGTATGCGTAAGAGAAAAATCTGAAACCAAGTTTTACAACCACTATCCAACAAAAAAAACGGCCAGTGAATGTACACAGATACTCGCAGACTGATATGCAACGACTGAAAGAACTTAATACAACCAACATGGATCGACAAACTACAGAGATATTTCATTTATAACTGACTCAAGATAAGTGTGTGTGTGTGGTTGGAGGTGGATATGTGATCCCATTCTTTTCCTCGCATCATCAGCTTCCACATGGGATGCTCTTCCCAAGCCATTAAGCCCAGAGTTAAGTCTAATAGTTTGAATGTGACTTAAATACCTCCAGGTGGTCTTTGGCTAACAGTGTAGTTATGGTCGGGGCGAGAGAAAGCTGTCATGCAATACAGTGTGCAACATTCGTTTCACACAGATGTTCTTTGTTTTTGCAAAACAAGCTCAATTATGCAAGAAAACAGTCCTAAGAAAAACATTTCTAAATCACTTCAAAAGGTTTTTCCTACACAACAAAAACTATGTCTGTAATCAATCCCCCCTTTATTTCAAACGTTATGCTGAATATCACCCATGGAAGGCACAACAACTTGAGACAACTCTCACGTAAGACAAAGGAAAGGCACGGCCAGAAGAAAAAGAAAAGAAAAAGATAACCGTGCCAATTCACATCTTGCCATCGCTGTGGTCTTTGCCCTACGAAGAATGTTGGAGCGCTCCCATTTCTGTTGGCTCCCAGCAACAATTGCTGTCTTTTCCAAAGTTGTGCAAGAATTTAACTGCAGTACTCTGATCGCACGAGAATGGGAAAACTCAAGAGAAGGTTGCTGTCACCCACTAAAGCCTGCAGCTCTAGTCAAGGAACTGGAGATCATCACTGGGACAGCTTCAGTGCAGGCTTGTTGAAAAATACTTCTATTGCAATAGCCTTTTCCTCTTCTATGTCCTCCAGGATGTAAATAATAATAATAATAATACTGGTATAACAATAAGTGTACTAACATAGAACTCTTCAAAAACAACCTTACAGTGCGCTGTTGGGGAAACACTCATATTCTCTACATGTTCAAGATTTTTCATATTCTCAACAGATCCTATGAAAAGCAACAAACTCAATACTTTACGGGCTGTCATTCTCAAAAAGTGCTAAATAATTTCCATAAACAACTGAACACTAGCTTTTTATCAAATGTTACTCTACCAGGAGTAAATTGTAGACTGGTTGGGAACTATTTCCAGCTGGGAATTAGGCGCTCTGGTGAGTATTTACACTGCTTGTGTTCATTGTGATGTAGAAACATGTCCGCTGGCGCAAAAAGGTGGAGTATGGATGTGATTTTAATCGTTTTTTAGACAGCAATGGAGGCCTATGGCACAGAGGAATGAGCCATATCAGGTTTTAACAACACAGACAACACTTATTAGGAAAAATTCTGAAAAATAATGAATATCTCCTGACTTATCTTTCAATAACCGATGAGGGGGGGAAAAAAAAAAAAGGCCCAGGTGCAAATCATGAACCCAGTGAGACCATCTAACGGATGCAGACTGAGATTGGAGGTCATCACAGGCCTGATACAATCAGAGACAGTTAAAGAGACATTCCCCCTGCCCGCCTCTACACTCCCCTTCTGTCTAAAACGTAGGTAGATGAGATAAATAAACACTTGCAGAGAGGAAGAAGAGCAGCCCACTGTGCCCTGAACAGCACTCATTAAATCTAATGGGTCACGCTGCTCCAGCCAGGCTCCACTGACACCCTTAATAGAAGCCTGCATGGTTAAAGGACCATGAAGACCATTAGGGCACTTCAAAGTTCACCCCACTGCATTAGGGCCCTGCTGATATAGCAAAGACGGGACAGATCCAATTCCACATTCACAACTTTATTTTTCCATCGGTCGGCCTGTCAATCAGCCTGCTCCATAAACAAGTGGATGCTTGAGCTGCTCATTAAGGGCCATCGTTAGCAAGGCCGAGGCTGTAAATCAGCACTTAAATCAGCTTTCAGCTAAATAAATTCTTATAGGTCATATTTTAGAGCTGACACTTTAGCTTACACTGTTAAATGATCCCTTAAGTTGGAAAATAAAGCCGGAAAAGCAAATCTCTCCGCTTACTTTTGGACCAACGAAGGGACTTCTATGAACTGTAGAGAGGACTGCAGTCAAAAGAAAAAGGACAAGCAAGAAAAAACTTCTTCTGAACAGACTCAGACATGTAAATTCATACAGGCCATGTTTGCTACTATGAAACCAAAGTCTGCCTCACTCAAATAACTTCAAGTGACGAGCTGTCGTAAATCAAAAGAGCCGGCAGAAGCTTGATATATTGATGCTGTCCTAAGGGACATAAAAGGCCGAGCAGTCTCCTGCTGTGGCCATAAGTCAGCCCTACAGCCCCTCAGCACGGCTTTGTGGAGAGGAGCAGGCGGCTGAAGAGGAAGAAACACCACATACATCACTTTGTCCAGTAAAACGTCCCTCATTACAAGCTGAGAATACCAGTAAACAGCTCACATTTAGCTATGTTTTTGACACACACAAGAAACCAATCCTAAACAGCTTGAATCTAGAAGTAGTGACATCTGTTTTAATAAGATTTGCCAAACCAGTAAAGAAGGAAAACAGGAAAACAGCATGAGCAAGAGACAGGATGTTACTGTCTGAGCTGAAATGCGTTCTGTAGCAATACTAGCTGGGACATTGTATGCACATTTTTGGACATGACTCAGAATGACAGAAATAAACGAAACCCAAAATGGGTATTTTGCATGTTACCATGTCTGTGCATCACAGGATCTGACAAGTAATTGTGTCTGCAATAGGAGATAAGTGTAGGAGGAGGACTTGGCTCAGACGTTTACTGAGAGAGGAGCATGGATACCTTACTTCCCTGAGCTCCTTCTAATGGGGTCTCTGGCTCTATGCCAGCCTGTCCTATCAACTTATCTACAACTCAACTTTATCAACGAGATCAGTTTCATCTCTTTTCATGCTCATACTGTCGAGCACATCTGCAGTTTTGTAAATGTGCAAACACAGTGGCCATACCTGATCAAAATGACTTTCATTAAAGTGTGAAAACTAAGTGGTCCTCTTCTGTCACTTCATCTTCAGGTGGTTAAGGACATACGCTGATGTAGTACTTACAGTGATCGACCGCCTATATGGATCAAAACACTCTAAACGCTCCTATACAAGTGATGTTTAGATAAGTTGCTTATAGTCTTCAAGTACTCTGCTTACAGTGTTCATTTGGGGTCTTTTCATGCATGGGGAAATTCTTTTGAATTTTATTTCTTGATAGGCTTCTGTTTATTTTCAGGCCAGTTCAAATTTCAGAGATGCACTAAGCTGTGGCTTCGTAGCCTCCTTGCACTACTGACGTTACTGTATTTGTAAACAACACAATACTGCTTTAGGCTATAGCCTAATTATAATTTAAACTACAGCAATACATAATATATTGTATATGTATTATATATTGTACTGTACTGTATTATAGTGTATTTTAGCTATACATAGTAGTCATTTAAAGAAGTGTTTTAAACTGCTGTACTGTATTTTGAAACAGTCAATTCAATTCAGCAAAACTGCCCCTTTCATTAGTTTATATTCATGTAATAAACATACAAATGTCAATTACGGTAAAATGGTAATCTGCATGAGAAATAAGGAAAAAGAAAATACATTGGGTTATAACAATCATCCACTTACAGTGATAGATGTGACCTGGACACACGTGACCACTTTAAGAGGTTTCCACTGAATCAGAAAACCTTTGTTCGTCCCACAGTGGGAAATTTACACTGTACCTTGAACTCTGCACAGTCTGCCTGTGCTGCATTATTTCTTATCACTCTCTTTCACAACCTCAGCAGCTATATACAGATGTTGGCCCAAAGTAAATATGCAAAGTAACCGCTCCATCATAACCTCCTTATAGCATTCAGCAGTACATGAAATCATAGGGAGGCCCCTGTGTGAGTGTTGCTGAGACGTCTTATCTGTATCTTTTCATTTAGGGAGTAACCACTATGTTTTATTTTATATCTGTTCTGAAGGCTTATTTTTGTAACTACTGTGTCTGCAACAAAGTCGTCAATATGTAAATTGTCTGCGGTGCAAAAAGAAGTAAATACAACCAAAAAGTTGCAATTAGCTGGCACAATGCAAATGTAGAATCAAAACCCACAGCAAGCCCCGAGTGAGGGAATCAGAGCAGCATTAGCTCATGTTTGAGAAGGTATTAGCTCGCTTCGTTAATCTGTGGTCAGTCTCCACCTTCTCCTCCATTTTCCCATCAGCTGGCCACCAAACAGAAAATGCCCTGCCAGCTGCCTGACAGGCATCACTGTGGTCTGTAACCATGGAGACAGCCTCACGATGGCTCACATCATTCACTGACTCCCACTAATAAAACTCAAGTTTATTAGTGTGGAAATGTCTGGTGTGGCTTTTTGACATGCTAACATAAACAGAGAGGGAAAGGATTTAAAGTGGTACTGACACATGGGTGAACGCTGTGGATCCAAGCACTGGGTTAGTGGGTTAAATCAGCACTCGTCTATTGTTGCAGAGCAGCAGCACTGTTAAAAAGCAAATATAAAAAGTGATATATTTGCAGAAGCATTACGTACAAGATGAGATTGGTTACGTTTAGAAAGTGGTTCTTTTTGTATTTGCAAGACGGGTATGATAGAACATAAATAATATGCCTGGTAAAACGTGCTTCACCCGTCAGCTGGCACGCTGTAGCAATGACATGACTCCTCCGGCCTTTTCTCTGCCTGTGTGCAGATCTTTAAATCGAAGTCAACACACTGAAATCAGCAGGCCCGTCCACGGATTTCCTTCCAACACTCTTCAAGTTTGTTATCAGGCCATGTTTCTTACCCCCTCGACCTCTTCGCTCCAGAGCATCATTTTGTCTCTTCTCTCGTCAATATGCTTCCAATTATGCATCTTGTGAATATGGGGGCGGTGAAGCATCCTTCTGATTTATTGTGCATTTAAGTCCAGCCATGTTCGGTGCATTTGCACAAGAAGCCCTCCTGCTGCAGAGCTCAAAGGTCAGACATACACAACAGCTGACCTCTCGTGGACTCATGTGCAGCGGGTCACTCTGGACCTGATTGACAGGCAGAGATGACGGTTTGACGCCAAAGGCCACAGGGTGAGAAAATCTGGCGTGCAATGAGGAGCTAAGCGCTACATTAACCTCCAGCTGTGAGGAAACTTTGTAACACAGAAACACAGGGGGAAACAGAGAAGGTAAAAAAACAAAGATAACTAATGAGGAATAATGAAGTGGCCTCATACAGTCGCTATCACTCGGCTGACGGCTGGCCGCAAAACATTTCTCGTCTCCTTTGTAACACTAGAGCACTTCGTGGTCTTATCGCATGGGACAGCTTGGGCCACCTATTTGTAGTCATCATATAAATCCAAATCCTGTGAACTGAAAACACATTCTCCACAAGTGAGTCACAGAGCACAAGAGATCTCTCGAGACAGTAGTGATGCTCGGCCTGAGAAACGAGCCATCCTTACAGACTAATTTCCTGGCCTTTCCAGCTCACTTCCTGTTTCATGCTGGGTCATGGGCACCACACTGTGCGTCACAAAGACTGCCCTGTCCGAGGCCACTGGTACTGTGGGACTCACTAGCTGTGGGACAATTCAGTCGTTCTGTAACACAACAGCAAGGCTGTTACTGTGGGCTGCAGCATAATTTGGTTTACTGTGTATTTTTTTTTTTTTTAATTTTCACATTTTTACAATGGGTTTTTGCGGTCACATCTGCCCCCGGTATGGTTTGTGTTGAACGGTCCCTCAGAGGCTTCTCTGGGCCCTTCAACTCCCCACCGGACCTAACACCTTTCACACTGGATAAACACAACACAAAGGAGAAACGTAAGTTTTATGTTAGAGGGTGGGTTATTACATGCAGGAAAAAGGACTCTCTAATTCCCCTGGGAGTCTAACCACTCATAAATCATCAAGCAATGAAAGTTTCCTCTCCAAACAGGGGGCTAAAACAAACTGAACACGGAGCCCCTCTGACACACCACTCCCCCCCATCCGGCGCTCTCTTCTCCCTTTTTCCTGGTAGGAATTTTTATGAGGAAAGACGAGTAGTAGTGGTTCAAGACAACGCTAGAGCAAAGAGGTAGATACTACAACATCAATCCTCTGCAGTGACCCCACACTACAAAAAAATCCAAAATGATTTTAAGGGGCTTTTACACAAGTTCCTCAAACAGCAGCAGGAAGACTACACATCCTACCCCTGTAAGTGCTAACATAATAACAGCAAAAGAGTTTTCTTGAATATGTTGTTCTGTTGCTGTTATTTTGCTAAGATTTGTTACTGTAGAGAGGATCCAAAAAGCTTTTGCAAGGATGTTCTGGCGGCCATAATTAAAATGGAAAATGCTGAAACAATCAAATATGCTCGGAGAAGTTTAACCACAAACTGCCAATTCATACAAACAAATAAATAAAATCCTTTATTTTGGTATTCCGGTAAAATCACAGCGGCCTTTAATGTGTATGATATAACACACAGAAGAAAATCCTAACAGTATGTCAACGCCAGATTTTTAAACTGCGTTCCGCTTGATTTCACTGGTCTAAATGTGATTCAAGCGGCGGCGTCCTAGAGACAGGATCAATTACAGGAGTATTACAAAAAAGCTGTGACAGTATACGCCTGCCATGACACCACCGGGAGGGCTGCACACCTCAGGCTTGTGTTAATATCACTTGTATGGGATGTGCGAGCGCGCTGGAGAGAGAGAAACCACCAGGATCAGGAGCTGCTCACGCTGACCAGCAGTAACACTTAGCAGCTGTTAAATGCTCAGTGAGATCCTGACCTGAACCAGTGCAGACACTTCAAATGGGAGGGAAGAGATGGTGGGGGGCTCTGACATATTGACTGCTACTGGTGCTTACTTTCTGATCAGCAGGTCAAACACAAACTGTGCCTAAAATACCAAATGCACACTGTTTTAATTTGAAATATAGTCATGTCGAATTTGCTTCAGTCAACACTTGGAGTGGAGAAAATGTCAGACCTCTTGAGATTGGAGCTAATGTTTACAGAATCAGTGAAAGGGCACCATGGAACATATGCATACAGATAGCGTTGAATTATATTTGTGTGTGGCAAACAGCAACATTCATTTCTCTTTTTTAACCTATGAAATGAGGCGCGTGTTCTTGATAAACTTTGTCTGTAAATACTAAAAAACACTTACACATAACTAGCTAAAAAAAAAAAAACTATCAAGATATAAAATGACAAATAAGTACTTGCTGAAATCCTCATGTATATACCACACAGTCTCTGTACAAAAGTCCCTTCTTGTTGATGCTTGTATACCAAAAATATACATTTACAAGCAGTAGGTGGAGAAGTAAGAATGCTAGCGCCCTCATGTGGCGAAATAAAGGATTGTTGGCTCTTACTGTACATTCATTGTTGGCTACTGAACACAAAGATGCAAACTGGGCTGTATTTATCATCTTTTATTTTATATTTCAGACATGTAGGGAAGGTACACTGCACAATAAGCTTAACATTTCAAGCAGTTGTAAGAAGTATGAATGTCAGTTTTTTTTTTTTTTTTAATCCTCTGTGAGCATAATAGAAATAATCTTAAAGTGAAAGCTAATATATAAGAGGCAGAGTTAGGACACAATATACGTTTTTGAATAGTTTTGGGAGATATTGTACAGGTTTTTGGATTTATGATTTAGTTTGGTCACGATTCACCGAACACCACTGGTGACTGTGTTGTGACCATTATTGATTGCCCTCGGCGCGTGTGGCGCAGGAAACAGAGCCGCACATTTCTCTTTTTATTTGAGGCGACTGTAATGAGCTCCAGAATATGGTAATGAGGCAGGGAAACCAAAATATGTCAGCTGGCCGTTGTTTGGTTCACCTTGAGCTTAGCACTCATACATTCCCAAAAATCTAAAAGCGTGTTTCTTAATGAGCCAGTAAGGAACATTGTAATCACATGTTCGGTTGCGTAGAAGACTTCAGTCACTTTCATAAAGTTTTATCTCCACTATTTATATTTGTGTCCAATTATTTTAAAATAGGACAGAACAACAAACATATATATAAGATCCCAGAGAAGCACAATGTTATGAAAGTACATTATTGACGAGTCTATTTGGTAAGTACAGTTGTAATTGTTATGGCGTGTACAGCAAAGAAAATCTGTATAATGGATTATTTGAATTTGTTATTATTTAATACAAAATAATATGACTATAAAGAGAAATAGTGGGGCATCTCTGACGTTTTATTTAACAGAATATTAACATAGTATTAACAGAAATATGCACATATATCTACTAGATAAACAAAAAACAAGTTTAGCCTCTTTAGAAAAGAATTAAAAGGAATGAAAGCTTTGTTTTGTGGAACAAAAATAAATAACAAACTGCACCTTAAGATGACAATAGATTAATAAAACAGTATTTGTCTAGTCTGGTTTCACAGAGATATGTTAGAGTAATCTATAAAGTTATAAATAGTTGCTCTTAGAATGTGACAGAAATCACAAAACGTAACCAACATGTGGTTTGTGAACAATGTTGTGGATCAAACAATGAGGAAAATACTTATTACAGATTTTTTTTTTGTTTCAAAAGTGTCCCAATTTACCCAGACTGCATAGCAAATAAGTCCTATTTAGAGGATACCATAGAAAAAGAATGCTTTTTTTGCAAATGTTGAATTTAAGATGTCTATCTGACTTAGATTTATAAGCCAGACTTAATGTTGGCAGAGAGAACTGAATAAAATTCAAGATGGACTTAAGACTCGTACAACTAGTCGATTAGTTGATTTAAATCGGCAGATCTGTAAAGCTGAGTTTCTCCACAAAGAATCATGCAAAAGCTCCACCATCTTGTGTTTACAAGAGATGTGCTCATAAGTTTTTACTTAAGTTTTTAAGTTTTTAAAAAAAAAAAAGAAAAGAAAAAAAGAGGAATCAACTTCGAAATCAAAAACGTAGAAATCTTAGTTGCAGAGAGAGGAGTGAGCAGCACAATGTGAGGGAGGTGAGGAGGAACATAGCTAAACACTCGGCCTGTAAGCGGCCGGGACAAATGATGGAGGGCAACCAGGAAGGAGTGAACGAGTTAACACCTGTCTAGTTTGACAGAACCTCAGTCCAGATGTGTGCACCCCCAGTGCAGCGGGCCGGTCTAATTCACTCTCACTATTTCCCCGTTATATTCCAGCCACTTTACACAGATTCTCCAGGACATCTTCAACTCATTTTTTCATCTGATGACGGTGAAATAATAGATGCCCAGGTGTCCTCTGCATCGCCAGCACATTACAGAAGCTGATAGAAGCCATAGTCGTTGACTTCATACATCCCTCACAATTCAAACATCTGGTATAACATAGAACAATAATTGTTTCCATTTTTGATTAATCTGTCTATTATTTTTGTTTGCAATTAATTATTCATTTATTCTACAGAATGTCAGAGAGAAGGGGAAAATGCCCAACACAATTTTAAAGATCTTCTAATCTTCTAATTGTGCTTGTGTCTTAAGCCCAAAGAGATTTAGGCAGAATTTACAAGGTTATCTGCAGCAACAAGATAAATCAGAAAATGTTTCCACAAATGAAGAGCTGAAACCTGTAAAAAGTTTGGCATGACTTTATCCCAAAATCTAAATCCCAGGCATCTAATTTGAGCTCTAAATACAAAAACACTTTTTCTCTGCTCCACAAGGCTAGTGCCTTGTGATGTTACCGGATTGTATTTGCTGTGAGTTGCATATTTGGAAACATGTGTAGGCCTCCATCCATGTGTAAATATGAGCCAATTAGGCCAAGAGACCAGAATGCTAAAGCTCATTTGTCATACTATTTAGTCAAGAAGTTAGCACTGGTTTGCCTATTTATAAAAACCTTCATTAAAAATAAAACAACGAAATCATGACTCTGTAACGTGACTTTGACTTGTGTTGTGTTTAAACTCATTGTTTTGGTTAATGTGTCACACGTTGAACACTTAGCAAGAGAAATTTGCTAAATGCAAAGTGAACATTGTACTTATATTCATCAGGTGGCCAGAAACATGACTCTAAATTAATATGCATGTTGCACACTGAACGTGAAGCACTTATTCGATAAACACGTTGGACTAAACACCTTTTTTTTCCCGCCGTACAGGTGACGGATAGACCTGCAGGCTGCAGCATCTATCTTGTTTTGATGTTTTTTCTGCCTCCTAGTGGCCAAAGATCCTCAGCATTACGCATTTCTTTGCCCTTTACTGGTGGCACATATCTTAAGACTGCTCTGTGTACATGAGATAGAATTAGTTTTGCATTTTAAGCTGCACAAATTTGCCATTATGTCTCCCAAGCTATTTCTGAGAAAAGAGCATTGCACCAGTCAGAGCCACCTGCTGACAAATTAAAACAAATAAAATAAACTGATGAGAGGGAAAAGACTTAAGAGACCACAGGGACCTATATTTACTTTTCCTCCCTAGTGCAACTTGTCAAATTGTCTTAATCACTGTTAAATTATTTCCGCAGACACACTGCTGTAGTGCACAAAGAGCTAGAGTTCTGTCAAATATCTTTTTAGTTTAGAGAATCTTAATTACCATCATTAGCCAAGAACTAGACATGTTTATACAACCAACAATCTGAGATGATCAACTGAAGTCTTATTTCTAAGTAAGTCTTTTTGTGAAACCACATCTTGTTAAGACAAATATGGAGCATATTTTCTGATTTGCAAATTTGAACTGCATCACATTATGTTTTGGCATATCGACACAGGATGAACCTTACCTCATTCATTCCTACTCTATGTTGTTTACACTTGGATGGATTTTTCGTGCAGGAAAAGAAATCAATAAGCTAATGCATTCAAGGTGAAAATGAGTCTGTTAACGAAATAACACCAAGAGCCATATGTGGACTATAACCACATTTTATTATGCTTTGGCTCGTCAATAAATGAAACATCCATCATTTGTGTTTCAATACTTCAAATGTCAAAAAGGTGCAGCATTGATTTATGATTTGTGATTAAAAGAGATCAATCCCCAATGCCACAAGGCTGCAGTCTATTCTAACAAATCTTGTGTTTCGCAGTTAAACTAGAACATTTATTTTAATCATGGGGCCTTATTATTTACAAAATTAGCAAGGCTTTTCTCTCTCTTGTCAAACAGTAACTAAACAATCAATACAAAAGTAAGTTGTTGATCAGGCTGGAAAAACATTAATTCTTGCAAAAACATTCAAGTATACTATATGTGTTTTCATCATGCTAGGATGAGGTATGAGGAGTATTTGCAGAACACTACACATAAGGTTAAATCTATTTATAAACATTATCTGAAATTGTTCGAACAATTTTAGAACAAAACAAAAAAAAACACAAAAAAAAAAAAAACACAAGGAAAGTCATTTAAAATGCCATTTATGTCATTGACTTTTCAAGAATCTAATACAAATGCATACACATACATTTCACCAACTAAAACCACATTATAACCACTACTGCAATACACAGCACCGTACAAATAGAAAAAGAATCAGAGGTTGGCTTTCAAGCTTGGGAGGGGTCATGAAGAGCCTCGAGCTCATACACATTCAAAAAGAGCATCCGGTATGTACACACACACACACACACACACACACACACACACACACACACACACTATATAATACAGCATTAAAGAAGAGTGGCTGTAAAAAAAGGCGTATCGAGGGAGTGTTACAGTATGAGCAGGAAAAGGAACAGCCAAAGTGTACATAAAACACTTTTTTTTTCATTTTTTTTTTTTTTTTTTTTTACAGTTAAGCCAACTTTACTTAATATAAATATTCTTCATCCAAAAGTCAGTGCAGTGCCTTCTGCTCAGGCTTCACCTGGTCCTCATGCCTGGTCCACTGTACACCCAGTCTGTGCTAGACCTGGTCCAAAAAAAATGACTGTTTCCACTTTACACACAAATCTTTTTACATCAGTTTTGTCTCTGATCTCCCACCTTCTCTGTGATTTATGCGTGTGTGTATGTGTTGTTTGTTTTGCCACCCAGTACCTCAAAAGTCCAGCTGTGAAGTACAAGAGTTTGAGAGTTTGTATTTCTACCAATTAGCCAATAGAAAAGGAGATCAACAAATTTACAAGTGTCCATTTTGTTCTTTTCTCCTGAATTCCCTTTAAAAAAAAAAAAGAAGTTCACAGATGGAGCAGCTCTATTGGATTCCTCTGAAGAGACACATCGCAAAGACCATGGCAAAGAGCTGAGGAAAGGAAGAAAAAATGAATTATTAACATGGAAAAAAAAGACAAAATGATGACAGCCATATGGAACTAGAACTGCAGTATATTACTACCACTCTGGCTTACTTTTTCTATTTTTTTTTCTTTTTTACACAATTGGTTACATACATTTCTCAATACTGAGTTCCCTCTTTACACAACAGCAGTCAATGTAGAATAAACTGGATACGTTTGCATTGCTTTGACATAAAAATGCATTCAATGACCACATTTTTGTCATTTAATGTTCATGTTTTGTTTTCTCATTCAAACCTCAACCAAAACTCTATTGACAATCGACTTACTATAACTACTGTAAATTACACTGCAACATCTACACCGACAAAAAAAACCCCCCATATATTGGGCCGTACAATATTGTAACTGTAGCGTTCCTAAACATGTATAGTAAATATTTTATTGCTTCGCATCAAAGGAATAACTTTGGTTTAGGAAAATAAAGCCGAATGAAGCACTGCATTATTTCTCATTATGTAAAATTCTGTATGTAGCACAATCCATGCAGTAAAGAGGTGCCATTCATTTTATTATCATAATAAAATTGTGGTTTGTGCACTAGTAGAAAAAAATCATAAATAAATAATAGTTACTTCAAAAAGGGAATAGCATACATATTGTAATGCTATGGGTTCTTACTGTTGTTTTAAGGTCATTGTATTATGAGTGACAGTTTTCTGTTGATCCTGAGATTTGTATGAAGTGTTTTGTCTCATTAGTGCATTGTGGATGTGGGATTAACTTTTGTGCTGCATGTTGGTAAAGAACATGCACAGTGTAAAGAAAAAGTGTGTGTTTTCCTGTAGCACCAATTCCCTCCACTAGATGGAGATCTTGCCATACAAAGCGCTTTCAAATAATGCTGCACTACACACATTCAGGCAAATATCCTCAGCCGAATGCAGAATTCCCCATTTTTTTAAATGAATATTCACATCACTGGAGAGACAAAGAAAAGGCTGTTTATGTAATGAATACACTAAAATGAAAAACCTTCATACCTCAATGGTCAGGACCACAATGGCCAGCGCTCCAGCCACATAGATGTACAGTTCAAAGTAGTCAACTACTGCAGAGTAACAGCCCTGTGGACACACAAAGACGGGACGCTCAGCAGAGCTTGGCTATAAACTTTCAGAATTACCGTGACAATTAAAGTAACATCACAGCTTTAATCGAGTGAGGCTCTGAACAAAGGCCTGGTTGAATGAGTGGGAAGCAGGGACTCCACTCTCACTGCCTTTTAATGAGGGCTCTTTGTGTGAATGAACAGAGAGACACACATTGTGGACATCTCGCATTGTTCTGGTGGTTTAAAAAAAAAAAAAAAAAACAACAGGTGGAGAGTGCGGTAAAAACCTCTCCCTCACAGCTTCCACTGTAATTACATTTCACTCCAAGGCTTCCTTTGCACACATGGAAGCAGGGATGTGGGCGTGCATGTGTGCAACTGTGAAGCTCAGCTCATTTTCACATATTCACACACTTATTATCCTGTATTTTTGCACACATGTACGCTCCATAAGAATTCCAATTTTCCAATGTATGCGCTCACACTCACACTATAACACATAGTAAGATGGCCTCCCATGACACCCAAAAGCACTAATCAGCAATGGAAGAGTCTGCAAGTCCCTGGATGTCACCCTTCAACAGTCTCCTGCTCTAATTAAGGCTGAAGGTGATTTGGAAAAGACGGAGAAAGGGAGAGGACAGGGGAGAGAGAAGATGTCGTGGTAGATGTCAGAAGTTACCTTGTTATTGCGAAACATCATATTGCCTGATAAGCACTGCTCCTGGCTGATATAGGCCAACTCCCCGGTCTGACTGGCACGCTGGCAGCAGGCTTCTGGCACCATATGATTTTGGTTGAGCAGCCTGAACAGGCTGTCCTTAAAATCCTCTGGGCTGTTCACCCCACAGCAGTCAAACTGATGGGAGGAGAGGAGAGAATAGGAGAAGAAGCCCTTATTTCTGAGTGCCTATTTGTGCACTGGCCTGTGGTCCACCGTATGCATGTGACAATCCAGCATGAATATTGACCTAGATGTCTAGGATTTTATCTACGAAATAAAAAATAGTTGACTGTTGAAGCCACGTGTGCTGTAGCCTTACTGTAGTCATAATGGCATTCCAAGTGGAGGTGAAGACGTCAGTGTTGTTGTAGCCCTGATAATGTCTCTTCAGCTCCTTGGTAAAGTACTCTCTGGTCAGCTAAAAAATATATATACCCGGCGAGGGCACAGGTTAGTGTCTTCACAGGACTGATATGCATTTCTTTCACAGAAGATCACTGGGCTGGGGTGATTAAATGAGTACTGAGAAAACTTACATGCTCCCGGAATATGAAGGCCAGGATGGCAGCAGCCAGCTCTGCTAAGAAGATGAGGAGGATGAGCATGAAGAACTGCAATAAGACAAAAGAAAAGCGAGAGAGTGAGAGAGATTGGGACGAGGTGGATGAGTAGCAGAAAAGGTCACTCAGTAAAAATCCCATTCTGGCTGTGCTCGCTTCACTCAGCATTAACTATGCATGAGGCTCGAGGCATGAAGGCACATAAAATAGCATTTTGCTCTTTTGGCTTTCTGTTGCAAGCATGACAGTCCAAAAACTGACAGACAGAATAATCAACACATATGCACACAAACAGGATCAGTTACAGAAGTACACTTTAAATTTGTCGGCCGACTCACAAAGAGGAGCAGACACTTGTTTTCGCGGATGGCTCCACAGCAGCCAAGGAAGCCCAGAAGGAAGAGCATGCCCCCCATGCCAAGGATGATGTAGACACCAGTGAACAGCAGGGGGTTAGCTGCAACAATTTCTCTGAACCCTGTGGGGTCCACCAGTACCCACACTCCCACTCCCAGGAGGAAAGAGCCCCCTAGCTGATGGAGAAAAAGAAGAAAGAAGACACTAGTTAGACAAAACAGAAACTGGCTGCATTTTAAAAATTGATGGGAATTCAGAGGATAGTTCGGTATCCCCAGTGGCACACGAAATATCAACAAGATGTCATATAATGGAAAATAAATGTGTGCGTTTGGCCAGGAAAACATGCTGGTAATGCAAATCTCTAAAAAAAAAAAAAAAAAAA
>CALSBV010012175.1:6856580-6898688 GCA_943590825.1 Bovichtus diacanthus | reverse complement strand
CTCTAAATCATAATGATATGCTTAGGTATTGATCAACCTCCTAGTGGTACTCTGAGACCAACCAGCAGCCTCATTGGCAGAGATGGGTTTTAATAAAACCCCCTTTCCTAAGCCCAAATGAAAAGCCTAATGAGGGCACAGGAGGTCTTAATTGAGATTTGCATACATTACAGTCTCACATAAAAAAGCATCAGAAAAGACCCTTTCTTCTCCCTCCTGCTCTCCACTGTTAGTCCAGGGCCCCTATGAAGAGTGCAAACTGTATTTATTGGAGCAAGCGATGAAGAAGCGGAACAAGGAGGGGGGAGAAGGGGAGGAAAGGGTTGGATGGAAAAACTCTCAGGGCTTAGCTCACATCTTAAACTCCAAACAAAATGTCTGATTTCTCTTCCAGCTTCACCCTTTTGCTCTTCGCTTCCATCTCAGGGTCAAAATAACTGTCAGATCTGGAGCCAATTTGCTTTTCTGCATTAGAACGCATTGGATGCTTAAGAATGAAGAAGGCTATATGGGCCAGGCTCCAAAGTACAAGTGTATGGTGCAAAGCAGCACAGTATAAATCAAACTGCCACAGAGACCCTGGCGAAAGCGCAGAGTAAACAAACTGGTCTTTCCCATGACTCCCATGGGATCGCAGGTCCTCATCGATCAAAGGCCAGCTGTAGTGATCACACCACTAAGACTCTCTGAATATTCTGCAGACTACATTATGTAGACCAGGGAAACCGGGGTTCACACCCCAGGAGCTGCATGCCTTACAACATCGACAAATTACGACGAGATTAAAAAGGCAGATCTTCCTCAGGTGTGCTGCTTTGCTAAAACAAGCTGTGTCAAGATAAGGAGTTGTGTGGCATTGTGTGTGTATAGACTAGCAAAAAAAACAGCCATTATAAACAAACATGACACACAGAGCGGTGAGAAATACTGCACTGCTATATATTACAAACAATGTGTTTGTTAGCTGGAAATATTGTATGGATGTCCTCAATCTGACAATCTAAGTGGCAGTCATTGCCCTGAGGTATCCAGTAAATGCCAACTCCGTCTACGTCTCTTGTTACTCACATCATGAAATGCCACACGGCACTAAGATCCCATTGTTTACTCTTGGCAGAGACCAATCAACAGCCAGCTCGGGCTGTGGCAGCGCGGCATGGTTGAGTTTGATAGTGGATTAATGAGAATAGATCCGAAATCAACTTCACAGTACCGACAGAAGCCAGAACTCTGTAACGAGGGCAAACCCATCTGACCTAGATTCTACTCCGTATGAAGATGAGGAATTCTGACACATTTATACAGGCCTGTTTTCATGGTTAAGTCAGGAAAGCAGAGGCATGTTTGAACGGCGTCTGCACTACCAACCACGATGGTGATGTTAACTCACTGTGGTTAAAAGATAAGGAAGACACATAACCACATTTAGAGTGCTCTATATATAAATAGTACACCCTTGGGTTGTTCTCCTTGACACTTTAGACACGATTAATGAAGTGAGTCCATATTCCCCTGCTTCAATGGCCATCGCCCCGGACAAATGGATCAGCACGACAAGGACACTGCGTCTGCTCCTCGCCAAACTGTCGCCATCCTCCCCCCCCCCCCCCCCCCCCCCCCCCGCGATAACCAGCCAGTTCATTTCATCTTGAGTGTGAGCCTGCATAACAAATAATCATTAATACTGAAGCCCTGTTGAGAGTATAAGGGTTGGAGCTTGACCCCTTTAAATGTCATTGACCCTCTAAATGATCACCTGTAGTTGAACCCTGGGGAGGGCACATTTCACCCTCAGGCTCCCTGATGCAGCGGGAGCAGGTGTGTGTTTTCCATCTACTGTATGCCACTCTAAAGCTCCCTCTGGAGTGTGCTAATACCCTCTGACAGTGACTCTAAGGGACCACACACATGCCACATCAGCCTTTATCTCAATTAAAAACTAATTTTGATATTTCTCAATGACTTCCTAAATCAGCCACAGCCAGTAAACATCCCAAAATCCGAATAAAGACAGGCTCCTCTGGCAGTGAGCAGGGCTCCCCTGAGGCGCACCATGTCCCTTAATGAACCTCCAATTAGGAGAGAATGAGCCCTGGGCTGTGCTGTCACACCGAGGAGCTTTGAAGTGTGCTGAATGCTAAACAGCTATAGCACTGTATGCTGCTTCAGAGGGCATGCAGCTTGCAGACAACAGTGAATAACCACAGAGATAAAGTGTACAAAAGTAGCTCAAAGGCGAACCCGCACACAGTGTGTGTAGGTGTAGCTCACACAGAAAGCGCGGCGCAGAAAATCAGCCGGGTTAAGAAGTTGGAGAAACTGCTAGACTTGTAGCAAAGGTCCTCATGTTGGTTACAGGCTCAGGAGGAGACATATAAATGCTCTACCCTCAGACCGGCTAAGTTTAATGAGTTTTTCCGTACATATATGGGATTGGTGAAAATGATCAGCTTCTGCACATCACAGGCAGTGCTAGTTCACCACAAAAAAAGTCTGATGAATTTGCTCTGCCTTGCAAAGCCATTTATCATTTCAGTCCATTGTTGCAATACGTGCAGTGACTCTAAAGCAGTTCTTATCTGAGCCTGTGAGTGGCGCTCTCCTGACCCATTCAGTTTTGAAATGAGATTGTGTGAACCCCCCAAGAGCAGAAGTCCTCTGACCAGGCAGCTGACACACTCCTGAACAAAAGGCTGATTAACGAAAAAGGATCTCAAAATGAACAAATGCACAGTCAGAAACTCACTGACCATGTGTTGTCAACAGCACTGCAGGCCACATTCTTGACATCCCAGCTGGGCATACGTCCAGCTGTTCGCTCAGTACTAACAGTTGCTCATACTCTTACAATGAAATCGATTCTCCAGCTCCTCAGATAAGAAAGATCGGAGGGGGGAAGGGCATTGACAGCTTCTTGGTTAACTCGAGCAGAGGACATGCGATTGAGATGATCACGGATTTTGGTTTCTATTGAACTTTAGTTTGTGTGTGCGATCCTCGCTCTCTCAAAGCAGAGATTCTCACTTAATTGTGTTGGCAACTCTATCTGGCTGAGTGAAGATACACACTGGCGGCGCGGGGCTGGATCAATACCAGGCTCAGGCACATGGTCAATGATGCATTGATCCCCTAGAGTTCAGGCTCTTAGTCCGCTGGTTGTCTGGCAGTGAGGGCATGTGATAGTAGCGCACAATGAACACATAAACACCTAACCGCCTGTTTCGACTCAGCTCTGGCTTTTCCCACGGGATACTTTGGAGGATGAAACATTGCCATTGGGGCTTTCCACAAAAATTTGTTATAACTCAATTCAAAACTAAATGCTCAAATAATTACTATGAAGACAACAGTGGGGGATTATTTCCCAGCAAACCTACTTGTATTTCTGCCTTCTTTTCAGCAAGTTTCCATCTTAGTCAAAATCCTCTTATTATGTCAGGGTCACGAGGAGTGGAATTAATATCAGTTTGACAAAAAGTTTGCAAACCAGTCAATAATCTGACTACCTCTACTTTTTCCAGTGTTTCTGACTCTCACGCAAGAGACAATTAAATGTTCGTGGTGTTGTCTCTGCACCTTGTTTTATACCGTTCAATTTGAGGTTGTTGTCTTCGCCAAATATCCATATAAAGAGAGTTTACATCGCAGATGGCCTCGGCAGAAGTAAACAATGGGAGATTTAGGGAAAGACACCAGTCTCAGTCTCAGGGGACTTAACACAAAAGGAAACGAAGGAGAGTAAACATACACATACATACACACCGACTCGCACGCACAACTGCCTGTACATCACCAAATCGTGACAATGGGCAGAAATATACGCAGTACAGTGAAAGAAATAATTAGAGTTGTGACTTTCTTATGGCTCAATACACAATTTTGTTAAATCCATTTGGTTTTGTTTTTTTTTAGCACATTTTGGAATCTTTCCAGCCCTCCAATAAGGTCGCTGGTCTCCACGGCAACCCGGATATGTGGTGAGAGTGGCCTTTGTCTGCAGAGCAGTGTTTGGCATCTCCACTTAGCACTAGTTCCTGTTAGAAAACAAAGGGTAGCAGAGCCGAGCACTTTACGACAGGGGGACAGCTTGGCCAGCCATTTGTCTAATGAGCGATCACTCACACCCTGTTGCAAGGCCAAATGTTAGTTTGAATACAGCAAGTTCCCCTCTGTAGAAGACCTAGAAGCTGCTTCATCACTTACTGATGATGGCTCTGTGTAGCACACACACACACACACAAAGACATCTGAACCTTCATACAGTCAACAAAAGTTCAACGAAAGAGAAACGGCAAAAGGAACAGTGTAACCGAATTTGTGCTAGAGGCGCAATGCAAAGATTAAAATAAAAGCCTTGAGGATAAAGCATGTGAATGTTTGGGCCTGAGATGAAAGAGATATCCACATATATTGGAGGTCCCATTGCAAATAACAACTCCATAGAAATAAACCAAAACTGTGTTAACGCCTGTGCATGAACAGTGTAGCCGAAAATTCATGATTCTTTGATCTTGCCTTGCAATTTGCTGCAAGGGAGGCATCTTGTACTGTATGTGGTTATTAATGTGACTCTCTGTCTGTGAGGCTTTTGATTATGGAGCAATCGGTTGAGATCATGCTTGCTCAAGGCATTTATTGCAGACCATAAAAAGATACTTTTGGTTTATCACAATTTGGATCTTCTTTTTATTTATATTTGACAAAACAACCAAACCACAAGGTCCCTTGAGTCGTTCTGAAGCTTTTATTTGTATCGCACGAGCTCACATGTGGCGTTTGCCCCATTACAATTGTAGACATTTCCATTTCCTTTCTGATGAGATTGTTTTGTCAACTGCTGTTTCCGAGATAAAGAATGAACTTTAATCTCAACTTTTAAATCCACATGGATCAAGAACTGGGCAAATTCATTCTGTTGAAGGAAGATTGTGGGATCAAAAGCCATGACCCATGTGGCCAACAACCGTTTCCAAGGTCAAGAGGGAAATTCCCATTTTAATAATCTGGGGACAGGGCAAAAAGCACAAGTCTGTGAATGAGTCAAAAGTTTAACCAGATCATCAAACCAATTTACTAGGAGGTAACATTGAAAGGGAGCACCCAAAATGTTGGCACAAAAAGTCAGTCTGTAAGCTGTATTGGAAGTTTATATAATCATTCTGAAATGTTGCCTTTCTTTTCTCCTCCAAATAAGTGTTAACCTTCGTTCCATAGGGCATGGTCATCTGACTGCTCGTGCTTCTTCCCGTGTCTGATCTATTTTTCGAGCAAAGTTGCTGTGTTCCCACATCTTAGCGACTCATTAGGTAAGAACAATCCTATTTTAAGCAATAAAAACGATATCCAAAACTCAGAAAACAAGACTTGAATTATAATAAACCAGAATTATCCTTTAAGTCAGTCCTTATGAAATTAAAAATGGCTCAAAGATCTGGTTATAATCGTACATGTCACTTGCACATGTAACACACATTTGTCTGCATGGCTGCTTTTATTCTTAGGTGCTATGACTGATTACAGCTGATGTGTCTGGGTCTAAACTCCCCTTTAACCTTTCAATCTATACATGTCTGCTGCTCAGACGTGCCTGGAATACTAATATTACAAATGCCAATGCAAATCAGAGGCTAACAAAGACCAGTGCTAGCCTGCTGAGGTGGGTAAAGGACAAAAGCACTTGTCTGCCTCTTCGCAGGACCAGCTTTACGCACCGGCTCTCGCCAGCACCGCACCTCCAGTTGACGGCTACAATGGCCTTGCGCCTGTGCTGTCAGCATCTTGCTGAAAAGAGTCTGTCAACAAGCTCTTTCTGCCGTTGCTCTCGCTGATTTAACATGTGCCTGCTAGGGTGGAAGCACTGCTTGATTTGGTAGAAATCATTCACATTACAGATGCTCAGGGGAAACTGAAATGCGTTTCACACTGAAGATTAAAGTTAGGGCTTTTCTTTAAGACCGTGTGTGCTATATTTATAGATGAAATACGACCATACCATGTGTATCAGCTTGTGCCTCTTCTCTGTTCAGGTGAATCTGATGACTTCTCTCGGTTCTCGCTCCTCTCCTGTTTTCATGGGCTGTTGGACAGAAGCACAATGGAAGAAGCAGAGGTCAGGACTGGGCTAATGAGATAAATAAACAAGACGGAAAAAGTGGTAACATTTGTCTTGTTATGCACAATTTATTAAAGCAGAATAAGACTGCGAGCTTGAAAAAAATCCCACTGAAAATAAAATTCTAGGACACTTAAAATGACAGAGTTTGCATTTATTATGTATGAAGCGCTCGCTCCCAGCAGCGAGCTAATTTAGGACTGCATCAGTGTTTTATGTGTGAATGTTTCACTGCTCAGCTGGAAGGCAAAATTAACAAGGAAAGAAAACAAAAAAGGGACTTTCTTTAATAGTAGCAGTCCAGGCCTGTGTTCTGGGCAGGTAAAACTTAAATATCTACCTTGAGGTGTTTGAATGTGTGTGTGTGTATCTTCTAACTATCTAAATTAAGTATCCTCTATTAGAAGATCCAGCTCACCACAGTCCTCTCATACAGCTTTTGACGTGACTTTGATGAGTATCTGCACTCATGCATTATTCACTAAAAGAAGAATACCTTGCTTTTTTTTTTTACTTGTTGGCTTAAACAGTCAATGTACGATGTGTCTCCTATCAGCTGTGTCTAATGAGCATAAACGCTTTAAAGTTCTTTCCCGTTTCTAAACTGCTTTGCCACAAGTGTATCCCAGCTGAAAATAACGATATAGCAATGAGCGGCAATTAAACTGCTGATATTCCAGCCTCAATGTGCAAAAATAGTCAGCAGCACGGTTTTGACTGACAATATTTTGGAGCCGGTTTCAAAGCACTGGCACAGACAACTAAAGCATCAAGTATCGCAAGAGCTGCCTACGGAAGCATGAACAGCATACAGCTCTTGCCACATTAGGTGGTGAAATACAGACAGGGTATTCTCTGTCTGACAGGGGCTGCGGATGGAGAATATCCCAGGAGTATTCTAGTTGATAGAGCTAGGCACATCATCCCGCCGACACACCATATTGCCAGTAGACATCAGATTCACCAGGACGCAGAGCCCAACTGGCAGCAACACACCATCCCCCATACACAATACAGGCGCTCTGATTGCATCTAAAAAAGGCAATCAAAGCCTGACTGAGGAAACGGACAAATCCGAGAAGTGGCGAGATGCACTGGAACGATGCACTCCCTTATCACAGAGCATTGGATTCAGACACTACAAAGCACAAGCACAGGGAATCAATAATATCTCCACAGCCAAAGCATGGAGCCATTTTCTAAATATTCACCATATGGCTTAGCAAACATATCTCCAGGCAATACAACGCAGTAATTACTTTCCATTTTGTTTCAGTCTATTACAACAGCAGCAGGCAGGTACATTCTTATGTCTGTAATCTGGTTCTGAGCAACAGAGTGGTCAGATTTTACCCTGAAGCCTGTTGCAGAGGTGTCTCTCCTGAACAACTGTTAAGAGAGCTATTAGCGGTTGGAGAGCAACAGTGGTGAGGGTCTGCATTATTTTTTTTGGTTTCCATGGAAACCCTTTCACTGGAAAGTGGAGCACCAATAGGATCGCAGAGCCTCATTGAATCGGTTATGGGGGTGAGAATAGAGATCAGCGCAGACGGCTGAGAAAGCACAACAATAGGACGAACCCTCGAGGGAGACTAGAAAGGCCAGGCCGCTGAGGGTCCAACAAAGCGGGGAACAGCTCAACACTAGAGAAAAGGTTTAATTTACATCCGCTCAATGGCTTTCCTTTTACAGATATCTCTCTCTCGCCAACTAGTCATCGACATTTAAGCTCACGAGCACTGTGGGCAAGTTAAACATCAAGGCAGCCACTAATTGATTAGCCTGTGCTGTTATTTCAGGCTCTGACAATATTATTGCATCACCAGCAGCTATGCAGCGTGTAAAATAGTAGAACATTATAAATGATGCACTTCTACATACAGTATGTAGCGTAGTTATCCTCCACAGTTTAATTCACAAGCGAGATGGCAGAGGAAACTGTAGTGGCCATAAAGGAACAAGAGGAATGAAAGAGTCAGTGTGCTTCAAATAAAACGCTCCTCTGATCATCAAAATGTCCCAACTTGGCAATCGGCGCTGCAGACCAAAGTTGGACCAGGTCTAAATTAATCAGTTCCGGTTGGATCTCATTTTACTGCCAGAGGCTTAAGTCTGTGCGTCAATGTGTCCGATTGTCAGATAGATCTGAATGGATCCAAGCATACTCGGTATTAGCTCTGATCACATGGTACTTCACAATCAAAGCGTGATTTTAGAAAATCAGAAGCCTATGAAAACGATTTATGCTATTAAATTTAATAAATTTTTGGAATTTGGTTAGAGAAGTATCATCTACTCTCACCCATTTGGCTGCAGAATATGTTTTTGTTGGTGCAGGAGGTAAAAATAGGACATGCTGCTTTGTTCCAATTATCCTCAGGTCTTCTCAGGTTGGGTCTAACTGTACTCAGTGTAGGAAGGATTTCAACTTCTCTCTCTCAAGCTCTCATCATTCACTCTTCACACAACTACTTCTGTTACACCTATTGTGTGTACCTCCAAGTGCAACGCCACGAGGACACTCCGAAGGTGTGCCCCGTTATCACATTTGTACGATATTGTTTTTGCCCCCTTGACTGCTTTTTACTACGTCTTTGAGTGCAGCCAGTTCATAAACACTTTTGCCTTCAAACGTGACACGACTACACGACGCACAAACTTGTTCATTACTTTACATATACTATTGGCTAGGGACTCGTCTTTTATGTTTTCTACTTGCCGCTTTAGGTCTCCTCATCCTGCCAATCAGCTGGGCAAACCTTGACTGAAATGTCAGAGGTCACAGAACAGCAGGGAGATTGACCAGTGACACTTCCTCTGGGCACAGGAAGTGGGCAGGAAAACGAGGGAGGAAGTGACAATTCTTCCATCTACACCGCAGCTGGGTTTCACATTGATTTCTCACCAGTGCTAATAAAATAAAACAAATCTCTGAACTGTGGAGGCAACTGCAAATTTAGAGATGTTGACCTTTGGGGCCTTTTAAGCCTTGAATCAAACCGTTCTAAAACACACTTAATAAAAAAGAAAAATCTACAGCACATGTCAGCTCTCCCTGGTGATCTCCAAGCAAATCCAAGTCCATATACATCATGGGATAATATTATTGAAATGAAAAAAGAGGGTAATTGGCAACAGTCATACATCTCCCGAACGGCCGATTTAATGAGGGCAATACTGAGGCAGAATTATCGCCTCACTCCATCTGGATTTATTGATCCAACAGTGTGAGTCAACCACCAGAGATAAAGATAAACCACCACGATGGAGAAACAATCCCCGCTCTGATCAGAGGGCATCGTTCAATTAAATCCCTCACCCTCTCCTCCCTGGCCACAGCTAGCCCACTGTTTGCTTACAGTAGTTGCTCTCGGTTTACGCGCCAGGCAAGAGAGTGTATTCACTCATGTGCGGCACGCAATTATTCCAGCTAAAGATGCAGACTGAACTCATTACGCAGTCATCTGTTTTCTCCGTGTTAATTGTTTTTGTGCTAAATGGAAACCCGATAAGAATGCAGCCCCTGCAAACGTGTTTGAAGGGTGTCATTTTGATGCTGATGAAAGATGACACATGTCCACCTCTTGTACGTCCGCTGCAAACATTAGCCAGGCCTCTCTCTTGGCAGCAGGTTGCTCAAACAGCACAGCAGCTCGTATCTTTCGCCGCCACAAAGACGCTCTCATCAAAGAACGGTGTCTTACACAGATCCTTTCAAACATGTGCAATTTGCTTCTATAATTACACAACACCAACGTCTCTCTGGTGACACCATGATGAAGAACAGCAACAGAACTACTTGTTGTTGTTTTCTTTAACCCATGCCTGTCTAACTTAACAAGCTGCCTTGTATACCACCACACTTTCACCCTACTTCCCAGGCCCTAAAGGCTAGCCCCCCTGTCTCTGAGGAGCCAGGGGCCTGGGGGGGGGGCAGCACAACGCCGCTTTGAAGTCGAGCGATTAAAGAGGAGAGACCTGTCGAATTGGGATGATGGGGCTAAGGTTGGAAGAGGGGGAGGATCAGTACGAGGGACAGGAAAGGCTGTGAATACTGAGAGCACAGGGCCCCGTGGGATACAATTAAGAGCAAGGCTTTTTTAGTGAGGGTTACAAAAACATAGCAAGGATACCAGCAGTGCAGCCTTCCAAGCCAAGGTAAGAGTTCATTACTACATACACAGAGGGGGCTGGGGCTGTTAAATTCTCGCCAGTCTGTTTGTCGACTCCCCTACCCACAGGCCCTACGAGCTGACGAACAGCCGCATGATAACCATTTCCAACCCAGTTAAATCCTAAGTAAAGCTTGACAATCACACAGCTTACAGAGCATCAAACTTAGAAAGGAATTAAGATGAAGATCCAAGCTGCCGGCACAAAGAGGAAGTTTGCATAGAGTCTTCCCTCAGGATGTTTTCCTCAGCTAAAACATTACGAATGCACAAAAGACATCACACCACATTTGTAGTCAAGTCAGATTAGAAGGAAAAAAAGGGCAATGAGCCGTTTGTATTAAAAAGTAGTAAGACAAGACTTTAGCTCAAACAAATGATCGTCTTCATTATTGATTAATGCGCGATTATTTTGTTATATTCATTTGGAAAATATTTCACAATATTGTGAAAAATGCTTGTCACAATTTCCTAAATAGCCTTACATTGCTGACCAAAACGTTCACGTTTATTATCACATACGATAAAATAAATGCAATAAATCCTGATAATTTAGAAGAAACTCGAGAATTTGGGGCATTTATGCTTGAACAATTAATCAATTAGAAAAAAATAGTTGCCTATTAATTTACTGTTAGCCAATTAATTGATTAGTTGATGATTAATTGATCGACTAATGAGTTCAGCACTAATAACAACAAACTGTCAACCAGCACATATAGAACTGATCTCAAACCTACTTGCTCTAAACAAAAAAAGACTACTGGCATGTTTACAAGTATGTTAGGTATAACATGTATTCACAATAACTGACGAGTATATTTCATGTCAATTGCTCTACCTGAAAGACTGAAATCCAATGGGAAGCCATGGTATTTTATACTAAAACATATGGCGTTATATTTTCCACAAGACATTGAGGGTACAAATATGTAGCCTCCGTTGTCCTAAAAGTGAAACCAGCCACTTAAACGTGTTAAGACAACATCTGGTTACCATTTCTAGGGCTCATTTAAATTCTGCTAAAATACCATAGTAGGTTCTGAATATTTGAAGCGGATTCTGTAGCAAAGACCACTTCAGCCACGCTAATTACAAGCACGTCTTTATCACAGGGAACTGTCCTCTACCTGCAACGTTATCTGTAATTATGAATATTTGTCCTCAACTTCTCTTTCTGCCTGCTTAAGACTCGAAGCTGGTGGACAAACAATGCGGTAAACATCCCATTGCAGAAGACACACAATAAGTGGAAACAAATTCTTTGCTCAGTGGGACCAGATGCAACTTATTTTCATAATTAAAACCAGTGGAGGGCATTTGCGTTTGGACTCTTCCACAAGCAAAACTCCCTCTCTGAAATAGCAATTTTTGCGGAAATGCACGAAAAGCTATGACAAAGCAGTGATGTTTTGCTTTTGTTAATCTGAATTGTGCTCCATGACCACTTGGCAATTGCCTGTACATCACATGGCAATGCAAATGAAAAACAAAAAACAGAGAACAAAACAAAGACACAACTGGGATAAGTATGAAATATAAATCTCAATAAAAGACAACATATCCAAAAAAAATGGGCCGAGGGACAGTTGGATTGCTGCCAGGTAGTTACAACATCAGTTCAGCCCAAAACTCTGTGGCGCAGTGGGTGAGGTTCTCATTGCTGGAGGTTTTCCCTGCATACCTTGCTGAGCACACCCACCAAAAATATTCACACTTCATTCGGAAATTCAGATATAGAAATTCATGACTAACCGTGTTTGATTGATTGATTGATTGCTTCCAAAACAAATATTTCTATTTAGCATATTTGAGGCATAGAATTTATGTTTTCAACCATGCCCAGACAATGTAAAACAACACTGTAAAAGCCATGGCTGAAACAACACACTGACTTCCTTTGTTTATGAGTACAAACATGTGGGTCACATTACTCTGCAAAAGTATAAACAAACATGGAGGACGAAGGCAGGATTGCTGCCCAGTACACTGTATATCCAAGACCTGCTGGTATTTTGGGCTTCACAACTTTGTCATGGCAATGTTAAGTAGAGCAGTAATACAGCCAACATCTCTCTCAAATGTCGAGATGAGCCAGAAGGAACAGACATGAAGCAACATGTTGCTTAACCTGAACAAAAGACCCCAGAAAAACATTAAAGACCAAGTTTTATGTTTTATTGGAGACCACCTTAGCAAACATCCTAAAAATCAATACACTCTTAAAAAAATAAAACATTAATCTTCAGGGAGTGAGAGCGCTATATATTAAATGAGTCTGGCTATCTTTTAGTCCATTAATAATAAACTAAATTGAATACAAGATGAAATGCGTTGAGATCTGGGCGTCTTTCTACCGCTGCTAAAGAAATTTCCTGGGGGAAATCCTACTTATAGATTATCACTGAAGGAATTGAAGCATGTATGGAATCAGCACCTTATGAATCCATAATATATCATATCAGGAGGCCCCTGCTGAATGCAGTCTCACATCTAAGTAGGTGACAGTATAAATCAATAAAGTTTTGATTTTATAGTGGAAATTTTGTGCACACCGAAATCAATTACTTGTGCCTCAATTTATTGAGTAATAAAGAAGGTAAGCCTAATTTATTATCAGTCACTGGAAAAACAAATGCAAAAGTTATCCAAAACCAATAAAACATTTGCATTCACTTGTAGTTTGTTTACACACAACCATAAATGAATGTACATGTATGTAAGTGAGACAGACAGCAGTAGTACTTAATGATGCTGTCACTATTAACTTTTTACTTTTCACTATTTAAATTTGCAGTCTTAGATAAATTAGATAAATAAATATTGTAGGCTGGTTCCTCCTCAGCTTAACGAAATTGTGTTGCTGACATATATTATGTTGTATTCGTTTGTTTGGGTCCTTAAGCAGGTTTTCTTATCCATCAAACCCCCGAGGAAAACATTAGCCTTGTGTTGTAAATGACATCAGTTCCAGAGCCGTTCAATTTGGTGAAACAATTCAAACTGCAGTAATGCCGAACGTTGGATTTGTGGAGAGTTTACATTCAGGTGCAGTTAGGAATAACTGAGGCAACAGACTGTTTGAGTGGAAACATTGTTTCAATTGAGTGGAAAACATCGTTTGCCAATACACAAGCATTATACAAGCTGCGTAGAAAATCAGTAGGAAACGGCACTTTGTAACAAAGTTGCTGCACACAGAGAGATGCTAGTCTGTGTCTTTATGGATTGTGCAGGGGGCTGTACAGGAGCAGCAGGGCAGGTGTCCCACTGGGTTACGAGACCCAGAAGCTTTGCATCTGGATCGTTTCCTCAGCCCAGAGGGGCTCCTCACTGGGACCTCCTCATAAAGCTACACATGTGCCAAAGAACCCCAAATCCCTCAGAATCCTTCATCTACGTCAGCCTGTATGTGGCGACTGTGGCGATAGCAGGTAACAAGCTGTGACAAACTCACAACATCACGGAGGGAGGCAGCAGTGAAAATGACTCGTGCTTTTTGTCTCTCACACTGTCAAATGGGTTCTCACTAATGGCCAAATACCCTGAAATGTGTTTCTGCAAAAAGGGGCAAAGAAATGCTTTTGTCACTGGTGTTCCTCAGCAGAGCATGGCGAGACTGATGGCAGGAGGATTACTGGAGCAGCTGAAGAACCAGGATAGAGAAGAACTCTGAACTGTGTAAGTAAGACTTGTGCTCGTTCCAAAAACCTTAAAGGTACACTCTTTTCCACATGGGTTCACTCTAAGCTCGACACTCCTGGGATAAGTAGTTGAAAGATATCCTTTGAGGAGATGTGAGTGAGTCCCAAGAGGAAGCCAGGAGAGACCTAAATGTGGAAAAAGAGGGTTGGACATTTTCCATGGTACAATCTTGTGAAAATGCAGGAGTGCTTTAAGAAACATTCCTTCGATAGGCTGAAGGAGCCACAAGCGGGGAGATGTCAGGAGAAATCATGCTTGGCTCAACACAAAAAGCACTCAGAGAAATGAGATTTAATCTGCTGAGCTTAGAGTGTATTAGCCAGCTGTAAACAGTCAGCACCAGCTGTGAGAAAGTTAACTTCCATAGCCCTGCTGCTTGGAAAAACAATGCATGAAACATCAAACATTACCAATGAAAGAAACTCTGCAAACACAGATATTCAAAAGGCCAAATTAAAACTTTCACAACCCAGGGACATCACAGTTGTGGGAGTCATTGGGTTAAGGTTAACTGGCCTCACTGGAACACTTTCTCTCGGAGAATACTCTGCCTCCAGGCCCGAGCTGTGGGAAAGGGAGTTTATGCAATTACATCACATTGATTTATGGGAGACAGAGGAAAGATGGGGAGAGGATGGAAACTGAGCTGCTTGGAGGCAGTCCAAGATGTGGTCCCTGAAGAAACACAATTCAATAGGTTTACACCACAAAACATGATGGATCTGAGACAATTGTGTGGGGATGAGCGTGGTCAGGGAAACACTGGCAACACAGCAGGGGTCAAACCCATCTAAAACGATTGACTTTGATTGACGACTGAAAAACACACAAAACTATAAAAAAAAAAAAAAAATAGCCATAATTGTAATACAGAAGCTTGATGAACCTGCTCATGGAGCACATGCAGATGACACGTTCGGAATAACAAAAACACTACTGCTGAGCGTAGTTTCAATTATCTCTGCTCTGGGGATCTGATCTCTGTCTTGGTCTAACAGATGCTGCTGATGCCGTCTTGAGTATTAATTGGGTGTAGTGATGAAACTGTGAGTAATGCGCCCAAGCGTGCACTGCAGCGTTAACGGGGTAGCGTATCTCCATCAGCCCGCCGCAGACTAACAGTTCTAAATAAACAGTCCATTTAATGCTCTCCACTACTGTAAAAGGACCACAGGAGTGACCACAGCTGGGATATTTATGGCGAAACACATTACTGTTCTCTTCTGCTTATTTAAACATTTGCATGTGACTTGAGTTTGAAATGCGAAAAAAGACAAAAAAAAAAAAAAAAATGCTACGGTCCTTCCACTTGTCTAAGAGATGCACGTACAGAAGTGCTGCGAGCTGAAGCCAAGCTACTGTGTGACTGAAGTGATAATCACCTGTAGCGGTAACTAAAGCTGCGTTCATCAAATTGCCACAGATGAATGCTACAGATTGGGAAAAGATGTCTATGCAAAAAGCTTATAGCGATTCAGGATTTTTTTTTTGTCATAGTTCAGCAAGCAACGTATGAGCCTACACAACAAAGAAAAAAGAAAAAAAAGATCAATTTTTACCAAATGAGACTTTAATACCAGCCACCAAATGGTGAAGATATGAACAAAGCAGGAGAAGAATGAAAAAGATATTCAGTACAATGAGCTGTGGAGTTACAGTCAGAGATGTTTAATGGTTTTGTTTTTAAAGTTATATCTCAAAACAGTCTGCAAAGTCTCAAGCATCTTGGAAACACAACAGGCCTTTGGTTCAGGCCAAGAATAACAGAATAAATATATACACACGAAGAGCCGGCCAAATGTTTGAAGGGGGTGTTTTGAAAGCTCGCAGAAGAGACTCGATTATCAAGGGTGGGTGGCTGTTAGGTGAGGGTTGATCTAGATGTGGCAAATGTATGGAAATCTCCCTCAGAGATGTTTTGAGTAAGAAAAGGGTGGACATCTGTTCCTTGTTACATAAAAAAAAACAGCTTGTCCAATTCCAAACTGCCTGCAGAGATAAGCGAAAGTGGTTTTGGTAATTGCTCACAACATTGGCTTTCTCCTTCTTCATTGTTTCTTTTGTGCATCATTTTAACGTGGGGAGATCCAATGAGATCATGTCCGGTCATTGACTGAGACTCAGACTGAGATTTTATTTAAGTAAGTAAAAAAGTAGTCTAAAAGCTGTTTTATCCGCGTTAAATCCTGTTTGTCATCCTTCCAATTAAAGCACCACTTTGAAGCCACCAGCTGAGCCACCCGTTAGGAAAAAGGTTTTTTTTTTTTCTTCATTTCTTTGGCTTGACGAATAAAGCAAAAAGAACCTTTCCACATCCAGGGGTTTGCAGAGGCACCCACAAACTCACTTTGGCTTCAACATTGGTGCTGAGGCATTTCACATGGGCTCTGACTCCTGCCAAGTGTTATCGGGAAAGATGATCTTGGCGCAAACTCTTGGAGAAATGTCTGAGCTGTCCGTTTTTCACTCCAACACTTCACAGTTTAGGCTGTCACACCCATGTGGTCAAACTGAGGTTTGGACGACTTTGACGCTGGCCTGTCGTCTTGACGTGGGACAGGTGACAAATCAGTGGGAAGCCATCCAAGATCACCTGATGTTCCACTGAAAGGAAAATCCCAAAGAGCATCTGTACTCTCCTAAATCAATGAACACTGCAGCCAATTTAATTCCACATAGCGGAGACACCTGCAGTGCCTGTGCTATCTCTGACAAACACATGTGAAGGTGATCCCTGGATTCTACTGTCAGAAACAGAAGGACAAAAATACATTTTCATGAAAATATAAAAACTCCTTCAATATATTTCAAATGGTTAAACAGGGGCTAGCTTTCCAATTCCGTGGATTTTTCTTTTTTCCTTAAGCTTCAAAGAAAAGAAGATGCAGCGAAGTGAGGATTAGGAAAAAAATGAATTATGCTTCATGGTGTGCGTGTGTTTACCCTAATAACTATTAGCGAAGAGATTTTACAGTGAAGAAAATACCACCTCATATCTATTATTGCTCTGCTCTTTTTAGAAAAACATAGCTTCTGAAGAATTTCTTGTTGAAGTTGAGCCGCTGAGTTTCTAAAATGCAACACATGCTGCACAGTAATGTGGTTCGCTTGTGGTCGTGACACATCGGCTGGCATTGACCGACTGTTTGCCCAAAGGACAGAGGCCGTGTTTTAGTGCAATGACCCGAGAATGCAGTCTGGAAGAGCGCATTTTTAAAGTGGTGGTGGGCTAAAAATTTCATAAAGCACCATCAAATAATCATGAGGCATTGAAGCGCTCGCATTTTTTCTGTCTAATTGTTTTCCCCTTTGAGGAGTAAAAATAACTGTCTACAGCGTGTACATTTTATCTGCTGTTAAAAGGCATCACTGTAAGAAGCATACGGGGAAGTTGTCCAAGAACCACCTCTGCAATCTTCACACAAACCGGTATGGATCGCTGGAGGAGGCCGGGCTCGCTTGAACAACCTCAATTGGCTGTCAAGGCTACATTGTCAGTAACAGTTCAGCACACCTTAGTGCTTCACTTTTCAACCACATGTGGTCTAATGGTGTGATTGAGGGCAATAAACAGAACGACACCGAGGAAACACGAGCGGAAAATCCGGCACACACCTGTGTCGCACTCTAACACAAGAGGATTTTATGTGCCCTAACCACAAGTGAGATTAGATAACATTATCACTCAAGCAAAGCAAAACACAAGAGAGGCATTAAATGCAAACAGACAGATGGCCCTCGTCTACACTGTTATTAGCTTATAAGCCCTAAAGATTCTCAGTTCCTGTTCTTTAACAAGCTGAAATGAAACACAAGCGTCTATCTCAGAGGCTTGTGATCCTAGCAGGAGAGACATCATTAGCCCGCCCTTCCCCCAAGTTTCCCCAGGTAAAAGTTAGACCCCGCTGTGGATTTTTTTTTAATCAAACACTGATCTGTCCCCCTGATGCTGTGGAGGCTGACAAGGAGCCCATATGTCTGATAGACCTGTGGCAAGTCTCGCCCTGTGGGAGTGAATGTAACATTGCTGTTATCCCACAGGAACTGCAGGGAGCAACGCTGTGGACAAGGTGTGTGGGCTTCAAAGGCAGCAAAGCTAGCCAGCCAAGCGGAATGAAAAATGCCGTTTTGGCATGATATTTGAATACAAATGCACACAAACAGATTGCAAGAAGGAAGAAGGTGAATCACATTAGCCCAGTTACATCTACTGAAGTTTACAACGTTTACTTCCAAGTCGAACTAAAGAAACGTCACGCTTACGGAAGGCTTTTCTGTGCCATGTTTACAAGTTCAATGCAAAACATTTCACCTAGATTCAAGCAGATATGAGACTCATATACAATAAATATTAAACAACCCCATTTCCAGTTTTGTTCTACCAGCAGCAACCAGGCTGCAGGGCTGTGTGTGTGCGTCTGTGGGAGAGCTTCGTGTACATTTGTGTTTGTGTATTTGAGGTTTGTACGGTTGTGTTATTAGCAGACTGGGATGCAAACCCAAATCACGCTCAAAATAAATCTCTTAGGAGGTACTCTATAATTCAGCCATGCTGGAAAAGCCGAGAGAGCAAACAAGACCACATTATATATACCAACCAACAGTCCTCACTGTGTCCATAAATCTGATGTAACCACATCATCTCTCCATATCACAACGTCCAATCAAGAGAAAGTTAATGAGCTAACATCCAGCTCAAACTCCCGACATGCATTTAATTTGTTCAAAATGATAATAGGCTAATTATCTGGGTCATCATTACCAACCTACTGTCCATCCCTACAATAACTAGTGCGCTATATTATTAATCAATTTGTGGCGAGAGCAAGTGTGTGCTGCTGTTTACGAGTAACAATTACCATATCACGTTATACTGTGTAGCCCATCATCAGTGATTAAAAATAAACAAGATATTTAAAAGGGGGCTCAGATCCCCTTTAGGCAGAGGAAATAAAAAGCAGAGCTGAATATGTAAGAAAATAAGTCACATTAAAAAGAAAAGCCCCAGACGACTAATGAGGGCATTCTTGTAAAGCTATATTCTCTCGCTCCAGAAACGTGGATGGAAAGAGCAGGACGAGGAGGAGAACCTGGGAATAGAGAAGGAGACAGAGGAGCGAGGGGTGGAGTAGAGGAGAGTTGGGACACAGTTTAGGCTGGGGCAACAGAGAAGGAGAAAGACCAGAAGCTGGGAGAGAGTCCCATTTCATCAGAAAAATGCCTGAGTCAGGAAAAGAAGGAACCATTAGGCCCAATGAGTCACAGGGAGAGGCTGAAAAAACAGATCTGGGCTGAGTTCTGCTCGCTGTACCGTCCCCGAACAAATAGCTAAAGACAAGCAGAAGCAGTGGCCCAAAATGAATTACAATGTTTGTTTTATATCTTCAGTAGCGTGCCTCCTCATCAGTAAAGACTGATGACATATATACTTCTGCAAAAGTACATGCAAACGTATCTGCAGATATACTCAGAAAAGGGGGGGGATATGGGCAACTGTAGGTCACAGGTCACCACTGGTGATCAATGTTTCCTAAAGCCCTTCTTCCAATTTCTGGTTCGGTTGGTCCTAACAGACATTCAATTATTTACAGAGAAAGAGTAGCACATCTTTGCAAGCGTAAAGCAGAAAAAAAATCTAATTAAATCTTCATCAACCTATTGGTTAATTGACTTGTCTTTTCAACCCTAATGCGTACGGTTCACCCACCAAATCCAAACAACACGTGCTGTGAGTAAAAAAAAAACCCAGCATAGCATGTTTGAAACACAAGAATGAAACGGAATTGGGCAGATTACTATTTTACCCAAAATCTGTGTTAAAGAGACCATCTTTGAATGACACCTGTGCGCATTTGCTTCCATGCAGACGGAGACGCATGTTCATGGAGTCTATTCACAGTATGTACTCAAAATATAACAATTATTTTCTTTATCCTCCACACATGTAGTTTCCTGCAGTGATTCCCAAACAATGTACAATTCTTCATTTGTGTTGATAAATGATTCCTCTGAACATTGAGCCTTTACGGAAATCCTTAACAGGAACCAAGCAATTTATGCAAGAAGTCTCACACAGAGTTCTTTATCTATAAAATGTTAAAACGGGTACCAAATATCATCCATAGTGAAAAGCTCCAGTGTTAGCCAGTGAGTGTGGGAAACAACCACACATCCATAAAATGGGCTCTTCCTCCCGGGTGCTACTTGATTATCCCCCAGCTTCCTTCTGCGCAGTCTGCCAACACTGAGCCCAATGCGAGTCAACCCAGCGCCATTGTGTGAACTTACTAGTAAAGAACTGCTTCCTCTTCTGGCAAACAAAAAACAAAAAACCTCCATCTTTGCGTACACATCGCACATAACGCTGTGCGGTGCTCTGCCATGACTTCAGTTCCACGTTCTTTCAGGCAGCAATGTGCTTAAACTTCAGCATCGTTCAGTGGATCATAGTTGTGCTAAAGCCAGGCAGATAATCTCCCCACACGTTCGCCCTGTGTCACATACCTATCAGTGCCAGACTCCCCGGCCCGTCTAAGCCCCTATCTGAGCTTTGACTACATCTGGGGGATGAAAAGAGCACAAGGTGAAGAAGAAACCCTGCGGCAAAAGGCAGGGATTTACCGAGTGGGCTCGCTCTGTGTAATGACCAACGGCTCCTCACTAGCAGCCTTTAATGGACACCTGAGTGACACGGTTTATTAGTTCTGAAAAACATTATGCGGAGGAAAAGATGGCTGGGGGGGGTTTTCTAGATAGACGCAATTTGAACATCGTAAGACGGGGCTGAGTGTACCCTCAACTAAGCGCCTACCAAGCCGTGAGCCCGTTTGCGAGTCCGCTATCTGCCGAGCCCAGCTTGTCAAATACATACCTTTTACCTCATTACCTGAATTCTTGGGTTGAGCACAAACAGCCGGCCTGCTTCCTCCTGATAAAAAGGAAGCATCAGCAGAGAGAGGCCCCTCAGCTTCCTGCTCTTTGTGAACTCGCTTAGGTCATTCACTACTTCCTGGACCATATGGAGACACGCAAGGGCCAAAGGAATGCATGAATGTGTAAATATTACTGGATCACAGCATTTTCTCTTTAGCTAAAACTGACTTCAGCAGATGACATCAAACCACAGGGATGGGACAGTGTGCATATATATATATATATATATATATATACATATATATACACACACATACATATATATATACACATACATAATAACTCACACCTTCGTGTCAGCTGATGAAAAATACACCTTTCTGAGAGTAAATTATTTCTGCCCGCTGAAAAGAAAATTTAATTTTCTCATGTCTCCCGACAACAAAGATGCTGAACCCATTACTAGCTGAGGCCTCTGCATCACACACATTAAATGAAGGGTCCTCTAGCAATCGAAAAAAGCAATTTTCTCATTGAGCCAATAGATACTCCATTTAGTTCCGGGCTCTCTACGGACCGCTGATGCCGTAGTGGGGCTGATACAGGGGAAAGAGAGTGTGGAGTAATGACCCAACCTCGTTTTTCCTCCACCTTGCTGCTCTGAACCCATCGATACGGATAGAGACGTGCTTCGCAGGCTGGATTAGGGAGGGATATGAAGACAGGAAAGGTGAGAAAGGATGAGGACAAGAGGAAGAAGGCATAATAGATGAGATGATACAGAGGGAGACAGATGGAGGAGGTGGAAGGAGGTTGTAGTCAAGCGGGATGAATCAAGGATGTGAAATCAGGGCCGGTGATCAAATGACCGGTCAAAAATAAATAAATCAGCCGATATTAAGGAAAGAGTGGAAGTGTGAGAGGAGCAGAGAGACAGAAATCAGGCGCCCAACCATGTGGAACTGCAGATTGATTAATTTCAGGCCTTTAATGAGCTGTGGTCTGCCAGGCCAGGCGGCATCAAGTCAGTCACCTAGTCCCTCTCAGGAGGAGCCGCTATACACGGAAATTCACACATTTCTAATTCGGTACAAGGACTGTGTGGCCGAGGAGCAGTGAACTCACCACGCCCACACACACATAAACTGTCTCTATCTTACACTTAATTTCATTACTTTCCTATTAATCGTTTTTTTTGCTGTACATCTCATCCCTGGCACTGTGAATATGTGATTAAGAGCCACACATTATCAGAGGCACTATTAAAATGAGTTCACTGATCACCAGTGGCAAGTCTCACACCAGGTGTTTTGTGTCTGTAGGCGGAATAAATACCAGCTTGGCTCAGAGATTTTACACTCAAACATGTTCCCTCGTAATTGCTACTCTCCGCATTGTTGCTGCCAACCTTTATTCCCTGTATAAATTACACTGTAGGTTTACAAATGCTGTTGTTTGCATTTGTACTTATCCCGCAGACATCACTTGCGTGTATGCGCAACAAAACTATTTCCCAACACTCGTATGACTCAAGCAGAGGAGAGAAAGGCTTCAGGCGGAGTATAGTCATCCGTGTTGGCAGCTGCTCCAAAAGCATCAATAGTACCGTTTCTTTTTTTTTTTGACAAGGCAATTGTTCACCCACAACATGGTGAACAAACACACCTCTGTTTCCAGTTGGTGTGCTTGTCTCTCTACAAAGTGTTAACTCCCCAATCATTTAGGATTTGGGAGAAAAGGGAAGGTGGAACAAAAAGAGAGAAAATGAGAAAGAAAGAGAGAAAACTTTACATGATACAGCAGACAGTATAGTAGCCCAACTCATTAATCAGGGCAGGAGCTGAATAGTCAGTCTGTCCAAGCTGGTGGGGCCTGATATGATTCTTCCCTCCTGACACTCCAGCCTCAGGGAGACGGAGAGCAGGAGTGAGTGAATGTGACTTTAACTCGAGACAAGAAAATCCAGCACAACACTCACCTGGGTACTGCTGTGCGCTAATGGCTCCCTTGGAGCCAATCTCCTCGGGTGAAATCTGAATATAACCTGTTTTTTTTTTTGTTTTTTTTACAGCTGTTACTGTAGCTAGAGAGTAGAAACTTAACTTTTTAGCTTTTGGTGTCCAAACTTTTGAGTGAAACAACAGTGAAATCACCCTGAATTCACTGATGAAGTCACATGCTCAGAAAGTCAAAAAGCATGTTCACAGAAAGTATTGACTTTTCTCTTTCAGAGCTCTTCAATGTGTCACGTTCGCTCCAGTGGAGATCAGAAAGGCAGAGAGGGATGAGGTGGTTTTGGATGATGCATCCCTCTTATTAATGCAAACTGACAGTGAACTCCTGCCCTGCAGCAAAGGTAGCGCTGTCCGAGACATCACATGGTGACCCCATACATCTCTTCAGACAGCCTCCTCCTCGGTTAAGGCTGGAGCCCCGTGGGAAGGATGCCAGCTTGGAGACTGACACACATCACCCCGATGTCAGCTTTCTCATACTATAACCCACTATTATCTCTAGACTGCGTATTAACCACATCTCACAGACCGATTCAGGGCACAGTCAGTCACCTCAGGATGTTTAGTGTGTGTGTGTGTGTGTGTGTGTGCATGAGTCTGTTATTATTCCCCCAAAAGGAAGAAACTAAACAAAACACCGAACTGACCTGATTTTAACTCAAGTCTAAATAAACAGCTTAATAAACAATTAGTTGCTCTTGTTATTTCTGCAGTTTATGTGATGGCCACATGTAAGTTGAAGCAACAAAGTGAGCAGGACTCAAACACAACGTCGCCCATTAGACAAGCTGTTGTAAATAACGAGCCCGGTCAACGCGGCAGAAGCGAAAACAAGCGAGATAGACCGAGAGAGAGATCCCGAAATGTGATGATTTAACTTTCATTTCAACGACACTTAAGTTGGAGACTTGTAGTTGTGAAGCAGCGACACGTTTCTTACCCTCAAATCGCAGCTCAGAGTCGAAACCTCTCTGTGACAAGATGTTTCTCTGCGAAAATGTGATTTATAAAAAAAAAAAAAAAAAAAGAGGAAAAGAAAAGGCTGGGACTGCTGGAGGTAAGTATTCAAATAGAAGGAGAAAAAAAAATTGCCGATCAGCTGGGGGTGTCCACGAGAGTCAATTGTGCCCCAGCAGCGTCCAACTAATAAAATCCACCGCTTCTAAATCTGCGATCCCAATTTGGCCAGACTCGCAGTGTTGAGCGCAGCTTGATGTGCAAACAGTTTTGTGAAGTCGCGGAAAGCGGAGCGGCTCCTCCAGCAGCCTGCTCTGCTGTGGGGGGCGGGGACTGTCCAACACACGCCTCCCTCCGCTCCGCCTCCTCTGGTGTCGCTCCGGTGTGCTGCTAACATAGAAACATTGTGCCTCATGCAGGCCAATTCCTCTGAATTGAAGTTAATTCATCCAAAAAGTTCCCAAAAACAATTCTCCTTCATTATACAGCCATAGTAAATGTTAGTTTTTTTTTTTTTTTTTTTTTAGATTGTAGGCTACAAAATAAAACCCAGAGTTAACGTTGGCTAGGTGAGAAGGTGGATGAAAACAGCCAGGTAGTTTATTTTAGCATAAAGCTGAGCTAAAGACTGGAAACAGGGGGAAATAGTTAGCCTTGTTTAGGGCTGGGCGATAATTCAATATGATCATTTATCGTCTTTAATGGAATCGTATCGTGATGAAATCCTATATCGTGACACACAATTACATTGTCTAAATCGATAATAACAAGTAGCCTAACATATTAACTTACATTTCTCTGAAAATCTGATGGGAAATATTTGGATTTATTTAAATTTTCATTTAAAGATTGTGGTTTGTTTCTTTACATCACACTTAACATTAGCATTCAGTTCAATATGATTAACAAACTGGACCGCTCTATACGTCTTTGTGCTCTGCTAAGCTAACCGGCTGCTGGCTGCAGCGTTTTGTATATTTGGCATAAAGATATAGAAGATTGGTATAGACCCGTAGCTGTCTAGCCTATCTGGCGCTTTAAAAACGTCGCATTAGCCAGCTATCAATGTGGACAAAATAATCAATTATCAGAACAAAACAAGATGAAAACTTGGAAAACAGAGGCAGTTTCACTTGATGGACAACTTTTTTAAACTGTGGAAAACTTTGAATAACTTGCTACAGTTCTGTACTCCCAGGTAAGCTAGCATAGTAGCCTAGGCCTATATTTTCAAGAGACACTTTATCTTCATAGAAAACTTAGTGGCCTCGGTGTTAGTCAGCAGATTTTAGAACAGCCTAAAAAACTATTGTAGAGAGTGTTTTAACTTTTCACCTTCCTGCCTGGTAGGTTACCTAAAGTGTAGATCTGAAGTAAACTCAATGGCAAGCAAAATAGTTGGCAAACCCAAAAAGCGCTTGACTCAACTTTTTACAGAAAGGACAATGAGGAGGAAGGTGAAGAGTATCCTGGCAGATAGTTCCCGTCATGGACAGTTTTAATGTATAGTATGACCTTGTCTATGTGTTTGCTTTACTAACTGCTTGTTTTATGTAGTTATTTCTTGTGTTTGCTGAGCCAAAGACACATTTCCAACCTTGTGGACAATAAAGATATATTCTATAATCTATTCTATTATATCCTCTCATCTAACAAATACACTTTCCAAAACGACTGCTTTAATGTCAGGATACTGAGTGTCAGACATTTCTTTTATTTCCCCCATTGTAAAGTGAGAATAAAGTCAAAATGTTTTAATCTTATAATTCAAATTTAATTTACTTCAGTTGCAGATTAAGGACTATTTGAGCAGAATTCTGACTTTAATCTTTTTCTTTGAATACAGACTAAGATAGCGATCGCTTTTTTTGGGCTCTTATCTTTCTCTACAGTTTGTTTTTAGTCTCACAGGGAAAAGGCCTTTTCTTTGGAAGTGTGGCACAAAATCATCACGCACGTCATTGTGTTTATCCTGATGATCTTTTACACACACACACACACACACACAGAGTCATGTTGGAAGTTAACATCTTGTTTATACAGATGAGACAAGATGCAGTCGTCACTTGTGGGGAAAGTAATGAAACATTTAGAGTACAACAAATGACCACTTCAAGAAAGAATCCTAAAACATAGAGTAATATTATCGCTGTGAGAGTAATGAGTATTGCTTTCTTGAGAAATGAGCTCAACACTGTTTTTGATTCCAGCAACAGATAAGTGACAACTCTTAGATTGGCAGCTGATAGTTATTGTTTGTCCCTTGTTAATTATTCATGCTGTGTGCCTCTCTCACAGCCAGAAAACAAGAGAAGTGCTTTTGTTTTCAGGTTTGGAGGGGGTGAGAGAGGGGGGAGCTGAAGTGTTTTCTACCCCTCTGTGCACCTCGTGTCACAAAATCTACTACAGATGGAGAGCAAGATAAGCGCTCCAGAGACTGATCTTTTTGCCTTCTCCTCTAAGGTCGTGACACTGACATTCCCAGTGGCATACGTGATACTTCCAACCCCCAGTCTCCTTGTGTTTTCTCCTGATCCCTTTCTTATTGGCCCTTCGGAAGTTTGCAATTTCAAGAGCATTTCTGAAGTCAAAAAATAAACGAAAACGAACGGCTTAAAGTGAAGTTCAAAACAAGGCAGAGATGATCATCTTATGGAAAGTTTGGATCCGAAGACTCGTCAGGAGCTCGGTTCAGACGGTGGGACTCCGCCTGTGTAAGAAAAGTTTCACAGGAATGGCTTGGCTGCCGAGAGAACAGCTGTGAGGTATTTTCTTTTTGGCTCCTTGGGTATTTTCAGAGGGCTCAGAGTAAAGAAAGGCTGAGGTGAATCACTCACTAAACCGCCTCCTTCCCCCGCCTTTGAGCACTCACTTGGATCACTGGTGTTAGGGAGAAGTCCCGACACAGTTCAGCTGAGAGATTATTTGTTTTTCTTAGCTAATCAGTGATTGATCAACACATTTAGTGATGTGGCCCCCTCGGGATGTAGTACACCAGTCAATATACAGCTCCAAACTCTGTTTTAAGTCTCAGGTTCGAACCTGTCAGTGATGGTCTAAGTCACTTTGCAGGAATTCAAGGAACATTTTTAAAATCACTCTTTAAGTGACCATAGCTCACCTGGTAGAGTGGGCGGCCCATGTGCAAACACTAAATCCTTACCGCAGCAGATACACGGCCCTTTGTTGCACGTCATCCCGCCTCGCTCCCATTTCTCTCTACGGCTGTTATCAAACTAAAGGCAAAAAGTAAAATGAAATAACATTCAAAACCCTTTTTTATCTGCCGTGATTTGGTTTATAGTCTACTTGTTCCTCCTCCATACATGCTGCCGGCGATAAAATGAACTCTTGTGTCCATGTTAATCACATACAGTAACACACACTCACACACACACACTGATAGGTGGACTATGTTAGCTTACATGCAGTTCCTCACATGCACATTCTTATCGCACACAAACCCACTTAATTCAATTTACACAGTCCGCGCTTCAATTTCACACACATAGCATCATACCACATGCTATCTCATTAAACAGGCTGTGGACATGCTTCACAAGCTCTGACAAAGTAGGCCTTGTTGTGCACACACACACACACACAGATGCACACAGGGGACGTAGTCTCAAGGAATTTCCCCGGCAACAGCATAGGAGTAATTTAATATCGCATTTTGTGGTAATGTGATGCTGGATTGTTTTGTCTAAACAAATGTTTAATACAGGATGTGTTTTCACCATTCTGTGCTTGTTGCACGGACATAAAGCTATCTTTTCCCCATGTTGAAACGTGACTTGTGTTATGCAGGCTTACAATGGCATACAAGCTCTCTGCAGCTTCTTTTCTACATGCGTAGTGTAAAAGAATAGTGTTTGACATTTTGAGAAATACAGTTATTTGCTTTCTTGCTGAGATATAGATGAGACGATTGATACCACTTCCAGACATGTCTGTGCGTTTAGTACAGCTGCTAGAAACCATTATTTATGTAATCAATTAATGTTGAGATTAGCTACTTATTAACTACTTGGAGTCCCCACTGGTTGCCTGAAAACCTCACAATGACGACAAGACTTGAAGGCACCGTGTCCAGTCGCTGTTTGGTGAGAAATAGTTCCACCGTCGTATCCCCCGTCAAACTTCAACCTGTTTTTAATTTAAATGTAAATTTATTGTTGGCATCATAAACAGACTCAGTGATTGACGTACAAAGCATTTTATGATTCATTTATTCCAGAATTCTTATTTAATTTGCTTGAACAAACAAACAAAGCCATGGAGGTTTTGTCTCCAACTGTGCCATTTGTCTGCCATTATTCTGATAAATGCAACATCCCTAAGACACACACAGACGCGCACAAACACGCAGGAAGACGTCGAACACACTGTTGCAGCCTCAATCTGTCAGGGGGCATCAGACAGCACCCAGGGGAAACATGTCATCATGTCTCATGGCTTCCTGCACCTCCACTCTGGGACCAGGATCAAACTGTGAGACATGGTGTAGACCGGCGAGACGTATCTCCTGGAAGCCCTCTAGGGGAACCACACACACACACACACACACATTTGGTTACACTACTGCTGAATAGGCTTTGCTGTCTTGAGTCATAATTCTGTTTTCCAGAATTTAACTTCAACATGTATTTGTCTTGAGGCAAACCCTTGGGGAAAAATAGTTCTCCTTAATGTCGATACTTAAGCAGAAACCGTCCTCGTGAGGCAAGAGGCAAACATCCCCCGCCCCCAAGATTTCCTCTGAGACACCATTTAAAATCAGCGTGCTTTCACATGAAATCGTCTGAGAATTCATGCATCTCCATCTGGCTTAGTGAGCTTGTCAGCGTCTGTCACATGGCCAAGCTGATGGAGACGGGGTACTGGAAGGTGACAATGGAAATGACACACTTAAACTGGAAGGTACTGAATCTTTTTTTATTTGGAAACATCTTCATCTTAACAACCCCTGTGTTTATGGTGTGTTTTACCTGGCTGTAGCCTAGCAACAAGCCCCCAACGCTATTTACAGGAATAATTGGACAAATCCGTAGGAAGAGGCGTAAAGAAGGAAATCAGAGTATTAAGACGCTTAATCTGAAATTAGAAAGCTTTTAGAAGTATGTTTAACGCTTTCTGTATTAAGACTGCTCCATTCTATGTTTCTTTTTCACATTGTCTCTTTCTGTGTGCCTTCCCCTGCATTAAAAACACCTGTAGGCACTTTAGTGTGAGGTTTTCCTCCACCTCAATAATTACGGATGTCTACCTGCTGTAGCTCAGTCAGTGACAGGAGCCTGAGGAGACACGAGAGAGAGAGAGACTGATATTTTATACACCTCTTCTTTTAGGAATTCACAAAACAGAAACATCTACCGAGCCTGAGCTCAACCAAGCAGCGAGAAAACTCACAGCAGGCACCGTGGCCGTAGAGAGAGGAAATGGAGAGTGTAAAGATGGAAATAAGGAATGAATGGACCATTTTTGCCCTTGTTCCCTCTTTATGTACAGTCAGTGTGCTGACTGACTCCCCCCCCCCAATCCCTCCCACCCCCCCTGAGTGCAGCCATTTCTTTGCTGTCTTGCATTGACAAGCCAAGCGTGGCTCCATATACTGTACCTCCAGCGTTCCCAGGAGGATGTACTGGCTGTTGAATGGAGGAAAGTAGGCCAGGGGAGCCACCACTGCATCCCCTCCTCCTCCAGAAATCTGATTCACCGAGAGGGAAAGATCCATTTGTCTGTCACACACAATTTCTCTCCTCCTCTGTGTCATTCAGGGATTTTGTTTACCTCGGAGAGAACATGGGTTTTTAACTCTGAAGATTTATTTCTCATAGCCACTCAGTTGCTGTAGGTGTGCTATACATTCAGTGTGTGTTTTGACAAGACATCACTGTTAAATAGGTCTGAGCCACTTCTTCTGTTACAGGACTGCGGTTGTGTGTGCAGCACAAGTATGGAGGTCTGTGGTTATTGGTCCAGCCCAGACACATTTTCTGGTCTGGGAGTCTTGGAAGGTGGAAATGTGGGATATAAAAGATTATTTTAAATGAATTATGAATTGTGGATTGGGGCGTTGCGGTCGGTGCACTGTAAAATATTGTGTGCTGGTTAAACTTAAAAGGGCCAGTGTGGAGGATTCAGGGAGATTTATTGGCAGAAATGAAATATAATATTCCTAACTATGTTTTCATTAGTGTATAATCACATGAGACCAAGACTTTTGTTGTGTTTTAGTTAGCTTAGAATGAGCCCTTCAAATCTACACAGGAAGCGGGTCCTCTTCCACGGAGCCTGCCATGTTTCTACAGTAGCCCTGAAGGGACAGAGAGGTTTTCACGTTTCCTTAAGGCCCCTTTAGTTCCTGGACATGCTTGGAAAGGTGAGCGAAGGGATATACAGTCGGTGGAAATCTGCAACTTCACTGCTAGTTGCCACTAAAATCCTACACACTGGTCCTTAAAGAGAAACAGAGGCATTTAGAGTCTTTAAATAAAATATCTTCCAACTGAACTAAATCCTCTTTAGCAGTGAATGAATCAGTAGCTTTAAGCAGTGGAACTAACCTCACTGGTAGATGAAAGCAAAGTTGATAACTAAAGCTGCAACTCTCGTGAACATGGCTCTATTTTTTGCTGCGGAGCTGATGATAGTTCAACCTTTTCAACTTGTTGCTTCAGCTTGCTGTGTGACCATCATGTCAACCACAAAAACGAGAAAAAAAAAAGAAAAAAAAAAAGCCTCATTTTATGCACCTCTTCACCTGCAGAGATCCAACAGATCAATGGTACTGGAGTGAGTAAGGTTGGTACATTTGTTAATCTGGTCTGGGAAAATAAACATTGTTTATGATATTAGTTTGCAAAACTTGCTGTATTAAAATCGTGTCATATTGCTAGCTCCTCTTTATTTGAAGCTACAACCCGCTCTGATGAGATTGTACTGTGTAGATAGCAGCAGCTGTCAGAGGTAGACGGAGGCTGCTGTGTTGCAACCTGCAGCAGCTACAATGGCAACTGCTTTCTGTCTGAAAAAAATCTTCCTAGTTTTGTAATGAACTAACGGTGTGAACCAGCCACAGACTGAACACAAGGCCTGCTACTGAACTGATTAGATTCAGGTCAGAATCTGTGCTGAACTTCGCAGACGAAACAACGATGATGCAATCATTATTGACGTGCATACTAAAGTGCATTTGGTAATGTAATCACTCAGCATGGAAAGTAAATGAACTGCATAGTGCGTGGCTATGCGTCGACAAAAATCCTTTATTCGCCCCACAGCGGGGAAATTTACAGCATTACAACAGCAAAGGGACAGTGCAGATGAAAGACAATAAAATAAGTAGGCTAACACATTAAATAAAAGAGGCAGTACTGAGCGAAACAATTCAAATCAGCAAAGCGATTCATCATTTCCATCTCTAAAGAAAGCTTAGAAAATTACAACAGTACATGTTTTGTCCCACTGACATACATTACATTCACATTTGCTTTCCTCCACTTAAATACTCTCAGTATGAAGGATCTGACAAAGTCCTTACAGCTTCGCTTTTTGCTGCTAGAGCCGCTTTTGTACCAGTGCTAGAATAAAGACAACATGTGAGGTTGTGAAGTGAGAAGTGTATGGGGTTAGGGACTGAAGTGAATACTTATCATCATTAGCATTGGTTTCATTATTATCGTAGGAAGCAGCAATGACATAATTTAACATTTATTAAAAGACAAACCAAAAACAAACACCCAAGTCGCAAACAGAAAAGACAAAACACAACACAAAATGGTAAACAATTTAATCAAAACAAAGAGACTTAATTACAACCTCAGGACTGACACAGGCATAATAGAAAATATAAAACTATAGGGACATATTACCCGATTGCATTAAAAATATATATTTGCTTTATAGATTAAAACATTTGAACTAAGCCATAAATAGCAAACAGAAGTGGATCTAAGGTAGAACCTTGAGGCACACCTTTTTGCAAAGTTAACAAATCTGATTTACAAAATTGTAAAACACATTGCCTTGTTTCAGCAGTGTGAACCCAAAAAAGATGCATGCTGGGAAGTCTGCTAATATGCTTATTTTGTCTTAGAAACTTAATTTGATGAGTTAAATGAGCTATCAGCTTTATATTCATTCCAGTCATTGTTTTAAGTCCCAAGACTTCAAAGGAGTTCATTTTTAGCATTCCTGTTTGCAGAGGAGCGGATGGTCGACAGATTTGAACTGAAGTTCAGTAACCAGGTGTGGAAACAACACTGTCACGGTGGTCACTATTTTTTCCCGCCTCTGGCCTGCTGGAGTCTCGCTGAACGTTGATGTGGAAACCCGGTAATACAGTTTGACCTGAGGACTTACAGAACCATAACTCTTGCTACTCTCCTGTCTTACCACTATCGTTTTTTCATGTCCACAAGCCGATAATGATGTTCCCAGAGTTTATGTTGGACCTGCTACACTTCGCGCAGCCTTTTTACAGATGCCCAGGTAATTTTCCTCCTTCCCTTCAGAGAGCTACTATACATAAATGAAATATGAATGCAGCTTGGAAATCAACTCCAGCGGCATCCAATCTCTTGAATCAACTTTAGGGATGTTTCCCTGCCAACTCCTGCTTGGATACCAACACTTCCTTAGCAACTGCAAGCCCAGCGGCTATATATGTGCATTTAATGCTGACAGGAGCTGCAGGGCTCAGCTGTTGATAGAACACAGTTATCCTTTTTCTCATTACCGTCTACTCTATGTGAGATTCACCAGGCCTGAAGACAACCACCAGGGACTTACATGTGTGTGCACATTGTGGCCAATAAGGAGAAGAGGCCCACTCCTTGGAAGCACCTGTCCAATACTCTGAACAGAAATCTGAGCGTACAAACAAAGGACTTTTTCCTCATCCCACTCCAGATGTTGTCAGATGCGGATGTAAACACAGCTTCCTGACAAAAATAAAAATTGCATGTTCAAAGTGCCAGAACTCGCTTGCACAATTTCATTTGAGATCATAAAAAACGAATCAGGTGTTCCTCCTATGACAGCGGTGTTTGCTAACCTGTTTCTACATGCACAAGAGCTGCAGCCATGCTTCCATTGAGAAACACAAGAAAGGGAATTCCCAAAAATCACCGTCCAAAACAAAACCTGCCGGGCTGAATGGGTGTTTATTTTGGTCCTGTTTCCATGGATAGATGAATATACTTCAGGCTGGAGAAAAGGTGATGTTATGCTTGAAGAGACACCTTTACATTTTGGGTTTTATTTAGATATTTGCGTTGACCAGAAAGGTTGCAGTTCTCTTACAAGATACTCAAAGAAATTCAAAGTTGGCCCCTCCTCTCTGGCTTAACAAGGTTATGGGTTGCTCGCCAGCTGGTGAAAGCCAATCCTAAATTTACTCTCGTTTTGGAATGAGCCGGGATCGCTTGGCGTTTCACGCTGCCATTTTTTCGTAGCTTCCTCTTGGATGCGTGCTTACAATCGGGCAAAATTAAAAGATAAAATACAGGCATAGGGCAGAATCTGTGCAGATAGAGGCACTGCCACACAGTTAGACTGGATCATAAGTGAAGATCAAGTGGGATAGTATTTGTACGAGTCTAGAATTTTTATTTTTGGGGGGGAAAATTATTTGTCATTGTGCCTTTTAAATATCAAAGGATGTCTATAAAAAAGGTCCCTTATAGGCGAAAGCAATAGAAACACTGCATTTATTTATTGAGCTGCTCTCCCATACATAAGTGGGCTCCACCACCGGCCCTTAATGGCCACACAAGGTCAGCAGCACAAGCTTTTATCTCCACAAAATCCCTGCAGAAGAAACATTGCATTCAAAAACAGCCTTCAGTATAATAGTGCCATGTAGAATTAAGTCAATGCAGGAAAAAAAAAAAAAAGAAAAGTCAACCACAGTTTGATGCTTTTTACGTTTTGTGAAAAGGAGTCGATCATAGTGATGAATCCACAGCTAATTATCACCTGACTCTAAACCCCTCAGTTCTTCAGAGTGTTTTAGCATCTTTCAGCTCATTGTTTGGGTCCTATAACACATCAGCTGTATTCAAAGGTAGAGTACACTACCTGCTCAACAACAGACAGAAATAGTTAGCAACTAGCTGATGAACATTGTTGAGCATTTTGCAGTTAAGGTTGACAGTAGGTACCAAGTCTGTTGTCGAGGACTTCTCGCCACTACCGTCACCTATGCCAGTGGATTTTGCAGACGAATCGGACAGAGATGAAATGTAGGAAGAAGACCATCAAGAAGTCGTTTTTGAGTGAGACCATATGAGTACATGTACGAGCAGAGATCTGAAGCCGGGAGAGCCGCTGCTGAAAGAGAGATGCAGCCTCATCCCCGTGATGGAGCTGATGCATCCCAATGGGAAGCTTGTGCCTATATTATAAGCATTACATTGAACACACAATTGGTACATGCCCCGAGAGAAGGGTGGGTCATGAGTTTCTTTATCGTTTTCCAGGAAATGACAAACTCCGAAATACTATTAATAATACCAACTAAACAACCTTTTTGTCATTGTTGGGCCAGATACTGTCACGGGTGAGGTAAAGGGGAGGACCCAAACGCAGAAAACAGGCAGTGTGCTAACGAAAAGAGAGCTTTATTTTTAAAGCTTAAACAATCAAAAACAGGTATAAAGCAAAAACTGAAAACACAAACCAGGATATGGCACCAGGAATCACTGGGAATCACCAGGAATCACCAGAATCACCAGGAACGAAGACAAACTGACCAGGAACAGGATAGACAGGTATAGATACTCACAGACACTAATCCCAAGAAGGGGACACAGCTGGAGAGGGCAGGAAAAGACACAAGGGTGGCAGGGTGATTAGACACAAGAGGCTCAAATCAGGGAAGGGCAAGCAATCGCAGGAGGAGGGAAACATGAAGCAGGAAACATGAAAACCAAGATCATGACAGATACAGGTGCCGACCAGTGCCATACACATGTGACAAAACAACTAAAACATCTATTTTGATTTCATATTAACCATAAAAGGTGATAATATGTATGTGTTGTGTTTACAGCTCGTTTCCGCTGCAACCATTAGGCCAAAAACTCACAGGTTTTAATGTTTGTACCCAGGCTTTGAAGTAAATAAAGTGTCTTCACCAGGAGATCGGGACATTTTATCCCCCAGTTACTTAAGCTCCATATGGGTTGAATCCTGTATTCTGCTCACAACAACATCCATCTGCTGCACACCATTCTTTATGACCAATAAATAATTAATTTGAAAGAATTATGTATAATAAATGATCATTATGAGATGATTGAAATTCATTTAAGATAGTAATTATGGCTTAGTCACCTGTTTTGGATGGAAATGTCGCCAACAAGTCTGTCAAAGAAAGTAGAGTGATGGATAACAAATGGTAAATTATTGGTCCACCAGGGCAAAGATGATCCTCACCATGTCGCAATAATTAGACACATTCATTTACCGATAGATCTCAGTCTCATTATTTGAGGATGTGATTGGTGTACAAAAATAATCCAGGTGATTGATTGGAGCTGTCCGACTTGAGAAAGGTGTAATTGTTTCTATACAAGGACAAGACAAGGTGAAGGTGGAAAGTCTGATTGAACATTTAACCTTGGACCACCATCAGTGGGGATTCAAAGCTCAGCCAATGAGCTGCGAAATATTGTCATCAAAGTCCTACTTCAAGATCCATTTGTTGCAGCATCAAAGAGTAAATGTCACATATCATATGAAATGGAGGACTTAATAAATATGGAAAGCAAATAGGAAAAGCAGAGCACACAGGTTGACACATATTTTCTTTTTCGTGTCAATCCTGACGAGTTTTATATGAAAGCTCATTTTTAAATCATGAGCCCAAGTCCATCAGAAGACAATTGATGCCTTAGTCATTTTGCAGTTTACATTTCCTTAATAAAAAAAGATCTGATTCTTTGATGTAATATTTATATTCCCTCAGGATGAATGTTCAATTTGCTCTGACTCTGTGATACCACTCCGAAAGTGACAGATACAGTACATGAAACTTTAACGTGAGATGTGGATTCAGGGAATACCGCTCATATAAAAACTCTCCATCAATTCTGAGCTTCACAGGAAGACTTGTAAATCTGCTCCGACCCCTCACCTTGTGACAAGAGCTTCCAACTCTTCAGCTGCTTTCCCTATATTTAGTAAACTGTTTATCCTGAAGGAAAGTGCATTAATTACTGCTAACGATACAAATGGTCAACGCCGGAGGGCCGTGTTTAATAATGAAAGTGTTTTCCTCTCTCCTGGCAGGGATGTGACTAACTGCACGCTGTAAACTGGAAGTGGAACAGATCATGGCTTGTTTTCTTGAGGGCCACTGCTGGTCAAAAGACCCACAAGTCACAGACTTAGCATGGCTACAGTGAGCTGACCTCACCTCTAGTATACAGATAAGGCACTATGTCAAGAAGTATTTCAACATTTCATCAAAGGACTAGTTTGACATTTTGAAAAGTTCTTATTCTCTTAGCTGCCGAGCGTGAGACGTGAAGATTGATACCAATCTCATATATGTGCAGGGAAGATAAAGCTACGACCACCAGCCGCTTAGCTTAGCTTAGCATAAAGACTGGAAACAGTTATCTTTGCCCTGCTACTGTTGCAACAAAGCAATACCCCCCAAAAATGTAGTATATATTTAAGGTATTAGAACACATATTTAAAAATGATCATTTTGATTGTTTTTAAACGTTATTAGCTGACTTAGCAGAAGACTATTTCCATGTGAGAGAAAAGTTGGAACTGTAATTGGATATAATTATTGAGGAGAAGATGTGAGGAGATTTATCAGCAAGTTACCACAAAGGTATTAAAAGTTGTGCATGAAAAGAATTTGATTAGAAGTTTAAAACAAAGATTCTTTTTAAGAATTTAATATGGGCTTCAGAGCAGCTTTGTGTTGGAGGAAGCGCGGAGACTGGAGAGCATTCTTATATTTTCAGGTGTTGTGCAGTTTTAAGGGAAACAGGAGGCTATGTATGAAAATCCCACTCTAAAGATTATATAAAGATGAAATCGATGCAGACTAAATATATATTTTATACGTATTCCTACTGGTTGTTAAAAAACATTCAAAATATTCAATGGTGAAGTGAATTAAACTACTCTGCACAATGGACTGTAGTGTTGTTGTGTGATTTTTTTTATCTAACTTAACTCAATGTCACTGATTGTTCAAAATAGTCATTTCTTAACTCAAAAAATTTCAAAAAATAAATCGAAAATAAATTTGTAGGTTGAGTCCAGCTTTGAATGATAGGACAATATTTGAGCCTTTTAGCAGAGCTCCTTTTGTCGTAACTAATGCTTTTAATAAAAGGAAAATAATTTTCTGAAGAGTGAGAAGCGAGATAGAGAGGAGACTCAGGCCACATCCTCCATTCACCTCATTCCCTGTGAACCCTCGTCTAATGGCTATTTAATTCATAGTACTAACGGATTATCAAAGCCATTTAAATTAGTCATTATGGAGAAGATAGATTATGAGACAGCCATGGGAGGTGGGTCACGTTAACCAAAAGGCCTGGAGGAAAGATGAGGAAAGCATGCAAATGAAATGTAAAAAAGGAAGATATTTCTTCTCCGCCTGTAGAGTCTACGGGCTCTGCTTATGATTTAATCTGCTATAAAGCTGAGCCCACAGTGGGAAGCCCTTGGGGCGCCGCCTTTCTATACTTTTACCAGAAGTAATGTTACAAGTTCGAGAGAATCTTAAGAGAAAGAGCACAGACAAAAGAAGAAGTGTGCGTTAGAGAACAAAGCTGGAGAGAGAAAGATGGAGGAACAAGTCGACGAGCATGAAATACAATAAGAAAAAAAAAGAAGCCAATAATATATAGATCTCAAACACATTGAAGTGACAGGGTGACCTTGTAGCCAGAGAGTGCCATTTAAGAAAAGCTAAGAAAAAGGAAAAGGAAAAGCAAATACAGTTATGTTGGACTCTATTTGTTCTTTGACAGCCTGCGTTTCTCTTTCTGCTCTCTCTCTCCATCTCTACATTGTTTGGTTTAAGCATTTTCAAGGTTGCTGGCCAGACTGAAAAATCGCTGTCACAACTAGAGCAAAACAACTTTCCTCTCTGAAAGCAGAATCAAATGAAGCAACATCAGAATTGTATCATCCAGGTTTTTGTTAAAGGAATAGATCAACATTTCGGTAAATAGGCGTATTTCATTTCTTGCCGAGACTTAGACGAGAAGATTGATACACTCTAATATATTAGTGCGATAAATATGCAGCAAGAGCCAACAGGCGGTTAGCTTAGCTTAGCATAAACACTGGAAGCAGGGGGAACAGCCAGCTATATACAGTATATATATTCTTAAAGTCAGTAATGTATTGGTGTTTAAAACTGTTTTAGTTAAAAAATGTAATCATAATAAAAAAGTCTTTTCTGTGTCAAATAATGATTATGTGTATTATCAGTTATTTTTGGATCAATCAATTACTCAGTTTTCATCTAAACAATAGGGAAAAATCCACATCACAACTTCTTAAACCCTAAGGTGGCATCTTCAAGGGGTTGATTTGTCTGACTTGAAAGCTTAAAACCCCAAAACATTTCATTTACAGTGATATAAACAGAGGAAAACGGCAAATTACTTGAATGTTTGGCTATTCTATTACCTAACTAATTAACAAATTATCAAAATTGTTAATACATGTTAATATATATTTTTATCTTGCTTGACTTCTTATTGTAACCAACCAATTGTTACAGCACTACAGTGTCAAAGCACACAGTACGGTAAACAGACGGCAGTATAGGGCTTTGTAAAAGAGATTAATGATTCCAATTTAGAGGATCGCTGGATATGAGCGAGATTTAAATGTATGCAAAACACAATAAAGGCGCTGCTTCTGTGTTACAATAAAACCCTACATTATTATTATTCTAACCATTTGAGATAAAGTGTGCAGAGAGGTGCGCTGGTGCGTCCACACGTGAGCACACAGTCACAGATGTGTGACACAGAGCACTTCATCAGCTCATGTCTGCGCTCACCGCAGGCCACCGGCTCTCCACCGTGGAAAATATCTCCCAAAGCATATAAATATTTATGTCCATTAATAGTAAAGAGGCTGCACGAGTAGATGCATAATGCTCTTATTTTTCGAAGGAGATGCACTCCCACTGCCACGACGTCTCTGTCGCCATGACAACAGAGTTCAGCCAGCGAGCCAAGCAGGACTTGGCCCCGTCAGTCTGCTCAGACAAAAGTAGGATTCTCAGAGTGAGGAGGAACAATGTGCACGTTAGGTGTGCTCCAGCAGCAACATGCATGTTAATGTTAACTTGTAGTTACTTAAATGTCACAAGGACACGGGTTTTAAGCAAGAGAGAGTGCGCACAACATGCTATCCCTGTGAATACCACGGATGTCAGAATGTGGACATGGACATGATTAGATGATCTCAGGCCATTTCTAGACATTGTTATCAAATAGCAAGAGCCAGAGAATACTTTGACCATATAAAGATGTGGACGCTTATGAGGAAAGCAGATGTGAGGAATTACAAGCTATCACATTCACATTCCACAACCCAATGTGTGTCTGAGTCCAAGTCCAAAACATTGTCTAAACAAGGAGCCGGAGATTTATTGCCCTCCTGCTGTCAGATGCTAGTCGAAGGGGAAATTCTGAAAGAATCATTATGCATATAAGCACTATCACTCATGTAAACAAACAAACAATTTCACCCTTGCATCACTTCTATCCATCTCACACACGTGTTGTTACTGGCGCTCTGGGCTTTAGCCTGTCAGAGCACTGAAGTTTTGTGATCACGGACATGATTTCTCTTTGCACTGACATCTCCTCTGGGAGCAGCGACTGTTCCGGGATAGAAGATGGATGGAGAATGAAGGGGACGGGGACGGGAGGGGGGGGGGTCTTTCCAGCTCCAGCTGGTGAATGAGAAACAAATGAAAGACAGGAAGCACTGATAAAGCTGAGGCGTGTGTCAGAAAAACAGAAGCGGAGGGTTATTAGAGTGTGTGTTGAACACAGCAGCTCCATGAGGGATTAGGAGGCTGAGCAGCACGAGCGATTTGCTCCAGAGAGAACAATTTACTGACTTTCTGCTTTCAAGGTAACACAGCTTTCACTTTCAGACTCCTCAGCATGCATGAGCTGGTTAAAAGTGCCTACTGCGAGATTTACAAGGAAGTTTGGTCATTGTGTGAAGAAAAGACGTAATATCTTCTACCAGAAGACGGAGCTGGAAAAGTTGAGTTTTTTTCCTGATGAAAAAAGCTTGTGAGGTGAGGGTTTGCATCATCCAGTCGGTCATTTTCCCCACGACGAGAGAATTCCTCTATAATGACAAGGGTCTGTCCCTCAAGCGGTCCTCAAACACTTTCACCTTCCAGTGCAGTGAGAGAGTCAAAGCAAGTATCTTTTAAACACAGACAAACTGAAAGTGCTTTACAAAAACACAATTAAAAAAAAGTTAATAAATGAGTCAATCAAAGATACAGGAAACAATAGACTTTTTAATTTAGATTTAAAAGTGATTTAAGTCTGGGTGCAGTCAAAGGAATACTTCACCCACAAAAGGACCATTTGTCATTTGTATATATCAATTACTCATACCGTGTCACCTGGAATTCTTGAGGTTAACTTTTTCTCGCATGCCTCCACGGTGAACAAAGAATTAAAAAAAAGGGGTCTTAATGAATTGAAATAAATGGGTGCCATGTTTAACAACAGCACAACTTTATGAAAATAAGCATTTAAAAACTCTCACACAACTTATTGTTCAAGGTAACATGGGGTGAGTAATTGATATACTGGTACAAATGGTCATTTTTTTGGGAAAAGTATTCTTTTAATATAATTAGGAAGTTGGTTCCATTTGTGTGTTGGAACCGATTGACATTTTTGGTTTAAACTAAGCTCTTCTACTAACAATATAAAGGGCCTTTGTATTCTTCAAGCAAATTAGAAATGTTTGTAAGTGATTTATAAACTAGCAGCAGTTCTATGAACCATCTGGAAACCAGTGTAAAGATTAAAAGCATATTTATTATAGCTTCCCCAAAATTGTCTTCCCAAAAATGACCATCAGATTGCAGCACATTCAGAAGGCACAACCACAGCAAGCACACATCACTCCTGCTCCTAAAGGAAACTTGTATCATAAGTTGGGTTTGATTTTCACAGTTTTGGCCATCTTTTATAATGTTAGAAGAAAATGAAGTGGTGAAATCTGAGATCGCAAACACATCATTACAATACGGTCCACCTGGGGAAGAGAGACAAGCGATCATACAGGTTGTAAACAAACTGGGAGTGAAACCACTTTATTAAGGCCAGTGACCCGGTAAAGTCTTTAACTGTGTGTGTACACAATTACAGCAGGTCAAAGCTGAACCAATGGATGTTCATAAAAGGCAGTTTGGGTTAATAATGTTACAGTTGTCCTTTGTTATTTAAAACTAGGTTTGGCACAGCGATTGTTTAAAATCATCTGAATGCTTCTTAGCAATGTTACTGTGTTCCCAGATCTCTGGTGAGCAACATGTTTTTAAAATGATGTGCTCACTTCTCCTGCTTCTTGTTATAACTGTGGAAGAATTATTCTAAATGTGATTAAATTGTCTAATGGTCTTTTCCATTGCAAACTCCATTGCGGTTTCAGTTGTCCACCCTGCTGGATATGAAGGCACCAATGACTTTTAAACCTCTAATTCTTGATATAATTAAAGGTTCCGTTTTTTCCATGTACTTGTTCATATTCATATCCAGCTTCCAATGGAAAACGTGTCATTCGACACTGCTTTGTACTGTCTACACATTAGAGGTGATGTTATTTGTCCAGATTGCGACCCCCCCCCCCCACACACACACACACACACACACACTCCTATCTGAGTGGAAGAGAGAGAGAGAGAGAGAGAGAGAGAGAGAGAGAGAGAGAGAGAGAGACCCCATGTAGAGGCAAAATAGACAAGGGTGTGGACGAAGACTGCCCCGCCTGCAGTGACAGCAGGACGTTTCCCCACACACACACACACACACACACACACACACACACACACACACACACACACACACACACAAGGTACCCCAGGGAGCGGGAGAGGGGGACGGGGTGTTTTGGGGGGGCTGGGTGGTGGGGGGATCTCAGCTGTGCCTAGGGACAGTGAGACAGCATAAACCAAGGCAGGAACACACACACACACACACACACACACACACACACACACACACACACA
>CALSBV010012175.1:6840039-6851024 GCA_943590825.1 Bovichtus diacanthus | reverse complement strand
ATCTGAAGAAAAGCACTTGCACAAGAGTCGCATCTCCGGCTCTCTTATGAAAAGGATATGTATACGTATGTCCTCAAACTGTCTGGATTAAGACTTTCTCTGTGAGGTCAACAGAGCTGAAAGCCTCAGATGTTCTCCCCATGAACTCATACTTAAGCTTATTGAGCTAAAACATCTGGGCCCCCTACTTTCCCTGCACAGCTTTCCACTGAGCCCAGAGATGGATCCTTATATACAGTGTACACACACACACACACATACCGAAGTGCTATGTTGAGTGACACCACGTGACAGAATATGTTACACTGTTTATAGGTGAAAAAGCCAACAGCAGTCTTTACTCCTGTTAATGTGGGCCAGCTGCCTGTCTGCCTGTCACGTGGCACCACCCGTCCCCAAATCCCAAGGTGTGTGTGCGTGTCTTCTACCCTCAGGTAGAAAAGACAGTAGGGCTGTATGGAGCGGGAGATGTTAAAAGGTACAACTCCACAACTGTGAGTTCAGTGGAAAGGGCCAGATCCCCTGCTGTCTTAGCCAAGTGTAAACATCGTCCCCTCTGTGAAGAAGAGACAGAGCGACAGGAGGAGGAAGCGTGAAAAAGAGCAAAATATGACACGAGGAAGGCGACCGAGAGAAAGGAACGGCACAGACACCCGCAGCAGGGGGCATGCTGTTCTCCATATTAGACTGTCAAAGAATCTCATTAACATGGCTTCTCTAATCAGCATCCAAGAATATTCCACTGAAGGCCATCCGCTCTGCTCCCCACCTCGTTCCTGCTATTTTGACTACACTGATGCATACATCTACCGTTACTTTATCTCTTTTTTATGAAAGGAAGCCAATTTAAACTCCCTGAGAAAGCCACATCTGTTGTTCTCTACTTCCATTAGATCCAGTGGTCTGTCCGTACATGTAAAACTCTGCAGGCTGCCTTGTTAAGGGTATCCACTGTGCCCTCGTCACATCAGGAGAGACTTGTTTTCCACCATTTCAGCCCTGCTCAATAAGCAGTAGAAATAAATGGGCACTCAAGCTGAAAGCCAGTCATTTCCGAATGACAGCTCACGAGCTAAATAGAGCTAAATTACTTCCAATCGTTGGTCACGGTGACACTGATATATTTAGAGTTGCTTGGTTTGGTGCTTGGATGGTAACAGTCATTTCTGAGACACTGACAAGAGTCCTCTTACTTTTATCTTTTTTAATTTGTTGACGCCTCTAAAATTGAATAGTGACTGTTTCCACATTTTTGTGATCTATGCGTAGATGGAAAGGAAAAAGATGGCAGGATGTTTGCATTAGCAAAATGTAGAGCAGGTTTTCCCCGTGAAGGTCGAGGATGAACTCTCAGGGACAAAGAGGTGTCGATGTCGGTCACACGTGTCACATAATGGGGCCCCAACAGGAAGCTGGCTGGTTGTTAAACAGGAAGGTCCGACCCCATGAAGGGGTGTTCCCCTTTTTTTGTATTTGTCCTGCTTTTCCTTAATGAGAGCAGCTGGTGTCAAACGCAAAACAAACTCCAGCTATTGTCAAGAGACATCGAAACAGTAATATTTGATTGTCCTCTGAGAAATCTGCATGGCAGAAGATGAAGCGGAGGAGATTAGGTTGAAGCAAAGAGTCATGCCAGAGACATTCCCAACACCACACATGTTCATTCTTTAATCATGATCAAATCCTGCCAATATTGGGAAATCTGAATTCCAAAGGCTGTTCGGCATCAAATGGGACGAGAGCAGCCTCGTCTATCTCTCTCACATCTGACAGAGTGACTAATGGGAGCTACTGAAGCTTCACTCCCCGAAACCCCAAACCTAAACACTCTCTTTACGTCTTCTGAAGCAGCCTCCACCTTACATGCTACAGTACTGACACACATATTTAGGTCCAGACTGATTTACTATCTGTCCTCTAAGCCCTCTCCCTTTTTCGACACTCTCCAGCGGCTCGAGGCATCATTCCCATAGTCCTGTGTGCTCTGAGGGTGTGTTCCTGGCACTGAATGTGCAGATAGGATAAATAAATCACACACAGGCCCTCTGGAGAGCAGAGAAACTGACTGGAACGGGCAAAGGGGAATAAGGAAGACATCTGATGGAGGAGCTGGAGGAGAAAATGACTTACTGTATAGAAAGATACTATGATAGGACGACGACTACTGGAGCCACACCAGCTCTTCACAAGCGCAACCTATAATAAAGTGACCTCTAAGATTAGTTATTACTAAATATATTCTCCCAGTAACTGCCAGTGGGGAAAGTACATTCACCCAAGTACTGTACTTAAGGGAGATTGAACCTAACAGTATGTAAAATAGTTAAAATGAGCAGAACCGTGACCAGCTACAGTAGTAAAATGCTACTAAAACATTAATGTGTTAATGCTAATATTAGAATCAGAATAAGGTTTTCCCTTACAAGGAAGTTGGCTTGGTGTCTGGTGCATACAAAAAACATATCAAGAGGAAATACTAGGATAATATACCAGTAGTATAAAGCTACACTCCCAGGAGTCACTTTTCTGCATTATGTGTACTTTTACTTTTACTTACCTTCTTTTACTTAAGTCATATTTTTAATGCAGAAGTTGAAATGGGTTTTCACAGTGTGGTACTTTCTGCTTTTATTTGAGTAAATGGTGGTAACTGCCAGATGTAGGCTAACTGTAGCGTAATATTAGCTTACTGAACATAATTGACAAAGCTAACATTAGCTTGCTGATGACCCATTTAGAGACGATTAGGGTAAGAGTAAAAGAGATAGTATGTAATATGATCAAAACGCTGTTAAATTATGATGGAAACTGGGAAGATGATATCACAAAACATACCTCAAATAACAAAATGTATTACAATAACATTTTGCTAAATGCCTGACCTAATAACATCAGCTACGTTATTCCAAACAGCTTGAACACTACTATGAAACACACACATTCTTCCATGTTTGCATATAGAAATAACAAAGTATTACTTACATTTATAAAATGGCAATGTTTTGGAAGTCAGTGTTTGGTAAATGCTATCTTCGCAGTTCAAATAGCAAAAAGAACAAAATCAGATGTACGTTTTTAATGCCGTTTGAATGGTTAAAAACCCGTTCTGTCTGCCTGCAAATTTGAAGGCATAGGTTTCAAGGATTAGGCCTACAACATATATGCTATAAGACGTAGGCGGGAGACGTCAATATAATGAATGATATAATGATTTCTGAGCACATAGGATCTTTGAAAGGTCTTCTTAATGACTCATATTAAGAGGATATTGAGCTGGGGAACAAACGTAGAAACGCTCCCACTTCATGTTTACATAATTGATTGCTTTTAAGTGGACGGTGGTACGTATGTATGACATCGCTAAAGTCTTTACTAGCTAAGACATTTTTTAAGTTTTAATTAATGCTGCATTTAATGGGGCAACTCAAGTTACAGTACGCACATAAACTTGGTAATGGACATACAAATAGTGTAGCTGGTACAACCCAGTTTGGGTCTTCTCAGTCTGGGATGAAATGAAACACTGACCAGAAGGAAAAAACACGTCTCTGTCGGCCAGAAAATGAGTCGACTCAGAGGGCGTTTGTTGTGTGATGGCACATACTGTTAGTCATTTTGGAGGGGCCATCGCATTTGCAGTATATACACAAATGCCCCCATGAAAGCTCGAGCAGCTGAGCCACTGTGGAGTTGATTGGTTAGTGAACACAGATCCTATTAAATACTGTAGCTGCTGCTTTGTTCAGTATAGAGGAGGGGGAGAGACGCACAAGCACAAAGCCCCATCTGCTATGGTCAGCTTTGGCACGGAGTCAGCAAGAGTTTCCAAACGGCGGAGCTTACTTTATGCTCGTGATAATGTACAAGGGTGCAGAAGAAATTGAGAGGGAAAAGAGATACTAAAGGAGATAGATGGAGCAGGGAGCGAAGGAAAAAAAGCGAAGAAGAAGAAGAGAGAACAGCCATCCGCAACAAATGTGCTGCGAGGCTTTCGTATCAGGGTGACAGGTGCATTATCATAGGTTAATGAGAAGCCTACTGCTGCCTGTAGCTTCAGTCAGGGGAGCGCTGCCTCCACTACCACCCCCATCAATCAGATCGGACATAAACTCCCACTCAAGCGCACAAAGGCATACAGTATACGTACACAAAGACACACACACACACACGTATTCAAGTATTCAATGCAGAGACAGCTCATTATAGCCTGTGGGGTTCAACGATACAACAATATTATGGCCGCAATTTGGAACAAAAGATTAAAGTGTGATTATGAGGTATTTACGGACACAATGACAGATAATGAGCACCTCGAGCACAGCCAAAAGATGTTAACTACAGCTGGCACAGTCGGATCTCTGTAGAAATAGACAGTGAGGTAGTTTTCAGATCCCTAAGCACAGTGTGTTGTTTCTGCAATCAAAACAATAACAAAAGACAGACTTTGATTTCGTCGCGATGTAGAGTGGGCTCATGGGAGTTTTTGTCTTCATTATTAAACAACCACTATTGCAGGTGAAAATCTAACTGACGCGACTCAGGCAGAAATCTTAGGCTGTGTAATAAAGTTTTATTCACATCACGTTTATTCATGTAGTCATTTCATTCTAATCAAATACCCGCAAGTAAGGTTAGCTAACGTAAGGCTAACTTGCTAACTTATGCTACCTTTAGATGAGTCCACTACTCATACAGCTGCTGTAGCTAACATGATGCGATGGATTCAATCGTTTTTTGTAAAAAAATTGTAAAAAAAAAATGGTAAAAAATAAAGAAAGCTGTGTGGCAAAAAAAATGCAGCAAATGGCAATGAATAACCATGCTCCATCAGGAGTGAGCAATACAAACAAGAGTAAACAATGCATGGTTCACCAGAGAGCATGAAGAGGGATATGATGCCATCGACCGTTACCTTAAATACAATTACAGATTTCTCTGGGTTTGAACATTGTTAGAAACATTTGGGATAATGTAAGTACACAACTCAACAAAGTATATAACTTAGGTCGTTTTTTTGGAAATTTTAATGGGGAAATGTTACATCTTATACAGTACCTTTAATTTAAAGCCCCTGAAAATATGATTCTTATTATGGGTAACGTGTTCTACATGAATACATTATCTTTAGCCAAACGATAGTTCTTTTACATAAGAGATTTTAGTATTTGTGTTGTGTCTGTGCTGTTTAGTCAGGTTTAGAGTCAACAGGCCTCTGATTGAAAAAGATGATGTCATATGTTTCCATGCACTATGTTGCCATGGATACGCCCGTCAATCAAATCGGATCGAGCCGCAACCACACAGTCGATATATAGTTAATAGCTCAGCTTTTAATTAATGTTGGACAACAGCTCAAAAACTTGCAAAATGTCATTTTACTCTCATAGAAGTCTAAGAAAATGAAGACAATGAACTGATTAGCAAAATAGGCCTTGTTGATTCATTTTCTGTTAAACGACTAGTTAAATAATCGACTAATTGTTTCAGCTCTACTTACTTTATCTTTGTGTGTTGCTTATTTAATCATGAATATTTTTATTGAGGAAGATTTAAGATTTAAAACCAGGTTTTCAGGTACTTTCACAGAAGTAGTAACACAACACTGTAGCATACGAACAGCTGAGTAGCCTACGTGAAAGTATTCATGTCAAGCTAACTAACATGTATGCATGTATGCATTTGGCCGAGCTAACCAAACTCGGCTACCACACCTTAGCAAGCAACAAAACTCCTGTCAATAACATCACCATTTTGCCAGCACTGGCAGCAGGCAGCTTAAAGCAGGAATGATGCTTCTCCAGGCTGCACATAGGCAAACATGTACTTGAGTTGTACCTAAACAGATTTACTTACTTGATGTGCATGTCTGTACAATGTGTTTTTGAGATTTGGTGAGGTGTGAGGGACTGCTTGCCAGCTGATCTGCAACCTAGTTTACCCATAACACCCTTGTCTGCATAGGTCCACAGAGATGTGTACGTGTATCGTCAGCGAAGCAGCAGTTTAAGCCAACAAACCGCTCAAACCTTCTCAGCTACCTCTCATAAGCGAGAAGCACAAGAAACACGTCTGTCAAAAGAAAAAACCTCCAGCTATCTAGTGATTCAAATCATTTCAAATGAGAAAAAAAGCAAAGTAGTCTGAGCAAGAATATCAATTTGACCAAGACGTTAGTGCGTTTGCATAAAGTATCAAAAGGATTGAGGTGCAGTACCAGGGCTTATTATAAGTAATGCATTACAGCAGATTAATCTAGCAGCTTGAAGTGGATTTTAACTACCTTCTATTTTGTTGGTAAATTTAATCGACAATGATACATCATATTTTATAAAACGTTCAGATGTTTTTGATGTAAAATCTTAATCTGCATAATAACTACTGTAATAACAAAAGCTGGGAGATGAATGTCACGTCATGGGGAGTAAGAAAGCACAATAAGTACAAGTTCCTTAATATTGTTATCAAGTACAGTACGTGAGTAAATATACTTCTGCTGCTCGTGTGGTGTTTCTGATGTAACTGGCACATTGTCGTTTTCTCTCTCAGTCCACACTTGGCACCAATAGTCTCTCTTCATGTCCATCTCCCTCTCTCTCTCTCAGCGGGCTGGAGTGTATGAGTGTGTTTTCACATACTCATATTGCCGATGTTTGGCAGGGCGGTGCAGCTGCAGCAGTGTATTCAGAGGTCAAAGAGGCCACATAGAGAGGAAGGCTTGTTCCTATCACACTGGATTAGCCCACAAGAGGAAAAACAAAAAGAGAGAGCGAGAGAGAGTTATAAAGCGGAAGCGAGAGAAAGGAAGATGGCTCTGAGTGTGAGTCAGGGTATCATTCTTCTCCGGTACTGGAGCTCACAAGCCGCTGGGCAGGAAATGAGGCGGAGGACACCCACTGACCTGCAGCCAATTGCCGCCTCTCAGCCTATCACAGAAACAATTTAAACAGCTAATAGAACTAGGCTGATTGTCTTTCCATTTCATACAGGGGCACTGTGACTCATACTGCTCATTTCTTATTAGAGCTCCTCAGGCTTAAAAGTAATCTGCACCAGACAGGGGATAGACCCTGCAGTAGTGATGGTATTAAACATATCTATCAGGCGGATATGCATGAGCAAGTGAGTGCACACAGTTTGTTTATCTATGATCCCCGAGAGACATTGAAAACAGGAAAGCCAGTGCGGCTCCGTGCAGGATGAAGGGACCAGGCAGATGGGTCAGTCTGCAGGTGGAGGTGGGGTCCATTGTGGGGCGACTGAAGGGCATGTGGGGGGGGTGCTGTCTGAACATGTTCATGACACAATGTGAACAGGATGCTGGGGGGAAGAGCACAGCGGGAAGCTGCAGAAAGACCCCCGCCATCATGTGTTGGATGAGCACCAATGGAGCGGAGAGTTAACTAAAAACACACATTGATAGGGAGACAAATAGTTACAGAGGGAGCATCCTGGCAAACACACATCTCATTTGAATGCATGAGCTCCATGCGGTGGGGTAACATGCATCCATGCTCCACATTGAGAAAATAGCGTCTTAGAAAAGTTTTACCTTTTCACATCAGCATATTCTTTTCACTGCAGGTTACTTGGTGAACACGTGGAGCTGACATCTTCCATTATTCATCCTTTTATTTCATTCGGTCTCAGAGGGATCATCATCTATCCCACACTTCCTCTGCCCTGGACTCACTGACTGACAGTTATGTGGAAAAAAACAGAGGAAGCTTTCCTTCCTCGTTGTGTTTGGACTGGATGGTGTGTGCGTGTGTGTGTGTGCGTGTGCGTGTGTGTGCGTGTGTGCCCAGCAGCAGCAGCTCACTATCCTGCCTATTAAAGGACCACTTAGTTTTCCACAGTTTGCATAGATATTATATGCATTATCAATAAAACTGACAATACATTTTTTGTCGATGGACTTATTGTTGCAGCTGTAGAATACATACAACATGGTATCAAAAAAACAACCCTCAGTTTCCCAGAGCCCAAGGTGACATCTTCAGATTTATTCTACCAACAATCCTAAATCCAAATGTGATTATTTTTAAACTGGTATGAAACCTAAAAAAAAAAAAAAAAAGCAACAAATCCTCATTTTCTTGGAGCTGGAACCACAAAATAATTGACATATTTGCTTGGTAAATTATTGTAACCTCCCCTTAATCCAAAAATAATTTTCTGCGACCTTTGCGGCCATTTTTTATATAATATATTTTTTGTATATAAACCGTGACCTGCATGATTAGCCTCAAGAAGATACTTTAAGTCCAAAAACATTTTGGGAGCTTTAATCTAGTTTGTGGATACTGTTTATTTCTTCCTTTATGTAGCAAACATTTGTTGTCCAATATTATATTTTAAATGAGAAGTTGATGTTTGGCACTTGAAGCACTCAGCATGGACAAAGCTCCCTGACGGGAGGTGATACTGAGGTTAGGTGTCTTAGGAAACAGTGGATTGGAGCAGCCAGGTTGGTGCCATGATTGTGTCATTTAGTTTAAAAAGCAGTCAGTGGTGAGGTATTAGCTTCTGGCAGGACATGACATCATGAGGCTCTCCTTGATAAGAGTCATTGCACTTACATCTTACGGGAGGAACTGTTTTTGTAAAAATCCTGTTATTGTAGAGAAAGGAATGGATGTGGAGCGCTTTGTTCTGTTCAGCCACAGGGCAGTGAAACCAAATTAACAAGAAAATACAAAGATTAAATTGGAAAATAATCCCAGAAAAGAAATGAATTAGCTGAGGATGTAGAACTGGGAAGATAGTGAAATGAGTCATTTCTTTAGAATTGGCATGAGGCTCATAATTAAACCTGCAGCTTCTATAAATCAGAGTTTTAAAACATAATTAAACCACTAATGAAGAATCTTTCTTTTTTTTTCATTACACTTAAAACACCATAACATACTAATGTTGCTCATCTTGCCCAAATGCATCTCTGTCTTTGTCTGTTGAATATATACTGCCATCTTCTGGATGCTTTATGTACAACACCTGACAACTGAAGATGAAGTAGTACCTGGTCTGACAAAATAACAGTCTACATGTCAAGTTCGTCAAGCACTCTTTAACTAGGTTTTGAAAAACACAAAATGAAAGAAATGTTCAATGGATTCTAGTGGGTTCAGATTTATTAGTAATTCTAAATAACAAAAAGAAACATTTGTTTTAAACATGGTTTACTGTATTTCTTCTACTAAACAAAACAATTCATTTTTTTGTAAAAGTGTAAAAATATCTTAAACACACACAAAAAGCCTTAATTTTTCATTAGGTTGAATTAATGTTTCAATTTGGCAGGTCATACAATAGATGCTGACAGACACAACTGTTCTTTTTTGTTTTTTTTTAATGGACAATTTCTACCCTCTTGTGTCATTGCAGGATGATGAACATGATTTGAAATAACTGAATGAAAGTGCAATTCATCCACTAAATTAAACATAAATTCAGCAATAATAGTGTGTTTGAAATGAAGTGGAAGAACTGAGCTGAGGATGAGGAAACTCAAAGCAACGTCTTTGTAAAACATTTTTTTTTTTTTTTTTTTTTTTATAGCAAAGACAGCATGAGTTGATGAATATTTTCTGGTCATAGCGGCCTCTAAAATATGCATCACAGCGAGTTCACAAAGTTTTTCTTGTTCTCTTGTTACCTATAATCAAAAAACAATCATACAGAGAAGGGAAAATAAGTTGTGGTCTCACAGCTGGCGTGTTCATACAGTATGTTTATGCTATGATGGTAAAATTAAGAATTTTTCAAAATGAAGGCAGGTGTGAGGAGCTTAAATAAGGATGTTTAGGGCAGGCGATAGGACAAACTCATGCTATGCTAAAGAAATTAAAGTATAGCTTCAAGGGCGAAGAGAGATTCACTGTAGGGGATCCAAGTTCTCTGATTCAGACCAAAATAGTGCTGACGAGCTGCTGTGGCAGCCACATTCTGTACATCATAAACAATAGAGAGGAAATGAAGAACAATAGGACTCTTAAAACAAGAGCATGTGGGTGACAGCTTTCCCATATAAAACGCTGACCAAGCACTGAAGTGCCATAATCCCTCAGCAGTCATATATACAGTTGTAAAAAAAAAAAACAGAGATCACATAAGAATATAAAATAAGTAATAAAATACTCACTCAACACATCATACACACACTTACTTCATGCAAAACTAGTCATTTTGGAAAGCTACTGGTTACCAGTCAGACACACCCGAGAGGAGGACAGAGACGTGATTTTGAGACGCTAACAGATGACGGATAACAGAAGGGAGAAGGAGGCGGTGGCGGTTGGTGTAAACGAAGGTTAATATCAGGCCTACCGGGTACAAGGAGCTGATGAGAGCAGCAGGGCTGCCCACCACAGCAGCCCTGCCCTGGCACAGCCCTGGGCCTCTCCTCCTCCCTCTGCACTAAAAATACCAGCTGCAGGATCACAAAGTGGCAATAATCCTTGAGAGCGTCGACCATGCACCCACCCACCCACACCCTCCCGTCTCCCTCTCATCTCCATGCCCGAGAACCAGAAGATGCTCTGGCTCTCTGCTCACCAAATGTCACTAAAGTGCTCTCTCTACTAACTATGTTAAGCGCTTCATTGAAGTCAGCCAAGGAAAACAAAAACAACACATAAATGAACATTTGCATAGTATCAAACCTGCAAAATTCTCAGGCTTCCACCAAAAAACATTACCAAAACATCAATAATGTCTCCTTAAAAAAATACAAAAAGATAAGACAACAATGGTAACTTGTGGACTTATGTCCAACAACTGTGTCAAAGCTTGATTGAGAGGTGTGTGTGTATGTGTTTGTGGGACATACGGGGCGTGAGAAATTTGCACAGCTGTCAAGGCAGGAGAAGCTCAAATGGTGGAGACAGCTGTCCTAATTTGTGTGTGTGTTCATAAGAATGTAAGACAAGGAGAGAGGGGGGGGGAGAGAGAGAGAGAGAGAGAGAGAGAGAGAGAGAGAGAGAGAG